>CM038681.1:110782719-111415052 GCA_021605205.1 Aegilops longissima | reverse complement strand
GGCACACGTTTTAGTCATGATTCTCCGATAGAAATTTTGGGGCACTCTTTGAGGTTCTATGTGTTGGTTGAATAGATGAATCTGAGATTGTGTGATGCATATCGTATAATCATACCCACGGATACTTGATGTGACATTGGAGTATCTAGGTGACATTAGGGTTTTGGTTGATTTGTGTCTTAAGGTGGTATTCTAGTACAAACTCTAGGGCTGTTTGTGACACTCATAGGAATAGCCCAACGGATTGATTGGAAAGAATAACTTTGAGGTGGTTTCGTACCCTACCATAATCTCTTCGTTTGTTCTCCGCTATTAGTGACTTTGGAATGACTCTTTGTTGCATGTCGAGGGATATTTATATGATCCAATTATGTTATTGTTGTTGAGAGAACTTGCACTAGTGAAAGTATGAACCCTAGGCCTTGTTTCCTATCATTGCAATACCGTTTACGCTCACTTTTATCACTTGCTACCTTGCTGTTTTTATATTTTCAGATTACAAAAACCTATATCTACCATCCATATTGCACTTGTATCACCATCTCTTCGCCGAACTAGTGCACCTATACAATTTACCATTGTATTGGGTGTGTTGGGGACACAAGAGACTCTTTGTTATTTGGTTGCGGGGTTGCTTGAGAGAGACCATCTTCATCCTCGCCTCCCGGATTGATAAACCTTAGGTCATCCACTTGAGGGAAATTTGCTACTGTCCTACAAACCTCTGCACTTGGAGGCCCAACAACGTCTACAAGGAGAAGGTTGCGTAGTAGACATCAAGCACCAAGGGGCCCACGAGGCAGGGGGCGTGCCCAGGGGGGTGGGCGCGCCCCCCACCCTCATGGCCAGGGTGTGGGACCCTAGCCTTGATTCTTTTGCCAGTACTTTTATTAATTCCAAAAATATTCTCCGTGAAGTTTCAGGCCAATCTGAGATTTTTTATTTCTGCACAAAAATAACACCATGGCAATTCTGCTGAAAACAACGTCAGTCTGGGTTAGTTCCATTCAAATCATGCAAGTTAGAGTCCAAAACAAGGGCAAAAGTGTTTGGAAAAGTAGATATGAAGGAGACGTTTCAATAAGCACATGCAAGACAAACATCAAGTATTCTCAAATCCTTAAAGACTCAATCCGATAAGATAACTTCAAAGGGAAAACTCAATCCATTACAAGAGAGTAGAGGGGGAGAAACATCATAAGATCCAACTATAATAGCAAAGCTCGCGATATATCAAGATCGTGCCGAATCAAGAACACGAGAGAGAGAGAGAGAGAGAGAGAGAGAGAGAGATAGAGAGAGATCAAACACATAGCTACTGGTACATACCCTCAGCCCCGAGGGTGAACTTGTGACGCCCGGATAATTAAGCTATAGTAAACCCATGTTAATGATGTCAGGTCATTGTAATTAAATTTTTGCTAAACCTCACTTGCTTCAAAGTAAGTTCAAATACAAATTCAAATAACAAGTCAAATTATAGTTTCATAAAAAAAATTAAAAATGTTCATTGGTTTGCATATATTCACTAACTAATTAACAAACATCAGCCAATATTTTTGGGAATGTTTATATTCCTCTAAGATAATTAAAACAGAAATAAAATAACATTTAATTTAACCATTTAAAAATAAACAAACATTTATCCTTTTCAAAATGACTTGAAACTTGGTGTGCAGCTCCATGATATGACCCAATATTAATGTGCCAAGCTTTTTGTTCACCAAAATTCAGTTGCTACTTAATCTAAGTGCCAAACAGAGGAGAAATAAATAAAGAGAAGAGGTAAAGGAAAAATGAGCAGTGTTGCTTTGCACTTATGGCCTGCTGGCAATAGGCGGCCCAGCCCACCCCGGCTCCTTTCCTTTCCTCTGTTCATCAGAGGCGGGGTGGACGCCTGCACGCCATCCATGGCGCCGCTGGACACACGTCGGACATCCAGCGTCCCACAGGTGGTTAAGGGCGTCACCATGAGACCCTCTCGATACCCTAAGCGCCATTCCCCTTTCCCTTGCGCCGCTTTCTTCCACCTCGCCCGTAGCCGAACCACATCTCCATGGCTGACCTCATCCTCGTGGCCACTGCCCTCCCCGCCGTCTGGGACTGCACCGGGAGCACCGCCTCTGTCGTCTTCGTCGGCTACATGGACGCATTCGAGCTCCGGACCCCTCCATCGTGCGGATCGATGCCCTCGGCCACCGTGGATCGCCGCCGCCGTCCGTCTTCTTCAAGCCTCCCATGAGCTCACTATTGCACACCTACAGGGACCGGCGAGCTCCGTCGTTCGTTCCCCTCCCTTCTCCCCTGCTCCCGTCGCTGTGCATCGCCCGTAGCCGCCGCCGGACGCCGTCCCTGTCCAACATGCTCCCCGCTCGCCTTGGCTTCACCACCGCCGTCGTCCCCGTACCCCACGCACTCCTCTCCTACTTGACCGCGCCCTAGCCGCGCGCTGCGCCCACTGCCGCGTTGAGCTTGCCCGCTCGTCCTGCTCACCCCTGCGAGCTGCTTCCCCTCCCGCTGCACTGGCTCTGCCGCGCCCCGCCTTTACCCAGCCGCGACTGGCGCTGCCTGCATCCCCTCCACCCTACTACGGTGTCCTGCTGGCCTGCTCTTGCCCCCCGGTCGCGCCCGCCTCCGCCGCCTGATGTTGCGTTGCTGCTTGCCGTTGCCGTGTCGCGCTCGCATCGCCGCTCTCCGCTTGCGTAGACGCCACACTCGCCTCTGCTACCCGCCGGCAGTCGCCCCGCCCGCGCATTGCTTCCCGCGTGCGGCCCTCGCCTCCGCCCCCCGCTAGCTCCGCCTTCCTGCGACTCCCTGACGCAGCTCCGTCGCCACCCCCGCTCGTCAGTCGCCGTAGCCGTTGCTCCGGCCACCCCTGCACCCACTGACCCCTCTCCTCGACTCGCGTTGTCGCCGTCTCCCCGTAACCGCTCTCGGCTGACCAAATGGGCCTTGAGCGCGAGTCAGCGAGCCCGTCGCCTCATGCGCGCGCCGCCCATGGCAGGTTAAAACTCAGCGGGTGGGCTCGTCCCTGTTAATTAGGAACTAACCTAACCCCCCCCCCACCTAATATCCCACTGACAAGTGGGCCCCTTTTGATAAACTAGCTAATTAAAACTGTTGTTAATAAAACCTCCTATGACACCTAGGTCCCACCCCCTGTTTGACTGGTCAACATTGACCTTTGACTTGCTGATTGTGCATGCTGACTCAGCCTCTGGACCCCACCTGTCATGCTCAGTAGCTAGCTACTGCTAGGTATAAAAGGTATCCCACTGTTTAAATTCGAATTAATTAAAATCAGAAAATCCTAGAATGTATTAAAACTTTGAAAATTAATATAAAATAATCCGTAACTCGGATGAAAATACTTTGTACATGAAAGTTGCTCAGAACGACGAGACGAATCCGGATACGCAGCCCTTTCGTCCGCCACACATCCCTAGCATAGCAAACACACAACTTTCCCCCTCCATTTCATTTGTCCGAAAACGCGAAACACCGGGGATACTTTCCTGGATGTTTCCCCCTTCGTCGGTATCACCTCCTACTGCGTTAGGTCGCCCCTAGCACCGTCGATTGCCATGTTATGCTTTGTGATGCTTTGATTGCTCTGTTATTTATTATGTTCCCCTCCGTTACTTCTTTCCTATATACCCCGAGACCACTGCCGGTACCCCTGTGATCGACTACATCGACGACGAACCCTTCTCTTGCCAGAGCAACCAGGCAAGCCCCCCTTGATCACCAGATATCGCCTATTCTTCTCTATACTGCTTGCATTAGAGTAGTGTAGCATATTCTTGCTTTTAATTAATCCTATTACTTTGCATAGCTTGTCATTGTTCCTACATTTGTTACCCTTACCGCTATCCTAATGCTTAGTATAGGATGCTAGTGTTCCATTAGTGGCCCTACACTCTTGTCAAATCGCCATGCTATACTCTTGGGCGTGATCACTTGGGAGGTGATCGCGGGCATATGCTATATACTTTATCTTGTTACATTACTTATGATCTTGTTAGGAGATGGGGTGAAGGGCGGTGGCTCCATCCGGTGAGGTGGGCACAGGTTCCCAGCGGCCCCATTGTTACTTTGTGGTGGGGCGACAGGGCAGGTTGAGACCACCTAGGAGAGAGGTGGGCCTGGCCCTGGTCGGCATTTGCGGTTACTTCATAATAACACGCTTAACGAGATCTTGGTATTTGATCTGAGTCTGGCCACTGGCCTATACGCACTAACCAACTACGTGGGAACAGTTATGGGCACTCGGCGTCGTGGTATCAGCCGAAGCCTTCGTGACGTCAGCCACTGAGCGGCGCGTGCGGATTGGACTAGAACGCCTGCTAGGCTAGGTCTGCTTCCGGCCTCCCACGCAACGTGCAGGTGTGCAATGGGTGATGGGCCGAGACCCCTGCGCCATAGGATTTAGACCGGCGTGCTGACCTCTCTGTTGTGCCTAGGTAGGGCTGTGACGTCACTACAAGAAATATGTCAACTAGTGACCTTCTGTCAGTGACCCTGGAAGAATTGGTCATAGATCTATGACCATTTCAGACCAATTGGTCAAAAGCTATTCGGGGGGCTCCAAACCCTAAACCATTGCGACCATTTTGGTCAGACAGTCGTAATTTCCTTACGAAATGGTCACAAAGCAAGCGATTGCTAGTCCGCTGCCTTATTTCTAGTTGTTAATGACCAATATAGATGGTCATAGCCTTGTAGATTGTGGTGGGTTGTGATGACTAGGCGCCATCTCATCAGTTTTGCCTATGTGTCATGTCCATGTGGCAGTTTTTGCCCTAGGTAGTGAAGCAACCTATATTTTTGTTATTCCCAAAATTCCCAAAAAAATCTCACAAATGTTATGGATCATATCTTCATCAAATATGTCAAAAAGATTCCTTGCCTAGTTCAAAAATAATTCAAAAATATTCATTTTCCTATTCTATTCAGAGCAGCACTTTGTGAAGGAAGTACCACTTTGGCATGTCCAAATAGTATCCATTTTCTACAGTGCGTTCCTATGCCCAAATAACCATCCTCCACCAAATGCCAACTCAATCCATTCATTATTTTGAGCCGAGCTTCAACATTCGTATTTATGTCCAGTGTGGTACTTTGTAAAGCAAGTACCACCTAGGCTCCTCCTTTTGAGGTGAAAATTTGTGAAGACGGTCTTCTTAGTAACTGAACATCCTCAGCCAAAACTCACGCCCATTAGCCATGTGCATTTCCCGTACCGCAAATCAAACACTTGGCTGCTTATTCATGTTTGAGCATCGATCGGTCTCCTCGTGAGAATATTATGTTGTGATTTTCTTCCTAGTACCTACAGGGAGTGCCCAACCCACTAGACATACCTAGGCCGCCCATAACACATGGCAGCATGCAGTCCACGCTGGTGACCATGCGGCGAACATCTTGAGTTCTGGCGCTCTAGAGTTGGGGCCCTCGGCCACCGCCCAAACCTCGACGTATCGCCACCAAACCATGTATTTATGATTAAATAGGTACTTATGTAACTAGAAATGATTTTTGGAAAAAATAAATAACAAACTATGAGGCAGCTGCAGTTCAAATTTGACCCGCTTCCAGCTGAATCGGCGGAAATTTGTCTTTTTCACGAGAGGTGGATCAAAACTTTTTGCACCCAACCATTTTGTCAATTGTGCATTAAATATGTCATAGTATTTTAGAAAATTGATTTGGTCCAATTTTGCAACAATTATTTGGGAGGTCCTTCACAAAAAAACCTCCTTTTGGGCACTCAAAAAATGGAAAATGGGTTTTTCGTCCAAAGAAAATGAAAACTTCCTTAGGAAACATTGTTTGCCATTCCAATATGCACCCTTGTGCACACTATGAGATCATTTGAACAAACTATGCCATGAATGTGGCCATAAGATTGATCATTTGGCTTGAAAGTAATTGATCTCCACACGTGATAGCTCGTTTCTGAGAACACTTTTTAAAAATAATTGTCGTATGACAAGTTTGTTATTTTTCCTGGAACTTGGCCACATATAATGACACAATGCGAAGGTTTCCCAATTTTTTGATTTTTTTTGAATTTTTTATGCCCGTTTCAAAATGCGGTCAAAATGGCGGGAATGACCGTTCCTAGCTAGTGGTTTAATCTTGGAATTTTTTTGATGTTTCTCTGATTAAATAGATACTTATGTACCTAGAAATGATTTTTGGAAAAAATAAAGAGCAAACTATGAGGCAGCTGCAGTTCAAATTTGACCCGCTTCTAGCTGAATCGGCAGAAATTTGTCTTTTTCACGAGAGGTGGATCAAAAAAATTTACACCCTACAATTTTGTCAATTGTGCATTAAATATGGCCTAGTATTTTAGAAAAATGATTTGGTCCAATTTTGCAACAATTATTTGGGAGGTCCTTCACAAAAAAACCTCCTTTTGGGCACTCGAAAAATGGAAAATGGTTTTTTCCTCTAAAGAAAATGAAAACTTCCTTAGGCAACATTGTTTGCCATTCCAAAATGCACCCTCATGCACAATATGAGATCCTTTGAACAAACTATGCCATGGATGTGGCCATAAGATTGACCATTTGGCTTGAAAGCCATTGATCTCCACACATGATAACTCGTTTCTGAGAACACTTTTTAAAAATAATTTCCATATTATAAGTTTGTTATTTTTCCTGGGAACTTGGCCACATATAATGACACAATGCGAAGGTTTCCCAATTTATTGATTTTTTTTAATTTTTTATGCCCGTTTCAAAATGCGGTCAAAACGGCAGGAATGACCGTTCCTAGCTAGTGGCTGAATCTTGGATTTTTTTTGGTGTTTCTCTGATTAAATAGATACTTATGTACCTAGAAATGATTTTTGGAAAAAATAACGAGCAAACTACAACGCATCTACAGTTCAAATTTGACCCGCTTCCAGCTGAATCGGCGGAATTTTGTCTTTTTCACGAGAGGTGGATCAAAACTTTTTACACCCAACCATTTGGTCAATTGTCCATTAAATATGGCCTAGTATTTTAGAAAAATGATTTGGTCCAATTTTGCAACAATTATTTGGGAGGTCCTTCACAAAAAAACCTCCTTTTGGGCACTCGTAAAATGGAAAATGGTTTTTTCGTCTAAAGAAAATGAAAACTTCCTTAGGCAACATTGTTTTCCATTCCGAAATGCACCCTCGTGCACAATATAAGATCCTTTGAACAAACTATGCCATGGATGTGGCCATAATATTGACCATTTGGCCTGAAAGCCATTGATCTCCACACGTGATAGCTCGTTTCTGAGAAAACTTTTTAAAAATAATTTCTGTATTACAAGTTTGTTACTTTTCCTGGGAACTTGGCCACATATAATGACACAATGCGAAGGTTTCCCAATTTTTTTATTTTTTTTGAATTTTTTATGCCCGTTTCAAAATGCGGTCAAAACGGCAGGAATGACCGTTCCTAGCTAGTGGTTGAATCTTGGAATTTTTTTGATGTTTCTCTGATTAAATAGATACTTATGTACCTAGAAATGATTTTTGGAAAAAATAAAGAGCAAACTATGAGGCAGTTGCAGTTCAAATTTGACCCGCTTCCAACTAAATCGGCGAAAATTTGTCTTTTTCACGAGAGGTGGATCAAAACTTTTTACACCCAAACATTTGGTCAATTGTCCATTAAATATGGCCTAGTATTTTAGAAAAATGATTTGGTCCAATTTTGCAACAATTATTTGGGAGGTCCTTCACAAGAAACCTCCTTTTGGGCACTCGAAAAATGGAAAATGGTTTTTTCGTCCAAAAGAAAATGAAAACTTCCTTAGGAAACATTGTTTTCCATTCCAAGATGCATCCTCGCAGATGTATAATCACACAATGCGAAGGTTTTTCATTTGTTTGTGAATTTCCTATGCCAATTTCAAAATGTGATCAAATTTGCCCGCATGACCCTTATTAGTTAGGTGGTTAATAATGCAAAACTATTGGTTTGTCTATGATGAAATATCTACTTTTGTATCTAAAAATGATTTTTTTAGAAAATAAATAGCAAACTATAAGATACCTGTAGTTCAAATTTGACTCGTTTCTTGCCGAATTGGCTGTTTCTCAAAATACCTAGAAAGATAGGAAATGCAATCAAATTGATGATCATCGATGAAAGGTGGTCTAACTTAAGTGAAAATTTTAGTGATGCCATTTTGCAAAATATTTTTGGTAGCTGCCTCACAAACCTCCCTTGTTTTTAACACTAAGAAGAGGAAATTTTAATAGCTCATTTTCGAACCAATCAGGAGCAGCACACGGATCACCCCACTGTATTTTATCTGAGCCGTCCGCCTCCTACTGATCCAGCGTCTCTCCCTTCCTCCCTCGACCCCCTCCTTCCCGAGAAACCCTAGGTCAAGCGCTGCCGTCTCCCTCTCCCCGATCCATACCCCTCCCCCGCCGCCCCTCTCCCCGATCCAGATCCGTCCTCTTCCGATGCCCTCCCCTCGGCTCCATCCTCCCCTTGGACAAGATCCGGCACTCGCGTCCCACACATCGACCGCGCCCTCCCACCCACACATCGCCGCCGCCACCCACCGTCCCGTCTGACCTCGCCGCCGCCACCCACATCCCCGTCTGACCTCGTCGCCGTTCGCCGCTCCCGGTCTCATCCTCCCCACACCCGCCGCCCCCTCCCTCTCCTCCTCCCATCAGAAGAGAAGAGGGATCTCACGCGGATCACACCAGGGCATCGATCTGGACTTCCATCTGCACGAGGGGACGCGTGGAGCAGGAGGGGCGGCCATGGCGCCGGCAAAAGATGGCCGCCTTCTCCGTCCGCACCCAACCTCGCGAGCGGCCGTGGCTAGGGTTTCGGCTGCGGTGTCGTGTCCATCACCGGCTCGTCTCCGGCGGCTCCTCCCCGTCGGACGCCGCGCCCTCTCCACCCCTGGATGGCGCCCACTAGCTCGGTTTGCTCGCGCGTGTTGGGCTGTATGGCGTCGACCCCGACCTCCTTTGATGCATCTCCGGCGCGGCCGTGCATCCCGTGCATCATGTGACGGCCTCCTCCGCCACGCGACGGTGGTAGCCGACCTGCACTACGACGGCTGCATCGCCTACAATCTTCTTTAGTGAGCACTTGGACCTCTGCTCTCTCCTCTACAACGTCTGCTTATTTTATTTCACGTGCTGTTCATGAATATTGGTGGAACTGATAACAATCATGTGTAATGCTGGAATTTGCATTCTCAAATTTTTTTTGCAACATTCGCTTGTGACTGGTCACTTTTGGTTCCTGATCTATATTCAGCATAGGTTATAAGGCTTGCATTTTCACTTTGATTGCATACCTAAGGTTAACCAGATAGATATCACATGAATTCTGTAAGTTTGAACTTTGCATGATTGAGCACATGACATCCAGGGCAGGTGAGGCCTAGGTATTTCATTTTAGTTGGCACATTTCAAGTACGAGTAATATGGTGTCTGATATATTTGTTTTTAGTCTTACCAATGCAAAGATGGAAAATATGTTCTTTTTGTTATTATCCAAAGGATGGTCAGTGTTACACAACTTCAGGTTTCTAATGCTAGATCATTAATTCCAAGTAGTAAATAGATACTTGTTACTTTATGCATGACAAACCTCATCATGAAGAAAGGGAAAGTAATGTGCAGCTTCCCATTATAAATTGTCCCTTCTTAGTTCAGTTAGTATGCAATTGAATCAATTCTTTAAGAATTCAGTTAGTAAATTTAGATATTTGGGAAGGCATAGTTCTTAAAGAATTCGGTTCAGTTGAGACAACATTTGCATTTCAGTAATAATGAAATGAGATATCTAATTGTCATACTAATATCTTTGCTTTGCACATTATAGTCAGTACATCTCCCACCTGATCGACGCCGATGCCACGGTCCTCGAGCAGAACAGGGTGAGCTTCATACCGTTCCATTCGTGATGTGAATTATTCAGGCTGTAGATTTTGAGCTGTTCAAGGTGTGGACTGTTGTGTGGTTCCAGTAAAAATATAACTGTACATATATTTTTGTGTGCATAAAATCTGCATTGTACAATCTCCCTGATATTATGCATTTTATAGATACTCCACTAGAGTTGCTATCTCCTGGTGTTCATGGGCTCTGAGTCTTCCTGTACAGATTTTGAATTTTTCATGTAATAACAAGTAATACTGCTTAGTACTCCACAAATAAACTATTAGTGTGGGAGGTCTCTCAGTGAAACTGTATCATAATATTTGTTAATATTTTGCATGCCATTTGAAGTTCACTTGGCAAACAAGTATTGTTTAGTACGGTATTTTTGCTTTGAGATGAACTTGCAGCATAAACATCGAGTTAGATGATAAGTCCTTAGGTGCCGATTCTGATTTAAACATTGAGTTAATATAGTCGACAACATTACATATTTTGATTTGAAGTTAGTCTGTACAAGCCTATGTTTATGCCCGGTTTGTGTTAATTATCTTGAAGTTAGTCTGTCACTTCTTTACTGACATTCTTGTTTGTTAAGGAATGGTGTGGTACAGTGTCTAATTTTCAGCTGATCGCTTGTATAGAAAATTTTGATCCAGAAAAAACAAGTACTTGTACAGGCACGCACAGCTTCCTCTCACTAAAAAAAACCAAGTGCTTGTCTCTCTCACTTTTGTTCACATTTGATCCAGATAAACTAAATACATGTATAGGCACACAACTACCTCTCACAAAAAAACTAAGTACTTGTCTGTATCATGTTTGTTTGCTTTCTTTGAGAAATCTCATGTTTGTTTGCTAGGCCAGAAAATAGACAGCTCCCAGCCTGGTTAGCCCCATGCACTTACTGCAGCTCCCAGCATGGTTAGCCCCATGCACTTACTGTTTGTTCGGTCCAGAACCAATGGCTGAACCAACTGCTGCACTTTTAGTTCTGTGATGTGTGTTTGTTACTTGCACTTGTAGGCTAACTCGATTATACTTTCATTTGACACAGTATTCTTTGGACTAATTTTGCTTGTTTTCACGTGTGTTGCCCACATTTACATGGTACCTTAGTATAGTAGTGGTGTGTCCATGGATGATTGCTTGGAAAATCAACTAATATTACTATCTGTATTCATTTAGGAGCTTGCTTTTTATAACATATTATAATTTTTAATGTGTTCTGATTCTACATAGGTTTGGCAGTTAATCCATGTTACTGCAGACTGAAGTTTTTTAGCAGGAATTGCTTGGGTTCGGAAGCTGCCTTCAATCATTGCTGTTGGAGATTAAAATCAGCTAGCAGTGCATTTTCTTTTAAGTCATGTAACTCACTTTTTACAAAAAAAACTTATAGTGCTTTCTAGATGTGCTTTGGATGTTTTGATATTAGCTTTGCTTTTTCAAATCAGATTAGATTGTTGGAAATCTGTCTCTCTAAAAAGAGTAACAAGCGTACTAATGCTTTAAAGGACAAACAGAAATCAGTTAGCATGTATGTATCAGGATATACAGCTTTTGTACACTTATCGTTTGCATATTTAGTTACATTCGATTTAGTTACATTCTATACTATTAATAACTATCCTGTCAATACATGCTTGTTCTGTAACTTGTTGTCTCGATTGTTCAAATGATAATTAAGTTGTGTTCTATTGATGTCCTGCTAGCTGCTACTATTAATTTTTACTGTCATGATGTTGATACTTCTTAGAATATGTTCAGTGCCTTAATTCTAGTAGTATTTGTTATCGAAAACATGATTGTATTGTGAGCCATCAAGTCCTTGGAGTCTTCTTAGAGCTTGCTGGTATTTACCTTTTTCCACCAATATAATATTTGCTAATATTTACTCCTCATGGTTGCTACTGTTATCCATGCCCTCATGCTTCAGGATAGACTCCTAGCTACTTGTGTATCTGTTTATTATTCTGTTCATTATTCTTTTCCTAACTATTCTTTGTTGGAAGATATTGCTTTCATTCTGAATTGGTAGCCATGATAACGATCATTTTCATTCTTCTATAGGAGCTCTAGGTTGAAGAAGTTAAAGGAAGGGAACGCTTCATCTTTATAGCTAGTTTTATGTTCCTGTGTGTTTTATGTTCCTGCGTGTTGTACTTCATAGCAGCACTTCCTGGGTGTTCCTGGGTGTTCTAAATTCCTGGATGATGTAGACTATGGCATGATTGTAATATATATAATATACTCATTTTGGTCGTCATTTGTGAAAATTTGTGTGATTGAAATACTCGAAATATTGATCATTTATTGTTTTTTTGAGGTGATGATCCTTAATTGCTGATACATCAGAAATGAAGCAACTACTATTTGGGCCCTAAAAAGGCCACAAATCAAACAATTCGGAAAAAATGAACAAAAATCGCTTAAAAATCAATTGTGAAAAGGTGAAGGCCAAGAAAATAAAAAGGCCTAGGCCCAAAAATAACGAGGCTGAAATGTTGGGCTTGGCCCATCTACCTAATCAAAATTAATATGAGAAAAAAACACGAATAGGCCGTATCGGTGTACTAGAGTAGGGGTACCCTAGTATCCCGAACTTGTGCACGGGCAGTTGCAGCCCCGGCAAGGCTTGCCGCGGGTGACCGCCAAGGTCCTCCGTGGTTCCTTTGGAGCCATTCAAGAACAAAGTATTCAAGCCAAGGAGACAAGGCCCCGGCAAGAGGAGCTTGCCGGAAGATAACAAGGCACCGAGGAGACAAGGCCCGACAAGAGGAGCTTGCGGGAAGACCAGTGAGCGACAAGCTTCCGGATGCGACAAGGCAACAACGCGGCAAAGCGCTTGCAGCGGCAGACTACTAATCTGTACACATGCTCCAGCACATCCACTAACGATGTCATACAGGACCTTTCCAGCAGCAGCGTGGCAAGAGGCTGTCTTGACCAGGTGAGGCCTTGATGGCAGCGGCTGACAAGATTGCCATCATGGCAGCGGTGGCGTCCTGACGGTCCCTGTTTGCCTTTGTTTGGGCGGCGTGAGCGGGCATTTAATGCCTTTATCCCCTGCCGTCAGGGTTAGGTATGATACACTGTACAAGTAGCTGTACCAACCGCAACTCCTTTTTCCATTTTTACCCTTGTCTACGTTGCCACCTGTAGGAGACCCATTGAGCATATAAAAGGAGGCCCATGCGCAACGTAGAGGGAGGTTGGAGAGGTTCGAAAGGTTCGAAGGCAGAAAACACTTACGTTAGGTCTCGTTAGCAGCTGGTGTGTACTGTAGCACTCAACGCTCCCTAGCAAGAACTCAATACACTCAAACATGCAGCAGTAGGAGTGTTATCTCTCCGGAGAGCTCCGAAGCTGGGTAAACTGCTCGTGTGCTTCGCCTCGATCTGCTCTTCGTGTGACCTCCGCCCCCCGCCGAACCGATAGGGGCTCGGTCCGCCGGTCCCATAGATGTTCGTGGGTCAGATCAGTTTCCCCGACATCTTTGGCGCGCCAGGTAGGGGGCGTCGAGATTGTGTGACCCTGATCCGGCGTTCACACGAACTAGATCTTCATCTTCTTCATCGACATGCCACCGAAGAAGAAGGCTTCGGCGGCAGCGGATCCGTCCACGTCGATCCCACCACCACGAACAAGCGGGTGGTGGGGTGGTACCAGCGGAAGAAGCGAGGCGCCGACGAGGGAGTCCATGGTGCTGCCGGTCCAAGGACAAGGCTGCGCGGAGACCTCGGCGTCCGTACATGCACGCGCCCATCTCGGGAGGTGCGGGACCGGCAGCTTCATGGTATTCCGGTACCATCGTTCGTTGGACCAAGATCGAGCTGGTGGATTTGGGATGCTCAAGACCAGCATGCGCGCCAACATGCGAGCACGGCGAGCACGGTCACCTGGGCGGGATCTGCTCCTTCTAACATAGTTAGAAGTCCGAGCATATCCGCTCCTCGCGCCGTTCGCCACTACCACACACCACTCCAGCGAAGCTTTGGCGAGAGCTCAAGCTGCTCTGGATTACCCTCAACGGCCGACAAGGTCGATGAATGGAGGCCACCATTCGAGTCTCATCGGCTTTGCCAGCGGCGACACTCCGCGGCAACCGAACACGCCGCTGCAGCGGCAGGGGCGACAAAGCGCGAGCGGTGGCGGCGAAACCTGTGGGGTGCAACCACCATGCACTCTCCACCCGAAGGCCAAGATCGCTGACTTCGCCGAATCCACCTCGATAGCGACTCCACGCGTCGCCGGATCCACGAGCTCGTCGCGATCAGCGCCAAGTTCTTCCGACGACAGCAAGAAGGCGCTTCGAACTTCGTATCGGCGCCCGAAGAAAGCAGGCGTCAATCGACCAGCGCTGGGCCCTCTGTCGACATGCATGCGCCGAGAGAACGAGCGACTTGCGTCTGTGATAGGTTGCCCTGCGTTCACCCGTGAGCTGCGGCAAGTCGATGGCCCACTAAGAAGAATTTCAAGCCAGACATACCGAGAGAAATGCGGCGGCAAGGCGCACCCGTCGGAGTTCCTCGGCATCTACACCATCGCGGTGCAAGCTGCGGGGCGAGGCGACAAGATCTGGCCAACTACTTCCCGGCGGTGCTCAAGCCCAATGTCAAATCCTGGCTCATGCACTTGCGGACAACTCCATATCCTCTTGGGCAGATCTATGCCATCGGTTTGTTGGTGCCTTCACGGTGACCACAAGCCTCATAGCCAAGGCGACCTTCATCTCTGCCCGGAAGGAAGGAGTGCCCTGCGCAAATACATTGAGAGATTCAGCGCGTCTGGCAGAACATCGGATGTCCACCACTGCCCACGGTGATCAGCGCGTTCCATCGAGCGTGCGAAACCGCATAATCACGGGAGGAGATGGCGATGTGCAAGATCGAGAGCGTCGATGAGCTATATGCCTGGCCGACAAGTGTGCGCGTCTTTGAGGAAGGAGGAGACTCCCGGAGAGAATCTGAAGCGGGAGGATCGATGGTGAGGAAGCTGCCCGGCAAAGAAAAGCCGCGGCGGAACAACAGGAAGAAGAAAGGCAAAGATGTGCTAGTCGTTGAGCAGTCCGACAGCGGAGGTGGCGCCAAGAAAGCCAAAGTTGGTAATTCCGGCAAGGAGGTTGCGCGGGCACCAACTGCCGGTATGTGGCGATAACAAACAAGCGGGGCGGCTCCAACAAGCGATATTGCAAGATCCACCGCACCAAGGGCCATGACCTCGAGCTGCAAGAAGGTCGAGCAGCTTGTCGAGCTACAAAAGGCTGAGTCTGACGGCGCGACAAGGAGAAGGCCGGGAAGGTCTTTGGAGGATCCGGCAAAAACGCCCGGCGGGGAGGGCGCCAGCAGCAAGGCTAAGCAGCGGCAAAGAGACAGACCTCCCCGCGGCCGCGACAAGGATAAAGACGACGACGACGATGAAGATATGGATGATGACGAGACCGATGAGTAGGAGTTCCAGAAAGCCACAGGGCTCTTGTGCGTCGACGGCGGTGCTTCTCTGCATACTTCACACCGCCAGCTCAAGCAGTGGATGCGGGAAGTCAATGCGGCAGAACCATCCGTCGAGTCACGCAAACCTCTGAAATGGTCCAGCACACCTATCATCTTTGATATTGAGGACCACCCTGATCGCATAACTGCGGTCGGGTGCTTGCCGATGTTGGTTTCACCAACTATCCGCAACCTCAAGGGCACTAAGATGCTAGTTGACGGCGGGGCCGGCTTGAACCTGATCTCCTCCGTGGTGCTCCAGAAACTCCAGATACCAGATGGCGAGCTCGAAGAGACCGGCACACTCCAAGGAATCAATCCGGGAAGGAGCAAGCCAAAGGGAAAGATCACGTTGCCGGTGACATTTGGCAGCGAGTTGAACTTCAGAACTGAGAGGGTTACTTTTGACGTTGCTGACTTTCCATTGCCTTACAATGGAATACTTGGCCGTCCAGCACTCGCTAAATTCATGGCGGCCTCTCACTATGCATACAACATCTTTGAAGATGCCAGGCCCGATAAGTGTCATTTCTGTCCTGGCGACAAGAAGGATGCTCTTATCTGCGCCGACAAGATCTACCGGGAAGCGGCAGCATAGCAGATCACAAGTCACTTGCCGCTGAAGCTCCGGGCGAAGAAGAAGACCAAGTCCGGCAAGAGTTACGATGCCCACTCCGGCAAGCGCACCTCTTGGTGCTGCGCTACCGTCGAGACACACCATCGAGCTCCACCGGCAAGTGTAAGAAGACGATGGCAGCTCCACCAGAGACCAAGAAGGTGTCCGCCAAGGAGGATGGCACTGGTGGTACCTTCACCATCAGTGCCTCTCTCGACCCTACTCGTTGCTTTCCTGCGGGCGAACGTCGACGTGTTTGCATGGCAACCGTCTGACATCCCCGGTGTTACCAGGAAAGTAATTGAGCACCATCTTGCCGTCTGTCCTCATGCGGCCCGTCAAGCGAAAGTCGAGGAAGCGAGCGGTGGGCGCCAAGAATTCATTGCGAAGAAATCAAGAAATTGGAAGCAGCAGGCCTTGTCGGAGGTGCTCCATCCTCGTGGTTGGCCAATCCTGTAGTCGTGCGCCAAGGCAAGCGGAAATGGAGGCTTTGTATTGACTTTACTTGATGTTAATAAAGCTTGTCCCAAAGACCCATTTCCCTTGCGGCGCATCGATCAGATTGTTGACTCCACGGCGGATGTGACTTGCTTTCATTTCTTGATGCATACTCAGTACCATCAGATCTTCATGGCGAAGAGGATGAGGAAAACCGCATTCATCACCCCATGTGGCACATACTGTTTCGTACGGATGCCTTTCGGTTTAAAGAATGCTGGTTCAACATTTGCAAGAGTAGTCCACGACGCTTTTGAGCCGCAAATACACAGAAATGTGGAAGCCTACATGGATGACATAGTGGTCAAGAGCAAGGACAAGGATACTCTGATTCACGATTTAGACAAAACCTTTGCAAATCTGCGCAAGATCAACCTCAAGCTCAATCCCGAGAAGTGTGTGTTTGGAGTCCCCTCCGGCAAGCTTCTCGGCTTCTTGTGTCTCAGCGGGGAATTGAAGCCAATCCCGACAAGATCAAGGCCATTGAGCAGATTGAAGCACCAAAGCGCGTCAAGGATGTCACGAAGACTTGCGGTTGCGTAGCTGCTCTCGGCGAGTTGATCTCTAGGTCTGCTGGCGTGCCTGCCATTTTCAAAATATTGAAAAGGCAGGTCAATGAAATGGACTCGGAGCGGAGGCTGCTTGCTGCGAGACTTAAAGAGATACTGTCCTCCACTCCAATACTTGTCGCACCTAGGCCACAAGAGAAGTTGCTGCTATATATAGCGGCAACCAATCAAGTGGTTAGTGTTGCGTTAGTAGCGGAGAGGAGGTGGATGATGAGCCGGCAACCATGGCGGATGCATCCAGCGACAAGCAAGGGACTTCATCGGCAAGCTCTGGTCCCGACAAGGATGGATCTGCTTGCGTGTGAGAAGATCACGAGAAAGGATGGTGCAGCGCCCGGTTTACTTTGTCGGTTCCCTCTGCGGGGGCTAGGTCAAGGTACTCTGGTGTGCAGAAATTGCTTCGGCCTTCTCATGGCCTCGAAAGCTGCGCCATTACTTTCAAGCACATGAGATCACGATCGTCACTCGTTTTCCGCTGAAGAGGATCTTGCAAAATCCGAAGCAGCAGGCAGGATTGTCGGTGGGCCTTTGGGCTGTTAAGCTTTGGCCTCAAGTTTGAGAGCACTTCAACTATCAAAGCCGAGCATTGGCAGAGTTCATAGCAAAGTGGGCGCCAACACAAGATGAAGAAATTCGAAGCGAGCAACCCGTCAAGGAAGCAAGCAAAGAGTGGCTTCACGTACTTTGATGGTGCCTTCTCTGCAAAGCGCCGGTCTTGGCGTGCTGCTTGTTGCACCCACCGGAGAGCACCTCAAGTACGTAGTCTAGATGCACTTTCCCAAGGAGCAAGCTACGAACAATACTGCGGAGTATGAGGGTTTGCTTGCCGGTCTCAGGATCGCAGCAGACCTTGGGATCAAGAAGCTCATTGTCAGGGGTGACTCACAACTTGTCGTCCACCAAGTGAACAAGAATTATCAGAGTCCATTGATGGAAGCTTATGTTGATGAAGTGAAAGCTATAAGAGCACTTTGACGCTCTGAGATGGAATATGTTCCAAGCGCTCGAGCGACATTGCGATGGCTGTCAAAGTCGCCGCGCTTAAGTTACACAATGGAACCAGGGATCTTTGTGCTCAAGCTGACTCAACCGTCATGTAACGGCGTCAAGCTGGACAAAACAAGAAGAGGAAGTTGATTTACGGTGACTATTTTCCGGCGAGCTCCCGAAGCCGCTGCCAAGAAGGTCCCCAAGCTCAACACCAAGAGTCTTTGAGGAGCGATGCTGCTCCGGCAAGACCCTACGGTTTGTTCCGTTGAAGCGAGGCGCTCCCGACAAGTTTTGCTCGGCAAGCTTGCGAGAACGTCAAGCTCCGGCTGAGCCGCAGTTCTAGCCGTAGAAGCGGATGTTCCGCAGCAGCGAATGTGCCTTTAGTCCTTGTTGTCGAGCCGCAAGCTCCGGCATGGGCACAATGATCGTCCGTTTCCTTGAACGGAGAACTTCCGAAGAGCAAGAAGAAGCGGAAAGAGTAGCCCGGCAGTCAAGTATGTACCAGTTTGTCGACAACACACTTGCGGAAGAAGACTCAACGGTGTGAAATTGAAGTGTATTCACGGGAAGATGGGCGAGAAGCTGTTGGCGAGAGATACATGGAGGCATATGTGGTCACCACATTGGCGCCAAAGCACTTGCTAAGCAAAGCATTCCAGCAAGGTTTCTTTTGGCCGACAGCCCTCCGGGATGCAACTGCACAAGTAACCAAGTGTGAAGCGTGCGGTTCCATTCAGCAGATACACCAGCCAGCTCAAGCTCTCCAGACGATCCCTTTATCCTGGCCATTTTCGGTGCAGGGGCTCGACATCCTCGGCCCCTTTCCCGAGCTGTCGGGGCTTTGAGTACTTATGCGTTGCAATCGACAAGTTCACAAAGTGGCGGAAGTGGAAGCGATGAGGAAGGTGACAGCCACGGTCGGCGGTCAAGTTCTTGGTCGATTGTTTGCCGTTTGGGATCCCTAACGGGATCATCACCGACAACGGCACGCAATTCCACGAGCCGCACCTTCATGCAATACATCCAAGATCTTGGCGCCAAAGTCTGCTTCGCTTCTGTTGCTCATCCGAGAAGTAACGGTCAAGCGGAGAGGGCAAATGCTGAAGTGCTGCGAGGGCTCAAGACCAGAACTTTCGAGAGGCTGCACAAGTGCGAAAGAAACTGGATTGAGGAGCTGCCGGTGGTTCTTTGGTCGATCAGGGCGACGCCAAATCGAGCCATCGGCGGACACCTTCGCTCTAGTCTATGGAGCGAGGCAGTTCTCCCCACGGAACTCGTATCTGGTCACCTCGAGTGTTAAACTTATGATGAGTTTGAGCAAGAGCAGTTGCGACAAGATGGCCTTACTGCTCCTTGAGGAGGACCGTCTTGAGCATTGTCAGAGCTGCTCGATACCCGACAAGCTTTGCGCCGCTACCATAACCGCAAAGTTAGTGCGGAAGTCTCGAGGAAGGCGACCTTGTTCTTGGCGCGTTCAGTCCGCCAAGAATTCCAACAAGTTGGCCTTGAAGTGGAAGGCCCTTACGGGTGAGATGAGTCACTAGGCCTGGCGCTGTCCGCCTTGAGACCGAAGATGGCATTCTGGTGAGCAACTCCTGGAATATTGAGCATCTTCGTAAGTTTTACCCGTAGGGCGCGGTTGCCGGAACCTGTTAAACAACCAGCTTTACACAAGTCTTGCCGATGTTGCATGTAATCCTTTGTACAAAGCCGGGCGCAGACCCCATGCATAAGTAAAGCTCATGTGCTCCGCACAGCTTGTCAATTTCATGCTCTCTACTTTATTTTTGCATGCGTTATCTGACACTTTGAGCAGCACCTACCCCGGTAAGCAATAACGAGCCATAAGGCTCCATATCATTATTTTGTCTTCTTTCTCTTTCTCAAAGAAAGGAAGGTTCCCTCGCCCACAAGTTTGCCGGGGGGAAAGGAGAAGATAACGGTGTGGACCAAACGTCGCTCGAGGAAGTTTCGCCTTACCGGGAAGCAAGCAGCGAAAAGCTAAGTTGCTAAAATTTGAGCAATTAGTTTTAAAATTTTAAGTTATCTTCCTCGAGCGACCGTGCTTTGTATGGAAAACCTGTGCGGCGGAGGAACCAACTCGTGGCTAGTTGCGCCCTTACTTTGTTTGAGTCCGCTCAACAACTTAAGTGAGCTGCGACTAGTTGCGACAAGGTTTCTTGTCGGTAGCGGCACCGCCAACAGGCTCTTGACGTCCCTTTTCAGCGCTTCATGCAAAGGTGCCTGCACCGACAAGTTCCCTAAAAGCGTAGGGCAAAAACATACAAAGGAAGGACTCAAGTAAAGGAAATAACATCACAATCACTACCCGAAATAGAGTTATATTACAAGATAACTTGTCGCAGCTCTAATAGATTTTTTTCATAACACGACCAGCAGCGACAAGGAAAAGAGAAAACGGGCAGCCTAATCTACGCGGTCTCCATCAACCCTCTTGATCCCGCTCACCCTGTCCACAAAGGGTGCGACAAGGGTCTTGAGCGCCTCCACATCAGCATCCGGTGGCAAGGACTTGAGGACGTTGGTGAGGTTGAGGCCTGGATTGCGGAAGGCCACCTTCATCAGCACCTTTTGAAGAGCTCCCACACAGATCTGGCGTGACTCGTCGGCCAGCTGCTTTGGGATCTCTTCCCGGAGTCGCTGGAGGGCCGTCGCCATGCCCTTGAAGAACAAGCTGAGCTTGGCGCTGGGTTGGAAGTGCTCATCGGAGGAATACCCGAGATCATCCATCCCCAATTGCGCCAGCTCCCTATCGATGGCGGCGGCAACATCCACGAGACCCTCGGTCCAGTGCTCCACGTTCTCCCTGAAGGTGTTCTGGGCGGCGGCAGCACTCGCTAGCAGCGCCTCGTCGGCCTTGATCTTCTCCTTCAAGGCCACCTCCTGCTCTCTGGCGCCGTCCAGCGTCTGAGTCAAAGTAGTCAGCTTCAACTTAAGATCTGCGTTGGAGTCCTTGGCGGCGCTGAGCTCCTTGCTCCTCTCGGCGAGACGACCCTGCAGCTCACCAAGAGTGTAGGCGTCCTTCTCGCGCTCACGCTTGAGTGCAGCAAGCTCCTCGCCGCTCTCCTTGAGATTGGCCTCCAGCTGCGTCACCTTCGTCTCTAGCTCCTTCTTGGCGGCCTCGGCAGCTGCGGCAGCATCCTTTGCTTCCTTGAGGGCCCCGCCAAATGTTTGCTCGCGCGCAGCAAGATCCTCCTCGTGGCTGTCAAGATTGACCTTCCGCTGCGCCAACTTCGCCTTCTGCTTGCGAGCGGCTTCTCGGCGGCAAGCGGCTGTTGCTCCTCGGCTTGACCTTCTCGAGGAGAAGGCTTTGCGCTCCTCGGCGAGTCGCTCCCGCTCCTCTGCCAGGACCGGAGAGCTTCTTGGTTGAGGCCGGAGCTCCTCCGCGCTTCTCTATGTCTGCTCCGCCTTCGCGACAAGCGCTTCCGAATTCAGCTTGGCATGTTGGGCGTGATAGAAGCGACAACGACTTCGCGGCAGCTGTTCCTCCTTAGACTTCGCCCTTCTTTGTTGCTTGGCGCGTCAATAGCGGAGCGAGCAGCTCTTCATCAAAGTCTCTCCTTGATCGGCGCTGGAGCTTGGCGCCCGGGGAGCTTGATGAAACGCCATCGCCGGCCTTTAAATAAGCGCGGGTTGGGGCTCTTGAACTGGCACTGCTGCGGCAGCGGATGGATCGGCGATCGGCGTGGCGCCTGGCGCTCCTGCGGCCTCAGGGCCGTCAGTGCAATCGCCGGACCCCTCGCCAGCTTCTGCGGCGGCAGCTTTGGCGGCCTCTTCGCCGGCGGGCTCGTCAGCGCCAGCCTCCTCTTTGATGGCGCGGCGTCGTCAGAGTTGCCGTGCGCGTCCTCCTCGCCGGCGACCTCGGTCTCCATTGGCTCTGTGGCAGATGGACCTGACGATCGGAAAAGAAAGAAAAGTCAAGCAAATATCCAAAAAGAAAATCAGAAGAAGAAGAACCCAAGGGAAGTTTTCAAACAAGAGGATTACCTGTACTAGGATCTGCAGCCGTGGTCTCAACCACCGGAGGGTCGCTGGCGCTATCCCTTGCCGGAGAACTGCCCCTTGCCGGAGACGTCTCCCTTGCCGGAGAACACTCCCTTGCCGGGGGATCCTCCCTTGGCGGTGTAGTCGAAGCAGATGGCATGTCAGGAGCGGCTTTAGGGCACTCCTGGTGGGGCTGCTCTGCTCCTACACAAACCAACAGTCAGATATCAGCAAAGAAAGAGCACCCATACCGCCTAACAGCGAAAGTAAACCATATACTTCTGCTGGGGCTGCTGAGGAAGAGTTGCGCGTCGAGGCAAGGTGGTCTCGGACGCGCCTCCTGCTTGTCGCGGCGGGTTCGTCCTCGATGACAATCACAGGGCCTTGGCTCTCTTGACGCTCTGGGCCAGCGTCACGAAAAGGAATGGGTTCAGAGCGAAGCAAATCGAATCTGAGACAAAGCGACAAAAGTCGAAGAACTACAAGTACCACAAAAAGCTTACTCTTCTTCTTCCTCGTCGGAGCTGGCGGGAGATCAAATTCGGCTCGCCTCCGGTGCGGCGAGGCGGAGGTGGGTTCCCTTGGCGCTTGGCGGGAGCGAAGCGGTGGCGGGAGGTCCGCTCCGATTCTTGCTGCTGGCGTGTGAGGTGCTCCAGCGGCAGCGATGCTTGCAGCGGTGGAAGCGCGTGCAGCCCAGCGGCTGTTAACCCGTCTGCCGCCCGCTTCGTCTCGGCCTTGCGAGCGCCTTCTTGAGTGGAGCTGGGGGCTCGGCTGTGCAAGCTTCTTGAAGGTGGGAGGAGGCGCCCTCGGCTGGCTCGCTCGACTCAGCTTCAGGCTCGGCAAGCTCCTCCTCGCCCGGCAAACTCCCTCGCTCGACAAGGCTTGCCGCCTCTGCTGCATCTGCCTCCTCCACGGTGAAACCGAACTTCGCCCATGGCAGCCTTTCGCCGCCTCTTCCAGCTGGTGGCGTCTGCTGCATCTCATCGTCGGTGGTGTCATGGGTGAGGCCCCTACATTCATCGGGCGGACCGGCACTTCTACCGGGCTGTCGAAGAACTCCCGCCGCAGCGTCATCTGCGGCTCCTGCCATGTTGGGACAATTCCATGCGAGTCGCTGGCGTATCATTGCATGGATGCGGTCGGCGAGGATTGTTGCTGGCGAGGCGACACCCTCGGCAACCTGAACATCTCGGGATGATCAGGATCGGGCTTGAACAGTTCAAAAGCATCGCATCCGGTTCAAGGCGGTGAAGTTGAAGTTAAGGCCAGGCGCAGCCTCATGATATCCGTCGCGTTACGGAACTCCCAAGCAAGTCTCCTCCTCTCCTGCAAAGAAGCGTCTGGCGGCGAAGAAAGTCTGCGCCAGCGGTGCCTACGGTGAGCTTAAGCAAGCACGAGGCGCGAGATCGGTTAATGACAATCTTCAATCTAGCATCTTAAAGAACGCGTTGCTCCAATCGTTGCCGCGCACTAATGAGGTTTGGCGCTGGGCGGTAAATGGTTGCGGGTTCTCCTCGACAATCCAGCACCAATCTGCCCTCCATTCCTCCACTTGCTGCGGAGCTCTCCTCGAGATAAGCTTCCTTCTTGCCAATCCTTGAGATCCAGCGATTCCTCCGGCAAGAGGCTCTCCTCTCTCAACTCGGGGCATAAAGAAATGGCGGAAAAAGAGCTACGTTGGGATGACTCCGACAAAGTTTTCGCGAGATGTGCGAAAACTGCCATGGTCGAAACAGCATTGGGGGTGAAGTCAGGAGGCGGAACCCGTGGGTGTTCATGATATCATGAAAAATTCAGAGAAGGCGGGCGAGCCCGCGATAGAAGAGCGAAGAAGGATACCCGTTCGGGCTAGTTCAGCGGCGGCGGGGAGTACCTTTGTCTTGTGGATCGCTCGCGTCTCCGTCGACCGAAGAGGTAGTAGTTCTCCTAAGATCCTTGGCGGAGGTGAGGGGAAGATTGCCGCTCCTTCCGCGGCGCCTTGAGCGCTGCGCCTCGGCCGACTTCACGGCCTTCCCTTGTCGACTTCGGAGCCATGGCGGAGGTGGTGGGGAGATCATTGCGATGGTGGTCTTTGGTGGCGATGGGGGCGGGCGCTGCTCTCTTTTCAGCCTTGGGAAGAAGGGGGCAGCGGAGGTTTTCGAATTGGACAGCAATTGGCGAGATGGGCGAACTGCCCTGTTTCCCTGCTTATAAAGAGGAGGGGCGGATGTTCCGCCTTTCGAATAAAAAACCCCCATGATCTCTCCCACGATGCCGCATTAAGGCGTGCCGTTAAATGGGGCGTGGTGGGTCGGAGTGAGTTCTGGCGTAACCCGGGCGCGTGCCGTGCCTGTTTTGGGCCTGGCCCAACAGCGCTTCGGCACCGTGAGTGGCCCAGGCCCGGGGGCTCCTGTCGGTGTACTAGACTAGGGGTACCCTAGTATCCCGAACTTGTGCACGGGCAGTTGCAGCCCCGCGGCAAGGCTTGCCGCAGGTGACCGCCAAGGTCCTCCGTGGTTCCTTTGGAGCCATTCAAGAACAAAGTATTCAAGCCAAGGAGACAAGGCCCCGGCAAGAGGAGCTTGCCGGGAAGGCCATCCAAGGCATCGAGGAGACAAGGCCCCGGCAAGAGGAGCTTGCCGGGAAGACCCGGTGAACGACAAGCTTCCGGACGCGACAAGGCAACAACCGCGGCAAGGCGCTTGCCGCGGCAGACTACCAATCTGTACCTGTGCTCCAGCACATCCACTAACGTGTCGCCCTGGGACCTTTCCAAGCGCGCGTGGCAAGAGGCTGTCTTGCGGCCGGCGGAGCCTTGATGTGCAGCGGCGACAAGATTGCCATCGTGGCAAGTGGTGGCGTCCACAGCGGTCCTGTTTGCCTTTGTTTGGGCGGCGTGAAGCGGGCATTTAATGCCTTTGTCCCTTGCCGTCGGGGTTAGGTATGATACCTTTGTACAAGTAGCTGTACCAACCGCAACTCCTTTTTCCATTTTACCCTTGTCTACGTTGCCACTGTCGGAGAACCCTTGAGCATATAAAGGAGGCCCATGCATAGCGTGGGGGAGGTTGGAGAGGTTGAAAGGTTGAAGGCAGAAAACACTTACGCTAGGTCTCGTTAGCGGTGGTGTGTCTTTGTAGCACTCAGCGCTCCCTAGCAGAACTCAATACACTCAAACATGCAGCGGTAGGGTGTTATCTCTCCGGAGAGCTCGAAGCTGGGCAAACTGCTGTGTGCCGCCTCGATCTGCTCTTCGTCGACCTCCGCCCCCCGCCCGAACGAAAGGGCTCGGTCCGCCGGTCCCATAGGTGTTCGTGGGTCGATCGATTTCCCAGACAGGCGAATTGTTGGGCTAGGCCCATGTAGAAAACCGAATTGGACGGGCTGAATCTTGTGCCACATCGACTTGCCACGCTGGATGCCTCGTGGCACAGGGAGGTTGCTAGTGACCAAAAGCCACGATAGGCATATTTTGGTGCGTGGCGTCTCGACCTTCTCACAGAGAAGGTCGCTATAGTCAGTTTACGACCGCTAGCTTTTGACCTTCTGTTTTTGGTCACAAAAAGGTCGCAAATGAAAAACCATGGCCTTTCAGTGACCAATAGTGGTGGTCACAAGTTGACATATTTCTTGTAGTGCGTGTTGATCTTCCGAGGCCGGGCATGACCCAGGAAAGTGTGTCCGCCAAATGGGATCGAGCGTGTTGGGTTATGTGGTGCACCCCTGCAGGGAAGTTTATCTATTCGAATAGCTGTGATCTTCGGTAACAGGACGACTTGGAGTTGTACCTTGACCTTATGACAACTAGAACCGGATACTTAATAAAACACACCCTTTCAAGTGCCAGATATAACCCGGTGATCACTCTCTAACAGGGCAACGAGGAGAGGATCGTCGGGTATGTTTATGCTACGCGATGCTACTTGGTGAACTTACCATCTACTCTCTCCTACATGTTGGAAGATGGAGGTGGCCAGAAGCGTAGTCTTCGACAGGATTAGCTATCCCCCTCTTATTCTGGCATTCTGCAGTTCAGTCCACCGATATTGCCCCTTTACACATATACCCATGCATATGTAGAGTAGATCCTTGCTTGCGAGTACTTTGGATGAGTACTCACGGTTGCTTTTCTCCCTCTTTTCCACTTTCCCTTCTACCTGGTTGTCGCAACCAGATGCTAGAGCCCAAGAGCCAGATGCCACTGCCGACGACCAGGAGTAGTTTAGGAGGATCCCAGGCAGGAGGCCTGCACCTATTTCGATCTGTATCCCAGCTTGTGCTAGCCTTCTTAAGGCAAACTTGTTTAACTTATGTCTGTACTCAGATATTGTTGCTTCCGCTGACTCGTCTATGATCGAGCACTTATATTCGAGTCCTCGAGGCCCCTGGCTTGTATTATGATGCTTGTATGACTTATTTTATTTTTAGAGTTGTGTTGTGATATCTTCCCGTGAGTCCCTGATCTTGATCGTACACGTTTGCGTGTATGATTAGTGTACGATTGAATCGGGGGCGTCACAAGTTGGTATCAGAGCCGACTGCCTGTAGGAATCCCCTTCCAAACTCCTTGGCCGAAGTCGAGTCTAGATTTTACAAAACTTTTACTAACATGGTTGTGCGGCTTACGGCCCCATGTCGCCATTGGGTGGTATTAGGATCTTTTACTCCTCGTCTATACTCTAGGACTCTGATGTCCCTTTTATTCGGGTTAAATGAATTTTGCTAACGCTAACATTAGGATCTCGTGATCACTTCCACTCGGAGAGCCCTGTGTTACCGATGACCTCCTGCTGCATCAGAAGATTCCGAAGATACTCTCTGATGTTCTCTCGAGACTCTATGTCCGTCGCTTTTGCAATCCCCTACCACCGATACATCCCTATGGATAAATACTTACACATGTCCTTCTTACTTTCATTCCCAGCTGCTCTTGTTATTACAAGATGCATTGAATTATTCTTCGACTTTTAAGAATCTCTTGAGCCACTGCCTTATAGATCTTTGCCGCATGAATACCCCTATGGATAGTTCCTCGCACTTATCGTGTATCTGCTCATTCCCAGTTGTTCATGTGTTTCGGCAAAGACTTCGAAATACCATTTGATATGTCAAAAATCCTCTACAGCATGTTGTTCTTGAAATTCTTACTTGCTTGCATTATGGTTAACCCCATAAGTCTAGTAATCTTATTGCCATCCTTTGTCATTATCATTTTGAGTCCGTTGATTCAATATGTTGTGATTGCTTGCAATCCTCAGACGAATCCTAGAATTCTTCTTTCCGGCTCAGACGTCATTTTAAACATGAGCTGGATCTCGACCAATCAAATTGCCATCGATTATTCCACTAAGCCTACTCGACTTATCCATGCTTAATCAGAGCCCTTGCTCTCGTTCCCTTGATTTGGAAATCTTAATTCCTTTGCCTTTGAGCTTTGAATTAGTCAGTTGTTTCTATAATCCAAAGCCTTTGCTTTGTTTCGTCCTTTGATCGTGTGCCGATGCTCACATCAGCCCCGTTATGGACCGTCAGGTCCTTTGTTGTATTATGATCCAACAATGTCTTTCGTATACAAAAACCTCAAGAAGTTCTTTCTCTGATACATAATGCCATTGGTAAATCATATTCTCTGATTTGGCCAACCATGCGCTGCTTTCGAGCCGGTGATAATTACTCCTGAAGTTTGTGGTATATGTTCCTCAGAGGCCCCGATGGGTTGGACATATGCCTTTTCTAATCTGTGTGAACCCGGAAACTACTACAGGTCATACTCTACTGGTGTTATGTCAGATAAAATTTCAACACCACAACTTCGTTGAAGGCGAGAAGTGAATGAAAGGTTATGCATTAAAGAAGTGGGAGTCGACCTTGAACTTTGTGTTCATGCCCATGGACACGATGTAGATCCTATCATGGAAGCTTCTTGTAATAATAACTATTTCCTTGATAACTATCATCTGGTATCTGTGAATTGGTCTTTTGCAACCGTGGTTTCGACCATATTTTCTTCTTGATTCCATTTCTCGGACAAGTTAGAGACTTTCCTTCTGCAGATCAATACGCCTGCCCCCAACCTCTATTTTTTGATCTACTTTCTTGTATCACCCCCATGGTATCTCGAGGATATATCTTATGAATTTCTGATGATGTAGTACCTTCCCTGTCATAGTGACTCCACGGGTTCTGGGTTGTCGTCAACGAGAACATCGATAAATGAATCGATTCCGGCGCTCCGATCGATAACTCTAAGTAATTTTGTTGCTTATGAGTTTAATAATCCTTCAAGTCATTCCTAGCCTGATTGGCTATATCCTTATCGTGCTAAATTGTAACTGTGCTACCTGGTCCTTCTTCCCGGAGCACAATTTTTGATGATGAGCTAAGCTTACGTCGATCTTCCCCATCATATCATTTCTCCTTGAACCGCAAGCTTGGTCTCGATTTTGTGTCGTACTCGTGTTTTCCAATAACCTTTCGCTTCATCATTCCTTTGACTTGATGTCATCGCCGATCGATTACATCTTCAGGTAATCTCTCGACAAATGTGTCGTGATCATCATCAACATTCTGAGCTCTTCCAGAATATCAATCAAATTCATGATGAGAATTACCATCCTTGCCCCTCGATGATTGTGTTATCATCGACAACATTCTTGCCTTCCCACAACACAAACTTGTTCATGTTATGAATGCAACTTGCTATCCAGCTTGTATGATGTTTCACCTTGAAGTATTAATGTCCTTTATGACAAGGATGTTGTGAGGATTGCTCCACCTCTTAAGAATTCTTGGTATATTGATACTTCTCACCATCACCATTCTTTCTTGGTCCTCGTGTTGATTCCAACCGGTGTACCAACAAGTGAACGGTGCTGTTTGGATTCTGCCCTTCTAGCAACCCTATTGCTTTGAAGTTAATGGTCGGTCGTTCATTCTTAGACTATTGATTATTGAATCACCATTCTGACATTGGTTGTGCAAGCCAACCCATATTTCGGGCGCACCTTTCAACCAATGTCTAAATTGTGTACCTCGAGCACACATCATTATATCATTTGATCTGACAAAGTTATCTCCTTGTTCACATAAGTGTGGAAATCCCTCTTTTTGGAAATCTCGAGGAATTTTCGCTGAGTCCATCAGCCACCCCCTCATCCCCTCATCCTCTCCTTGGTTTAATGATGAACTCTTGTTTTGGAACTTGCTTCTATCGTTCATTTCCCGAGAATCTTAAAATGTCCTTACGTTAATTTGTGTTACACCTTTTCTTCTCGGGCATCCTAAGTCTGAGGTATCCTGACACCAACCAGATCTGAAACTCGGTCAGATATGATGGTTGGAACATTTTTCAAGAGTCATAGCATTGGTCTTTCTATAACCCAATAAGGTGATGTCATGCCTAGCACACCTGGTTGGAGGACCTATTGCAAGACTTAATCTATGAGTTGTTTTTGATGGATCCTTTGTGTATCCAAAGTTTGACCTTTGCTTGAAGAACATGTCAATACTATCCCGAAGCATGTCTGTGGTACTATAATTTTCAACATGAACATTGAAGCCCAATGCTAAATGTTTCTTGCTCAATTATCCAAACATCGTTGTTTGGGTAATGTCATGAACATCCTCTCCCCTTACCTAAATGGTTTTCTACGTTATATCCTGTCATGGATATCATGCTCTGTTTATCCTTGGGAAGGATATACCCCAGAAATATGTGTTTAAACACATTTTTCTTTCCATTGTTCTGATTAAATCTGATAGACACTTTTCCCTTTCCATTGGTTTGTTTAAACCCTTATTGTGATATATATATGATATAGCAGTAATAATTCCCTGCTGGTGCAACCACCTCGGTGTACAACTCTGTCAGTAAGACCCTGTTACTAATGTTGATGACATTCCGGTAGCCACCGATGGATGAGAACCTTGCCTAATGGTCCACCTCATTCCATGAGCAGGAAAATGGTTCTCTTCGTCCCTCGCCCTTTGTACCGATGTTGTTACCGGCATAACTGACAGGCTATCCTCCGGCATGCCTTGCTTACATGATCGTGCAAATCGTCACCGCCTTCCTACTTTTAATCCACATAGTGGGCCCATAACCCATAGTTCCATAGGATCGAAACCTGACTCTCCTGTACACCCCCTGTTCTCAAGGTTGTTCCTCACATGTGGCCTCATATGAAATTCACGAGCCACTTTCCGAGAGATCATCAGTTCTGTTATCAGACACAGTACTTATTCTCGTTGCCCTGAAACCCTTTCACCTTCTGAATAGGCATCGAACGATTGTCTGGCCGCTTGAAACTCCTTATTATACCTTATTACTTTCCTCTCGAAATTTTTTAAGTTTCAAGAGTTACTTTCCGCCATCTTCGTTGACGTTATCTAACAGATAGCAACCTTGTAGAGGTCCGTTCTTCTGAAGTTACCGCTTATCCTTTTCGTATGTGCGATGAAGATCCCGAGGGAAGGATGACGACTTCATCATTTTGACCTGAAGCAAGAGTAGGAAGGCATGAATATATTGGATTGACCTCTTTGAGAAGAGAAACCAAGACCGAGAAGATCCGTTAGATTTTCCGTAACCCATTCCCTCCTCCCTAACTCCCCTCTTAAATCTCGGGACGAGATTTCTTGTAGTGGAGGAGAATTGTGACGCCCGGATAATTAAGCTATAGTAAACCCATGTTAATGATATCATGTCATCGTAATTAAAATTTTGCTAAACCTCACTTGCTTCAAAGTAAGTTCAAATACAAATTCAAATAACAAGCCAAATTATAGTTTCATAAAAAAATTAAAAATGTTCATTGGTTTGCAAATATTCACTAACTAATTAACAAACATCAGCCAATATTTTTGGGAATGTTTATATTCCTCTAAGATAATTAAAACAGGAACAAATAACATTTAATTTAACCATTTAAAAATAAACAAATATTTATCCTTTTCAAAATGACTTGAAACTTGGTGTGCAGCTCCATTATATGACCCAATATTTATGTGCCAAGCTTCTTGTTCACCAAAATTCATTTGCTACTTAATCTAAGTGCCAAACAGAGGAGAAATAAATAAAGAGAAGAGGTAAAGGAAAAATGAGCAGTGCTGCTTTGCACTTATGGCCTCCTGGCAATAGGAGGCCTAGCCCACCCCGGCTCCTTCCCTTTCCTCTGTTCATCAGAGGCGGGGTGGACGCCTGCACGCCGTCCATGGCGCCGCTGGACACACGTCGGCCATCCTGCGGTCCCCCGGGTGGTTAAGGACGTCACCCGCGAGACCCTCTCGATACCCTAGCGCCATTCCCCCTTTCCCCTGCGCCGCTTTCTTCCACCTCGCCCGTAGCCGAACCACATCTCCATGGCTGACCTCATCCTCGTGGCCACTGCCCTCCCCGCCGCTTGGGACTGCGCCGGGAGCACCGCCTCTGTCGACTTCGTCGGCTACATGGACGCATTCGAGCTCCGGACCCCTGCCTCACGCGGATCGACGCCCTCGGCCATCGTGGATCGCCACCACCGTCCATCTTCTTCAAGCCTCCCACGAGCTCACTATTGCACACCTACAGGGCCCGGTGAGCTCCGTCGTTCGTTCCCATCCCTTCTCCCATGCTCCCGTCGCTGTGCATCGCCCGTAGCCGCCGCCGGACGCCGTCCCTGTCCGACATGCTCCCCGCTCGCCTTGGCTTCACCACCGCCGTCGTCCCCGTACCCCACGCACTCCTCTCCTGCTTGACTGCGCCCCGGCCACACGCTGCGCCCACTGCCGTGTTGAGCTTGCTCGCTCATCCTGCTCACCCCTGCGAGTTGCTTCCCCTCCCGCTGCCCTGGCTCTGCCGCGCCCCGCCTTTGCCCAGCTGCGACCGGCACTGTCGGCATCCCCTCCACCCCACTACGGTGCCCTGCTGGCCTGCTCTCCCCCGGTCGCGCTCGCCTCCGCCGCCTGCTGTTGCGTTGCTGCTTGCCGTCGCCGTGCCGCGCTCGCATTGCCACGCTCCGCTTGCGTAGACGCCACACCCGCCTCTGCTACCCAGCGGCAGTCACCCATACGCGCCGCTTCCGCGTCGCGACCTCGCCTCCGCACCCCCGCTGGCTCCACCGCCCTGCGACTCCCCGACGCAGCTCCGCCGCCACCGCCGCTCGTCAGTCGCCGTAGCTGTTGCTCCGGCCACCCCCGCACCCACTGACCCCTCTCCTCGACTCGCGTTGTCACCGTCTCCCCGTAACCGCTCTCGGCTGACCAAATGGTCGCCGGAGCCACGAGTCCGGCGAGCCCCGTCGCCTCTGTACGCCGCCGCCGGTGCGCGCTGGTTAAAACCAACGGGTGGGCTCGTCCCTGTTAATTAGGCACTAACCTACCCCCCCCCCCCGACCTAATATCCTGATACGTCCATTTTGCATCATGCTTTTATATCAATATTTATTGCATTATGGGCTGTTATTACACATTATATCTCAATACTTATGGCTATTCTCTCTTATTTTACAAGATTTACCATGAAGAGGGAATGCGGCGGTGGAATTCTGGTGGAAAATGAGCAAACGTTGAAACCTATTCGCACAACTCAAAAGTCCTGAAACTCCACTTAACAACTTTTGGATTTTATAAGAATTTATGAGCAAAAGAAATAGGCCGGGGACCCACACCTCCCGAGGAGGCAGGAGGCGCCCCCTATAAGGCGCACCCCTATCTCTGGGACCCTGATGAGCCTCCGGCGTCCATCTTGACTATATCATCACTATTACCTGGAAAAAATCATGGGCAAGCTTACGGGGCGAAACTCGCTGCCACGCAGTGGAACCTTGGCGGAATCAATCTAGGGCTCTGGCGGAGCTGTTCTGCCGGGGACACTTCCCTCTGGGAGGGGGAAATTGTTGGAAATATGCCCTAGAGGAAATAATAAAAGGATTATTATTATATTTCCTTTTTCGTGATAATTGTCTTTTATTAATGCTATAACTGTATTATCCGGAAATCGTAATACACGTGTGAATACATAGACCACAATATGTCCCTAGTGAGCCTCTAGTTGACTAGCTCGTTAATCAATAGATAGTCATGGTTTCCTGACTATGGACATTGGATGTTATTGATAACGGGATCTTATCATTAGGAGAATGATGTGATGGACAAGACCCAATCCTAAGCATAGCAGAAGATCGTGTAGTTCGTTTTGCTAGAGCTTTTCCAATGTCAAGTATCTCTTCCTTAGACCATGAGATCGTGTAACTCCGGATACCGTAAGAGTGCTTTGGGTGTACCAAGCGTCTGGCGTGGCTGGGTGACTATAAAGGTGCACTACAGGTATCTCCGAAAGTGTCATTGGGTTGACACGGATCGAGACTCGGTTTGTCCTCCTTATGACGGAGAGGTATCTACGGGCCCTTTCGGTAATGCATCATCATAATGAGCTCATAGTGACCAAGTGATTGGTTACGGGATCATGCATTACTGATGCGAGTAAAGTGACTTGCGATATGAGACTGAGCGAGGTATTGGGATACCGACGATCGAGTCTCGGGCAAGTAACTATACCGTCGACCAAGGGAATAGTATCTGAGGATTGATTGAATCCTCGACATCGTGGTTCATCCGATGACATCATCGAGGAGCATGTAGGAGCCAACATGGTATCCAGATCCGCTGTTGGTTATTGACGGAGAGTCGTCTCGGTCATGTCGCATGTCTCCCGAACCGTAGGGTCTACACATAAGGTTCGGTGGCCTAGGGTTATTAGGAAGAATTGTATGTGATTACGAATGTTGTTGAGTCCGGATGAGATCCCGAATGTCACGAGGATTTCGGAATGGTCGGAGGTAAAGATTTATATATGGGAAGTTGTCAAACGGACACCAGAAAGTTTCGGGGTCACATCGGTATTGTATCGGGGCCACCGGAGAGGTTCCGAGGGTCCACCCCTCTTGGAGGGCCTCATGGGCCACAAGGGGCAGGGAACCAACCCCTGGAGGCTGGGCACCCCCCTTGGGCCCATGCGCCTAGGGTTGGGGAACCCTAGTGGGCGCCCCCTTTGCAGGGGGCAAGCCCCCTCCTGGCCGCCGCCCCTCTAGATCTCATCTAGGGCCAGCCCCCCCTTCCCTATAAATAGAGGGGTGAGGGAGGCTGCAACATACTTCAAGCGCAGCCCTCCCTCCCAACACCTCTCCTCCTCCGCGTGTGCTTGGCGAAGCCTGCTGGGCTGTCACTCCATCACCACCACGCCGTCGTCTTGCTGTTGGAGCCTTCTTCCTCAACCTCTCCTTCCCCTTGCTGGATCAAGAAGGAGGAGGCGTCATCCGCTCCGTCGTGTGTTGAGCGCGGAGGTGCCGTCCGTTCGGCACTCGGTCATCGGTGATTTGGATCACGGCGATGCGACTCCATCATCCACGTTCTAGTGAGCGCTTCCGCCTGCGATCTACAAGTGGTATGTAGATGCAATCTCTCTCCATGACTCATTGCTTAGATGAACTCATAGATGGATCTTGGTGAAACCGTGGGAAAAATTTAATTTTCTGCAGCGTTCCCCAACGGTGGCATCATGAGCTAGGTCTATGGGTAGTTCTCTATTGCGAGTAGAACACAATTTTGTTGTGGGCGTAGATCTTGTCAACTTGCTTGCTGCTACTAGTCTTTTCTTGCTTCAGCGGTATTGTGGGATGAAGCGGCCGGACCAACCTTACGTGCGCTTCGTGAGGCAGGTTCCACCGGTGACATGCACTAGTTGCATAAGGTGGCTAGCGGTGTCTGTCTCTCCTACTTTAGTTGGGCGGATTAGATGAAAAGGGTCCTTATGAAGGGTAAATAGAAGTTGACAAAATCACGTTGTGGTTATTAAGTGGTAATAAAGCGTTCTTGCTAGAACCCAATTGCAGCCACGTAAAAGATGCAACAACAATTAGAGGGCGTCTTACTTGTTTTTGCAGCAATTGTCATGTGATGTGATATGGCCGAAGTTGTGATGAATGATGAATGATATATTGTGATGTGTGAGATCATGTTCTTGTAATAGGAATCACGACTTGCATGTTGATGAGTATGACAACGGCAGGAACCATAGGAGTTGTCTTAATTATTGTATGACCTGCGTGTCATTGATTCAACACCATGTAAATTACTTTACTTTATCGCTAAGCGTGTTAGCCATAGTAGTAGAAGTAATAGTTGGTGAGCAACTTCATGGAACACGATGATGGAGATCATGGTGTCATGCGGTGACAAGATGATCACGGAGCCCGAAGATGAAGATCAAAGGAGCTATATGATATTGGCCATATCATGTCACTACTTTATATAATTGCATGTGATGTTTATTATGTTTATGCATCTTGTTTACTTAGAACGACGGTAGTAAATAAGATGATCCCTTAGAATAATTTCAAGAAAGTGTTCCCCTAAGCGTGCACCGTTGCTAAAGTTCATCGTTTGAAGCACCACGTGATGATCGGGTGTGATAGATCCTTACGTTCACATACAGCGGGTGTAAGAAAGTTTTACATGCATAAACACTTAGGGTTAACTTGCGAGCCTAGCATGTACAGACATGGCCTCGGAACACAAGAGACCAAAAGGTCGAACATGAGTCTTATGGAAGATATGATCAACATGGAGATGTTCACCGATGACTAGTCCGTCTCACGTGATGATCGGACCACGGCCTAGTCGACTCGGATCATGTAACACTTAGATGACTAGAGGGATGTCAAATCTGGTGGGAGTTCATTAAATAATTTGATTAGATGAACTTAATTATGATGAACATTAGTCTAAAATCTTTGCAAAATGCCTTGTAGATCAAATGGCCAGCGCTCATGTCACCATGAACTTCAGCGCATTCCTAGAAAACCAAGCTGAAAGGCGATGGCAGCAACTATTGGACTGGGTCCGGAACACGAGATCATCCTCATAGCAGCCAGAAACAATATGTCCTAGAAGCACCGCTAGGTGATGCACCATCGAGAGAACCAAGACATTATGAATGCTTGGCAGTCTCGTCTTGATGATTACTCCCTCGTTCGGTGCGGCATGCTTTACAGCTTAGAACCGGGGATCCAAAAGCATTTTGAGCAACACGGAGCATATGAGATGTTCGAGGAGCTGAAAATGGTTTTCCAAGCTCATGCCCGGGTCGAGAGATATGAAGTCTCCGACAAGTTCTATAGTTGTAAGATGGAGGAAAACAGTTACGTAAGTGAGCACATACTCAAAATATCAGGTTGCACAACCGCTTTGTCCCAGTGGACATTAACCTCCGGACGAGGCGGTCATTAACAGAATCCTTGATCGCTCCCACCAAGCTACAAGAGCTTTGTGATGAACTACAATATGCGGGGATGGTGAATACCATTCGAAATATTCTCAATCTTGAAGTCGGCGAGAGGTTGAAATCAGAAAGAACATCAAGTGTTGATGGTCAATAAAACCACTAAGTTCAAAAAGGGCAAGGGTAAGAAGAACTTCAAGAAGGGCGGCAAGGATGTTGCCGCCCGATAAGCAAGTTGCGGGAAGAAGTCAAAGAATGGACCCAAACCTGAGGCGAGTGCTTTTATTGCAAAGGAAGAACCCTTTGGGCGGAACTGCCCCAAATACTTAGCGGACAAGAAGGCCGGCAACACTAAAGGTATATTTGATATACATGTAATTGATGTGTACCTTACGATTACTCGTAGTAACTCACAGGTATTTGATACGGTGCCGTTGCTCATATTTGTAACTCACAGCAGGAACTGCGGAATAAGCGGAGGCGGCGAAGGGCGAGGTGACGATGCGTGTCGGGAATGGTTCCAAGGTCGATGTGATCGCCGTCGACACGCTACCTCTACATTTACCTACGGGATTAGTTTTAAACCTCAATAATTGTTATTTAGTGCCAAGTTTGAGCATGAACATTGTATCGGGATCTCGTTTAATGCGAGATGGCTACTCATTTAAATCCGAGAATAATGGTTGTTCTATTTATATGAGAGATATGTTTTATGGTCATGCTCCGATGGTCAATGGTTTATTCTTAATGAATCTCGAGCGTAATATTACACATATTCATAGTGTGAATACCAAAAGATGTAAAGTTGATAACGATAGTCCCACATACTTGTGTACTGCCGCCTTGGTCACATTGGTGTCAAGCGCATGAAGAAGCTCCATTCGATGGACTTTTAGAGTCTCGATTGTGAATCATTTGACACATGCGAACCATGCCTTATGGGCAAAATGACCAAGACTCCGTTCTCGGAACAATGGGCGAGCAACCAACTTATTGGAAATCATACATACCGATGTGTGCGGTCCAATGGCGTCGAGGCTCATGGAGGATATCGTTATGTTCTCACTCTCACTGATGACTTGAGTAGATATGGGTATGTCTACTTGATGAAACACAAGTCTGAGACCTTTGAAAAGTTCAAGGAATTTCAGAATGAGGTAGAGAATCACCTTGACCGAAAAATAAAGTTCTTACGATCAGATCGTGGAGGAGAATATTTAAGTCACGAATTTGGTACACACTTAAGGAAATGTGGAATCGTTTGAACTCACGCCGCTGGAACACCTCGGCGTAATGGTGTGTCCGAGCGTCGTGTCGCACCCTATTGGATATGGTGCGATCTATGATGTCTCTTACTGATTTACGCTATCATTTTGGGGATCGCTCTAGAGACATCTACATTCACTTTAAATAGGGCACCGTCTAAATCCGTTGAGACGACGCCATATGAATTATGGTTTGGGAAGAAACCTAAGCTGCCGTTTCTAAAAGTTTGGGGATGCGATGCTTATGTCAAGAAACTTCAACCTGAAAAGCTCGAACCCAAGTCGGAAAAATCGTCTTCATAGGATACCCTAAGGAAACCATTGGGTATACCTTATACCTTAGATCCGAAGGCAAGATCTTTGTTGCCAAGAACGGATCCTTTCTTGAAAAAGAGTTTATCTCGAAAGGAGTAAGTAGGAGGAAAGTAGAACTTCGATGAAGTACTACCTCTTGAACGAGAAAGTAGTGCAGCTCGGAAAATGTTCTGTGGTGCCTACACCTCTTGGAGAGGAAATTAATGATGATGATCAAAGTACTTGGATCAAGTTGCTCTTGAACTTGAGGTCCACAAGGACACGTTCCACACAGTGGTATGGCAACCCTGTCACGGAAATCATGTTGTTGAACAACGGTGAACCTTGAACTATGAAGAAGCGATGGCGGGCCAGATTCCAACAAATGGCTTGAAGCCATGAAATCCGAGATAGGATCCATGTATGAAAACAAAGTATGGACTTTGACAGACTTGCCCGATGATCGGTGGCGATAGAAAACAAATGGATCTTTAAGAAGAAGACGGATCACGGATGGTAATGTCACCATCTATAAAGCTCGACTTGTCGCTAAGGGTTATCGGCAAGTTCAAGGGATTGACTACGATGAGACTTTCTCTCCGTGGCGAAGCTTAAGTCCGTCCGAATCATGTTAGCAATTGCGCATACTATGATTATGAGATATGGCAGATGGGCGTCAAAGCGGCATTCCTTAGCGGTTATCTTAAGGAAGAGTTGTATATGATGCAGCGGAAGGTTTTGTCGACCCTAAGAATGCTAACAAGGTATGCAAGCTCCAGCGATCCATTTATGGGCTGGTGCAAGCATCTCGGAGTTGGAACATTCGCTTTGATGAGATGATCAAAGCGTTTGGGTTTATCTGAGACTTATGGAGAAGCCTGCATTTACAAGAAAGTGAGTGGGAGCTCTGTATCATTTCTCATATTATATGTAGATGACATACTTTTGATGGGAAATGATATAGAACTCTTGGACAACATTAAGGCCTACTTGAATAAAGTTTTTCAATGAAGGACCTTGGAGAAGCAGCTTATATATTAGGCATCAAGATCTATAGATATAGATCGAGGCGCCTCATAGGTCTTCACAAAGCACATACCTTGATAATATTTTGAAGAAGTTCAAAATGGATCAGTCAAGAAAGGGTTCTTGCATGTCTTTGCAAGGTGTGAGATTGAGCTCGGCTCAATGCCCGACCACGGCAAAAGATAAAGAAGAGATGGCGTCATCCCCTATGCCTCGACCATAGGATCTATTATGTATGCCATCTGTGTACCAGGACCTGATGTAAACCTTGCCGTAAGTTTGGTAGGAAGGTACCAAAGTAATCCCGACAAGGAACAACTGGACAGCGGTCAAGAATATCCTGAAGTACTGAAAAGGACAAAGGACATGTTTCTCGTTTATGGAGGTGACGAAGAGCTCGTTGTAAAGGGTTACGTCGGCGCTAAGCTTCGACACAGATCTGGATGACTCTAAGTCACAAACTGGATACATGTATATGTTGAATGGTGGAGCGATGGCTGGTGCAGTTTGCAAGCGAGCGTCGTGGCGGGATCTACGTGTGAGCGGAGTACATGGCAGCCTCGGAGGCAGCGCATGAAGCAATTTGGGTGAAGGAGTTCATCAACGACCTAGGAGTTATACCCAATGCGTCGGGGCCAATCAAACTCTTCGTGACAACACTGGAGCTATTGCACTTGCCAAGGCCGGGTTTCACAAGAAGACCGAGCACATCAGCGTCGCTTCAACTCCATCCGTGAAAATGTTCAAGATGGAGACATAGAAATTTGCAAAGTGCATACGGATCTGAATGTCGCAGATCCGTTGACTAAACCTCTTCATGAGCAAAACATGATCAAGACCGAACTCTATGGGTGTTCGATTCATCACAATGTAACTAGATTATTGACTCTAGTGCAAGTGGGAGACTGTTGGAAATATGCCCTAGAGGCAATAATAAAAGGATTATTATTATATTTCCTTGTCATGATAATTGTCTTTTATTCATGCTATAATTGTATTATCCGGAAATCGTAATACTGCGTGTGAATACATAGACCACAATATGTCCCTAGTGAGCCTCTAGTTGACTAGCTCGTTGATCAATAGATAGTCATGGTTTCGACTACGGACATTGGATGTTATTGATAACGGGATCACATCATTAGGAGAATGATGTGATGGACAAGACAATCTAAGCATAGCACAAGATCGTGTAGTTCGTTTTGCTAGAGCTTTTCCAATGTCAAGTATCTCTTCCTTAGACCATGAGATCGTGTAACTCCCGGATACCGTAAGAGTGATTTGGGTGTACCAAGCGTCACAACATAAGCGGGTGACTATAAAGGTGCACTACGGTATCTCGAAAGTGTCATTGGGTTGACACGGATCGAGGCTGGGATTTGTCACTCCGTATGGCGGAGAGGTATCTCTAGGCCCACTCGGTAATGCATCATCATAATGAGCTCAAAGTGACCAAGTGATTGGTTACGGGATCATGCATTCTGATGCGAGTAAAGTGACTTGCGATGCTGAGACTGAGCGAGGTATTGGGATACCGACGATCGAGTCTCGGGCAAGTAACATACCGTCGACAAAGGGAATAGTATCTGGGATTGATTGAATCCTCGACATCGTGGTTCATCGATGACATCATCGAGGAGCATGTAGGAGCCAACATGGGTATCGAGATCCGTTGTTGGTTATTGACGGAGAGTCGTCTCGGTCATGTCGCATGTCTCCGAACCCGTAAGGTCTACACATAAGGTTCGGTGATGCTAGGGTTATTAGGAAGAATTGTATGTGATTACCGAATGTTGTTGAGTCCGGATGAGATCCGGACGTCACAAGGAGTTCGGAATGGTCGGAGGTAAAGATTTATATATGGGAAGTTGTCAAAGGGACACGGAAAGTTTGGGGTCATATTGGTATTATATCGGGGCCACGGAGAGGTTCGGGGGTCCACCGGAGGGGCCACCCCTCTCGGAGGGCCTCAAGGGCCACAAGGGGAGGAACCAGCCTGGAGGGCTGGGCGCGCACTTATATTGATTGCATGTGATGTTTATCCTTTATGCATCTTATCTTGCTTTGATTGGCGGTAGCATTTTAAGATGATCTCTCACTAAATTATCAAGTGTTCTCCTGAGTATGCACGTTGCCAAAGTTAAATGCGTGCCCGGACACCACGTGATGATGGGGTGTGATAAGCTCAACGTCCATCTACAACGGGTGCAAGCCAGTTTACCAGCGAATACTCAGATTAAACTTGGCAGGCCTAGCATATGCGGATATGGCCTCGGAACACGGAGACGAAAGGTGGCGTGAATCATATAGTAGATATGATCAACATAGTGATGTTCACCATTGAAAACTACTCCATCTCACGTGATGATGGTTATGGTTTAGTTGATTTGGATCACGTGATCTTAGATGACTAGAGATGTCATCTAAGTGGGAGTTCTTAAGTAATATGATTAATTGAACTTAAATTTATCATGAACTAAGTCTTGGTAGTATTTTGCAAATTATATTTGTAGATCAATGGCTTCGCATTGTTGCTTTCATATGTTTATTTTGATATGTTCCTAGAAAAATTATGTTGAAAATGTGTTAGTAGCAATGATCGGATTGGATCCGTGATCGAGGTTTATCCTCATTGCTGCCTGAAGAATTATGTCCTTGATGTACACGCTGGGTAGCGGACCTATTGCGAGGGCGATCTGAGCGTTATGAGCGTTTGGCTAGCTCAATATGATGAATACTTGATAGTTTATTGCACCATGCTATGGCTTAGAATCGGGACTTCAAGACATTTTGAGCGTCATGGACCATATGAGATGTTCGGGAATTGAAGTTAATATTTCAGCAAATACCGAGTTGAGATATGAAGTCTCCAACAAGTTCTATAGCTAAAAGATGGAGAGAATCGCTCAACTAGTGAGCATGTGCTCAGATGTCAGGTACTTCAATCGCTTGAATCAAGTGGGAGTTAATCTTCGGATAAGATAGTGATTGACAAAATTCTCTAGTCACCATCACTAAGTTACTAGAACTTCGTGATGAACTATAGTATGCAAGGGATGGCGAACGATTCCCGAGCTCTTCATGATGTTGAAATCGACGAAGGTAGAAATCGAAAAAGCATCAAGAGATGATGATTGACAAGACCACTAGTTTCAAGAAAGGGCAAAGGGAAGAAGAGAAACTTCAAGTAGAATGGCAAACAAGTTGTCACTCCGGTGAAGAAGACCAAAATGGACCTAAGCCTGAAATAGTGCTTCTACTACAAAGGAAATGGTCCTTTGAAGTGGAACTACTTCAAATATTTGGTGGATAAGAAGGATGGCAAAGTGAACAAGGGTATATTTGATACCAGGTTATTGATGTGCCTTACTAGTGTTTATAGTAGCCCTGAGTATTTGATACTTGTTCGGTTGCTAAGAGTAGTAACTGAAGCAGGAGTTGCAAAATGAGCGAGTAGTTGAAGGTAGCGATGAAAGTGTTGGAAGTAGTTCAAGATTGATATGATCATCATCCACACTCCTATACTTTGGGATTAGTGTTAAACCTAAATAAATGTTATTTGGCGTTTGCGTTGAGCATAAATATGATTTGATCATGTTTATTTTGTCTGATTATTCATTTAAAGTCAAAGAATAATTGTTGTTACATTTTACATGAATAAAACCTTCAATGGTCATACACCAATAAAAAAAGTTTTGTTGGATCTCGATCGTAGTGATACACATATTCATAATATTGATGCCAAAGATGCAAACTTAATAATGATAGTGCAACTCATTTGTGGCGCCGTTTAGGTCATATCGGTGTAAGCGCATGAAGAAACTCCATCTGATGGGATTTTGGAATCACTTGATTATGAATCACTTGATGCTGAACCATGCCTTATGGGCAAGATGACTAAAGAACCATTCTCGGAACAATGGGCGAAACAACAGACTTATTGGAAATAATACATCTTGATGTATGCGTCAGATAGTGTTAAAGCTCACGGCAAGTATCGTTATTTTCACCTTCCCCGAGCCCGCCGTCCTCGTCGCCCCTGCCTCGCGCTGCCCGAGCCGTCGTCGCCCCTGCCCTTGCCCGCCCGAGCCCGTCTTCGCCGTCGCCCGCGCCCTCGCCGCCGCCGCCGTCGCCCTCGCCGGCCGCCCCCGTTGTGAGCCGCCGCCGTCGAGCCTCTGCTCATATGTTGCGTCGTTTTTATTTTTATTAGTTTATTTTTTTGTTCATATGTGATGTATATGTGTATGTGGCTATAATGTATATGTTTTTTATTTTTATTAGTTTAGTTTTTTGTTCATATATAGAAAGTTACAATTTTAATTAGGTTAGTGCAGGAAAAGGTTAGTGCATTTTAATTAGGTTAGTGTAGAGGAAAAAGTAAAATAAGGAAAAGGAAGAAAAGAGGAAGAAGGAAGAAGGAAGAAGAAGAAAAAAGAATGAGAGGAAAAGAAGAAAAGAAGAGGAGAAGAAGAAAGGAATAGAGAGAAGAAGAAAAATAGAATTTTTCTATTTTTTTTTCTTCTTCTCTTTCTTCTTCTTCTTCTTCTTCTTCATTCTTCTTCCTTTTCCTTTCTTATTTTCCTTTCTCGAGGATAAGAAGAAAAAGAGGAGATGAAGAAAGAAAGGAATAGAGGAGAAAGAAGAAACTTTGACACGCGGGGGGTGCGATACCTCCTCCCGATAACAATATTTTCCCATGTATATGTATGTTGCGTGGTTGTCGATATAACGAGGCGTTGAGGATCGCCGAGGGTGGGGTCGGGAACTAGGGTAGAGGTCGAGGGTCGTTAAGGGGTCAAGGGTCGAAGGTTTCGAGGTCGAGGTTCCTATAGTGTCAAAGTATTGAAGAAATCCATGGCTTCATCATTGGCGGAAGTAACCATGGCATGATGGTACAGAAGTCCTCAAAGTTGTTACGGAATGGAGTCCGGATAGGATAATTTGCCTTTTGCTGAACTTTGTACCAAAAGCGAATTATCCTATCACGGACTCCGTTCAAACAACTTTGGAAACTTTCATCCATCATGCACTACTAGCCTAATGATGAGACATGCTGATGAATCCTTTGACACTAGGCAACCTCCCGACCCTCGGCGATCTTGACCCCTTGACCCTCGACCGCTCGGCGATCCACGACCCTCTACCCTACCGCGGGCGTCGATGCCCACGTCACTTGTGGGACATCGATCATTATCCACCATATCAGCAACTTTGTTCATTTCTGATCTCAAGTAATTGTTTTCTTTGTATGGCAGGGCTTGGGAAAATTCACCAAAAAAGCTCGGGACTACCGAAGCAGCTGCAATTTAGACACCAGTAAGTACTATATAGTAGCATATTCCACGCGCATCTCCTAGTGATTCAAGCGCTAGTTTCATCAATACCATTTAGCATGTGCACTAATTATCAGTTTGATTGACCTCTGTTTCTTGTAAAGTGGTTGTGGCAGGAACAAGGGAATGATTTACGTGGATACTACGTTTGCGAGTCCATCCGCCACCACGACCTGTGAGAGGGCTACTCCGACAAACAATTTGAAGTGCGTAAATAAAATATTCACAATTTTATTTTATTACCATCATTTGTGTTGAGTTTCATTCATTCATATATATATATATATATATATATATATATATATATATATATATATATATATATATATATATATATATATATATATATATTGACCCTTTCTTAAAATTAGATGTTTGAGCGGGATGAACTCCTAGCACCGAGATCATGCTTGAGCAATTCAAGAGAATTGGCGGCATTCTTTCTTGACCATGTGATCGCTGAAGACCGGGAATACTATGTGGACCCAGCGTCCGTATTGTAAAGATAATTATTGTATATATGTAGCGGTAGTGTCGGATAGATATCACGAGAACTTGTTGTTGACCAATCTCGGGAGAAGGAGAGGTGGTCGATATCACTTCTCTCTGTATGCATATATGTTCATGACGATCTTACATTTGTAATTACTAGCTAGCTAGCATGTCTAGTTAGTCCTCTCTATCGTATGTATAGTACGTAGCGTCGACCAAGAGCGGACAAAAGAAAGGACACTTTTCTCTATTAATTAGCTAGCTATAGCACAATATATGAAACACCTAAATTAACCCCCAAAACCCCCAAACCCCCCTTTCAAAAAAACAAAAACCAGAGCCAAAGAAATCTTGTGGCGTGGATGCCTATTGGTCGGTTGGTGCCTGCAGCGGGACCAAAACCCTCTACTGAGCTCGGCGGACAGGAGCCACGTGGAGGCCCATCATCCCCCAGTTACTGGATTGAACCCGGGACTAAAGGGGAGGCATTAAATACCGACCCTTTAGTCGGTTCATGAACCGGGACTAAAGGCCCTCACCAACGGGACTATAGGCCCTTTTCTACTAGTGTATGCATCTTGTTCATCGTGATCGTAATTATATATATAATTTCTGGCCTCGCGAAGGAGAAACCATCCCTCAAGATTGGGGGAGGCTTAAGTCAATGTTATATTCATGCCCCAATCATGAGCTCTCTCGGGAAATAATTATTTAGAATTTTTATGCTCGGCTTTCTCTTGATAATCGCAACCTGCTCGATACTTCTGTCTGGTTCTTATATCTGAAGACTATTGATTTCAAATGGGACTTATTGGAAAGAATTAAGCATAACTCTGAAGATTGGGGATCCGGCGATGGTAAGGAGTCGGTATGACACCTAAGTTGATTGTGTTAAATCTTTTATGGATACCGATGCTTTCCGTGGATTTAGCTCTAAGTATGGACTTGACTCGAGATAGTAGCTACTTTTTGTGAATCTTTTGATACTCACGTTGATCTCCCTAAAGAAAGTGGTTTAAATATAATCCTCCTGTTGAAGTGAAAGTAGTTGCACCTATTACGGTTGAAGAAGACTATTACATATAGTGATCCTATTATTCCAACTGCTTATGTGAAAAACCTCCTTTTCTGTTAGGATAAAAGATCATGCTAAAGCTTATTTGTTGTTAAGTAAGAGCAATATTAGAACTTATACACCTCTGAGCAAATCAAAGTTGAACCTAATGTTGCTATTGTTAAAGATCTCTTGTCGATAATATTGATGGGCATGTTATTCATTTCGTGATGAAGCTGCTAGAATTGCCAAACCTTGTGCTAAATATAAACATAGACCTATGGTAGGCATGCCTGTTATTTACATTAAAATAGGAGATCATTGTTATCATGGCTTATGTGATATGGGTGCTAGTGCTAGTGCAATACCTATTGACTTATACAAAGAAATTAAGCGATATTGCACTTTGAGTTAGAAGATATTGATGTCACAATTAAACTTGCCAATAGAGATACTATTTCACCAATGGGAATTGTTAGAGATGTTGAAGTCTTGTGTGGGAAAACTAAATATCCTGCTGATTTTCTTTTTCTTGGCTCCCCACAAGATAGCTTTTGTCCCATTATATTTGGTAGACCCTTCTTGAACACCGTTAATGCTAAGATAGATTGCGAAAAGGATGTTGTTACTATTGGTCTAGGTGATATGTCTCATGAGTTCAACTTTTCTAAATTTCATAGACAACACCGTGAAGAGGAACCACCTAGTAAGGATGAGATTATTGGTCTTGCTTCCATTGCTGTTCCTCCAACTGATCCATTAGAACAATATTTGCTAGACCATGAAAACGATATGTTTATGAAGGAAAGGGAAGAAATAGATGAAGTGTTCCTTAAAACAAGAACGCTAAAACATAACCTTCCCGTTGAAATTCTTGGGGATCCCCCTCCACCCAAGGGTAATCCCGTGTTTGAACTCAAACCTTTACCTGATAATATTAAGTATGCTTATCTTGATGAAAAAGAAATATATCCTGTTATTATTAGTGCTAACCTTTCAGAGAAAGAAGAAGAAAGATTATTGAAAACTCTGAAGAAGCACCGAGTTGCTATTGGATATACTCTGGATGATCTTAAGGGCATTAGTCCCACATTATGTCAACACAAAATTTCAGTGGAGAAAGATGCCAAACCAGTTAGAGATCCTCAAAGACGATTAAATGCCAAAATGAAGGAAGTGGTAAGAAAGGAGATACTAAAGCTCCTTGAGGCAGGTATTATTTATCCCGTTGCTGATAGTGAATGGGTAAGCCCCGTCCATTGTGTCCCTAAAAAGGGAGGTATTACCGTTGTTCCTAATGATAAAGATGAAAATGATCCCGCAAAGAAATTTACAGGTTATAGGATGGTAATTGATTTTCGTAAGTTAAATAAAGCTACTAAGAAAGATCATTACCCTTTACCTTTTATTGATCAAATGCTAGAAAGGCTATCCAAACGCACACATTTTTCTTTCTAGATGGTTATTACGGCTTCTCTCAAATACACATGTCGTGAAGGATCAATCTAAAACTACTTTTACTTGCCCTTTTGGTACTTTTGCTTATAGGCGTATGCCTTTTGGTTTATGTAATGCACCTGCTACCTTTCAAAGATGCATGATGGCTATATTCTCTAATTTTGTGAAAAGATTTGTGAGGTATTCATGGATGACTTCTCCGTCTATGGATCCTCTTTTGATGATTGTTTGAGCAATCTTGATCGAGTTTTGCGGAGAGATCTGAAGACACTAGTCTCGTCTGAATTGGGAAAGTGTCACTTTATGGTTAATGAAGGCATTGTCTTGGGGCACAAGATCTCCGAGAGAGGCATTGAAGTTGATAAAGCCAAAGTTGATGCTATTGAAAGATGCCATGTCCCAAGGACATAAAATGTATAAGTTTCCTTGGTCATGCGGCTTTTATAGGAGGTTCATTAAGGACTTTTCTAAAATCTCTAGGCCTCGACTAATTTATTGCAAAAGATATTACTTTTGTCTTTGATGATGATTGTGTAGAAGCATTTGAAATACTTAAGAAAGCCTTGATCCTGCACCTATTGTTCAGCCACATTTGGAATTTACCTTTTGAAATTATGTGTGATGCTAGTGATTATGTTGTAGGTGCTGTTCTATGGCAAAGAGTCGATAAGAAATTGAATGTTATCCAGTATGCTAGTAAGACTCTTGATCTGCCGGAGAAATTATGCTACTCTTGAAAAGAGTTCTTAGCAGTTGTGTTTGCATGTGATAAGTTTAGACCTTATATTGTTGATTCCAAAGTTACTATTCACCTGATCATGCTGCTATTAAATATCTTATGGAAAAGAAAGATGCTAAGCCTAGACTCATTAGATGGGTTCTCTTGCTCCAAGAATTTGACTTGCATATTATTTATAGAAAAGGAGCTGAGAACCCCGTTGCAGAAAACTTGTCTAGGTTAGAAAATGTTCTTGATGACCCACTGCCTATTAATGGTAGTTTTCCTGATCAACAATTAGCGGTTGTCAATGCTTCTCGTACTGCTCCTTGGTATGCTGATTATGCTAATTACATTGTTGCTAAATACATACCGCCTAGTTTCACATACCAGCAAAAGAAAAAGTTCTTTTATGATTTAAGACATTACTTCTGGGATGATCCACACCTTTATAAAGAAGGAGTAGATGGTATTATTAGACGTTGTGTGCCTGAGCATGAACAGGAATAAATCCTACGCAAGTGTCACTCTGAATCCTATGGAGGACACCACGCTGGAGATAGAACTGCATACAAGGTACTACAATCTGGTTTTTATTGGCCTACTCTTTTCAAAGATGCTCGTAAGTTTGTCTTATCTTGCGATGAATGTTAAAGAATAGGTAACATTAGTAGACGTCGGGAAATGCCTATGAATTATTCTCTTGTTATTGAACCGTTTGATGTTTGGGGCTTTGATTATATGGGACCTTTTCCTGCCTCTAATGGTTATACACATATTTTAGTTGCTGTTGATTACGTTACTAAGTGGGTAGAAGCTATTCCAACTAGTAGTGCTGATCATAACACTTCTATTAAAATGCTTAAAGAAGCTATTTTTCCGAGGTTTGGAGTCCCTAGATATCTTATGACTGATGGTGGTTCACACTTTATTCATGGTGCTTTCTGTAAGATGCTTGCTAAGTATGATGCCAAATCATAGAATCGCATCTCCTTATCACCCATGATCTAGTGGTCAAGTAGAGTTGAGCAATAGAGCTCAAACTAATTTTGCAAAAGGCGTGAATAGATCTAGAAAGAATTGGTCCAAAAACTTGATGATGCATTATGGGCCTATAGAACTGCATACAAAATCCTATGGGTATGTCTCCATATAAGATGGTTTATGGAAAAGCATGTCATTTACCTCTTGAACTTGAACATGAAGCATATTGGGCTATTAAAGAGCTCAATTATGACTTCAAACTTGCCGGTGAGAAGAGGTTGTTTGATATTAGCTCACTTGATGAATGGAGAACCCAAGCATATGAGAATGCCAAGCTTTTCAAAGAAAAGGTCAAGCGGCAAGATAAGAGGATACAAAAGCGTGAGTTTAACGTGGCGATTATGTGTTATTGTTCAACTCTCGTTTAAGATTTTTGCAGGAAAACTTCTCTCAAAATGGGAAGGTCCCTCGTTATCGAGGAGGTCTATCATTACGGTGCTATAAAATCAACAACCCGAAGGCACAAATCGAGGGTGGTAAAAGGTCAAAGAATTAAACATTATATTTCAATTAATCCTATCAATGTTGAAACTAATATTATTGAAACCATAACCCCGAGGAATACATAAGAGACACTTTCGAGCGTTCGGACTCGAAAAGGTATAGAGTGCGTGGCACGGTAAGTAAACCGACTCAAAACAACTCTAATGGCAATTTTATCAGTTTTGGATTATTTAAAATTTTAGGAAGAAAGAAGTAGTCCGAAAGGGACACGAGGCTCCCACGAGAGAGGCGCCCCCACAGGGGCGTGCCCCCTGTCTCGTGGGGACCTCGTGTGCCTCCGGACTCCGTTTTCTTGTATTTACGTATTTTGGTCGGTAAAATTCATTATATATACTCCGAAGGTTTTGACCACCGTATCACGCAAATATCCTCTGTTTTTCGTTTGAGCTGTTCTGTTGCAGATTTGGAACAAGATGTCGTCCCAAGATTCGGAGGAGAGAGCTACATGGCTGATTATATTGCAAACCCAAAAGTATATGGGGATGTGGAACATTATGGCTGGACCACGGAGGAAGAGGAAGACTATGATCCAAAGAGGAAAGAGGACACAAGCTCCGATGAAGAGGGCGATCCACAACCTCAACTTTGGTGATATGCATGTGGAGTTCAAGAAGTCAAGCCTCCCTAAGGTCCAATCTATCCCACCATGTTTTTCTGAGGACAGCAAGGCAGCACTATGCAAAAGATAATGAAACTTGAGCTCGAGAATGAGGATCTGAGAGAGGAAAATTTTAGCCTCAGACGCAAGCTAGAGAAGAAAAATGCAACAACTCCTACTCCACCACATCCGAAGAAATAATCACATGGGTATGGGCACTCCCCTTGGCAACTGCCAAGCTTGGGGGAGGTGCCCCGGTATTGTATCACCATCACACTCTTATCTTTACCGCTTTATTTAGTTCGATCCCTTTAGTAGTATGTTGATCTAGTAGATTGAAGTTTTGATATCAAGTAGTTTTGAGTTTTGCATTGTGATCTCTTTATGTAAGCGAGTCCGTGTGCTATCTATAATAAAGATTAGTGTTGAGTCAAGGGCTTTGCTATGTTGCTATGATCTTGTGAAAGTAGAAAGAACAAAAGAGTTCATACTGATCTTATGGATAGTGATAACTTCACACATAGAAAGTATGAGACATAAAAATTGTTGGGAGTTGATGAACGTAGCCTTGATCATCGTTGCAATTAATAGGAAGTGATAAGGAAAGAGGGGTTCACGTATAAATATATTATCTTGGACATCTTTTATGATTGTGAAGCACTCATTAAGTATGACATGCTAAAAGAGTTGATGTTGGACAAGGAAGACAACGTAATGGTTTATGTTTTCCGACATCTCAGTTAAAGTATATTGTCATTGACCTTCCAAATATGTTGAGCTTGCCTTTCCCCCTCATGCTAGCCAAATTCCTTGCACCAAGTAGAGATACTACTTGTGCTTCCGAATATCCTTAAACCCAGTTTTGCCATGAGAGTCCACCATACCTACCTATGGATTGAATAAGATCCTTCAAGTAAGTTGTCACCGGGGCAAGCAATAAAAATTGCTCTCTAAATATGTATGACTTATTAGTGCAGAGAAAATAAACTTTGTACGAACTTGTTGTGGAAGTAATAAAAGCGATGGACTGCATAATAAAGGTCCACATACAAGGGGCAATATAAAGTGACGTTCTTTTGCACTAAGACTTTATGCATCAACCCTAAATGCGCATGACAACCTCTGCTTCCCTCTGCGAAGGGCTTATATTTTACTTTATGTTTTACTTTATGCTTGAGTCAAGGTGATGCTCACCTTTCCCTTTTATTTTATCCTTTGGCAAGCTCCTCGTGTTTGAAAGATCATGATACATATATCCAATTGGATGTAAGTTGGCATAGGCTATTATTGTTTACATCACCTAAAGGTGAATAAGCTGGAGGCAACACAATAAGCCCCTATCTTTCTCGATGTCGGCTGAAACTCTATAACCACAAGTATTGCGTGAGTGTTAATAATTATAGGGGACTACGAGATAGTTGAGTATGTGAGCTTGCTGAAAGGCACCATTATTGACTCTTTCGATGTTACGATAAATTGCAATTGCTTCAATGGTGAGATTATAGTTTGTTAGTTCCCAATGAAGTTTTTGAACCATACTTGACATTGTTAAATTCTTATTACTTGAGCACGGAAATCATATGACAAAATCCATATATGTTGCTGTTATTAGAATGATCATGATGCCCTCATGTCGTATTTTATTTTTATCGACACCTCTATCTCTAAACATGTGGGCATATTTTGATTCGGCTTCCGCTTGAGGACAAGCGAGGTCTAAGCTTGGGGAGTTGATCGTCCATTTGCATCATGCTTTTATATCAATATTTATTGCATTATGGGCTGTTATTACATTATATCTCAATACTTATGGCTATTCTCTCTTATTTTACAAGGTTTACCATGAAGAGGGAATGTCGGCAGCTGGAATTCTGGTGGAAAATGAGCAAATGTTGAAACCTATTACTGAGAACTCAAAAGTCACGAAACTCCACGAAACAACTTTTTGGATTTTAGAATTTATGAGCAAAAGAAATAGGCGGGGGGCCCACACTCATCCGAGGAGGCAGGCGCCCCCTATAGGGCGCGCCCCCTATCTCCTGGGCCCCCTGGTGGGCCTCCGGCGTCCATCTTATGCTATATCATCACTTTTACCCTGGAAAAAATCGTGGGCAAGCTTACGGGAAGAAACTCCGCCGCCACGAGGCGGAACCTTGGCAGAATCAATCTAGGGCTCTGGCGGAGCTGTTTTGCCGGGGACACTTCCCTCCGGGAGGGGGAAATCATCATCAACATCATCACCAACGATCCCCTCATCGAGAGGGGGTCAATCTCCATCAACATCTTCACCAGCACCATCTCCTCTCAAAACCCTAGTTCATCTCTTGTATCCAATCTTGTATCAAAACCACAAATTGGTACCTGTGGGTTGCTAGTAGTGTTGATTACTCCTTGTAGTTGATGCTAGTTGGTTTACTTGGTGGAAGATCATATGTTCAGATCCTTTATGCATATTATTACTCCTCGATTATGAACATGAATATGCTTTGTGAGTAATTACGTTTGTTCACGAGGACATGGGTGAAGTCTTGCTATTAGTAGTCATGTGAATTTGGTATCGTTCGATATTTTGATGAGATGTATGTTGTCTTTCCTCTAGTGGTGTTATGTGAACGTCGAATACATGACACTTCACCATTATTTGGGCCTAGAGGAAGGCATAGGGAAGTAATAAGTAGATGATGGGTTGCTAGAGTGACGAAGCTTAAACCCTAGTTTATCGTTGCTTTGTTAGGGATGATATGGACCCATATGTTTAATGTTGTGGTTAGGTTTACCTTAATACTCCTTTTGTAGTTGCGGATGCTTGCAATAGGGGTTAATCATAAGTGGGATGCTTGTCCAAGTTAGGGCAGTATCCAAGTATCGATCCACCCACATAACAAATTATCAAAGTACCGAGCGAATCTTCTGAAGTGATGAAAACTAGCAGCGATAATTCCCAATGTGTCCTCAGGAGCTCCTTCTTCGTTATTAGAATTTGTCCAGGCTTATCCTTTCCTACATAAAGGATTGGGCCACCTTGCTGCACTTTATTTACTTTATTTACTTTTTGCTCGTTACTATTTATCTTATCATAAAACTATCTATCACCTACTATTTCAGTGCTTGCAGAGAAAATCTTACTGAAAACCGCTTATCATTTCCTTCTGCTCCTCGTTGGTGATACGGGACGCCTCTGAAACGACCTTTCACGGTGCCAAAGAACTCACAAGGAGCAGCAACAAACTCACTCGAAACTTGTTTCAACGAACTTCGTTTCTCTCAAGTGGCAAGAACAAGAGGAAACACTCTTAGATAAATTGCAGCGGATAACTAGCTTGGTTTACAAGGATGCAACCCAAACCATGAAGCTTGTGAACCTATGAAGAATCACAAGAGGGAACCACAAGGATCCTATATGAATTGAGGACAGGCCCTCCAATGCACACACACGAGCTAACACTCAACATTACTAGTGCTCACAACACAACACAACCTCACATTGTCTACAAACATAAACTCAGAAATCTCATCCCCCTTCATGGAACAGCTGGGGAGTATTTATACTAGAAGCACCCACTAGTTAGGTGTGAAAACAACTAAAAAATAAGGGTAAATTTGTGAGCCCCAAGCTGTAGCAGGAGCAAACTTGTTGAGCCTCGCGCTGTAATAAATTCCTGGACAGCTTGCATGGAAACTTGCACAACTTTTGATTCAAGACCTCAAATGATGCACCATTTTTTTTGAATGAAAGCTAACTCCAAAGACCATCTTTTCTAGCCTCTATAAAGTGATAGAGACTTCCAGAATTAATTAGGTTTAGGTGGGAAGTTGCAGCTGGAAATCTGATGTGTCATTTCTCCCAAAATAGGCACCGGAAGCTTCCCAACTAAGATAATGGTTTTGCCCTTGTCTTCCTTTGGCTGCTCTAATGGTTCAGCATTTGTGCTAGCATTAACCTCACTCTTGGATGCCTTGGTCATGATCTGGTCCACATCAGTTGGGTTCGACACTCTTACTTATCGAAAGGACTACAATAGATCCCCTATACTTGTGGGTCATCATATCCCACTAACAAGTGGGCCCCTTTTGATAAACTAGCTAACTAAAACTGTTGTTAATAAAACCTCCTATGTCACCTAGGTCCCACCCCATGTTTGACTGGTCAACATTGACCTTTGACTTGCTGATTGTGCATGCTGACTCAGCCTCTGGACCCCACCTGTCATGCTCAATAGCTAGCTGCTGCTAGGTATAAAAGAATATCCCACTGTTTAAATTCGAATTAATTAAAATCAGAAAATCCCAGAATGTATTAAAACTTTGAAAATTAATATAAAATAATCCATAACTCGGATGAAAATACTTTGTACATGAAAGTTGCTCAGAACGACGAGACGAATCTGGATACGCAGCCCGTTCATCCGCCACACATCCCTAGCATAGCAAACACGCAACTTTCCCCTCCGTTTCATTTGTCCGAAAACGCGAAACACCGGGGATACTTTCTCGAATGTTTCTCCCCTTCGTCGGTATCACCTCCTACTGCGTTAGGTCGCCCCTAGCACCGCGTATTGCCATGTTATGCTTTGTGATGCTTTGATTGCTCTGTTATTTATTATGTTCCCCTCTGTTACTTCTTTTCGGTAGACCCCGAGACCGCTGCCAGTACCCCTGTGATCGACTACATCGACGACGAACCCTTCTCTTGCCAGAGCAACCAGGCAAGCCCCCCCTTGATCACCAGATATCGCCTATTCTTCTCTATACTGCTTGCATTAGAGTAGTGTAGCATGTTACTACTTTTCGTTAATCCTATTCTGCTGCATAGCATGTCATTGTTCCTACAGTTGTTACCCTTACCTGCTATCCTAATGCTTAGTATAGGATGCTAGTGTTCCATCGGTGGCCCTACACTCTTGTCAAAATGCCATGCTATACTCTGGGCGTGATCACTTGGGAGGTGATCACAGGCATATGCTATATACTTTATCTTTGTTACATTACTTATGATACTGTTAGGAGATGGGGGCTGAAGGGCAGGTGGCTCCATCCCGGTGAGGCGGGCATGGGTTCCAGCGGCCCCATTGTTACTTTGTGGCGGAGGCGGACAGGGCAGGTTGAGACCACCTAGGAGAGAGTGAAGGAAATATGCCCTAGAGGCAATAATAAAGTTATTATTTATTTCATTATATCATGATAAATGTTTATTATTCATTCTAAAATTGTATTAACGGAAACATAATACATATGTGAATACATAGACAAGCAGGGTGTCACTAGTATGCCTCTACTTGACTAGCTCATTAATCAAAGATGGTTATGTTTCCTAGCCATGGACAAAGAGTTGTCATTTGATTAACGAGATCACATCATTAGGAGAATGATGTGATTGACTTGACCCATTCCGTTAGCTTAGCACTTGATCGTATAGTATGTTGCTATTGCTTTCTTCATGACTTATACATGTTCCTATGACTATGAGATTATGTAACTCCCGTTTACCGGAGGAACACTTTGTGTGCTACCAAACGTCACAACGTAATTGGGTGATTATAAAGGAGCTCTACAGGTGTCTCCAAAGGTACATGTTGGGTTGGCGTATCTCGAGATTAGGATTTGTCACTCCGATTGTCGGAGAGGTATCTCTGGGCTCTCTCGGTAATGCACATCACTTAAGCCTTGCAAGCATTGCAACTAATGAGTTAGTTGTGAGATGATGTATTACAGAACGAGTAAAGAGACTTGCCGGTAACGAGATTGAACTAGGTATTGAGATACCGATGATTGAATCTCGGGCAAGTAACATACCGATGACAAAGGGAACAACATATGTTGTTATGCGGTCTGACCGATAAAGATCTTCGTAGAATATGTGGGAGCCAATATGAACATCTAGGTTCCCCTATTGGTTATTGACCGGAGACGTGCCTCGGTCATGTCTACATAGTTCTCGAACCCGTAGGGTCCGCATGCTTAAGGTTTCGATGGTTATATTATGAGTTTATGAGTTTTGATGTACCGAAGGAGTTCGGAGTCCCGGATGAGATCGGGGATATGATGAGGAGTCTCGAAATGGTCAAGACATAAATATCGATATATTGGACGACTATATTCGAAGTTCGGAAGGTTCAAGAGATTGGGTATTTTGAATCTGGGAGGATTACGAGAATTCGCCGGGGAGTATATGGGCCTTATTGGGCTTTAGGGAAAGAGATAGGAGGTTGGGCCCCCCCAGGCCTAGTCCGGGTGGACAAGGGAGGGCTCGCCCCTCCTTCCTTCTCTTCTCTTCCCCTTTCCTTGACTCCTACTCCTACTACTTGGAGAATCCTACTCGGTGGGAGTAGGACTCCTCCTGGTGCGCCCCTCCTGGGCAGGCCGCCCCTCCCTTGCTCCTTTATATCTGGGGGCAAGGGCACCCCATAACACACAAGTTGATCTTCGTGATCATTCCTTAGCCGTGTCGGTGCCCCCTCCACCATATTCCACCTCGGTCATATCGTCGCAGAGTTTAGGCGAAGCCTGCGTCGATAGAACATCATCATCGTCCTGCAGCTGTCGTCTTGTGGAACTCATCCCGACACCCTGCTGGATCGAAGTCCGGGAATCGTCATCGAGCTGAGCGTGTGCGAAACACGGAGGTGCCGTCGTTCGGTGCTTGGATCGGTCGGATCATGAAGGCGTCGACTACATCAACGGCGTTGTCATAACGCTTCCGCTTTCGGTCTCACGAGTGCGTGGACACACTCTCCCTCTCGTTGCGATGCATCACCATGATCTTGCGTGTGCGTGGGATTTTTTGAAATTACTCGTTCCCCAACGGTGGCATCCGAGCCTGGTTTTATGCTTTGATGTTATATGCGAGTAGAACACAAGTTAGTTGTGGGCGATACAAGTCATCTTGCTTACCGGCATGTCATACTTTGGTTGGCGGTATTGTTGGATGAAGCGGCCCGGACCGACATTACGCGTGCGCTTCGTGAGACTGGTTCTACCGGCGTGCTTTGCACACGGTGGCTGGCGGGTGTCGGTTTCTCAACTTTAGTTGAACCGAGTATAGCTCGCCCGGTCCTTGCGAATGTTAAAACAACACTAACTTGCGAACTATCGTTGTGGTTTTGATGCGTAGGTAAACGGTTCTTGCTCAGCCCGTAGCAGCCACATAAAACTTGCAACAACAAAGTAGAGGACGTCTAACTTGTTTTTGCAGGGCATGTTGTGATGTGATATGGTCAAGGCGTGATGCTATATTTTATTGTATGAGATGATCATGTTTTGTAATCAAGTTATCGACAGGCTGGCGGGAGCCATATGGTTGTCGCTTTATTGTATGAAATGTAAGCGCTCGTAATTGCTTTACTTTATCACTAAGCGGTAGCGATAGTCGTAGAAGCAATAGTTGGCGAGGCGACAACGATGCTCGATGGAGATCAAGGTGTCGCGCCGATGGCGATGGTGATCATGGCGGTGCTTGGAGATGAAGATCACAAGCACAAGATGATGGTGGCCATATCATACCACTTATATTGATTGCATGTGATGTTTATCCTTTATGCATCTTATCTTGCTTTGATTGGCGGTAGCATTTTAAGATGATCTCTCACTAAATTATCAAGAAGTGTTCTCCACGAGTATGCACGTTGCCAAAGTTAAATCGTGCCCGGACACCACGTGATGATCGGTGTGATAAGCTCAACGTCCATCTACAGCGGGTGCAAGCCAGTTTTGCACAGCGGAATACTCAGATTAAACTTGGCGAGCCTAGCATATGCGAGATATGGCCTCGGAACACGGAGACCGAAAGGTCGGCGTGAATCATATAGTAGATATGATCAACATAGTGATGTTCACCATTGAAAACTACTCCATCTCACGTGATGATCGGTTATGGTTTAGTTGATTTGGATCACGTGATCACTTAGATGACTAGAGAGATGTCTGTCTAAGTGGGAGTTCTTAAGTAATATGATTAATTGAACTTAAATTTATCATGAACTAAGTCTTGGTAGTATTTTGCAAATTATGTTGTAGATCAATAGCTCGCATTGTTGCTTTCATATGTTTATTTTGATATGTTCCTAGAGAAAAATTATGTTGAAAAATGTTAGTAGCAATGATGCGGATTGGATCCGTGATCTGAGGTTTATCCTCATTGCTGCCTGAAGAATTATGTCCTTGATGTACGCTAGGTGACGGACCTATTGCGGGAGCGAATCTGAGGCGTTATGAGCGTTTGGCTAGCTCAATATGATGAATACTTGATAGTTTATTGCACCATGCTTAACGGCTTAGAATCGGGACTTCAAAGACATTTTGAACGTCATGGACCATATGAGATGTTCCGGGAATTGAAGTTAATATTTCAGCAAATACCCGAGTTGAGAGATATGAAGTCTCCAACAAGTTCTATAGCTAAAAGATGGAGGAGAATCGCTCAACTAGTGAGCATGTGCTCAGATTATGCAGGTACTTCAATCGCTTGAATCAAGTGGGAGTTAATCTTCCGGATAAGATAGTGATTGACAAAATTCTCTAGTCACCATCACTAAGTTACTAGAACTTCGTGATGAACTATAGTATGCAAGGGATGGCGAAAGCGATTCCCGAGCTCTTCATGATGTTGAAATCGGCGAAGGTAGAAATCAAGAAAGAGCATCAAGAGATGATGATTGACAAGACCACTAGTTTCAAGAAAGGGCAAAGGGAAAGAAGGGAAACTTCAAGTAGAATGGCAAACAAGTTGTCACTCCGTGAAGAAGACCAAAGCTGGACCTAAGCCTGAAACTGAGTGCTTCTACTACAAAGGAAATGGTCACTGGAAGTGGAACTACTTCAAATATTTGGTGGATAAGAAGGATGGCAAAGTGAACAAGGGTATATTTGATACACAGGTTATTGATGTGTGCCTTACTAGTGTTTATAGTAGCCCCTGAGTATTTGATACTTGTTCAGTTGCTAAGAGTAGTAACTCGAAACGGGAGTTGCAAAATGAACAGAAACTAGTTGAAGGGGAAGTGACGATAAGTGTTGGAAGTAGTTCCAAGATTGATATGATCATCATCGCACACTCCCTATACTTTCGGGATTAGTGTTAAACCTAAATAAATGTTATTTGGCGTTTGCGTTGAGCATAAATATGATTTGATCATGTTTATTGCAATACGGTTATTCATTTAAAGTCAAAGAATAATTGTTGTTCTGTTTACATGAATAAAACCTTCAATGGTCATACACCCAATAAAAAAATAGTTTGTTGGATCTCGATCGTAGTGATACACATATTCATAATATTGATGCCAAAAGATGCAAACTTAATAATGATAGTGCAACTCATTTGTGGCGCTGTCGTTTAGGTCATATCGGTGTAAAGCGCATGAAGAAACTCCATGCTGATGGGATTTTGGAATCACTTGATTATGAATCACTTGATGCTTGCGAACCATGCCTTATGGGCAAGATGACTAAAGACTCATTCTCTGGAACAATGGGCGAAACAACAGACTTATTGGAAATAATACATCTTGATGTATGCAGTCCGATGAGTGTTAAAGCTCACGGCAAGTATCGTTATTTTCGACCTTCACGATGATTTGAGCAGATATGGGTATATCTACTTGATGAAACACAAGTCTGAAACATTTGAAAAGTTCAAAGAATTTCATAGTGAAGTGGAGAATCATCGTAACAAGAAAATAAAAGTTTCTGATATGATCGCGGATGTAAAATATTTGAGTTCTGAGTTTGGCCTTGATTAAAACAATGTGAAATAGTTTCACTACTCACGCCACCTGGAACACCACAGTGTAATGGTGTGTCCGAACGTCATAACCATACTTTATTAGGTATGGTGCGATTTATGATGTCTCTTAACGATCTACCACTATCGTTTTGGGGTTACGCATTAGAGACAGCTGCATTCACGTTAAATAGGGCACCATCTAAATCCGTTGAGACGACGCCATATGAACTATGGTTTGGCAAGAAACCAAAGTTGTCGTTTCTTAAAGTTTGGGGCTACGATGCTTATGTGAAAAAGTTTCATCCTGATAAGCTCAAACCCAAATCGGAGAAATATGTCTTCATAGGATACCCAAAGGAGACTGTTGGGTACACCTTCTATCACAGATCCGAAGGCAAGATATTCGTTCTTTGAGAATGGATCCTTTCTAGAGAAGGAGTTTCTCTCGAAAGAAGTGAGTGGGAGGAAAGTAGAGCTTGATAAGGTAATTTGTACCTTCTCCCGAATTTGAAAGTAGTTCATCACATAAATCAGTTCCAGTGATTCCTACACCAATTAGTGAGGAAGCTAATGATGATGATCATGAAACTTCAGATCAAGTTACTACAAAACCTCGTAGGTCTTCCAAAGTACAGTCCGCACCAGAGTAGTACGGTAATCCTGTTCTGGAAGTCATGTTACTAGACCATGATGAACCTACAAACTATGAGGAGCGATGATGAGCCCAGATTCCACGAAATGGCTTGAGGCCATGAAATCTGAGATAGGATCCATGTATGAGAACAAAGTATGGACTTTGATTGAATTGCTCGATGATCGACAAGCCATGTTAAATAAATGGATCTTCAAGAGGAACACGGACAGCGATAGTAGTGTTACTATCTAGAAAGCTCGACTTGTCACAAAAGGTTTTGACAAGTTCGAGTGTTGACTACTAATGACATTTTCTCAAGCGTAGCGATGCTTAAGTCATGCGAATCATGTTAGCAATTGCCACATTTTATGAAATCGGCAAATGGATGTCAAAACTACATTCTTTAATGGATCTATTAAAGAAGAGTTGTATATGATGCAACGAAGGTTTTGTCAATCCTAAAGGAGCTAACAAAATGTGCAAGCTCCAACAATCCTTCTATGGATTTGGTGCAAGCATCTCGGAGTTGGAATATATGCTTGATGAGTTGATTAAAGCATATGGTTTTATCTGAGACTTTTGGAGATGCTGTATTTACAATAAAATGAGTGGGAGCACTACCGCCTTTCGATAAATATATGTGAGTAACATATTGTTGATCGAAATGATGTAGAATTTTACAGGAAGCATAAAGGAGTATTTGAAAGGAGTTCTTTAAAGAAGGACCTCGGTAAAGCTACTTACATATTGAGCATCAAGATCTATTGAGATAGATCAAGATGCTTGATAAGTTTTCAATAAGTACATACCTTGTCAAGATTTTGAAGTAGTTCAAAATGGAACAGTCAAAGAAAAGTTTTTGCTTGTGTTGCAAAGGTATGAAATTGAGTAAGACTCAAATCCCGACCACGGCAGAAAAATAGAAAAGAATGAAAGTCATTCCCTATGCCTCGATCATAGGTTCTATAAAGTATGCTATGCTATGTGCGGACCTATTGTATACCTTGCTCGATTTTGGCAAGGGAGTACAATAGTGATCTAGGAGTAGATCCTTGGACATTGGTCAAGAACATCCTTAGTGAGGACTAAGGAAATATTTCTCGATTATGGAGGTGATAAAAGAGCCCGTCGTAAAGAGTTACATCGATGCAAGCTTTTTACACCGATCCAGATGACTCTAAGTCTCAATCTGGATACATATTGAAAGTGGGAGCAATTTGCTATAGTAGCTCCGTGCAGAGCATTGTAGACATAGAATATTTGCAAAATACATACGGCTCTGAATATGATAGACCTGTTGACTAAGCTTCTCTCACGAGCAAAACATTATCACACCTTAGTACTCTTTGGGTGTTAATCACATAGCAATGTGAACTAGATTACTGAATCTAGTAAACCCTTTGGGTGTTGGTCACATGGCGATGTGAACTATGGCTGTTAATCACATGATGATGTGAACTATCGATTATAATCACATGGTGATGTGATCTAGATTATTGACTCTAGTGCAAGTGGGAGACTGAAGGAAATATGCCCTAGAGGCAATAATAAAGTTATTATTTATTTCCTTATATCATGATAAATGTTTATTATTCATGCTAAAATTGTATTAACGGAAACATAATACATGTGTGAATACATAGACAAGCAGTGTCACTAGTATGCCTCTACTTGACTAGCTCATTAATCAAAGATGGTTATGTTTCCTAGCCATGGACAAAGAGTTGTCATTTGATTAACGAGATCACATCATTAGGAGAATGATGTGATTGACTTGACCCATTCCGTTAGCTTAGCACTTGATCGTATAGTGTGTTGCTATTGCTTTCTTCATGACTTATACATGTTCCTATGACTATGAGATTATGCAACTCCCGTTTACCGGAGGAACACTTTGTGTGCTACCAAACGTCACAATGTAACTGGGTGATTATAAAGGAGCTCTACAGGTGTCTCCAAAGGTACATGTTGGGTTGGCGTATTTCGAGATTGGGATTTGTCACTCCGATTGTCGGAGAGGTATCTCTGGGCCCTCTCGATAATGCACATCACTTAAGCCTTGCAAGCATTGCAACTAATGAGTTAGTTGTGAGATGATGTATTACAGAACGAGTAAAGAGACTTGCCGGTAACGAGATTGAACTAGGTATTGAGATACCGGCGATCGAATCTCGGGCAAGTAACATACCGATGACAAAGGAACAACATATGTTGTTATGCGGTTGACCGATAAAGATCTTCGTAGAATATGTAGAGCCAATATGAACATCCAGGTTCCGCTATTGGTTATTGACGGAGGCGTGTCTCGGTCATGTCTACATAGTTCTCGAACCCGTAGAATCCATGCAACAAGGTTTCGATGGCGGTTATATTATGATTTTATGAGTTTTGATGTACCGAAGGAGTTGAGTCCGGATGAGATCGGGGACATGATGATGAGTCTCGAAATGGTCGAGGCGTAAAGATCGATATATTGGGCGACTATATTCGGAGTTCGAAAAGGTTCCGAGAGATTGGGTATTTTTGAATGCTGGAGAGTTCTGAGAATTCGCCGGGAGTATATGGGCCTTATTGGGCTTTAGGGAAAGAGAGAGGAGGTTGGGCGCCCCCAAGGCCTAGTCCGGTGGACTAGGGGAGGCTCGCCCCCCTCCTTCCTTGTCTTCTCTTCCCCTTTCCTTGACTCCTACTCCTACTACTTGGAAGGGAATCCTACTCGGTGGGAGTAGGACTCCTCCTGGTCGCCCCCTCCTAGGCGGCCGCCCCTCCTTGCTCCTTTATATCTGAGGCGGGGACACGCCATAACACACAAGTTGATCTTCGTGATCGTTCCTTAGCCGTGTCGGTGCCCCCTCCACCATATTCCACCTCGGTCATATCATCGCGGAGTTTAGGTGAAGCCCTGCGTCGGTAGAACATCATGATCATCCTGCCGCGTCGTCTTGTGGAACTCATCCCGACACCTGCTTTGGATCGAGTCAGGGATCATCATCGAGCTGAGCGTGTGCAGAACACGGAGGTGCCGTCGTTCGGTGCTTGGATCGGTCGGATCGTGAAGGCGTCGACTACATCAACAGCGTTGTCATAACGCTTCGCTTTCGGTCTCACAGTGCGTGGACACACTCTCCCCTCTCGTTGCAATGCATCACCATGATCTTGCGTGTGTGTAGGAATTTTTTGAAATTACTCGTTCCCCAACAGAGAGTGGGCCTAGCCTGAGTCGGCATTCATGGTTACTTCATAATAACACGCAACGCGAGATCTTGGTATTTGATCTGAGTCGGCCTTTGGCCTATCGCACTAACCAACTACAGGGAGCAGTTATGGGCACTTTCGGCGTCGTGGTATCGGCGAAGCCTTCGTGACGTCGGCGACTAAGCAGCGCCGCGGATTGGATTGGGCAACTTGTGATCGTCTCCGTCGTATCTATAATTTTGATTGTTCCATGCCAATATTATTCAAATTTCATATACTTTTGGCAACTTTTTATACTATTTTTGGGACTAACATATTGATCCGATTGCCGATGCGGTTCCGTTTGTTCCATGTTTTATGTTTGTGAAACCCAATATCAAACAGTCAAAGGGATAAAAAGGACGGAGAATTATTTTGGAATATTTGTGAGTTTTGGGAGGAAGAATCAGCAGCGGTGCGAGGTGGCCACGAGGTGGCCCACGCCACCACTCGGCGCCCCCTATCTCGTGGGCCACCCGTAAGGCGGTTGATGCCCTTCTTTGGCCGCATAAAAGCTAATTTTTGGAAAAGCGATCTGGGCGAAGGTTTCAATCAATCAGATTCTGATCTCCAGATATAAAGGAAGCAGTGCGAGGCAGAATCGAGAACACGATGAGAGAGATAGATCCAATCTCGGAGGGCTCTCGCCCTCCACGCCATGGGAGCCAAGGAGCAGAGAGAAACCCTTCTCCCATCTAGGGAGGAGGTCAAGGAAGAAGAAGAAGAAGGGGGCCTCTCCCCTTGCTTCCAGTGGTCTTGGGGCGCTACAGGGGCCATCATCATCACCAGCGATCTTAACCAACATCTCGCCATCTTCACCAACATCTACATCACCTTCACCCATCTATATTCAGCGGTCCACTCTCCGCATCCGCTGTACCCTCTACTTGAACATGGTGCTTTATGCTTCATATTATTTTCCAATGATGTGTTGCCATCCTATGATGTCTGAGTAGATTTTAGCTGTCCTATCGGTGATTGATGAATTGCTATGATTGGTTTGAGTTGCATGTTTTATTATTGGTGCTGTCCTATTGTGCCCTCCATGCGGCATAAGCATGAGGATTCAGCTGTAGGGTTTGCAATATGTTTATGATTTGCTTATGGTGGGTGGCGTGGTGTGAAGCCTGAGACCGAGTAAGTAGGTTGTTTGCGTATGGGATAAAGGGGACTTGATACTTTAATGCTATGGTTGGGTTTTGCCTTAATGAATATTTAGTATTTGCGGATGCTTGCTAGAGTTCCAATCATAAGTGCATATGATCCAAGTAGAGAAAGTATGCTAGCTTATGCCTCTCCCTCAAATAGAATTGCAATAGTGATTACCGGTCTAGTAACGTAGTCAATTGCTTAGGGACAATTTCATAACTCCTACCACCACTTTTCCACACTCGCTATATTTACTTTATTGCTTCTTTATCTAAACAGCCCCTAGTTTATATTTACGTGCTCTTTATTATCTTGCAAACCTATCCTATCACACCTACAAAGTACTTCTAGTTTCATACTTGTTCTAGGTAAAGCGAACGTCAAGCATGCGTAGAGTTGTATCGGTGGTTGATAGAACTTGAGGGAATATTTATTCTACCTTTAGCACCTCGTTGGATTCGACACTCTTACTTATCGAAAACTGTTGCGATCCCCTACACTTGTAGAGTCATGGCGTGGGGTGAATATTCTTGTGTGTGCTTGTTTGCTTTATCACTAAGTAATTTTTATTTGCTGTTCTAAGTTGTTCTCTATCTTTAGTTATGGATATGGAACACGAAATACCAAAAAAAAATAGGTGTACTTGCTACTCATGGAGATGGGGTAACTCCTAAAACCCTCGATTCTCATTATGTGAAAGATATTAAGTACTACTTTGATAATCCTGAGAAAGCCCCATTCAAATTTATAATGGGAGACACGTTGGATCAACGTGAATACTTTAGGGATTATCGCTCGACACAAAATGGGAAACTATTATGGGATCAATTTATTATGTTGCGTTGGTATGCCCGGGATCTATGTTTGAGATAGGATATTACTTGTTGCTCTAGGATGAAGGCTCCACACCTTCCCTTTTCATGCAAATTTAATGATAATGAAACCTTAGCTTCTTATGCTAATGGTAGATATGATTACTATGATGTGGAACAAATAGAAGAATTTGTTGCTTTTAAGGCTGCTTATGAAATTGAATCCTTGTTTGGAAAGTATGAAGCTTTAGATGATGATGTTTATAGGCCTGAAATCTTGCTATACTTAGATATTGCTATGAAAATTATGAATACAATTACTATACTAATGCATTTATTGAGAATGTCTCCGCGGTCCAAGAAGAGACTAATATTTTGCAGGAAGCTATGGAAGAAGAAATTGATGAAACTACGAGCTCATTGGATGAAAAAGATGATGAGGAGAGCGAAGAACAAAAGGAGGAAGAGCGGATTGATCACCCGTGCCCACCTTCTAATGAGAGTAACTCTTCAACTCATACATTGTTTAATTCCTCTTCGTGCCTACCGAAGGATGATTGTTATGATGATTGCTATGATCCCTTGAATTTGTTTGAAATATCCCTTTTTGATGATGCTTGCTATGCTTGTGGCCAAGATGCCAATATGAATTATGCTTATGGAGATGAACTTTCTATAGTTCCTTATGTTAAACATGAAATTGTTGCTATTGCACCCACGCATGATAGTCCTATTATCTTTTTGAATACTCTCGAATATACTATATCGGAGAAGTTTGCCCTTATTAAGGATTATATTGATGGGTTGCCTTTTACCGTTGCACATGATGATTTTAATAGAATAATATGCATGTGCTTGCTGCTCCTACTTGCAATTATTATGAAAGAGGATATCTCCACCTCTCTATGTTTCCCACACGATAAAATTGCAAGAAACTGTTTATACTATGCATTGGCCTTTACTATGTGTGCATGAATTGTTCTTTTATGACATGCCGATGAATAGGAAGAGAGTTAGACTTTGTCATTGCTTGATATATGTTGCTTTGTGCTCACTACCAAATGCTAAATCATTGCTAATTAAAATTGGCTTTGATATACATTGGGATCTGGGTGGATTCACTACTTGAGCACTATATGCCTAGCTTAATGGCTTTAAAGAAAGCGCTGCCAGGGAGGCAACCCGGAAGTTTTAGAGAGTCATTTATTTCTGTTGAGTGCTTTCATATAGTTTAAAAACAACAAAAATAAAGAGGGAACCCAAAACTTTTCAAAAGGAAAGCGAAAGTGAGAAAGACAAGCATTGTTGAAGTGGGAGAGCTCCTTGAACTTTGTTCATGCTCACGGCAAATTTGTGAATCTTGATTCTGAAACTTTTCAACAAAAATAATTATCCTTGTACAATTCCATTGTATTATAAAAATAATGTGCTAAGGTTTGCCTTTAGGATGTTTACAATGTTGTTGGTTTATGCGGTGCAAGATAGAAACCCTTCTCCCATCTAGGGAGGAGGTCAAGGAAGAAGAAGAAGAAGGGCCCCTCTCCCCTTGCTTCGGTGGCGCCGGAGCGCTACCGGGGGCCATCATCATCACCGCGATCTTCACCAACACCTCCTCCATCTTCACCAACATCTCCATCACCTTCCCCCATCTATATTCAACGGTACACTCTCCTGCATCCCGCTGTACCCTCTACTTGAACATGGTGCTTTATGCTTTGTATTATTTTCCAATGATGTGTTGCCATCCTATGATGTACGAGTAGATTTTATTTGTCCTATCGTGATTGATGAATGCTATGATTTGTTTGAGTTGCATGTTTTATTATTGGTGCTGTCCTATTGTTGCCCTCCGTGTCGGCATAGCGTGAGGATTCAGCTGTAGGGTTTGCAATATGTTTATGATTTGCTTATGGTGGGTGGCGTGAGTGACAGAAGCACAGACCCAAGTAAGTAGGTTGTTTGCGTATGGGATAAAGGGGACTTGATACTTTAATCCTATGGTTGGATTTTACTTTAATGAATCATTAGTATTTGCGGATGCTTGCTAGAGTTCCAATCATAAGTGCATATGATCCAAGTAGATAAAGTATGTTAGCTTATGCCTCTCCCTCAAATAGAATTGCAATAGTGATTACTGGTCTAGTAACGTAGTCAATTGCTTAGGGACAATTTCACAACTCCTACCACCACTTTTCCACACTTGCTATATTTACTTTATTGCTTCTTTATCTAAACAGCCCCTAGTTTACATTTACGTGCTCTTTATTATCTTGCAAACCTATCTTATCACACCTACAAAGTACTTCTAGTTTCATACTTGTTCTAGGTAAAGCAAACGTCAAGCGTGCGTAGAGTCGTATCGGTGGTCGATAGAACTTGAGGGAATATTTATTCTACCTTTAGCTCCTCGTTGGGTTCGATACTCTTACTTATCGAAAATTGTTGCGATCCCCTACACTTGTGGGTTATCAGCCTGCTAGGCTAGGTCTGCTTCCGGCCGCTGTCGGTGTCAAAACTGGCGGATCTCGGGTAGGGGGTCCCGAACTGTGCGTCTAGGCGGATGGTAACAGGAGACAAGGGACACGATGTTTTACCCAGGTTCGGGCCCTCTTGATGGAGGTAAAACCCTACGTCTTGCTTGATTGATATTGATATTGTGGATGTTTACAAGAGTGGATCTACCACGAGATCAAGGAGGCTAAACCTAGAAGCTAGCCTATGGTATGATTGTAAGGGTTGTTGTTGTGTCCTCGGACTAGAGCCATCCGGTTTATATAGACACCGGAGAGGGCTAGGGTTACATAGAGTCGGTTACAATGGTAGGAGATCTACATATCCGTATCATAAAGCTTGCCTTCCACGCCAAGGAAAGTCCTATCCGGACACGGGCGAAGTCTTCAATCTTGTATCTTCATAGTCTTGGAGTCCGGTTGATGATGATAGTCCGGCCGATGATGGTAGTCCGGCTATCCGGACACCCTAATCCGGGACTCCTCGGTAGCCTGAACCAGGCTTCAATGACGATAAGTCCGGTAGCGTATATTGCTTGGCATTGCAAGGCGGGTTCCTCCTCGAATGATAGAAGATTGTGAACACCAGGATAGTGTCGGCTCTGCAAAATAAATTCCACATTCCACCGTAGAGAGAATAATATATACACAAGTTCAATCTGTTGGCGTTTTTTGTGGCATGACGTCACACCACTACCAAGCCATTACTTGAATTGTTTTTACTTTACCACCTCGGCGCATTTAGCGGCGGTTTCCTTAACACGTCTTGTCGAGCGGATCGTGTTCCCCTTAATCCGGGATTCTCATCAATACGGACGTGGGTAACCCAACGCGCCATTGATGGTGGCGCAGGAGATAAGCGAGTTTTACCAGGCGGTGGGGGCGCGTAGACTTCGCCCGCCCATATAAGGGATAAGATTCACCTTCTCACCTCGCCTTCTTCCTCCTTTGCTTATCCATCTCCGGCCTTTTCGAGCTCCAGCGCCCAAGTTCACGCATCTCGTCTCAACATTCTCCGACCATGTCGGGCGGGAGGTAAATGGTTGGCCTCCATCGTTAAGGAGGAGCACATCGCCAAACTGCGCGGCGCGGATACCTCTCCGGCGACATCGCGCACCCGGCTGCCAGCCGAGGCAGCTCATCCCACCCAGGCCCCATGAGAGGGTCGTTTTCTTCCCCACTTCCTCCATGGGCTGGGCTTTCCACTTCACCCCTTTGTCCGGGGCTCATGTTCTACTACGGCCTGGATTTCCATGATCTGGCGCGAACTTCATCCTCAACATCTTGGCGTTTATCGTGGGTGTGCGAGGCCTTTCTCTGCATCCAGCCCCACTTGACATGGGCTCAAGACCTTCAATGTCAAGCGAAGGTAGTGAAGGGCACTCAAGCGGAGTCTTGGGCGCCATGTTGGGCAAGATGCCCAATGTCCTTTAGTTGAAGGGGCCTTCGTGGAATCCGTTAAGGGTGGCAATCGGGGTGGTTCTATATCACCGAGCTGCGTGACCCTACATGGGCAGCGGCCCCGAGTTCAGATCTGGTATCCCCAGCTCACCTCCTGGAAGAGAAGGACTTGCTGTGGGGTAGTTGGAGGAGCTGGCGGGACTCAAGCCTGTATCCGAAGCTGGTGAAGAAGCTCGGGCTGGTTAACGTGGTCCAAGTCATGCTCGTCGCGGATTCTCCCATGCCAAGGCGGGCATTCAATCTGTGGGAGTTCGATCCGGAACAGCACCGGGCGCTGGCGGGCTCTTGACCTGACGTCTGAAAGCGCCTAGAGGTGCTGTTCAAAAGCGCCAAGCCCCGCATCCGCCCGAAGATCGCGATTTAGCTCATGGCGCCAAGCCAACGAGGTAAGTGATTCTACCCCTTCACGGGACACTTGCTTTTCATAGTTTGACTCTATCACGGGTTTTAATTTCCCTTTTCCTTTGACAGGACTGGATGAGGAAGGCGGAGCAGATTATCTGCCGGCTCCTATGCGAAAAATCGATGAAGCGCCCGTCTAGCGAGGCTGCTGGTTCCGGCACCGCGTGGTGCGGAGAAGAAAACCAGAAGGAGGCCACGGGTGCTCGAAAGAGTTCCCGTTTTCAGGTGTCCAGCGACTCGGGGCGGACTCCTCCCAGCGAGGAGGAGAAAGGACTCTCTCGGAGGAGGGAGAGGAAGGAAGAAGCTTCCCCAGCGGGGGAGGCGAAGGTCAGAGGAAGGACTATTCCCCGCAGCTCCGCCAACATCAGCGTTGGCGAGGAAGAATAGCCTTCAAGGGCCAGGCCTCGGCGAGATCGTAAGTATCCAGTTCTGAATGATTTATAATTTCTTTTCTGCGTCACATAGTGTCATTACGATGCCACATGCTGCTGTAGTCGGCGGTGATAATCTCCCGCTTCATCGGCGGGTCGTTAGCTCCGTCGGATGTAGACTCCATCCGACCGCCTCCACCCCTCGCGACATCGAGGGGCGCGAGTGGGATCCCAGAAGGGACCCATCGAGGAGCCTCGGAGGTGCCACAAGGCGTCCTCCGGACTTTCGCCGGACTCCATATCGAGAACCCGCGATGGTTCCGGGGTCGGCAGCGGCCCCGAATGAAGGCAAGACCGTGGCCTTGGCGGCTTCCGTCCAACGGGCGCGGGCAATTTGTTGGGCGCTGCAGCGCTTCCATCGAGGAAGAACACCGCACTATTATGAGTGCGGTGATTGAAAAGTGCAGCTTGCTAAGGCGGGCTGACGAAGCCTCGATAGCCTTCTATTAGGCTTTGAGGTAAGAAGTTAAAAATGCAATGTAATACCGCATAGACGGTAGCCCACGATGCTCGGTTCGGTGTTGGGAAGAAAAGCGGATGAGGATCTGAAAAAAAAGAAGATATCTGCAGGGTTGCTAAAAATTATGTCAATATGGGTTGCAGGCTGCGCTCTTTGACCTCTGCCGCCTTGGCTGCGGAGGTCGGTGCTTTGAAGCGAGGAGCTCGGCGGTCGAGCAAGAGCTCGGCAGCGCCAGAAGCAGCTCGGGACAAAGAAGGTGAGTAACACCACTTTGAACTTGTACCTTCTGAAAAAGGATTTAGGTTGCAACAAAAATAACAAGGATAACATGGAGTGCTGCGGGGCCCACGAACAAGGTGGCGACCACGAAGGAGGCCGTGTCATGACGAGCATAATCTGGCCCGCAGGCAGGCAGGCGAGAAAAGCAGGAGGCGCGGGTGGCGGTGGTTCAGCAAGAGCTCCGGGCTCTCATGGAAAAGCATGAGAGTTTGGGCGTGACTCAAAGACTTCGAGTCGAGCTTGCCTCGGCTCTCGAAAGTCTAAAACTGCCAAGGCCGATGCCCATAAGTCCCTTGAGGAGATTGAGTTGGTGAGGAAGATAGCGGCGGGTAAGGCATTTTTCATGCAAAGCAAGCATGTGAATGTAAATTCGTGTTACTTACCCGAATCGGAGCTCTCGAGGCGTTTGCAGATCTGCCTCATGGCGTGTGCGATGCGCCGCATTCTACCGAGCCGAGGAGGGAGCTCAGCGGAGAAGGTCTTACGGTCTCGATATCTTTGAGGCCGGCCATCCAGTGCCCCTAGCGACCAGGTGAAGCAGCTGGTCGAGCTCCTAAGGTGGCGAGCAGGCCATGAAGGGCCTCATAGTCGGCTATGGCACGGAGAGGCCATGCACAGGAGCTACTTGACCTCGTCTGACGGTTGGTGGATGTGTGCCCTGGGTGGAGGTTATCAAGCGCTCCGCTTTGTATTGAAGGTGCTCGTCGGGCCCTTGCCAGCGCAAAAGTGCATTGGGGCAAGCTGGATGCGGAGAAGCTAATCAGCAGCGCCACCGGCGGGCAAGGAATATCGTCGCCGAAATGTACTATAAGACTGTCTGAAGGGTGCCGCAAGATTGCGGATGAGTGCCCAGGGATGTAGTTATTGAGTAAATTAGCAATGTGTTATCACATGCGCTGAAAACTTTGTTTATATCGCTAAGCAACGCTTATTAATTTAAAATATTACCTTACATGCGGCCGTTTATTAAATCGAGAGATGGCAAGTCATCGGCTTGACCCCCATGCCACGAGTTACTGGGGTGTTAGGGATAAACTTGAGCACTCTTGTTCCCATTTTGGGTCCATCTGGGGGCGCTCAACACAACGAACAAGGCAACGGACTTATAGTGCTTGAACACTCTCACTTAGCCATAGAATTCTATAATTTTAAATTTTGGCGAAGCCCCTAGTATTCGGAGGACGAATTAGAGGCGCTATCACGCCTTCATCGGACATTATCCGAACTTTGCTCGAAGCGGCGTAGGTCTTTAAGGAACCGAAAGGACCTCTCGAACAGCGACCAGTCTCTCCTTATCATGACAGTCAGTTTTAGCTTTCTCCTTTGAGGCGTTAACTTGGCTCAGCAAGGCGCAATCGCGATGGTTCTCCCGTGCTACCTTAGCGATAGAGCGGGCGTAAGGTGCCAAACATGGGGCCGGGCAAACCCAACTATTGATCCAAGACATGATTGGAGCCGATTCATATAATGCTATAAGTTCGGGTGCCGCACTTGTGTAAGTGTTAGGACTTTATCACACCATAATCACGGAGAACATAAGCCTGGTGTATTTGGCGTACCAAAATGTCTGGTGCAACATGTAAATAAATGAACATATATATATATAAGGTAATGCAATTATGGGCAAAAGTGTTGCATTTTATTAGAGAAGATATGCTATGAGTGCGGAATGATACAAATAGTCGGAAAGCAAAGTTGGGCGAATTAAAGGCGTCTCCCTCGAGGGTAGGCAGCGGAATGTTGTATTTAACAAATTTAATGCTCGTGATGGAGACCACCGAGTGTTAAATGCGGCCTTTGTCCTTCCACAGCTGTTGCATCATGAGTTCGGCGGGTTCGCTGCGGACAGAGTCTATATAAAAAGAGAAATAAAAGAAAAAAAGCGACACACTTGGGACCCCTGGTGTGGTCGAACCGCACTCTGGAGTCTGTTGTGGTTGTGCCTTTCCCCTATGCCCATGGTATCTCGAGGCGTAATTATGTCTGTGGAGAGTTTGTCTTACAATTTTGCGAGGGCTGGGGTTGAGGCCGCATTACTCTGGCGATGCTCGGAGCGTGCGGTGGTCTTGGTTGATGTTGCTCGGCGAGTTTGGCGTGTCCGGTCGTTTAACGGCGGACTCGAAAATGCCTTAAAAGGTTGCTCTGTACTTCTGCGCGAGCGCTGTATGTTCCTCCGTTCGGAGGGGCGTTCCGTGTTTCCATTGACCGTGATGACTCCACGAGGGCTGGCATCTTGAGCTTAAGGTATGCATAATGCGGCACGCGTTGAATTTTGCGTCAGCGGTTCGTCCGAGCGAGCGTGATAGCCGCTGCGGAGCAGGACTATGTCGAAGATTAACTCCTCGCTTGAGAAATTATCACGGGATCGAAGACCACTTCGATGTAATCGAGCTGTACAATTGGCCTCGGCACCTGGTATGGCGCCTTTGAAGGTTGTCTTTGTAGGTTTAATCCTTGAAGGGTCTATGCCCATCTTGCGCCTTGTATCATGATAAAGCAGGTTCGAGCTCTGCCGCCGTCCATCGGGACTCTTGTGAGGTGAAATCCATCGACAATTGGGTCTAAAACCAATGCGGCGAATCCGCCATGGCGGATCTTGGTCGGATGGTCTCTTGATCGAAAGTGATCGGGCAAGAGGACCATGGGTTGAATTTTAGGCGGCTGGCTCCATCGGCGTATCGTCCCTTAGTGCGCTTCCGCTCCCTCTTGGGAATATCGTTGCGTATATCATGTTTACCGTCCGAACTTGAGGGAATCCTTTTGTCCTCTGTTGTTCGGTGGCGGGTCTCTTCCTCGTCATCGCTGTGTAGCCTTGTCCTTTGTTTTGGCGATTAATTTGCTGCTGCTTGAATACCCAACAATCTCTGTTGGTGTGGTTAGCTGGCTTTTGAGGTTCCATGTATTTGGCAGGCGGTCGAGTATTGGTCCAAATTGGACAGGCCGGAGTGGTTCTTGTGAATGGCTTCTTCCGTTGACCGGGCTTGGAGCCTCGGAATCCGGCGTTGACTGCCGTATCCTCATTCTTTATCGCCGTTAATCGGCGTTTGTTTTGTTTCGGCGCAACCTGCCATTGCGGTCCTTGGTATCCGGACTGCCAGCGTTTTTCTTTGAGGTTGTTGCTGCGAGCTAGCCACTATCCTCTCCCGCCTGAAGCGGGTCATGAGTGATGTGAGGGCTGCCATGGATTTGGCTTCTCCTGTCCTAGGTGCGGGCCAGCCACTCGTCGCGGATGTTATGTTTGAAGGCAGCGAGTGCCTCGCATCCGGACGGTCGGCGATTTGATTTTTCTTTGTTAAGAACCGTGTCGAATTGCACGGCGATTAAATGCGGCTGCTGGATTATGTGGCTTAGGTCATCTGCGTCCGGTGGTCGCGGTCGTGCCACTGAAGTTGTCGAGAATCGGCTTCGGTCTTCCCACATCAATTGACTCTGTGGGCAGGCTGTTAAGCCAATGCCGAGCTAGTCCTTTAAGCTTGGCGGGAGATATTTGATGGCGTGAAGATGCGTCGCGCGGGCCATATGTATATGGAGGAGATTATCCTCAATCCAAACCGCGGTGTCTGTTGTGCCATCGTAGGATTCGATATTAGCGGGTTTAAACCCTTGAGGATTTGATGATCCATTACTTCGTCGGTGAAGCATAGTGGGTGTCTTGGCGCCTCTGTATTGAGCAATATCGCGGCGTAGCTCGAGAGCGTTATGCTGCTGTGTTCGGCCCGGCGGAGTAGTTGTATCCGGTGGCGACGGTATTAAATCGTGGGTCTTAGAGCGCTTCGCGTGATCCATAGATAGATCTGGATTGTCTTGCCTTGTCCTCAATATATCCATAAGTCCAGCGTGTTCCCCGTAGCTTCATGTTTTTAGCGATGCGAGTGCGGTTTTGGTGGAGGCTTGCGCCTCTCTGTCATGACCACGAGGTGGTGGGTCTGCCCGTGTTGTCGCTGGTGATGCAGGTTTGTCGCTTCCTCCTCTAGTCGGAGGAGCAACTTGCGTTTTAGGTAACTTTTGGAGGGCATTCATACTCTTGACGCGAGGACCTCGGTCCATCTATCGGCGATGGGTCTTGATCAGCTTGAAGCTATTGCTGCTTTTCTTTAGGCTGTTTGCCGTGGCCATTAGCCTGCGTCTGAAACACTCTTGTTCGACGGGATCCTCGAGCCTGCAGAATTAAATGCGTCGTCGAGGCTTGCCTCGTCTCCGGAGGAGGTAAGTAATTGTCATCCTCGACCTCTTAAATGCCGCCCTCTCGTGAGGGCTTACCTACCTCCTCCTCGCTGGATCGTCTTTGGAGGGTTGTCTTGACACTTTCGGGGTGTTATTATCTCTGTGCGGAATCTCCATTCTTGCCATGGCGGGATTTAGGCGGCGCCGACGTCGGCGCTTGGGCTGTTCTTTAAGGAATCGGCCTCCGTTGCTTCTTCGCCGTCCCCATCTTTTGGGGTGTCCACCATGTATATGTCGTATGGCGAGGTGGTCTTCGGTGTCCTGTGGGCCTTTGGTTCTTAATAGTCTCGGCATCGTCGTCCATACCGTCGATGTCTTGAGTCGTAGTCGAGCATGTCGGTTAAATCGTCGGCGGTGGCTACTGAAGTGGGTGGTGGGTGGGCTTTGAATTTCTTAAATCGTCGCGTCCCAACCATCCTGGCGTAGTTCGGCGGGGCTCTCGGATAGCGAGAGATGCTTGATGAATTTATGATATCGCCGAAGGCGAGTCTGAAAGATGTCCGCAGCGGTGAATTCCATGGTCGGCGTAATCGGATTCGTGGCGGGCGCAGGAGGTTGGTCCGGCGAGAGTCCGGCACCTCGAGTCATGAGCTTTATGCGGGACAAGGTAAGTGTTCGGCTCCATCGCTGTAGAAGTTGCAGCTCGGGCGGTGTCCAGCCATCCGTCCTCGATCCGAGCGATCGGCTCCGGACTATGGGTCGGGCGGATTCATGTCGACCTCAAGGTGCTGTCCGTGGCGAGTTAGGTCATGCCCATCGTGACAGCAGCACGCTTCGGCTGTGGCTCAGATCCATCGAAGATCAAGTCCCCGGATATCGGCCGTGAAGTTTAGGCTTCAAACCTGACACGACGGCGGGGCGTAACTTCGATCTGCTCGGATGGCCAAGTGAGTTGGCCCGCAGCGCGGCTGCCGAATCTGAAGATCTGTCCGGGAGAAAAATCTCACCCAGGACTGCGTCGTTGTCGATTGAAGAGGCCATCAAGCCTATCGGTGGCGACACGGAGGAACTCTCAATGAAAGCACCAATGTCGATGTCAAAACCGGCGGATCTCGGGTAGGGGTCCCGAATCTGTGCGTCTAGGCGGATGGTAACGGAGACAAGGGACACGATGTTTTACCCAGGTTCGGGCCCTCTTGATGGAGGTAAAACCCTACGTCCTGCTTGATTGATATTGATATTGTGGATGTTTACAAGAGTGGATCTACCACGAGATCAAGGAGGCTAAACCCTAGAAGCTAGCCTATGGTATGATTGTAAGGGTTGTTGTTGTGTCCTACGGACTAGAGCCATCCGGTTTATATAGATACCGGAGAGGGCTAGGGTTACATAGAGTCGGTTACAATGGTAGGAGATCTACATATCCGTATCGCCAAGCTTGCCTTCCACGCCAAGGAAAGTCCCATCCGGACATGGGGCGAAGTCTTCAATCTTGTATCTTCATAGTCTTGGAGTCCGGTTGATGATGATAGTCCGGCCGATGATAGTCCGGCCGATGATGGTAGTCCGGCTATCCGGACACCCCCTAATCTGGGACTCCCTCAGCCGCCCACGCAACATGCAGGTGTGCAATGGGCGCTGGGCCCAGACCCCTGCGCCATAGGATTTAGACCAGCGTGCTGACCTCTCTGTTGTGCCTAGGTAGGGTTGCGACGTGTTGATCTTCCGAGGCCGGGCATCACCCAGGAAAGTGTGTCCGGCCAAATGGGATCGAGCGTGTTGGGTTATGTGGTGCACCCTTGAGGAAGTTTATCTATTGAATAGCCGTGATCTTGATGTGAGGGCGACTTGGAGTTGTACCTTGACCTTATGACAACTAGAATCAGATACTTAATAAAACACACCCTTTCAAGTGCCAGATATAACCCGGTGATCGCTCTCTAATAGGGCAACGAGGAGAGGATCGCCGGGTAGGTTTATGCTACGCGATGCTACTTGGTGAAATTACCATATACTCTCTCCTACATGCTGCAAGATGGAGGTGGCCAGAAGCGTAGTCTTCAAAAGGATTAGCTATCCCCCTCTTATTCTGCCATTCTACAGTTCAGTCCACCGATATTGCCCTTTTACACATATACCCATGCATATGTAGAGTAGATCCTTGCTTGCGAGTACTTTGGATGAGTACTCACGGTTGCTTTTCTCCCTCTTTTCCCCTTTCCCTTTTACCTGGTTGTCGCAACCAGATGCTGGAGCCTAGGAGCCAGACGCCACCGCCGACGACTAGGAGTACTTTAGGAGGATCCCAGGCAGGAGGCCTGCGCCTCTTTCGATCTGTATCCCAGTTTGTGCTAGCCTTCTTAAGGCAAACTTGTTTAACTTATGTCTGTACTCAGATATTGTTGCTTCCTTGACTTCGTCTATGATCGAGCACTTGTATTCGAGCCCTCGAGGCCCCTGGCTTGTATTATGATGCTTGTATGACTTATTTTGTTTTTAGAGTTGTGTTGTGATATCTTCCCGTGAGCCCCTGATCTTGATCGTACACGTTTGCGTGTATGATTAGTGTACGATTGAATCGGGGGCGTCACAGAACTACTCCCTCCTCGTCATGGAGAGCGCCGAGATGATGAAGATGGCCACCGGTGAGGGATCCCCCTCCGGCAGGGTGCCGGAACAGGGTCTCGATTGGTTTTTTGTGTCTACAGAGGCTTGCTGCGGCGGAACTCCTGATCTAGGTTATTTTCTGGAGGTTTGTGAATTTATAGGAGAGGTTGGCGTCGAGAACAAGTCAGGGGGCCCCACAGGGATTCCACGAGGCAGGGGGCGTGCCCTCCACCCTCGTGGGGCCCACGGAACTCCCCTCCGGTAACTCTTCGTTCCAGTATTTTTTATATTTTCCAGAAAAAATCTCTGTTGATTTTCAGCGCATTCCGAGAACTTTTGTTTCTGCACAAAAACAACACCACGGTAGTTCTGCTCAAAACAACGTCAGTCCGGGTTAGTTCTAACCAAATCATACCAAAATCATGTAGAAATATTATAAACATGGCATGAATACATAAAAAATCATAGATACGTTGGAGACGTATCACAGAGGATGACATTCTTGCACCATTGCCAGGAAGAGAGCTGAAACTGCGCACCAGCATGTACGCTGACGATGCCGTGATCTTTGCAAACCCCGAACGGGTAGAGATTGACAAGCTTTTCAACATCATATCCGCTTTGGTGATGCTTCAGGCCTGCACCTCAACATCAGCAAATACACTGTCACACCCATAAGATGTGATCACATCAACCTCCAGGATGTTCTGTAAAATTTTGGCGGGCGGATCGCTCAATTCCCGATCAAGTACCTAGGCTTGCCAATAAGCCTCGGGAGAGCACGGCTGGTTATTTTTCAATTCATTCTGGATCGTATCCGAGCTCGCCTTGCCGGTTGGAAGGGGATGACTGATGTCCATCGCAGGAAGAAGAGTGCTCGTCCGAAGCGTCTTGTCTGCAATTCAAACTTTTGGGCTCTCTGTTCTTGGGCCGCCTAAGCTTCTGTTCAAAGAAATTGACAAAGCTCGCCGGAAGTTTCTATGGGCACATGACGAGGAGCTCAGCGGAGGCAAATGCAAGGTTGCCTAGAAGAACATATGTGCCTCGATTGAAAATGGAGGACTCGGCATACACGACTTGCAAAATTTCTCCAGCGCCTTGCGCCAGAGATAGATGTGGCTGTTGTGGCAAAGTGAAGAAAGACCATGGAAGGGGTGTGAACTTCCGTGTGATAAAACTGACAAAGCACTATTTGATAGTTCGACCACTGTCACCCTTGGCAATGGAAAACTTGCTTCTTTTTGGCTGTCACCATGGATCACCTCTCCAAACCTGGTCACTCTGTTCCCGGACTTGTTCAAGCGATCGAGGGGAAAGAACAGGTGCGTGGCCGAGGCGCTCGCAAACGACACTTGGGTTCAGGACATCAGGCAGCGCCCAAACGAAGATTTAGTCCACAGCTTCCTCATCCTATGGAGGGCGCTGCGGGTAGCAAATCCGACGCTGCAGCCCCGGGTCGATGATAAGATATCATGGCACATCCAGAGTGCTGGCACATACAATGCAAAATCAGCATACAAGGCACAATTCAGCGACCGGCCAAAGACGGAGGACAAGCAGCTCATATGGAAAACTTGGGCTCCCGGAAACATCAAAATTTCTTCTGGCTATTGCTTCGTAATCGCCTCTGGTTCAATGACAGGCTTCAGCATAGAGGATGTGAAAACGGATACTTCTGCACTCTTTGCACAAGAAATTTGGAGACCTCAATTCACATCTTCTGGGACTGCCTGATTACTAAAGAAATTTGGCGGCGAATATCAACCTGGACCGGTTGTGGAAAGCTTGCGCTCCTCACTGCAACCACGGACCGCACCACCACCTCTGCTAAAAAAAATGCGCAACCTCATCCAACAGGCCAGGCTGAGGCTCAGAGAGAGGCTCAAGACGATGATCTTCCTTGTCACATGGCACATCTGGAAGGAAAGAAACACCCGCACTTTCAGGCATCAATCAAACCAGGTCTGCAATGTCATCGCTGCAATCAAAGGAGTCGTAGAAGGTTGGAAGCTGGCTGGGGCGAAATGCCTAGAGACACCACTAGGAGACCCAGGCTAGAGTACTTCTTTTCAGTAGATCTTTTCGGGGCTCCCACGCCCAAACCTTGTAAACCACCATGATCACTTGATCATGAACATATTTCCCGCCTTCTATCTGCTTAATATATGAATGCCGGTGGTACACCGGTTCTTTCAAAAAAAATCTATGTCAATGGCTCATCCGGTCACAATCCCCATTCCATTGCCACACACACATGCTTTGGATTTTAAACACATAATTATGCAGTTTTGTATACGTGAACTAGAACAATGCTCGCGTGTTGCAATGGGATATAAGTATTCTAGTACGTTAGCTTGTGATTTACTTGCCCATAATATGCGATTGTGTAAATAAATTTTCATCAAATTATGTCTGTGATATACCTTATTTTTTGACCAAAAATGATTTACCTACCCATAGTATGCGATTGTGTAAATAAATGTTCATCCAATTCTACCCGTTATTTACCTTATATTTTGATCAAAAGTTTGTTAAGTAAATTAAAGTGGAATGGGTTCAGAAGGTAAGTAAATTAAGTGATTGACAATTATACGGGGAAGGTTGGACGAAGGCGTTGTGGGAAGAAAGGTGAAACGAGAACCTTCCGTTCTTTTTAAGTAGTAGAGATAGTAAAAAAAGGATATGCAAGAGGTCGTCGGTATCCATTTGCCCTCTGCACGATAGTAGGATGAAAGGAATAAATTGAAGGAAATATGCCCTAGAGGCAATAATAAAGTTGTCATTTATATTTCTTTATATATGATAAATATTTATTATTCATGCTAGAACTGTATTAACCGGAAACTTGATACATGTGTGGATAAATAGACAAAACACAGTGTCCCTAGTAAGCCTCTACAAGACTAGCTCGTTAATCAAAGATGATTAAGTTTCTTAACCATAGACATGTGTTGTCATTTGATGAACGGGGTCACATCATTAAGAGAATGATGTGATGGACAAGATATTCATTAGCGTAGCATATTGATCGTTCAGTTTTATTGCTATTGCTTTCTTCATGTCAAATACATATTCCTTCGACTATGAGATTATGCAACTCCCGGATACTGGAGGAATGCCTTGTGTCGTGGATTTGTCACGGCAGATGTCCTAGTGTGAGGACTTAGTCGTGAGGCCAACGCATCTATGTGGTAGCTTGAGAGGGGTTGATTGGGATGAGAGACGCGAGGTGGATCATCACACAAGAAAGGGTTTAGACAGCTTCAGGCCCCGGGAAACATCATCCGGTAATAACCCTACATGTTGTTTGAGGCTAAGTCTCATTATGCTCATGAGCGAGTCGCCGCATAAGCCGACTCTCCTAATTGTGTCTAGCCTTAAAGATTCTCCTGTCCCTCCTTGGGGTGCCCTGCCCCTCCTTATATAAGTTGAAGGGGCGGGTTACATGTAGAGTCCTAGTCGGATTAAGACTTAAACTATTCTGACTTCTCATCACGGGCTTCTCTCCATGGGCTTCTTAACATCTTGGGCTTCTTAACATCTCGAGCTTATTAACCCCAGGCGACTCTGTCAGCCGGGTTATAACTGTCTGCCGGCTTACCACTGTCTGCCGACTTACAACTGTCTGCTGGCTTACCACTGTCTGTCGGCTTACAACTGTCTGTCGGCTTACCACTGTCTGCCGGTTTATAACTGTATGCCAGCTTACCATTGTCTATGGGCTTACCACTGTCTGCTGGCTTACAACTATCTGTCGGCTTACCACTATCTGCTGACTTACAACTGTCTGCCGGCTTACCACCATCTGCTGGGTCACCAATGAAACACAAAGTCCCAGCCGGGTCGTATCTCCGGCCGGGTCATACCGCGGGGTATATCCCCGACACCTTGTGTGCTATCAAACATCACAACATAACTGGGTGATTATGAAGATGCTCTACAGGTATCTCCAAAGGTGTTTGTTGGGTTGGCATAGATCGATACTAGGATTTGTCACTCCGAGTTTCGGAGAGGTATCTCTGGGCCCTCTCGATAATGCACATCATAATAAGCCTTGCAAGCAATGTGACTAATGAGTTAGTTGCGGGATGATGCATTACGGAACGAGTAAAGAGACTTGCCGGTAATGAGATTGGACTAGGTATGAAGATACAGACGATCGAATCTTGGGCAAATAACATACCGATGACAAAGGAATAACATATGTTGTCATTACGGTACGACCGATAAAGATCTTCATAGAATATGTGGGAACCAATATGAGCATCCAGGTTCCGCTGTTGGTTATTGACCGGAGAGGTGTCTCGGTCATGTCTACATAGTTCTCGAACCCGTAAGGTCCGCACGCTTAACGTTCGATGACGATTTTATATTGTATGAGTTATGTGATTTGGTGACCGCATGTTATTCGGAGTCCCAGATGAGATCACAGACATGAAGAGGAGTCTCGAAATGGTTGAGAGGTAAATATTGTTGGGAAACGTAGTAATATCAAAAATTTTCCTACGATCACGCAAGACCATGGTGATGGCATAGCAACGAGAGGGGAGAGTGTCCGTCCACGTACCCTCGTGAGACCGAAAGCGAAGCGTTATAACAACGCTGTTGATGTAGTCGTGCGTCTCCACGATCCGACCGATCCAAGCACCGAGCGTCGGCACCTCCGAGTTCGCACCGTCCAGCTCGATGGCGATCCCGGACTCCGATCCAGCAAAGTGTCGGGGATGAGTTCCGTCGGACGACGGCGTGGTGGCGATGTTGATGCTCCACCGGCGCAGGGCTTCGCCTAAGCTCATGCGACGATATGACTTCTCCGGCGCAGGCTTCGCCTAAGCTCATGACGATATGACCGAAGTGGAATATGGTGGAAGGGGCACCGCACACGGCTAAGGAAAGATCCGTAGATCAACTTGTGTGTCTTGGGGTGCCCCTGCCCCGTATATAAAGGAGACAAGGGGAGGTGGCGGCCCAAGGGCGCGCGAAGGAGGAGTCCTACTCCCACCGGAGTAGGACTCCCCTCTCCTAGTTGGAGTAGGATTGGGGAGGGAAGAGGGAAGGCGCCGCCTCTCCTTGTCCTATTCGGACTGGAAGGGGAGGGGCGCAGCCCACCTGGCCGGCCCTTCTCCTTCTCCCTTGAGGCCCATGAAGGCCCATATACCCCGGGGTTCCGTAACCCCGGTGTTCGATAACATCCTGTTTTCACTCGGAACCATTCGAAGTCAAACATAGGCTTCCAATATATCAATCTTTATGTCTCGACCATTTCGAGACTCCTCGTCATGTCCGTGATCACATCCGGGACTCCGAACAACCTTCGGTGCATCAATACTTATAAACTCATTATGAACTGTCATCGAAACGTTAAGCGTGCGGACCCTACGGGTTCGAGAACTATGTAGACATGACCTAGAACCATTCTCGGTCAATAACCAATAGCGGAACCTGGATGCCCATATTGGTTCCTACATATTCTACGAAGATCTTTATCGGTCAAACCGCATAACGACATACGTTGTTCCCTTTGTCATCGGTATGTTACTTATCCGAGATTCGATCGTCGGTATCCAATACCTAGTTCAATCTAGTTACAGTAAGTCTCTTTACTCGTTCCGTAATACATCATCTCACAACTAACTCATTAGTTGTAATGCTTGCAAGGCTTAAGTGATGTGCATTACCGAGAAGGCCTCGAGATACCTCTCCGACAATCGGAGTGACAAAACCTAATCTCAAAATCGCCAACCCAACAAGTACCTTTGGAGACACCTGTAGTACTCCTTTATAATCACCCGATTCGTTGTGACGTTTGGTAGTACCAAAGTGTTCCTCCATGGCAGGAGTTGCATAATCTCATAGTTACGGAACATGTATGGGTCATGAAGAAAGCATTAACATACTAAGCGATCAAGTGTTAAGCTAACGGAATGGGTCATGTCAATCAGATCATTCAACTAATGATGTGACCTTGTTAATCAAATAACAACTCCTTGTTCATGGTTAGGAAACATAACCATCTTTGATTAACAAGCTAGTCAAATAGAGGCATACTAGTGACATCTGTTTGTCTATATATTCACACATGTATTATGTTTCCGGTTAATACAATTCTAGCATGAATAATAAACATTTATCATGATATAAGGAAATAAATAATAACTTTATTATTGCCTCTAGGGCATATTTCCTTCATCTCCCACTTGCACTAGAGTCAATAATCTAGATTACAAAGTAATGATCCTTACACCCATGGAGTCTTGGTGCTGATCATGTTTTGCTCGTGGAAGAGGTTTAGTCAACGGTCGCAACATTCAGATCCGTATGTATTTTGCAAATCTCTATGTCTCCCACTTGGACTTGGTCCCGAATGGAATTGAAGCGTCTCTTGATGTGCTTGGTCCTCTTGTGAAATCTGGATTCCTTTGCCAAGGCAATTGCACCATATTGTCACGAGAAGATCTTCATCGGTCCCGATGCACTAGGTATGACACCTAGATCGAAATGAACTCTTTCATCCGACTCCTTCATTCGCTGCTTCCGAAGCAGCTATGTACTCCGCTTCACATGTAGATCCCGCCACGGCGCTTTGTTTAGAACTGCACCAACCGACAGCTCCACCGTTTAATAAAAACACGTATCCGGTTTGCGATTTAGAATCGTCCGGATCGGTGTCAAAGCTTACATCGGCGTAACCATTTACGACTAGCTCTTTGTCACCTCCATATCGAGAAACATATCCTTAGTCCTTTTCGGTATTTCAGGATGTTCTTGACCGCTGTCCAGATGATCCACTCTGGATTACTTTGGTACCTTCCTGCCAAGCTTACAGCTAAGCATCGTCGGTCGGTACACAGCATTGCATACATGATAGAGCCTATGGCTGAAGCATAGGAACATCTTTCATTTCTCTCTATCTTCTGCTGTGGTGGGGCATTGAGTCCGACTCAATCTTACACCTTGTAACACAGGTAAAAACCTTTCTTTGCTCGATCCATTTTGAACTTTTCAAAACTTTATCAAGGTATGTGCTTTGTGAAAGTCCAATCAAGCGTCTTGATCTATCTCTATAGATCTTGATGCCCAATATGTAAGCAGCTTCACCGAGGTCTTTCATTGAAAAACTTTTATTCAAGTATCCTTTTATGCTATCCAGAAATTCTATATCATTTCCAATCAATAATATGTCGTCCACATATAATATTAGAAATGCTACTGAGCTCCCACTCACTTTCTTGTAAATACAGCTTCTCCAAAAGTCTGTACAAACCCATATGCTTTGATCACATTATCAAAGCGTTTATTCCAACTCCGAGAGGCTTGCACTGACCATAAATTGATCGTTGGAGCTTGCACACTTTGTTAGCACCTTTTGGATCGACAAAACCTTCTCGTTGCATCATATACAACTCTTCTTCTAGAAATCCATTCAAGAATGCAGTTTTACATCCATTTGCCAAATTTCATAATCATAAAATCGGCAATTGCTAACATGATTCGGACAGACTTAAGCATCGCTTCTGGTGAGAAAGTCTCATCGTAGTCAACTCCTTGAACTTGTCGAAAACCTTTTGCAACAAGTCGAGCTTTGTAGACAGTTATATTACCATCGGCGTCGGTCTTCTTCTTAAAGATCCATTTATTTTCAATGGCTTGCCGATCATCGGGCAAGTCAACCAAAGTCCATACTTTGTTCTCATACATGGATCCCATCTCAGATTTCATGGCTTCCAGCCATTTTGCGAATCTGGGCTCACCATCGCTTCTTCATAGTTTGTAGGTTCGCCATGGTCAAGTAACATGACTTCGAATAAGATTACCGTACCACTCAGTGCGTATTTTACTCTGGTTGACCCACGAGGTTCAATAGCAACTTGATCTGAAGCTTCATGATCATCATCATTAGTTTCCTCACTAATTGGTGTAGTTGTCACAGGAACCATTTCTTGTGATGAACTACTTTCCAATAAGGGAGTAGATACTGATTATCTCATCAAGTTCTACTTTCCTCCCACTCACTTCTTTTCGAGAGAAACTCCTTCTCTAGAAAGGACCCGAATTTAGCAACGAAAATCTTGCCTTCAGATCTGTGATAGAAGGTGTACCCAACATCTCCTTTGGGTATCCTATGAAGACACATTTTTCGATTTGGGTTCGAGCTTATCTGGTTGAAGTTTCTTTACATAAGCATCGCAGCCCCAAACTTTAAGAAACGACAACTTTGGTTTCTTGCCAAACCACAGTTCATAAGGCGTCGTCTCAGCGGATTTTGACGGTGTCCTATTCAACGTGAATCGGCCGTCTCTAAAGCATAACCCCAAAACGATAGCGGTAAATCGAAATAGACATCATAGATCGCACCATATCTAGTAAAGTACGATTCGACGTTCGGACACACCATTTCTCTGTGGTGTTCGGGTGGCGTGAGTTGCGAAACTATTCCACATTGTTTCAAATGTAAACCAAACTCGTAACTCAAATATTCTCCTCCACGATCAGATCGTAGAAACTTTATTTTCTTGTTACGATGATTTTCCACTTCACTCTGAAATTCTTTGAACTTTTCAAATGTTTCAGATTTGTGTTTCATTAAGTAGATATACCCATATCTGCTTAAATCATCTGTGAAGGTGAGAAAATAACGATACCCGCGTGCCTCAACATTCATTGGACCACAAACATCGGTATGTATGATTTCCAACAAATCAGTTGCTCGCTCCATAGTTCCGAGAACGGCGTTTTGGTCATCTTGCCCATGAGGCACGGTTCGCAAGTACCAAGTGATTCATAATCAAGTGATTCCGTAAGCCCATCAAGATGGAGTTTCTTCATGCGTTTTACATCGATATGACCTAAACGGCGATTGCCACAAATAAGTTGCACTATCATTATCAACTCTGCATCTTTTGGCTTCAACATTATGAATATGTGTATCACTACTTGTCGAGATTCAACAAGAATAGACCATTCTTCAAGGGTGCATGACCATAAAAGATATTACTCATATAAATAGAACAACCATTATTCTCTGATTTAAATGAATAACCGTCTCGCATTAAACAAGATCCAGATATAATGTTCATGCTCAACGCTGGCACCAAATAACAATTATTTAGGTCTAAAACTAATCCGAAGGTAGATGTAGAGGTAGCGTGCCGACCGCGATCACATTGACTTTGGAACCATTTCCCATGCGCATCGTCACCTCGTCCTTTGCGATGCTCGTCTATTCCGTAGTCCCTGTTTGAGTTGCAAATATTAGCAATGAACCAGATCAAATACCAGTGCTACTACGAGCTCTAGTAAGGTACACATCAATAACATGTATATCACATATACCTTTGTTCACCTTGCCATCCTTTTTATCCGCCAAATACTTGGGGCAGTTCCGCTTCCGATGTCCGTCTGCTTGCAGAAAAACACTCGATTTGTGCTTAGGTCCAGACTTGGGTTTCTTCTCTTGATCAAGAACTTTCTTGCTGTTCTTTTTGAAGTTTCCTTCTTCTTCCCTTTGCCCTTTTCTTGAAACTAGTGGTCTTGTTGACCATCAACACTTGATGCTCTTTCTTGATTTCTACCTCCATGCTTTTAGCATCGCGAAGAGCTCAGAATTGTCTTAGTCATCCCTTGCATATTATAGTTCATCACGAAGCTCTTGTAGCTTGGTGGCGTGATTGGAGAATTCTATCAATGACACTATCATCCGGAAGATTAACTCCAGCTGAATTAAGTGATTGTTATACCCGCACATTTTGAGTATGTGCTCACCGACGAACTATTCTCCTCCATCTTGCAGCTATAGAACTTATTGGAGACTTCATATCTCTCAATCCGGGCATTTGCTTGAAATATTAACTTCAACTCCTGGAACATCTCATATGCTCCATGACGCTCAAAACGTCGTTGAAGACCCGGTTCTAAGCCGTAGCATGGCACACCGAACTATAGAGTAGTCATCAGCTACTTTGCAGACGCTCATAACTTCGCTCAAGATCTCGCAGCAGGCCTCGTCACCCAGCGGTGCTTCGGGGCGTAATTTTTCGTGCAGCAATGAGGATAATCCTCAAATTACGGACCCAGTCCGTAATTGCTACCATCATCTTTCAACTTTGCTTTCTCAAGGAACGCATTAAAATTCAACGGAACAACAAAGACGAGCCATCTATCTACATTAAACATAGACAAGCAAAATACTATCGTACTAAGTTCATGATAAATTTAAGTTCAATTAATCATATTAAAAACTCCCACTTAGACAGACATCTCTAGTCATCTAAGTGATCACGTGATCCAAATCAACTAAACCATGTCCGATCATCACGTGAGATGGAGTAGTTTCAATGGTGAACATCACTATGTTGATCATATCTACTATATGATTCACGTTCGACCTTTCGGTCTCCGTGTTCGAGGCCATATCTGTTATATGCTAGGCTCGTCAAGTTTAACCTGAGTATTCGCGTGTGCAACTGTTTTGCACCGTTGTAGATGGACGAGAACTTATCACACCGATCATCACGTGGTGTCCGGGTACTACGAACTTTGGCAACGGTGCATACTCGAGGAGAACACTTCTTGATAATTTTAGTGAGAGATCATCTTATAATGCTACCGTCAAACAAAGCAAGATAAGATGCATAAAGGATAAACATCACATGCAATCAATATAAGTGATATGATATGGTCATCATCATCTTGTGCTTGTGATCTCCATCGCCAAGCACCGTCATGATCACCATCGCCACCGCGCGACACCTTGATCTCCATCGTAGCATCGTTGTCGTCTCGCCAACTATTGCTTCTCGACTATCGCTACTCCTTAGTGATAAAGTAAAGCAATTACATGGCGCTTGCATTTCATACAATAAAGCGACAACCATATGGCTCCTGCCAGCCTGCCGATAACTCGGTTACAAAACATGATCATCTCATACAATAAAGTATAGCATCACGCCTTGACCATATCACATCACAACATGCCCTGCAAAAACAAGTTAGACGCCTTCTACTTTGTTGTTGCAAGTTTTACGTGGCTGCTACGGGCTGAGCAAGAACCGTTCTTACCTCGCATCAAAACCACAACGATACTTCGTCAAATAGACTCCGTTTAACCTTCTCAAGGACCGGCGTAGCCACACTCGATTCAACTAAAGTGAGAGAGACACACCCGCCGGTCACCTTTAAGCAACGAGTGCTCGGAGCGGTGAAACCAGTCTCGCGTAAGCGTCGCGTAATGTCGGTCCGGGCCGCTTCATCTCACAATACCGCTGAACCAAAGTATGACATGCTGGTAGGCGGTATGACTTGTATCGTCCACAACTCACTTGTGTTCTACTCGTGCACATGACATCAACGCATAAAACCAGGCTCGATGCCATCATGTTGGGAAACGTAGTAATTTCAAAAATTTCCTCACGATCACGCAAGACCATGGTGATGGCATAGCAACGAGAGGGAGAGTGTCCGTCCACGCACCCTCGTAGACCGAAAGCGGAAGCGTTATAACAACGCTGTTGATGTAGTCGACGTCTCCATGATCCGACCGATCCAAGCACCGAGCGTCACGGCACCTCCGAGTTCGCACACGTTCAGCTCGATGGCGATCCCGGACTCGATCCAGCAAAGTGTCGGGGATGAGTTCCACAAGACGACGACGGCGTGGTACGATGTTGATGCTCCACCGACGCAGGGCTTCGCTAAGCTCCGCGACGATATGACTTCTCCCGCGCAGGGCTTCGCTTAAGCTCCGCGACGATATGACCGAAGTGGAATATGGTGGAAGGGGGCACCGCACACGGCTAAGGAAAGATCCGTAGATCAACTTGTGTGTCTTGGGGTGCCCCCTGCCTCCGTATATAAAGGAGACAAGGGGAGGTGGCGGCCCAGGGGAGGCGCACAAGGAGGAGTCCTACTCCCACCGAGTAGGACTCCCCCCTCTCCTAGTTGGAGTAGGATTGGGAGGGGGAAGAGGGAAGGCGCCGCCTCTCTCCTTGTCCTATTCGGACTGGAAGGGGAGGGGGCGCGCAGCCCACCTGGCCGCCCTTCTCCTTCTCCCTTGAGGCCCATGAAGGCCCATATACCCCAGGGGTTCCGAACCCCGGTGTTCCAGAACATCCTGTTTTCACTCGGAACCATTCAAGTCCAAACATAGGCTTCCAATATATCAATCTTTATGTCTCGACCATTTCGAGACTCCTCGTCATGTCCGTGATCACATCCGGACTCGAACAACCTTCGTGCATCAATACTTATAAACTCATTATGAACTGTCATCGAAGCGTTAAGCGTGCGGACCCTACGGGTTCGAGAACTATGTAGACATGACCTAGAACCATTCTCGGTCAATAACCAATAGCGGAACCTGGATGCCCATATTGGTTCCTACATATTCTACTTAAGATCTTTATCGGTCAAACCGCATAACGACATACGTTGTTCCTTTGTCATCGGTATGTTACTTATCCGAGATTCGATCGTCGGTATCCAATACCTAGTTCAATCTCGTTACAGGTAAGTCTCTTTACTCGTTCCGTAATACATCATCTCACAACTAACTCATTAGTTGTAATGCTTGCAAGGCTTAAGTGATGTGCATTACCGAGAAGGCTCGAGATACCTCTCCGACAATCGGAGTGACAAAACCTAATCTCGAAATACGCCAACCCAACAAGTACCTTTGGAGACACCTGTAGTACTCCTTTATAATCACCCGATTCGTTGTGACGCTTTGGTAGTACCAAAGTGTTCCTCCGTAAACGGAGTTGCATAATCTCATAGTTACAGGAACATGTATGGGTCATGAAGAAAGCATTAACATACTAAACGATCAAGTGTTAAGCTAACGGAATGGGTCATGTCAATCAGATCATTCAACTAATGATGTGACCTTGTTAATCAAATAACAACTCCTTGTTCATGGTTAGGAAACATAACCATCTTTGATTAACAAGCTAGTCAAGTAGAGGCATACTAGTGACATACTGTTTGTCTATATATTCACACATGTATTATGTTTCCGGTTAATACAATTCTAGCATGAATAATAAACATTTATCATGATATAAGGAAATAAATAATAACTTTATTATTGCCTCTAGGGCATATTTCCTTCAAATATTCATATATAGGATGATAGTATTCGGACACCGTAAGTGTTCCAGGGGTACCGGGTACGTATCGGGTCACCGGAAGGGGTTCCAGGCACCCCCCCGACAAAGATATGGGCCTTATTGGGCCAAGGGCGGGATAGACCAGCCCCTAGCAGGCTGGTGCACCCCCATATAGGCTGTATAGGAGGAAAAGGAAGGAGGGGAAGTGTCGTGGATTTGTCACGGCAGATGTCCTTAGTGTCAGGACTTAGTCACGAGGCCAACGCATCTATGTGGTAACTTGAGAGGGGTTGATCGGGACGAGAGACGCAACACGCAAGACAAGGATTTAGACAGCTTCGGGCACTGCGAAACATCATCCGGTAATAACCCTACATGCTGTTTGTGGCTAGGTATCATTATGATCATGAGAGAGTCGTTGGTAAGCCGGCTCTTTGTGTCTAGCCCTAGAGATTGTTCTTGTTTCCTCTTTGGGGAGCCCTGCCCCTCCTTATATAAGTTGGAGGGGCGGGTTACATGTGGAGTCCAAATAGGATTAGGACTAGCCTATCTTCTACTACAAGTCGGATACAAGTCCGGGTCTTGATTCTTTGTAAGGGAGATATTCCTCACGCCTTTCCTCTTAAGCCGGCCTATCATAACGTAAGCCGCCTTCCGGGCCTTGAGCCTCCGGCCCCCGGTCTTGTTGTTCCTCCGATCCGCTTGCCGGTCACCCATAAGTTGCCGTGGATCGGGCGGGTCACTTAGTGTGTCATCCAGTCAGGGCGGGTCATTAGTGAGTCGCCAAGTCCGGCCGAGTTTATACTTCCGGCCGGGTTACACCGCGGGGTATATCCCCGACATTCTCCCCCAAGTTTAGCTTGGATTTGTCCATGCTAAACTTATGCTGCAAAATAAACACAAGAACAAATTTTACAGGTTGTGCTCCGGGTTAAGAATTCTTGTAAACCGGCACCTGAACATCCTTAAGTCCTTGTCATTTCCTTCTTCTAGAAAATCCGGGTCAATAGATGTGACGCCCCCGATTTAATCATACACTAATCATGCACGCAAATGTGTATGATCAAGATCAGGGACTCACGGGAAGATATCACAACACAACTCTAATACATAAATAAGTCATACAAGCATCATAATACAAGCCAGGGGCCTCGAGGGCTCGAATACAAGTGCTCGATCATAGACGAGTCGTGGAAGCAACAATATCTCGAGTACGTATATGAGTTAAACAAGATTGCCTTAAGAAGGCTAGCACAAACCGGGATACATATTGAAAGAAGCGTAGGCCTCCTGCCAGGATCCTCCTAACTACTCCTCGGTCGCCGCCGCCGGGGCTGCACGTAGTAGTAGGCACCTCCGGTAGTAGTCGCCATCGACGGTGGCGTCGCCCCGGGCTCCGTCGCTCTAGTCGCAGCAATCAGATAGAGATAGGGGAAAAGGGGAACAAGGCAACCCCGAGTACTCATCCAAAGTACTGCAAGCAAGGAGCTACACTACATATGCATGGATATATGTGTAAAGGGCCATATCGGTGGACCGAATCGCAGTAATGCCGTAATAAGAGGGGATAACTAATCTCGTCAAGACTACGCCTGCAGCCTCCGTCTTGAAGCATGTAGAAGAGAGTAGAGTGAAGTCCTCCAAGTAGCATCGCATAGGATAATCCTACCCAGCGATCCCCTCCTCATTGCCCTCTTAGAGAGCGATCACCGGGTTATATCTGGCACTTGGAAGGGTGTGTTTTATTAAGTATCCAGTTCTAGTTATCATAAGGTCAAGGTACAACTCCAAGTCGTCCTGTTACCGAAGATCACAGCTATTCGAATAGATTAACTTCCCTGCAGGGGTGCACCACATAACCCAACACGCTTGATCCCATTTGGCCGGACACACTTTTCTAGGTCATGCTCGGCCGCGGAAGATCAACACGTTGCAGCCCCACCTAGGCACAACAGAGAGGTCAACACGCCGGTCTAAAACTAAGCGCACAGGGGTCTGGGCCCATCGCCCATAGCACACCAAGACGCTATGCAGGGCGGCCGGAAGCGTAACTAGCCCCTTAATACAAGAGCAGCTTATGTTCCAATCCGTAGCCAAGCCGATCGTGACGTCACAAAGTGCTTCGGCCGATACCATGACGCCGAGTGCCCATAATCTGCTGCCGCAGTAGTTGGTTAGTGCGATAGACCAAATGGCCGACTCGCATCAAATACCAAGATCTCGTTAAGCAGTTAAGTATCCGCGAACGCCGACCAGGCCAGCCCACCTCTCTCCTAGGTGGTCTCAACCTGCCCTGTCGCTCCGCCACAAAGTAACCATCGGGGCCGTCGGGAACCCAGTGCCCACCTCTACCGGGATGGAGCCACCGTCCTTTCAAATTTCATCTCCTAACAGTATCACGATAATGTAATAGTGTAAAGTATATAGTATATGCCCGTGATCACCTCCCAAGTGATCACAGCCCAAAGAGTATAGCATGGCGTATTTGACAAGAGTGTAGGGCCACCGATGGAACACTAGCATCCTATACTAAGCAAGAGGATAGCGGTGTAAAGGTAACAACAAGAGTAGCAAGGACAGGCTATGCAGCAGATAGGATTAATCAAAAGCAAGAATATGCTACACTACTCTAATGCAAGCAAGATGGAGAAGAATAGGTGATATCCGTGATCAAGGGGGGGGCTTGCCTGGTTGCTCTGCAAGAGAGAGGGGTCACAACAACTCCGTAGTCGTCTTGGGTAGCAAAGAGCGCTCGGTCTCGGTGTCTCAGCGGAAGAAGAGGGGAAGAAACAATGAATACAATGCAAACAGATGCATAACGGTGCATGACAAAGCAATGTGTGATGCTAGGCGTGCCCTAACGCGGTATGAGGTGATACCGGTGAAGGGGGGAAACATCCGGGAAAGTATCCCCGGTGTTTCGTGTTTCCTACAGTGATGAACCGGAGGGGGAAAGTTGCGTGTTCGATATGCTAGGGGTGTGTGGCGGACGAAAGGGCTGCGTATCCGGATTCGTCTCGTCGTTCTGAGCAACTTTCATGTAGAAAGTATTTTCATCTGAGCTAGGTTTATTTTATATGATTTTCTAAAGTTTTAAATCATTTTTAGAATTTATTTAATTAATTTAAACTAACATTATCCGTATTAGTGTTTGCCGACGTCAAGATGACATCAGCAGTCAACAGAGGTTGATCGATCAATCGACGTGTGGGCCGAGTGGGACCCACATCGCCATACTCTCATAGGTTGATTAGGGTTCAGTTAAACAAAATAATGCTTAATTAAACTAATCGTCAATTAGATTAATTATAGGATTAATTAACTTAATTAATTTAGTTAATTAATTAGTTAATTAAATTTATTATTTTATTATTTTTATTATTATTATTTTTAGAATTCTTTTTTTTTCGCTCGAGGGTGGGGCCCCTAGTTAGTGGCACGCAGGCCTTAACAGCACGGGAGCTAACGGTGCGTGGGCGCCGTCGGGCGAGCCCGGACGCCGCTCGTGGGTGGCTGGCGCTACCGAGCGCCGCATGCCAAGGCAGCAACAGACAAGGCGCAGGGAGGAAGGCGCTCCCGCCGCGTGGCCGGAGAGGGCGATGGGGAACGGTGGGCGCGGAGCAGCGCAAGGACGACGCCGGAGTTGCAGCACCGCTGGTGGAGCAACGAGGCGACGAGGTGGGGCGCAAGGCGAGGGGCGCCATGGTTGGGTCGTCGGACGCGGGTGCGCGGGAGCCATGGCGAGGCACGGGGGGAGTGCGGGTCAGGGGAGGTCCGGGGCGCAGGTGACGCACGCGTGCAGCAGAGAGCACCAACGGTGTCAGCGCAGCGCGGTCCGGGCGTGGTGTGGAGCGGGAGCAAGACGGCGGCGAAAGTCTTGGCGGACGCGATGGCGGATCCGCCAGGGAAGAAGAGGGGAAGAGAAGGGAGCTCACATAGCCCTGTAGATGTGCATTCGCGTGCTCGGGGAGGCCTGAGGTAGACGGACGGCGATGATGAGGTTGGGGTCGTCCAGCGAGGCAACACCGGCGACGACGTCGGAACCGCAACGTCGAGTGGCGCGGTGGTTTCGAGGGAGAGGGGCCGGGGCCGCGAGGAGGACGACGAGGATGGGGCTGCGAGGCCCGGCGACGGGAAGGGCGGCGGCGGCCGGGGAGCGACGGCGTCGGGGGTGGCGGCGACGATAGCGAGCGATGATGGGGTCGTAGCCCTCGATCCAGATCGGTGGGGAACGAGAGGAGTGGGGGAGGGGAGAGGCGAGTGGGGCGACGGGAAGGTGGGGAGGGCCGCTAGGGTTCGGGGAATGGGGTTATATGCTGGGTGGGCCGGCCTGTTCTTTGGCTTGGTGTTGTGGCTAGTTGGGCCACCCGCCCGTGGGAGAGGTGTTCTCCTTTTCTCGCTGCTTTTGTTTTATTTTTCCCGTTAAATAGTTTTTCTATTTTATTTACTATTCATTTTAGTTTTGTTCACTATAAAGCAACACCTAATGTAGTGTTACTAGTTATACCATTGCCAATACTAGTTAGGCATTAAAAACAGTTTGTAATCTTATAACTTGAAAAGGTATTTAATTAATTGTTCTACTAGTTGTTTTGGTTAATTTAGAGCATTTAAACATTTTATAAAATGTGGTTTCTCCATCATAATTACTTATGCATTATTTGACACAACCCTAACAATTTAGTTTTGATGTTCAAAACTTTTGTGGTTTGCCATATTTTGAATTTGAATTTTGAATCTGTTTTGAACTAACGTGAGGTTAACAACAAAGAACTGTGGTGACGTGGCATCATTAATGGGAATTACTGTAGCTTAATTATCCCAAGGCCACAATTCTCCTCCACTACAAGAAATCTCGTCCCCAGATTTAGGACCGGAGTAAGGGGAAAGGGTCTAGTTAGGTAATTCTAACGAATCTCCTCAGTCTTGGTTGCATTTCTTGAAGAGGTCAATCCATTACATTGATGTCTTCATTCTCTAGTTTAGGTCATCATGATGAAGTAGGCATCCTTTCTTCAGAACTCCATCGCACTTATGAAAGGATAAGGGGTATTCCAAAGAACGGGTCGCATGTTGTTGCTTATCCGGTAGATAACATCGAAGGTGGCGGAAAGTAACTCTCGAATTGATACTTAAGAAAATGTCGAGAGCAAGTAATGAGGCCTCATGGGAAGTTTCGAGCGAGCAGGCAACCGTTCGATGCCTGAAACAGGGCGTGAAAGGGGCTCAAAGCAATCAGGAATAAGTATTGTGTTTAATACCAGAATTGAGGATCACACGGAAGGTGGCTCGTGAATTACATACGAAGCCAAGCGTGAGGAATAACTTTGGAAATAGGGGGTGTATAGGAGAGTCAGGTTTCGATCATGTGGAACTGTGGGTTATGGGCCCACCAAGTGGGTTAAACGTAGAAAGGACGTTGACATCTTACATGGTCATGCAAGAAAGGCATGTCAGAGGGTAGCCTGTCGATTATGTCGGCAACAACGTCGATACCAAGGGCGAGGGACGAAGAGAACCATTTTCCTGCTCGTTGAACGAGACGGACCAATAGGCAAAGTTCTCGTCCATCGGTGGTTACCGAAATGTCATCAACAATGGTAACAGGGTCTTGCTGACAGAGTTGTAAACCGAGGTGTTTACATAAGCAGGAATTATTACCGCTTATATAGATCACAAGAAGGTTTAATCAAAACAATGGAAAGGAAAATGTGTTTAAACACATAATTCATGGGTATATCCTTCCCAAGTACAAGCAGAACATGGCATACGGGGTAGGAGAGCAAGTACCCAACCATTATATCTGACCGAGATTCAGTTTCGATTGGTGTCATGATACCTCAGACTCAGGATGTCCGAGAAGAAAAGTTGCGACACATATCGACGAAATGGCATTGCAAGATTCTCGGGAAATGAACTATGGGAGCGGGTTCCTGAAACAATAATAGTTCATCATTAAACCAAGGAGAGGATGAGGAGGTGGCTGATGGGCTCAGCGACAATTCATCGATAATTCCAAACGGATGGATTTCCACAATAATGTGAGCAAGAAGATGACACTTGTCAAATCAAATGATATAATGTTGTATGCTCGAGGAAAACATACACCATTAATCATTAGTTGAAAGGTGTGCCCAAATATGACCTTAGGCAGCAAGATCATCATTAGAGTGATGATTCAATAACCAACAGCCTAAGAACTAACTGTCGATCGTTAACTTCAAAGCAATAGGGTTGCTAGAAGTACGTAACTCAAGCAAAGATCGCCAAGATATTGGTATCCCGCTTAAAAACAACACGAGGACCAAGGAAGAATGGTGATGGTGAGAAGTATCATCTTACTGAGAATTTCTAAGAGGTGGAGCAATTCCCACGACATTCTTGACATAAAAGGTGGTAATATCCAAGGTAAAGAAGAACAATGCTGGGTAGCAAGGAACTCAAGGTATAACACAAAACACGAACAAGTTTGTGTTGGCGGGAAGGCAATAAAGTGGCCGATGATAACACAACTCTTCGAGGGCAAGGATGGTATTTCTTCATGAATCAATCGATATCCCAAGAGCTCATGAGGTTGATGAAGATCACGACACATTTGTCGAGAGATTTCATGAAGATGTAATCAATCAGCGACGACAACAAGTCAAAGGAATGATGAAGCAAAAGGTTATTGGAACCATGGGTATGACACAAACTCGAAATCAAGCTTGTTGTTCAAGGCGAAATGATATGATGAGGAAAATCGACATTAGCTTAGCTCATCATCAAAATTGTGCTCCGGAAGAAGGACCAGTAGCACAGCTTAAAATTAGCACGATAATGATGTAGCCGATCAAGCTAGGAATGACGGATGGGGTATTAAAATTTCAACAACAAAGTACCGGGAGTACTAAATCTCAAAGTTGATTTGATTCACAACTGGTGTTTTCTGCTGACGACAACCCGTAACCCGTGGAGTGACCATGACGGGAAAGGTATTACTTCATCGTAAATTCATAAGAGGAAGTGCAATGGGTTGATATCCTTGAGATACCAAGGGGTAATACTCGAAGGTAGAGTAGAATAGATGCTTGACAGGTGAAATGAGGTGCAGAAGACAAGTAATTTAACTTGTCTGAGAAACGGGATCAAAGAAGAACAATATGGCCGGAACCACGATTGTAAAAGATCAAATCCCAGATATAAGATGAACTTATACCAAGGGGATAATTAATTTAAGAGAAGCTTTAATGATAAGCTCTACATCATGTCCATGGGCATGAACACAAAGTTCAAGGTCGACTCCCACTTCTTCAATGCATAACCTTTCATTCACTACTCTAGATAAAAATGATTTCAGCGTCAAAACCTACCTGGTGAATTACCAGAGGAGTATGACCCATGACAGCTTTCGGTTTCACAGAGATTAAGGAAGGCATAGGTTCAACCCTTCGGGGCATCGTGGAAACATATACCACAAACTTCGATAGTAGTTTATCACTAGCTCGAAAGCAGGGCATGGTTGACCAAATCAAGGAATATGATTTACTATAGGCATTATGTATCAGGGAAAGAACTTCCAAAGTGATTGAATATGAAGGGCATTGTCGGATAAAATCCAACAAGGTTCTGATGGTCCAAAAGGGATCTGATGTGAGCATCGGTACTCAACCAGAGGAAGAAGAATGCACGGGCATCATATTATAGAACCTCTGAATAATTCGATGCTTAGATAACAAAGGAATTTCGATTTCCAAAACAAAGGATCGTAAGCGCCTTTGATCAAGGATGGATAAGTTGGATAGACCAGAGGCACAATTGACGACAAATAGTTTGGTCGAGAACCAGCTCATGTTCAAAAATGATGTCTGAGCCGGAAAGATAATTTAGAAGGGTTGATAGATGATTGTGTGCATTCGCACACATGTTGAATCAATAGGATCAAAATGACGGTGTCAAAAGATACTAGTGAATATTGCCAGATATATGGGAAGCATCCATAATGCAAGTAGACAAGTATTTACAGAGCAATAAAGCTGCTAAGGATTTTCGGAGGATTGAATAGTATTTCAAAGACTTTTGTGAAACATCTGAACAACTGGGGATGAGCGGATACTCGAAAAGTGCGAGAAATTATTCTTAGGGGTATTCAGGTGGCAAATAACTGCAAGGCAGTAGGCACAAAATATTCTCGGGGTATCTTGTAATAACAAGATCGACTGGGAATAAAAGTAAGCACGACAGGTGTAAGTACTTATCCATAGGGATATTTCGGTGGAAGGGAATTGCAAAAGCAACGAGCACAAGGTCTCGAGAGAAAATCGGAGAGTATCTTCGAAATCTTTTGGTGCAGCCGGCGATCATCTGGACTGAAGGGGCTCTTTGGGAGAAAGTATTATCGAGAACCTAGAGTCTGAGTTAGTAAAATCGTTTAACCCAAATAGAAGAGATGTTAGAGTCCCAGAGTATAGGTCGAGGAATAAAAGATCCTACTACCACCCAATGGCGACGTGTGCCCGTAAGACACACAGCCATGTTAGTAAAAGTTTTGCAATGTCTAGACTCGACTTCGGCCAAGGAGTTGGAAAGGAGATTCCTACAGGCAGTCGGCTCTGATACCAACTAGTGACGCCCCCGATTTAATCATACACTAATCATGCACGCAAATGTGTACGATCAAGATCAGGGACTCACGGGAAGATATCACAACACAACTCTAATACATAAATAAGTCATACAAGCATCATAATACAAGCCAGGGGCCTCGAGGGCTCGAATACAAGTGCTCGATCATAGACGAGTCAGCGGAAGCAACAATATCTGAGTACAGACATGAGTTAAACAAGATTGCCTTAAGAAGCCTAGCACAAACTGGGATACAGATCGAAGAGGCGCAGCCTCCCGCTCGGGATCCTCCTAACTACTCCTGGTCGCTCGCCGCCGGCTGCACGTAGTAGTAGGCACCTCCGGTGTAGTAGTCGCCATCAACGGTGGCGCTCGCTCCCGGCTCCGCTGCCTAGTCGCAGCAATCGATAGAGATAGGGGAAAAGGGGAACAAGGCAACCGTGAGTACTCATCCAAAGTACTGCAAGCAAGGAGCTACACTACATATGCATGGATATATGTGTAAAGGGCCATATCAAGGACCGAATGCAGAATGCCGTAATAAGAGGGGATAACTAATCCCGTCAAGACTACGCTCGCAGCCTCCGTCTTGAAGCATGTAGAAGAGAGTAGAGTGAAGTCCTCCAAGTAGCATCGCATAGGATAATCCTACCCGGCGATCCCCTCCTCATTGCCCTGTTAGAGAGCGATCACCGGGTTATATCTGGCACTTTGAAGGCTGTGTTTTATTAAGTATCCAGTTCTAGTTGTCATAAGGTCAAGGTACAACTCCAAGTCGTCCTGTTACCAAAGATCACGGCTATTCAATAGATTAATCACCTAGGGTGCACCACATAACCCAACACGCTTGATCCCATTTGGCCGACACACTTTTCTAGGTCATGCCCGCCGCTGAAGATCAACACGCCGCAGCCCACCTAGGCACAACAGAGGTCAAGATGCCGGTCTAAACCTAAGCGCCACAGGGTCTGGGCCCATCGCCCATAGCACACCAAGACGCTATGCGAGGGCGGCCGGCGTAATCTAGCCCCTTAATACAAGAGCGAGCTTACGCCCAATCCGCATGCGCCACTCGGGCCACCGACGCCACGAGGCGTTTCGGCCGGTACCACGACGCCGAGTGCCCATAATCGCTCCTCACGTAGTTGGTTAGTGTGTATAGACCAAATGGCCGACTCGATCAAATACCAAGATCTTGTTAAGCGTGTTAAGTATCCGCGAACGCCGACCAGGCCAGCCCACCTCTCTCCTAGGTTGTCTCAACCTTCCCTGTCGCCTCCGCCAAAAAGTAACTCTTGGGGCCGTCGGGAACCCAGCCCACCTCTACCGGGATGGAGCCACCCGTCCTTTCAGCCCCATCTCCTAACAAAGATCACTGTAATGTAATAGTGTAAAGTATATAGATATGCCCGTGATCACCTCCCAAGTGATCACAGCCCAAAGAGTATAGCATGGCGATTTGACAAGAGTGTAGGGCCACCGATGGAACACTAGCATCCTATACTAAGCAAGAGGATAGCGAGTAAAGGTAACAACAAGAGTAGCAAGGACAAAGCTATGCAGCAAAGATAGGATTAACTCGAAGCAAGAATATGCTACACTACTCTAATGCAAGCAAGATGGAGAAGAATAGGTGATATCCGTGATCAAGGGGGCTTGCCTGGTTGCTCGGCAAGAGAGAGGGTCGTCAACCCATAGTCGTCTTGGGTAGCAGCAGCGCCGGTCTCGGTGTCAGCGGAAGAAGAGGGGAAGAAACAATGAATACAATGCAAACAGATGCATAACGGTGCATGACAAAGCAATGTGTGATGCTAGGCGTGCTCTAACGCGTATGAGGTGATACTGGTGAAGGGGAAACATCCGGAAAGTATCCCGGTGTTTCGTGTTTCCTATTGATGAACCGGAGGAAAGTTGCGTGTTTGATATGCTAGGGGTGTGTGGCGACTTAAAGGGCTGCGATCCGGATTCGTCTCGTCGTTTCGAGCAACTTTCATGTAGAAAGTATTTTCATCTCGAGCTAGGTTTATTTTATATGATTTTCTAAAGTTTTAAATCATTTTAGAATTTATTTAATTAATTTAAACTAACATTATCCGTAATAGTGTTTGCCGACGCCAAGATGACATCAGCAGTCAACAGAGGTTGACTGGATCAAACTGACGTGTGGGCCCAGTGGGACCCACCTGTCATACTCTCATAGGTTGATTAGGGTTCAAGTTAAACAAAATACTATTTAATTAAACTAACTGGTCAATTAGATTAACTAAGTAGGACTAATTAACTTAATTAATTTAGTTAATTAATTAGTTAATTAAATTTATTATTTTTATTAATATTATTATTATTATTATTTTTAGAATTCTTTTTTTTCGTTCTGAGGGGTGGGGCCCCCTAGTCTGTGGCACACAGGGCCTTAACAGGCACGGGAGCTAACGGGTGCGTGGGCGCCCGTCAGGGGCGAGCCCGGACGTTGGCTCAGGGGTGGCCATCGGCGCGCCTGGGCGCCAGCGGCCAAGGCAGCGACAACGCGGGGCGAGGGGAGCGGTGGTGCCCGCTGGCCGTGGTGAAGAGGGCGATGGGGAACAATGGCGCGGGCAGCGCAAGGACGACGCTGAGTTGCAAAGACCGCTGGTGGAGCGATGAGGCGACGAGGTGGGGCGCAAGGCGAGGGGCGCCGTGGTTGGTCGCTTGACGCTGGTCGCTGGAGCCGTGGCGCAGGCACGGGGGGGCGGTCGTGGAAGGTCCGGGGCGCAGGTGACGCACGGGCGCAGCAGAGAGCACCGACGATGTCACGCGCGGGCGCGGTCTGGCGTGGTGTGCAGGGAGCGGGAGCAGCACGGGCGGTGAGTGTGCGCGTGCGGACGTGACGGCGGATCCGCCAGGGAAGAAGAGGGGAAGAGAAGGGGGCTCACATAGCCCTGTAGATGTGCATTCGCGTGCTCGGGGAGGCCTGAGGTAGACGGACGGTGATGATGAGGTCGGGGTCGTCCGGCGAGGCAACACCGGCGACGACGTCAGAACCGCAACATCGAGTGGCGCGGTGGTTTCGAGGGAGAGGGGCCGGGGCCGCGAGGAGGACGACGAGGATGGGGCTGCGAGGCCCGGCGACGGGAAGGGCGGCGGCGGCCGGGGAGCGACGGTGTTGGGGGCGGCGGCGACGATAGCAAGCGATGACGAGGTCGTAGCCCCCGATCCAGATCGGTGGGGAACGAGAGGAGGGGGAGCGGAGAGGCGAGTGGGGCGACGGGAAGGTGGGAGGGGCGCTAGGGTTTCGGGAGTGGGGTTACATGCTGGTGGGCCGCCGGTTGTTTGGGCTGGCCGGCTGTGTGGCTAGTTGGGCCACCTGGCCCAGGGGTGAGGGGGGTTCTCCCTTTTCTGCTGCTTTTGTTTTATTTTTCCCGTTAAATAGTTTTTCTATTTTATTTACTATTCATTTTAGTTTTGTTCACTATAAAGCAACACCTAATGTAGTGTTACTAGTTATACCATTGCCAATACTAGTTAGGCATCAAAAAACAGTTTGTAATCTTATAACTTGAAAAGGTATTTAATTAATTGTTCTACTAGTTGTTTTCGTTAATTTAGAGCATTTAAACATTTTATAAAAATGTGGTTTCTCCATCATAATTACTTATGCATTATTTGACACAACCCGAACAATTTAGTTTTGATGTTCGAAAACTTTTGTGGTTTGCCATATTTTGAATTTGAATTTTGAATCCGTTTTGAACTAACGTGAGGTTAACAACAGTAATCGTGGTGACGTGGCATCATTAGCAGGGAATTACTGTAGCTTAATATCCGGGCGTCACAATAGACCAACTTCACAATCAATTTGCTTGTAGAAGAAATATTGTAAACAAATAATCCATTTGAGTCGGCTTCCAAAGTGCCGGCTTAAAAAATATAGGTCTTGGAATACTCATATGATTTTGAACCGGCTTAAAGATGTAGATCTTGCCGAGTTATAATTTCCAAAATCTCCGGGTTATAAAAGACTGATGATGTCGAGTCATAATTGTTGTTGACACCGGGTCATGTAATTGATCTTCCGACGATTTACTCAAAGCTGAGAATTTTGAAGATGTTCCTCTTTATATGCATAATACCAGAGCCCCCAAGTCTTAAGAGGAGAACATAGTGATAACTTAAGACTTGCTTCAATATAAGTGTTGCAACCTTGAAGAAACCGGGTTATTCATCTCAATCATTAGTCACAAAACTGAATATTCCACATATGTAGCCCCGTGCGGATTGTGATGCTTGCAAAGAACTCGGGACTTGTAATTGCCTTATGCTCGTAAAATTTCAACCAAGTAGCCCCCAAGGGCGGGTCATTAGGCAATAATGAACAGGACTTCATAAATATGATCATGTAGATTTGAACAGAACATGTAGTCCCCAAGGGCCGGCTTAGTAAGATAATATCGAGCTGGGACTTTATATATACTTCATTGAAAATAATATCATATGATGTAACCCTCACCATGGGGCTCGAACCCACGCCCATAAGGTTAAGAGCTTTGTACTCTACCAACCGAGTAGTGGACCTTTTAATATAATGGATTAAGACTTGTGTACCTTGAATTGTTGATGTGGAGCAATTGGTAGCCCCAAGGGCCGCTCATTACGATGTGATGAGTCGGGTCTTCAATGACGGAGCAAAATGACTTTGCATTAGCCCCAAGTGTCATGGTGCATGCTTGCAGCGACATGAGACTTGCATATTTGATGTAACCTCAATTTGAATAATGTAGCCCCAAGTGCTCGGTCGTAGTCGGCAGCGACTCGACTATTCCTTCCATTGTAGAATAAATCATATCCATTAATAAAATAATAGCCATTACCGGTTTAGCGACTTTGAAGACCTCCATCATAATATTGCCTATTGATAACCATAATAAGAATCCGGCCATGTTGGCTATTAAAGATTTGAGTAATATAATCCGGTATGAAAACCTCAATCATTCAATATCATCATGAAAATACAGCCAGTTTTGGCTATTAAAGGTTTGAATACCTCATCGTTTGACAAGTAAATCCAGAGTTTTAAATACCTGGCGGCTCTGGCTGATGACGACTTAATGCGCATTCCTTGTAAGCCGGAATTTTTGTAACCCGGTGGCCTATAGCCCTTGAGAAAATCAATAATTGATAACCCTTTTGAGACACCAATTTCAGTGATGAGCTTAACAAGCATTTATGTAAGTCATAGTTCGCAAATCCTGCACGTAGTTTAAACAACATACGCCTCAAGCGACTTAACGTCAAAAGCCGTATGGTAACCACCCAAATGTAGTCTTATCCTCGCACACAAGTAGATCACAAGATCCCTATGATCCTTTGAATAATACCGCCGACTTATGTGACCCGGACAAGAAGTTGATAACTCAAGTCCAGTAAGAGCCACATATGATATTTGTGACAACTCAAATACTTGCAATTGTATAAAAATAGATAAAATTTTGAGGCTTCTGATTCAATACAATCAAGAAAACTGCTCCAAAGAGGTTAAGCTAAGATTCAAATCGATCATATAGCCCCTGGCGTTGGCTATGCTGCCGATCAAAGTGGGTATCGACAACTATGTTCTCTTTGGTTGAATCGACCTATGTTTGAACAGAAGCCCCAAATGACCTTAAAAGTTGTTTAACGATGTTGATTCAATACGATCCACGCCGATTCCCAAAGGGGTTGAGCTATGATTCGGATACGATCAAGAAGCCCCCAAGTAGGTTCAGCAGTTTGCTAATCAAAAGGGTATCAACAGCTATGTTCTCTTTGGTTCGAATACGACCTATGTTTGAACAGGAAGCCCCCAAGTGACCATATAAGTTTTGGCATTGCGTCGATCAAGAGGGTACTGATAGCTATGCCCGATGAGCAGGAAGCTCCCAAGTGACCATAATAAGATAAGTCGTAAGGCAGGATACCCATGTTTTGAACCGTGCATCATGGCAGCAAGTTCCCTTTGGTAACCATTAATTTGTCTGAGATCTCGAACTTGCGAAAGATTAATTCTTTTTGAACCAGTAATTCTTAAACCGGATATTGAGATCCTCAAAGCTTTGTAAGGGACAAATTTACCTTGATTCGGATGTTGAACCGGTTTTGAGAGCTTCAAAGCTTTGCGGGAGAGAGATGTCTCTTGAGCTGTATTTTAAACCGGAATCTTTATTTTGAACCGGAAATTTTTCTGACGGCCTTTAAATATTTGCCAATAAAGCATTAGCCTCCAGGGCCGGGTTATCTTCCCTTCAATGACCCGGAGTTCTTGAATTCATTGAAACCGGCTAACTTTTGCCGAGTTATACCATTGTAGTCCCCGAGTCTCAAGACGACTTGAGGAGTTGGCTTGAGATTCTCCATATTTGACCATAGCAGAAGGTGTATATCATTGGCGTTGATAGCACGATGTGAATCCATAGAAGGTTGACATGACTGCGGCGGGTTATAAATGATCCCGTATGAGCCGTGTCAGCAACTCGGCCAATGGTTCCTTCCAACTGTCTGTTTGAAGTTAACCAAACCGTAGGTGGTGGCGACTTGTGCACCTACCCATTGAGCCATCCAGTGCAGACGGCGGCTGATAAGACATGATAACTTGCCTCCAATTTGTTGAAAAAAAACCGGGCTTCCCAAGCAGTGATTTGCTCATACTTAATAAACAGCTCATGCAGACAGGCACGGTCCAGTGTGTTGATGTAGACCAATCCGCGAGAGACGGACAGTAAAGACGACCGTAGCCTCAGAGGCGGTACAGACAGATGAGTCGGTCGCGGCGTTGTAAGCCGGCTCAGACGGGTGAGTCAATCGCAGGCGCGGTAAGCCGCACGGACGGGCGAGTCAACCACGTCATTGTTGATGTAGTGAACAATTGTCCTGCATCAACAATATTGCAGACCAAGGCAAAGATAAATTGTTCTTTGACGAAGATAATACGTGCCAGTAAAATATATTTTAAATGAATATCAACTGATATGCCAGGCCAGAAATAATCCGCCATGAAGTTGATGATCACTTGGTGAAGTTGAAATCACTCATGGGTGAGTCGGTCGCGGGATCAGACAGATGAGTCGGCTCGGTGTTGTAAGCCGGTGCGGACGAGCAAGTTGTCCTCCACGTTGTAAGCCAGCGCGGACGCATGAACCGGCCGCGAGGGCGGACGGGCGAGTCGTCCATGGCGTTATAAGGCGGTGCGGACGGGCGAGTCGGCCGGTGCGTTGATGTAAACCGGACCGCGATACGCGTGTCCGTCAAGCTGTGCGGCACAGCCGAACGTGCCTCCACGATATAATACCACCCCTTTTTCTTTTAATAGTCGTCGCTGGATAATGCATGGTGCTGCTTTTGTTTTTAACAATTCTATTGGTTCTCTTGTCTTCAAATGCCTGAGGTCTCCACGTGAAGAACAAAACGGACATAACGGCGGCTATGTAACATCCATACTAATTGAAGCCTTATTATACTTGATACTAGCACCAATACCGTACGTGGCGCTGTCACATCCATGTACTGCCATAGCTGTAGCTTTGTGCTTCGATCTGTCCTAGCAGTCTCGCCTTTCCAGACGTTGCCGCATCTCCGCTTCTCTCTTTTTTTTATGGAGGAAAACAACAGCAATTCAGCAGCAGATCTGCAGAACTTCTCCATCTCGATTGACCAGCTTGGAAAGTCAACCTTTTTTTTGCTTCAGAACATACAGGGCATGGGACGCAGCTTCGGTGCCTTAAAGGCACCTGCCTTTGGGTCACTAACATGTGGGCCAGCCGCCTGTTGGGCCCATATGTCATAGACACAAAGGTAGGTGCCTTAAGGCACCGAAGCATCATCCCAGGGCATGGCTCTTCACACCAACGAAGAAAGGAAGCCAACGCTGTTGGCCCCAGCGTGATGAGGCCATGGCGGCAAAGGCAGTCTGGCTCGAGGTCAGAAGCAGAGGCGAGTCGCCTTGACGGGGCGGTGATGCGGGTTGCCGCGTGGGCGCAGCTTGCAGGCGGAGACAGGTGGCTCAAAGGCACACCGGTGTGAGCGGAGCGAGGCCGGCGTTGGTCTAGTTGCCAGCAGCTTGACATCTGGGCGCCAGTGTTTTGCAAAGGCAGCGGCGGCTCTCCATGGCCACATTGGAGGCGGCTTAGAACAGGGTTGAACCGGCGGAAAAGGCCGCTCGGCGGAGCAGCTCAGACGTGGACGGCACCGGTGGTGGAGGAGATTCGCGTCCGAGACCGAGGCGAGGCAGATTGATCCGCAGCGGGTCATAGCGGTAGACAGGGCAGAAGCAGCCCATTGGAAAGAGCGGCAGCTCGTCAGCGGGGGAGCGAGGCCGAGGCACACCCGCGTCTTGCAGGAAGTTCGGCGGCGGAAGGCCGGTTGGCACGGCGGCTTGCAATAGCGGCTCCAGGCCGGTCGGCGCGGGGCGGCTCCCCGCAAGGGTAAAATGGTGGCGGGGCACGAGGCGCCGTACGGCTCAACAAGATGGCTCGGGGCAGCGGCGAGGTTGAACTGGCGCGGTCGACGGCTGCTCGACGCCGCGGACCAGAACCGCAGGTGCGAGCTCGTGCGTGGCCGAGAAAACCCGCAGTGAGACGACTCAAGGCGAGAGCAAGATGCAGCAATGGCGGTTCGCAGTAGAAAACGGGCGGCTCTGAAGGAAATATGCCCTAGAGGCAATAATAAAGTTATTATTTATTTCCTTATATCATGATAAATGTTTATTATTCATGCTAGAATTGTATTAACCGGAAACATAATACATGTGTGAATATATAGACAAACAGTATGTCACTAGTATGCCTCTACTTGACTAGCTTGTTAATCAAAGATGGTTATGTTTCCTAACCATGAACAAGGAGTTGTTGTTTGATTAACAAGGTCACATCATTAGTTGAATGATCTGATTGACATGACCCATTCCGTTAGCTTAACACTTGATCGCTTAGTATGTTAATGCTTTCTTCATGACCCATACATGTTCCTGTAACTATGAGATTATGCAACTCCTGCCACGGAGGAACACTTTGGTACTACCAAACGCCACAACGTAATCGGGTGATTATAAAGGAGTACTACAGGTGTCTCCAAAGGTACTTGTTGGGTTGGCGATTTCGAGATTAGGTTTTGTCACTCCGATTGTCTGGAGAGGTATCTCTAGGCCTTCTCGGTAATACACATCACATAAAGCCTTGCAAGCATTGCAACTAAAGAGTTAGTTGTGAGATGATGTATTACGGAACGAGTAAAGAGACTTTCCGAACGAGATTAAACTAGGTATTGGATACCGACGATCGAATCTCGGAAAGTAACATACCGATGACAAAGGAACAACGTATGTTGTTATGCGGTTTGACCGATAAAGATCTTCAGAGAATATGTAGGAACCAATATGAGCATCCAGGTTCCGCTATTGGTTATTGACCGAGAATAGTTCTAGGTCATGTCTACATAGTTCTCGAACCGTAGGGTCCGCACGCTTAAGGTTTCAATGACGGTTATTATGAGTTTATGTATTTTGATGTACCAAGGAGTTCGAGTCCCTGATGTGATCACGGACATGACGAGGAGTCTCGAAATGGTCGAGACATAAAGATTGATATATTGGATGGTTATATTCGGACACGGAAAGGTTCCGGAAGTTTCGGAGAAAACTGGAGTGCCGGAGGGGTTACCGGAACCCCCGGGAAGTTATGGGCCTTATTGGGCCAAGAGGGAGAGAGAGGGCTGCACCAAGAGGTGGTGCGCCCCCTCCATGGGGAGTCCGACTGACTAGGAGGGGGGCAGCCCCTCCCTCTCCCTCTCTCTCTTTCCTTCCCTTCCCTCTTCCTAGTAGGACTAGGAAAGGGAGTCCTACTCCTACTAGGAGGAGGACTCCCCCCCTTGGTGCGCCCTAAGGCTGGCCGGCCCTCCCCTTGCTCCTTTATATACTCAGGCAGGGGGCACCCTAGGACACACAAGTTGATCTACGGATCGTTCCTTAGCCGTGTCGGTGCCCCCTCCACCATATTCCACCTCGGTCATATTGTGGCGGTGCTTAGGCGAAGCCTGCGACAATAGAACATCAAGATCGCCACCACGCCGTCGTCTTGACGGAACTCCTTCCCGACGCTTTGCTGGATCGGAGCTCGGGATCGCCATCGAGCTGAACGTGTGCCAAGAACTCGGAGGTGCCGAGTAACGGTGCTTGGATCGGTCGGATCGTGAAGACGACGACTACATCAACAGCGTTAATATAACGCTTCCGCTTTCGGTCTCACGAGGGTATGTGGACGGACACTCTCCCTCTCGTTGCTATGCCATCACCATGGTCTTGCGTGATCGTAGGAAAATTTTTGAAATTACTACGCTTCCCAACAAAGGGCATCCGAGCCTGGTTTTACGCGTTGATGTCATATGCACGAGTAGAACACAAGTGAGTTGTGGGCGATACAAGTCATACTACCTACCAGCATGTCATACTTTGGTTCAGCGGTATTGTGAGATGAAGCGCCCGGACCGACATTACGCCAGACGCTTACGCGAGACTGGTTTCACCGCCGTGAGCACTCGTTGCTTAAAGGTGACCGGCGGGTGTCTGTCTCTCTCACTTTAGTTGAACTGAGTGTGGCTACGCCCGTCCTTGAGAAGGTTAAACGAGTCTATTTGACGAAGTATCGTTGTGGTTTTGATGCGTAGGTAAGAACGGTTCTTGCTCAGCCCGTAGCAGCCACGTAAAACTTGCAACAACAAAGTAGAGGACGCCTAACTTGTTTTTGCAGGGCATGTTGTGATGTGATATGGTCAAGACGTGATGCTATATTTTATTGTATGAGATGATCATGTTTTGTAACCGAGTTATCGGCAATGGCGAGAGCCATATGGTTGTCGCTTATTGTATGAAATGCAACGCCATGTAATTGCTTTACTTTATCACTAAGCGGTAGCGATAGTCGAGAAGCAATAGTTGGCGAGACGACAACGATGCTACGATGGAGATCAAGGTGTCGCTACGGTGACGATGGTGATCATGACGGTGCTTCGAGATGGAGATCACAAGCACAAGATGATGATGGCCATATCATATCACTTATATTGATTGCATGTGATGTTTATCCTTTATGCATCTTATCTTGCTTTGATTGACGGTAGCATTATAAGATGATCTCTCACTAAAATTATCAAGTAGTGTTCTCCTGAGTATGCACCGCTGCCAAAGTTCGTCGTGCGAGACACCACGTGATGATCGGGTGATAAGCTCTACGTCCATCTACAACGGGTGCAAGCCAGTTTTGCACACGCAGAATACTCAGTTATACTTGACGAGCCTAGCATATACAGATATGGCCTCGAAACACGGAGACCGAAAGGTCGAACGTGAATCATATAGCGATATGATCAACATAAGATGTTCACCATTGAAAACTACTCCATCTCACGTGATGATCGGTTATGGTTTAGTTGATTTGGATCACGTGATCACTTAGATAACTAGAGATGTCTGTCTAAGTGGGAGTTCTTTAATAATATGATTAATTGAACTTAAATTTATCATGAACTTAGTACCGATAGTATTTTGCTTGTCTATGTTTATCGTAGATAGATGGCTCGTCTTTGTTGTTCCGTTGAATTTTAATGCGTTCCTTGAGAAAGCAAAGTTGAAAGATGATGGTAGCAATTACACGGATCGGGTCCGTAACTCGAGGATAATCCTCATTGCTGCACGTAAAAGTTACGCCCTGAAGCACCGCTGGGTGACAGCTGCTGCAGATCTTGAGCGAGAAGTTGTGAACGTCCGCAAAGCGAGCTGATGACTACTCTATAGTTCAGTGTGCCATGCTTTACGGCTTAGAACTGGTCTTCAACGACGTTTTGAACGCATGGAGCATATGAGATGTTCCAGAGTTGAAGTTGATATTTCAACAGAATGCCCGGATTGAGAGATATGAAGTCTCCAATAAGTTCTATAGCTGCAAGATGGAGGAGAATAGTTCACAAGTGAGCACATACTCAAAATGTCCGGTATTACAATCACTTGAATCAACCGGGAGTTAATCTTCCGGATGATTGTGTCATTGATGTAATTCTTCAATCACGCCACCAAGCTACAAAGGCTTCGTGATGAACTATAATATGCAAGGGTTAGTAAAGACTATGCTCGAGCTCTTCGCAATGCTAAAAGCTGCGGAGGTAGAAATCAAAAGGAGCATCAAGTGTTGATGGTCAATAAAACCACTAGTTTCAAGAAGAAAGGCAAAGGGAAGAAGAAGGAACTTCAAGAAGAACAGCAAACAAGTTGTCGATCAGAGAAGAAACCCAAGTCTGGACCTAAGCCTGAAACCCAGAGTGCTTCTACCGCAAGCGACTAGTCACCGGAAGCGGAACTGCCCCAAGTATTTGGCGGATAAGAAGGATGGCAAAGTGAACAAAGGTATATGTGATATACTTGTTATTGATGTGTACCTTACTAGAGCTCGCAGAGTACCGGTATTTGATACTGGTTCTTGCTAATATTTGCAACTCAAACAGAACTACGGATTGCTTAACACCGCAAAGGACGAGGTGACGATGCGGCGGGAAAGCGGTTCCAAAGTCGATGTGATCGCAATCGGCACGCTACCTCTACATCTACCTTCGGGATTAGTTTTAGACCTGAATAATTGTTATTTGGTGCCGCGTTGAGCATGAACATTATATCTGGATCTTGTTTGATGCGAGACGGTTATTCATTTAAATCGAGAGAATAATGGTTGTTCTATTTATATGAATAATATCTTTTATGGTCATGCACCCTTGAAGAGTGGTCTATTTTAATGAATCTCGATAGTAGTGATACACATATTCATAATGTTGAAACCAAAAGATGCAGAGTTGATAATGATAGTGCAACTTATTTGTGGCAATCGCCGCTTAGGTCATATCGGTGTAAAACGCATGAAGAAACTCCATCTTGATGGACTTTTGGAGTCACTTGATTATGAATCACTTGGCACTTATGAACCGTGCCTCATGGGCAAGATGACTAAAACACCGCTTCTCGGTACTATGGAGAGAGCAACAGATTTATTGGAAATCATACATACGGATGTATGTGGTCCAATGAATGTTGAAGCTCGTGGCGGATATCGTTATTTTCTCACCTTCACAGATGATTTGAGCAGATATGGGTATATCTACTTAATGAAACATAAGTCTGAAACATTTGAAAAGTTCAAAGAATTTCAGAGTGAAGTTGAAAATCATCGTAATAAGAAAATAAAGTTTCTACGATCTGATCGTGGAGGCGAATATTTGAGTTACGAGTTTGGTCTACATTTGAAACAAAGCGGAATAGTTTCGCAACTCACGCCACCCGAACACCACAGCGCAATGGTGTGTCCGAACGTCGAATCGCACTTTATTTGGATATGGTGCGATCTATGATGTCTCTTACAGATTTACCGCTATCATTTTGGGGTTATGCTCTTGAGACGGCCGCATTCACGTTAAATAGGACACCGTCAAAATCCGTTGAGACGACGCCTTATGAACTATGGTTTAGCAAGAAACCAAAGTTGTCGCTTCGAAAGTTTGGGGTTGCGATGCTTATGTGAAGAAACTTCAACCCGATAAGCTTGAACCCAAATCGGAAAATGTGTCTTCATAGGATACCCAAAGGAGACAATTGGGTACACCTTCTATCACAGATCCAAGGCAAAACATTCGTTGTTAAAATGGATCCTTTCTAGAGAAGGAGTTTCTCTCGAAAGAAGTGAGTGGGAGGAAAGTGGAACTTGATGAGGTAATAGTACCAGCTCCCTTATTGAAAGTAGTTCGTCACGTAAATCAGTTTACGTAACACCTACACCAGCTTAGTGAGGAAGATAATGATAAAGATCATGAAACTTCAGATCAAGTTGTCACCGAACTTCGAGATCAACCAGAACAAAATCCGCACTGAGTGGTACGGTAATCCTATTCGGAAGTCATGCTACTAGATCATGATGAACCTACGAACTATGAAGAAGCGATGGTGAGCCCAGATTCGCAAAATGGCTTGAAGCCATGAAATCTGAGATGGGATCCATGTATGAGAACAAAGTATGGACTTTGGTAGACTTGCCCGATGATCGGCAAGCTATTGAGAATAAATGGATTTTAAGAAGAAGACCGACGCGATGGTAATGTAACTATCTACAAAGCTCGACTTGTTGCAAAAGGTTTTCGACAAGTTCAAGGGGTTGACTACGATGAGACTTTCTCACCAGTGGCGATGCTTAAGTCCGTCCGAATCATGTTAGCAATTGCCGCATTTTATGATTATGAAATTTGGCAAATGGATGTAAAACTGCATTCTTGAATGGATTTCTAGAAGAAGAGTTGTATATGATACAACCGAAGGTTTTGTCGATCCAAAAGGTGCTAACAAAGTGTGCAAGCTCCAACGATCAATTTATGGTCCGTGCAAGCCTCTCGAGTTAGAATAAACGCTTTGATAGTGTGATCAAAGCATATGGGTTTATATGACTTTTGGAGAAGCCTCAGATTTACAAGAAAGTGAGTGGGAGCTCAGAGCATTTCTAATATTATATGTGGACGACATATTATTGATTGGAAATGATATAGAATTTCTGGATAGCATAAAAGGATACTTGAATAAAAGTTTTTCAATGAAAGACCTCGGTGAAGCTGCTTATATATTAGGCATCAAGATCTATAGAGATAGATCAAGACGCTTGATTGGACTTTCACAAAGCACATACCTTGATAAAGTTTTGAAAAGGTTCAAAATGGATCAGGCAAAGAAAGGTTTTTACCTGTGTTACAAGGTGTAAGATTGAGTCGGACTCAATGCCCGACCACAGCAGAAGATAGAGAGAAATGAAAGATGTTCCTATGCTTCAGCCATAGGCTCTATCATGTATGCAATGCTGTGTACCAGACCGACGATGCTTAGCTGTAAGCTTGGCAGAAGGTACCAAAGTAATCCAGAGTGGATCATCGGACAGCGGTCAAGAACATCCCAAATACCGAAAAGGACTAAGGATATGTTTCTCGATATGGAGGTGACAAAGAGCTAGTCGTAAATGGTTACGCCGATGTAAGCTTTGACACTGATCCGGACGATTCTAAATCGCAAACCGGATACGTGTTTTTATTAAACGGTGGAGCTGCCGGTTGGTGCAGTTCTAAACAAAGCGCCGTGGCGGGATCTACATGTGAAGCGGAGTACATAGCTGCTTCGAAGCAGCAAATGAAGGAGTCTGGATGAAAGAGTTCATTTCCGATCTAGGTGTCATACCTAGTGCATCGGGACCGATGAAGATCTTCTGTGACAATATTGGTGCAATTGCCTTGGCAAAGGAATCCAGATTTCACAAGAGGACCAAGCACATCAAGAGACGCTTCAATTCCATTCGGACCAAGTCCAAGTGGGAGACATAGAGATTTGCAAAATACATACGGATCTGAATGTTGCGGACCGCTGACTAAGCCTCTTCCACGAGCAAAACATGATCAGCACCAAGACTCCATGGGTGTAAGGATCATTACTTTGTAATCTAGATTATTGACTCTAGTGCAAGTGGGAGATCAAGGAAATATGCCCTAGAGGCAATAATAAAGTTATTATTTATTTCCTTATATCATGATAAATGTTTATTATTCATGCTAGAATTGTATTAACCGGAAACATAATACATGTGTGAATATATAGACAAACAAGATGTCACTAGTATGCCTCTACTTGACTAGCTTGTTAATCAAAGATGGTTATGTTTCCTAACCATGAACAAGGAGTTGTTGTTTGATTAACAAGGTCACATCATTAGTTGAATGATCTGATTGACATGACCCATTCCGTTAGCTTAACACTTGATCGCTTAGTATGTTAATGCTTTCTTCATGACCCATACATGTTCCTCGTAACTATGAGATTATGCAACTCCGTGCTACGGAGGAACACTTTGGTACTACCAAACGCCACAACGTGAATCGGGTGATTATAAAGGAGTACTACAGTGTCTCCAAAGGTACTTGTTGGGTTGGCGATTTCGAGATTAGGTTTTGTCACTCCGATTGTCTGGAGAGGTATCTCTAGGCCTTCTCGGTAATACACATCACATAAAGCCTTGCAAGCATTGCAACTAAAGAGTTAGTTGTGAGATGATGTATTACGAACGAGTAAAGAGACTTTCCGATAACGAGATTAAACTAGGTATTGGATACCGACGATCGAATCTCGGAAAGTAACATACCGATGACAAAGGGAACAACGATGTTGTTATGCGGTTTGACCGATAAAGATCTTCGTAGAATATGTAGGAACCAATATGAGCATCCAGGTTCCGCTATTGGTTATTGACCGAGAATAGTTCTAGGTCATGTCTACATAGTTCTCGAACCGTAGGGTCCGCACGCTTAAGGTTTCAATGACGGTTATTATGAGTTTATGTATTTTGATGTACCAAGGAGTTCGAGTCCCGGATGTGATCACGGACATGACGAGGAGTCTCGAAATGGTCGAGACATAAAGATTGATATATTGGATGGTTATATTCGACACGGAAAGGTTCCGGAAGTTTCGGAGAAAACGGAGTGCCGAGGGTTACCGAACCCCGGGAAGTTATGGGCCTTATTGGGCCAAGAGGGAGAGAGAGGCTGCACCAAGAGGTGGTGCGCCTCCATGGGGAGTCCGAATTGGACTAGGAGGCGGGCGAGCCCCCTTCCCTCTCCTCTCCTCTCTTTCCTTCCCCTTCCCTCTTCCTAGTAGGACTAGGAAAGGGAGTCCTACTCCTACTAGGAGGAGGACCCCCCTCCTTGGTGCGCCCAAGGCTGGCCGCCCTCCCCTTGCTCCTTTATATACGGGGCAGGGGGCACCCTAGGACACACAAGTTGATCTACGGATCGCTCCTTAGCTGTGTGGCGGTGCCCCCTCCACCATATTCCACCTCGGTCATATTGTGGCGGTGCTTAGGCGAAGCCTGCGACGATAGAACATCAAGATCGCCACCACGCCGTCAGGTCGACGGAACTCCTTCCCCGACGCTTTGCTGGATCGGAGCTCGGGATCGCCATCGAGCTGAGCGTGTGCCAAGAACTCGGAGGTGCCGAGTAACGGTGCTTGGATCGGTCGGATCGTGAAGACGTACGACTACATCAACCGCGTTAATATAACGCTTCCGCTTTCGGTCTACGAGGGTATGTGGACGGACACTCTCCCCTCTCGTTGCTATGCCATCACCATGGTCTTGCGTGATCGTAGGAAAATTTTTGAAATTACTACGTTCCCCAACAGGCTCAACACCGGAGTGAGACGCGGCAACCACAGCGGCAGCGCAGGCAGGTCGAGCGGCTCGGAGGAGGCAAACCACAAATGCGGCGCGGAGCCGGCGCAGGGATTGCGGAGGTCGGGCTCGAGCAACAGGTTGGAGCAGCGGCGGCCACTCGGAGCAGCGCACAACAGCCTCAGCAGCAGATACGGCTCGGATGGCCCCGACAAATCCGCAACGAAGGAGCGGACCGGTGATGCTCCGGTGGCAGGCGGAGCGAAGAGGCCGTAGGGGCAAGCCTCAGGGGGATCGACCACGGCGGCTCAGGGGTCACGCCTGCCAAGAAAGGCAGTGCGGAAACCGGGTCAACTCTGTATTCACTTCCAGATCGTGATTGATTTCCCTTTTTTTTCATCACGTGAGGACGAATCCGTGTCTCTGTCTATTTCTAGTCATAATTGTCTTCGGTGAAAAAACATAAACCGCCGTGACTCGAAGTGGCTTTCGTTCCTCGTACTTGACGTCTTGGCGGAAATTGCGATTGAATTGATTGCTGGATACGGCGCACAGCAAGCCGTCGAAATTCTCTTAAACCTCTGTCGATCTCAGCGGATCGTACAACGCGACGATGGCACACACAGATAACCCAAAACAGTCTTAATCTCATACCCCGCCGCCGCAAAACACTTCGTCAATCTTACTAATAAACTTGATGTGAACTTTCCACGCCGGTTTGAACCGGAAAAATTACGATCTTCTCGAACCCTAAAAAAGATCCCTTCAAGAACTCAACACCACCGTGCGCGAGCCCCACGGTGGGCGCCAACTGTCGTGGATTTGTCATGGCAGATGTCCTTAGTGTCAGGACTTAGTCGCGAGGCCAACGCATCTATGTGGTAGCTTGAGAGGGGTTGATCGGGATGAGAGACGCAACACGCAAGACAAGGATTTAGACAGCTTCGGGCCCCGGGAAACATCATCCAGTAATAACCCTACATGATGTTTGTGGCTAGGTCTCATTATGATCATGAGAGAGTCGCCAGTAAGCCGGCTCTTTGTGTCTAGCCCTAGAGATTGTTCTTGTTTCCTCTTTGGGGAGCCCTGCCCCTCCTTATATAAGTTGGAGGGGCGGGTTACATGTGGAGTCCAAATAGGATTAGGGCTAGCCTATCTTCTACTACAAGCCGGATACAAGTCCGGGTCTTGTTTCTTTGTAAGGGAGATATTCCTCACGCCTTTCCTCTTAAGCCGGCCTATCATAACGTAAGCCGGCCTTCTGGGCCTTGAGCCTCCTGGGCCCCCGGGTCTTGTTGCTCCTCTGATCTGCTTGCCAGGTCGCCCATAAGTCGCCAGGATCGGGCGGGTCACTTAGTGTGTCATCCAGTCAGGGCGGGTCATTAGTGAGTCGCCAAGTCCGGCCGAGTTTATACTTCCGGCCGGGTTACACCGCGGGGTATATCCCCGACAGGAAGGGGGAAAGGAAAGGGGAGGATTCGTCCTCCCCATTCCTTCTCTCCCCCTCCCTTTCCTTCCCCCTCCGACACTTATGGAAGGGGGGAGGCCGACTTGGAGGAGGCGCCCAAGTAGGATTACTCCTACTTGGGGCGCCCCTTGCAGCCCCTCTCCCTCTCCCACCTATATATATGTGGGGGGAGCACCGCTAGAACACACAACATTGATTCCTAGCCGTGTGTGGCGCCCCCCCTCCATAGTTTACGCCTTCGGTCATATTCATGTAGTGCTTAGGCGGAGCCCTGCGCGGATCACTTCACCATCACCGTCACCATGCCGTCGTGCTGACGAAACTCTCCCCCGACACTTTGCTGGATCAAGAGTTCGAGGGATGTCATCGAGCTGAACGTGTGCAGAACTCGGAGGTGCCGTACGTTCGGTGCTTGATCGGTCAGAACGAGAAGAAGTTCGACTGCATCAACCGCGTTGTCAAACGCTTCCGCTTTTGATCTACGAGGGTTTGTGGACACAATCTCTCCCTCTCGTTACTATGCATCTCCTAGATAGATCTTGCATGAGCGTAGGAATTTTTCTAAAATTGCATGCTACGTTTCCCAACAAAAATGAAGACATAGGGACTTGATCCTTTCTTTGCGGGAGAAACTTCCAATCTATTCATCTTCAATCTTGACAATACAAAGAACACTAGAGGTAATAACAATTGCAACCATGTCCATGGACCATCTAGCGATGACTACAAGCACTGGAGCGAGCCGAAGGCACGGCGCCGTCATCGACCCTCTCTCACTAGAGCCAGGCAAACCTTGTTGTAATAGAAAGCCGAGAAGTCATCGCCAATGAACAAAGTCGTAGATCAGAAGGATCAAACTGTAAACACCCAAACGAAGACAACGGACAAAGACCGGATCCAAACAGATGCACCAGAGTAGCAACCATCGCCGATGAACAAAGTCATCCAAACAAATGTACCGAAGACCAGCACCGACCGAAGCCCGCAATATCTGATGGAGACAAACCTCCACAACGATGCTAGCCGCACCATTGGGACGGGGAGAGAAACATGGGAGACATTATTCCTACCGAGGGACATCGCCGCCGCCACACAACCCCGACCAAGACGCTGAATCTAACAAGAACGAGAAAGGGGTCCCTCCCGCTGATGGGGGGCCAAGATCCTCTACACCCTCCATGGCCCAAAGGCCATCGGAGATGGGGCTTATTGTCAACAGCACTGATGGGAGGAGAAGGAAAGACTAAGGTCTTTTGTTGTGCAGGAGGAAAGAGAAGGCTATGTTTTCACGTTGCAAAGAGAAAACATAGGGACTTAATCTTGGTCTAGACAAAACAAAAGTGGAGAAAACATAAGCTTACAACTAGATATGGAGATATGGTAGAAATCATATCAGAAAGAAAGTGTGGTCTTGAACAACTTACGATGAATAACAATATTAAGCAAATCGGTAGTTAACTGCTCGGATAAATAATTCCCTTGAGTGTACTTTATCAACCTTTACTTTTACAACATCCTTCTTAGACACTAATCTTTGCATAGAACATTCGCGTTGTGACAATGTTGATGGATCACTATGGCTTGGCAGCAGCACTCATAAGAAGATTTAGTACTACCAAAAATTATACGATAATGAATTAAGTAGGACATCTAGTCGAATATTTTATTCAATGTACTACATTTCCATATTACTTAAGGAAGATGTGATGCGTCAAATAAAATTGAGAATAAATCAATGAAAGTATTACATTTCTAATTTGACAAACGAACAAAGAATTAGTTTCTACCCCTATGTAAAGAAATATATCCGAAAATGCTCTTTTGATCCCCGAGCTCATATGCTCCCGCATGAGCAGTAAAATCGAAAAAATAGTAAAAAAAAATAAAAAAATGATTTTTTGTGGTAAACATTGATGAATGTTCTAACTGCGTGCAAAATTTCAGGTCGAAATGACATTCGTGGAGGTCTGGGCAAAAATAACAAAATTGATGCTCCGAAATGCTTCCAACAATAGTCTTTTTGGACCATCGATTTTATTTTTTTGCTCAGACCTCCATGAATGTCATTTCAACCTCAAATTTTGCACGCAGTTAGAAAATTTATCAATGTTCATCACCAAAAAAGTTCAGATTTTTTTTAAAAAATTACAATCTTTTTTGGATTTTACTGTTCATGTGGGAGCATATGAGCTCGGGATCAAATACTCCATGTCAGAAATATAACGCTCTTATATTTCTTTACAGTAGGAGTAGTGATGTAAACGCTCTTATATTTTTTCACAGAGAGAATATATTACTGAAGAAATAAGATGTGATGTCACTTGGTTTGAGCAGGGAATAATCAATGAAACCATTGTCAAATGTAAATATTGTCCGCCTCCTGGCCCAGCCAGCAATCCTCCTCCCCCACTAGCGCCTACGCCTACGACACAGCCGTACACTCTGTGATGTCTTCGATTCGATGTGACCTGTGGAGAGAAAATCTGGTGGAACTAAGTTACAATGAAAACTTCGTGGGAACCACATTCGAAAGTTTCCAAAAATTCTATATAAAACACACTAGTAAGAGGTTAGTGTTCTTTTGTTGGGGAGGGGTGCTGTTCCATTAGCATGTGAAATTCCAAGTTCAAACACGAAGTCATTTACCAGGAACAGAAAAACTAATTCAGCAATGAATAGTGATGTTTACATTACTGTTCTTTTAATGTAAGATGTTTTTTGACACTGGTGGACAAAGGGAGTACCAAATTTGTTTTTTCACACCACGAAAATGAATTAGAGTTTGAACTTGGGATTTTACATGCCAGTAGAACATCACTCTCTCAACACAATATTTTCTTTTAAGATTGTTTTTTTAAACTTCACAACATAATTTTCACATGGTTTTCATCGTAGTAGCTTTGGTTTTCCCATGATATTCTCTCGTGGCCTGTGTGATGAAACTATAATTCTGTTGTCTTGCATGAATGCGGCCCTGTTTGTTTCAGCTTCGCTTGGATTTTAGTCACATGTTGATTCGCTTCACTGACGAATCTGATTCTAAGAATCAGCTTCATCACCGAAGTACACTTTGAGGTGTTTCATGAAATTGCATTAAAAATGGTCCAAATACAGATTCAGCTTCATTGGTAAAGCTGATTCCAAATAGCTGTTTATTTCAGATTTCAGATTCGGCTTCACTAGTAAAGTTGAATCTGCTCCCAGAATCCGAAACAAACAGGGTCATTCTTCCCTCCCAAATCCCAAGCCCCAGCCCAAATCAAACCCAACCGCCGTTCCTCTCCGCCAAAAATTCCACAAAAGCAAAGCCGCATCCCCCCGACCCAAATCCAACCCCACACGCTAAACCCCGCCACGCCCGCCCGCCGGTCCCCATGGACTCCTCCACCTCCACGGCCGCCGTCGCAGGCCCGACGCCGAAGTCAAGCCGGCGCGCCAACTACGGCCCAGTCCTCGAGGACGAGCCGCCGCGCCTCCGCTTCACGGTCGGGCAGTACCCGTCCAGGTTCCCGCTGGCGGACGCCCCCGGCTTCATCTCCTCCATCGGCGCCGCCCTCGCCCGCCACGCCGACGCCGACGCCCAGGTCGAGTCGCTCGAGATCTCCCTCGTCTTCCGCGCCCCGCACCAGCACTACATCGCCAGCCTCGGCACGTACGCCACGGAGCACCCCCACGCCGCGCTCGTCACGGCCGACCATGTCCGCGCGTGGCTGCGCTTCGGCATGGCCCGCGCCGCGGGCTCCTTCGTGCTCGAGCTGCCACCACGCGGGTCGACGACGATCGAAGGGTGCGCGTCGGGTGTGGCGGCGGAAGCAGAGAAGAACGGCATGGCTCTGGAGCTGCCGCGCTCGGCCGCGGCGGCGACCGTGGCGCTGACCCTGGGCGACGCCACCCTCGCGCTTCCCGCGCCCGCGGAGGCCTCGTTCCCCGCGCTCGCGGAGTTGCTGCTCAGCAACGCCCGGATCGGCGACGAGCACCGCCTCAGCGGGCTCCTCTCGTCCCCGTCCTTCCCTCGCCTGAAGAGGCTTCGGCTCGAGCACCTGGCGGGCGTGGGGGAGCTGGACCTCTGCGTCGGCGACCTCGAGGAGCTGGCGATCGTGGGCGTGCGCGACCTGTGGTGCCTGCAGGTGAGCGCGCCACGCCTGCGCGCGCTCCGCGTCACCGAGTGCTTCAGGCTGGAGTCCAGCGCAGGGGAGCTGGCGATCGCCGCGCCGGCGCTCGAGGCGCTCACGTGCTCCAGCATGTGCAGGATGCAGGGCCTGCAGTTCGACGGCGGGCCGTCCGTTCGGGAGATCGGGGGGCTTCCCCTGTGGACGCACGGGCACGCCAACCATGCCGCCCGCAACGAGGCCGCCATATCGATCCTGAAGCAATGCACCGCCGCGAACCGCCTTACCTTGCACCTACATGTGCCCAGTGTAAGCTTCGAATGCCATGAAAGATGAAACAACCTCTAAATGTTCAATGCAGCTATAAATTATCATCGTCTTAACTATTATTACTCCTATGTTCATAGCTATGCTGGTTAAGAGTATTTCGAACTGCGTCTCATATGTTTCACATGGTTGGTAGATCACCTTATAGTGTTCTGACTTCTGACAAACTAGCTTGTTGACTAATACAATCTGCTATTCAAATGCATGCTACATGAAACAACCGTCCAAATGTTCAGTGCAGTCATATGTTACACTCGTCTCATCATGGTCATCCTTAAGCTTGTTATAAGTAGAATATCAAGAAGTTTATCTAATCTACTTCACTGAGTTTGTAAATCGCCATAAATTGCTCTGACTTCTGACGAACTAGCTTGCTGTGTATAATAGAATGTGCCATTCTCCCTAGCTTAAACCTCCATTCCATGTAATAAACGATTTGTCAATGATCACTGGTACTCTCTGATATGCATTTCCTGCTGTATATATACACTCTATTTCGTAACCTGCGTACATCTTCTTTCTGTCTTCAGTTTTCCTTTATTAATGTAGTGATTAGCTACCGAATACTGAGACATGTACCACAAATGCAGTAGTATAGAGTGTACTGATTAGCTGCCGAATGGCGAAATGTCCCTTGTGCAGTATATGAGGGAGGCCCTGGTGGATGGTACGGATTCAGGGATGGCGGATTGTGAGAGCATACTAGTGGATGACATCCCACAGCTACTTAACATCACTGCTCTGAGGGTCAATGTCACAACATGGAAGGGGCATTCGTATGCTTCCAGTTTGGCAAGGCTCATTGCACAGTGCAGCAATCTTGAAGACCTCCGCATTGAAGTCACGAGAGGCACCGAGAAGGTGAGTTCCTCTAGCACCCGAAATCGATAGATTAAATACGCAATTCAGCATTGAAATACATGTACTGTGTGCGTCCAAATTGGTTGCAAGAGCTAAGGGTTGAAATGTCGTTGGCACGAAATTTACCTTTTCATGTTTTAGTTGTCTCATGGCTCTTAGTCGAGAAAAGTTCATCTCATGGCTTGATTATTGACCGTTTGGTGAACTGGACCAGCCGGCATGCTTGGATCGAGCCTGCGTCTGCCACGACGAAGACGGCTGGGAGAACCAGCAGCTCTCACTGGAGCGTCTTGTACACTTGGACATCGCTGGGTTCCAGGGACTGGACTACGAGGAGCGCCTGTCTCAGATGATACTAGCGGGCGCCCCAGCTCTCAAGAGAGAATGAAGTTGCCTTAGAGAGGGAGTGGGTGTTCATTCCTTCATACTCCAGGGGGCGTTGGATCACTTGTGGCGATAGTGGATGCCGAATTATAGCTAGACGCATGAGACCATCTCAATTCTGATATGCTAGCTTGAATGTTCTGTGCTTCTTTAGGAGGCATCAAAAGTTCAAAACCAAGGATGGGAATTTTCGTCGAGCACTTGAAGTTCATCTACTCCCTCCGTTCCGAATTACTCCCTCCGTCCGGAAATACTTGTCATCAAAATGAATAAAAGGGGATGTATCTAGATGTATTTTAGTTTTAGATACATCCCTTTTTGTCCATTTTGATGACAAGTATTTTCGGACAGAGGGAGTACTTGTCTTGGATTTGTCTAGATACGGATGTATCTAAACTCATTTTAGTGTTAGATACCTCCGTATCTAGACAAATCTAAGACAAGTAATTCAGAACGGAGGGAGTATTAGTTAGTCTTCTCATGCCTGTGCCCTGACTGTTGTTGCAATCGTTTCTGGTGTATGTTGCACTAGTTACTCGGTCTTGTGAACTGCGGTGAGCTGAAATATCTTGTTTTGGTTTGCTTACCATGCGCATTGATATATCCATGCTCATTCTGTTTTGCCCTATATTTTTCCAAGTAGCAAAAAAACAGCTCTGTGAAATTGAAGGAGGGCCTTGCGCCCTTGCCATAAGTTTCGCCTCCATTGCAACAGGGGATGGCTTTTCCTCCTTTGCCCTGTGTCCAGGACAAATCTGAGCGCATGCTTTTTTTTCAGAACTTTCAATTGGATTTTATACCATGTTCCTAGTTTGTTCTTCCGATTGCACTAGATCGGATTTTGTAGAATCATCGTAAGGTGTTATTTTCTTTGAGATACCTTTGGTTTTCTAAAATAAATATTCGGTAGACATATTGTGTTCTTGGGGAGCATGGAACAATGTCCAGCTAATTCTTTAGTGCATGAAATTGAGGGGGGTTTGGAGGGCTATAAAGCAGAATCTTGTAGTTACTATATATATTGTTTGTATTGGTGATCTTCCTTAGGGTCTTAAAAATAATGAGGGGTGTACAAATTTTAGTAATATATGTTCGACGTTTCATTGAAAGTTTATGTTCAATCTTTTTAGGGAAGTTCATGTTCAATTTGTTCTGCCGTTGGATTACCTAGTTCCCAGATTTGTCACTGTTATGAACACAACAGTGGTTTCCCACTTCTAAAAATATAGTGATGTGTATTTTGACAATTTTTATGCGAAATTATCCGTGCTACTATTTTTTGGTGTGTGATTTTTCTTATTCAAGTAAATGTACATTATGTACTTTGTGTGATCAATGGTGTAGAACATTTTGTGATTAACCTCGACAATCTTGAAAATTGTGTCTTTTTATGAGTCTACATTTTTAGTTAATTTGTGATGAACATAATATGTTTTGGGTCCATTTGTTATGATATTAGTGCTTGATCTCAATATCAATGTTATAAGAAGTCAATTTTGGAAAGATGGATTACGAAGTTTGTATAATTGTGTTGGTTGCATTTATGTTCCCTTTACCTACAGTTCTTTTTGTTATTAGATAAATCCCCGTGCATTACAATGGGGTATAAATATTCCAGTATGTTAACATGTGATTTACCTTCCCATATTAATCATGTAAGTGTGTAAAAAAATTATTCGATAAACACTTCCTGGCTTACCAAATAATTTTTTTTTGTTTGATAAGTTAATATGAGGTGGGGCAACTGAGGTGGTTTTTAGGAAAAACCAGGGAAGAGAGGAATTTTTTTTTTCAAAACAAGGGAGAACTGTGGGAGTTTACGTAAGGTTGGACAGCGGATTTCAATTGCTCCATCATTTATCTAAGCACTCTTGTACATGTGTTCTACTCGAGAATTGATATTGATGATGAATCAGAATTCTGAAGTACTTAATCGAGAATTGACCTTATGCACAACCAAATATGTTTGGTCTCTTCGAAGCAAAACAATTCACTTTTACGGAAGTTCATAACAAGGCCCGACATTTGTTCAAATGTTGAAAGCAAGAATTTGAGATTTCAAGCTTTATCAAGGTCATATTCCTAAAAAAGAACTGTATCATTGGCATATTGCAAGATAGAAAGGTCACCATCGACAAGGTGTGGCACTACTCCTGCTTCGCGCACTCAATTTTGCAAGATAGAAAGGTCACCATCGACAAGGTAACCAACATATAGGATGACATTCGGATGAATAATTTTGTACCACGGGGATTCTAATCCTTTTGCAAGTTTGCATTATGACGAAGCGTAGAACCCTTTGTCTCGGGCTGCATTGTATTTATATGACCGAAGTCTTGATGTACAAGTTGAGAGAGATCGATCGTGATCGTGATCTCCTCGAGAGGTTACGGGAGATACGGGAGAGAAGAAAAGATAGATAGAGATACAAGTTTAAACCACTATCCTATCTCTATACACTTTATATTCTAACACTCCCCCTCAATCTAAACCCTACTTGCCAAGGTTAAGATTGTACTTGAAATCATCTAACCTCCGCATTGTCAAAGGCTTTGTGAATCCATCAGCAAGTTGATCACCTGTTGGAATAAACCTTATATCAAGCAGTTTGCGTGTCACTCTTTCTCTGACAAAATAAAAATCAACTTCAATATGCTTTGTCCGTGCATGAAAAACAGGATTAGCTGAAAGATAGGTTGCACCAATGTTATCACACCATAATCTTGCAGCCTGTGGAACTTTAATTCCAAGTTCATGTAGCAATGTCTGAATCCACATTACTTCAGCTGTTGCATTGGCTAAAGCTTTATACTCAGCCTCTGTGCTCGAACGTGAGACTGTTGCTGTTTTCTTGCACTCCATGACACAAGATTTGTTCCCGAAACACAGAAAGCCACTGTTGACCTTCTATCATCAAGACACCCCCCCAATCTGCATCGAGTAAGTCGACACAAGCATAGAGGAAGACTTGACAATCAAGACCAAGTCCCTCTGTAAACTTGAGATACCTCAAAATCCTTTTGATCGTTGTCCAATGAACAGTAGTAGGAGCATGCAAATATTGACATACTTTGTTAACAGTATCTTAAATATCGGGACGTGTAAGAGTCAAGCATCAGAACGCACCTACAACACTTCGTAATTTGTTGCATCATCTGAACCAAGTGCTTCTCCACTTTCAACAAGAAGCTTTTCTCAAGTAGAGATGGGTGTACCGACCGCTTACACTTTTCCATGCCTACCCTTTTGAGAATGTCGGTGGTATATTTCTCTTGTGTAAGAAGTATGCCATCTTTTACCTTCTTGACCTCAATTCCAAGAAAGTAATGTAGATCTCCCAAATCTTTGAGAGCAAACTCCAACTTCAAATCCTTAAGGACAAGTTGTAGCATCCGAAATGGGCCGCAACAATTATATCATCAACGTAAACAAGAACAAATATAGTAACATTGTTCTTATGATAAAAGAATAATGAGGTATCGCCTTTGATAGTGTAAACCCAAGCTTTTGCAACTGTGTACTTAGCCTTGAATACCGGGCTCTTGGGGCCTGTTTTAACCCATACAATGCTTTGTCCAACTTACGGACATAATGTGGTGTGTTCTTGTTTTCATATCCGGTGGCTGCCTCATGAACACTTCTTCCTCAAGAACACCATGAAGAAACGTTGCTCAACGCCTAGCTGTCGAGGCTCCAACCTCTGGAGATAGCAATAGACAATACAAGTCGAATAGTAGCTGACTTAATAACAGGACTAAAGGTATCTTCATAATCTATACCAAACCTTTGCTTAAAACCTTTTGCAACTAGTCCGGCTTTGTATCATCTATACTTCCATCACTCGTTTCTTAATTTTATATACCCATTTGCAATCAATCACATTAGCATCCCTCTTTGGTGGAACTAATCGCCAAGTTTTGTTTTGAATTAATGCATCATATTCAACATCCATAGCCTTCTTCCAATCCTTGTGTGCAAGAGCATCATGCAAATTTGTTGGTTCACCAAGACTTGTGAGAAATGCTCGCTTAAGTTTATCATACCTGATTGTACCATCCAGATATTTCTTCTCCTTGACAATACCGACCGAGATCGTATGACGGAGAGGAACCGGTTACTTCGCAGAATCGCCACGGATCCGTCCGGCATGTAAGATCCGTCCGGTACAACAAATCCGTCGGCAGACACGCCCCCGCCGCCAAGCAAGATCGGAACGCGTGGCGCAGGCGCGAGACGCCGCGCGCTGGCTGGTGGGCTCTGACCGTAGGCTCCACGCTCGGCGGGCTGTCGGCCACCGGTCCAGAGGCGCTGGTTGGCTCCGCGCCTGGTGGGCTGTCGGCCACCCGACCGGGCGTCACGGGGGACACGAGACGATCCGCCTGGCGATCCGCCTGGGATCCCGCTCCCGTCAGACTGCGGCGTGGATCGACCTCGGATCGTGTGACTGCAGCGCCAGGCGAATCTGCCTGGGATCTGGCGCCTGGTCCTGTTTTGGCTGCATCTACACACATAAAATCATGGCCTGTGGCTGCACAATCAACATGAGATTCAAAATTTTCCATGGAATTTTCCACGTGATCAGTTCTAATTAGGATGACAGAGGATCGGAAAGAAGGGAGATTTCAGCACGCAAAAGAGCTCCCGCATTAGGATGAAGTTTAGCAAATGGAAATAATGTTTCATCAAAAATAACATCACGAGATATATAGATACGGCCGGATGAGATTTCTAGACATTTGTATCCTTTATGAAGATTACTATTGTTGGGGAACGTAGCAGAAATTCAAAATTTTCCTACGTGTCACCAAGATCTATCTATGGAGAAACTAGCAACGAGGGAAGGAGAGTGCATCTACATACCCTTGTAGATCGCTAAGCGGAAGCGTTCATGAGAACGGGGTTGAAGGAGTCGTACTCGTCGTGATCCAAATCACCGGAGATCCTAGTGCCGAACGGACGGCACCTCCGCGCTCAACACACGTACAGCCGGTGGCGCCTCCCACGCCTTGATCCAGCAAGGAGAGAGGAGAGGTTGAGGAAGACTCCATCCAGCAAGAGCACAACGGCGTGGTGGTGATGGAGGAGCGTGGCAATCCCAGCAGGCTTCGCCAAGCACCAAGGGAGAGGAGGAGGAGGAGGCGGGGCTGCACCAAGAGGAGAGAACTCATGTGTGTTGGGCAGCCCCTAGGCCTCATATATATAGGGGAAAGGGAGGAGGTGCGCCTCTAGGGTTCCCACCCACAGGGGCGGCAGCCCTAGATGGGAAAGGGGAGGCGGCCAAGAGGGAGGGAGAGGAGGCGCCCACTAGATGGGCCTTAGGGCCCATCTCCCTAGGGTTTGCCCTCCCACTCACCCTTGCGCTTGGGCCTCTTGTGGGCGCACCAGCCCCTTGGGGCTGGTTCCTCCACACTTGGCCCACGCAACCTTCTGGGGTTGGTGGCCCCACTTGGTGGACCCCGGACCCTCCGGTGGTCCCAGACGCTATCGATAAACCCCAAACTTTTCCGGTGACCAAAACAGACTTCCCATATACAAATCTTTACCTCCGGACCATTCCGAACTCCTCGTGACGTCCGGATCTCATCCGGACTCAACAACATTCGGTAACCACATACAAACTTCCTTTATAACCCTAGCGCCATCGAACCTTATGTGTAGACCCTACGGGTTCGGGAACCATGCGCATATGACCGAGACATTCTCCGGTCAATAACCAACAGTGGGATCTGGATACCCATGTTGGCTCCCACATGTTCCACGATGATCTCATCGGATGAACCACGATGTCAAGGACTCAATTGATCCCGTATACAATTCCTCTTTGTCTAGCGGTATTGTACTTGCCCGAGATTCGATCGTCGGTATACCGATACCTTGTTCAATCTCGTTACCGGCAAGTCTCTTTACTCGTTCCGTAACACATCATCCCGTGATCAACCCCTTGGTCACATTGTGCACATTATGATGATGTCCTACCGAGTGGGCCCAGAGATACCTCTCCGCTTACACGGAGTGACAAATCCTAGCCTCGATTCGTACCAACCCAAGACACTTTCGGAGATACCTGTAGTGCACCTTTATAGCCACCCGATTCGCCAGACGCTTTGGTACACCCAAAGCATTCCTACGGTATCCGGAGTTGCACAATCTCATGGTCTAAGGAAATGATACTTGACATTAGAAAAACTTTAGCATACGAACTACGATCTTTGTGCTAGGCTTAGGATTGTCTTGTCCATCACATCATTCTCCTAATGATGTGATCCCGTTATCAACGACATCCAATGTCCATGGTCGAAATTGTAACCATCTATTGATCAACGAGCTAGTCAACTAGAGGCTTACTAGGGACATGGTGTTGTCTATGTACCCACACATGTATCTGAGTTTCCTGTCAATACACTTATAGCATGGATAATAAACGATTATCATAAACAAGGAAATATATTAATAACTAATTTATTATTGCCTCTAGGGCATATTTCCAACAGTCTCCCACTTGCACTAGAGTCAATAATCTAGTTCACATCGCCATGTGATCAACAGTGATAGGTCACATCGCCATGTGACCAACATCCAAAGAGTCTACTAGTGTCTTAAACTAGTTCACATCACCATGTGATTAAGACTCATTGAGTTCTGAGGTTTGATCATGTTTTGCTTGTGAGAGAGGTTTTAGTCAACGGGTTTTAGTCAACGGGTCTGAACCTTTCAGATCCGTGTGTGCTTTGCAACTTTATAGGTCATATTGTAAACGCTGCTTCCATGCTCCACTTGGAGCTATTCCAAATGGTTGCTCCACTATACGTATCCAGTTTGCTACTCAGAGTCATTCGGATATGTGTTAAAGCTTGCATCGACGTAACCCTTTACGCCGAACTCTTTATCACCTCCATAATCGAGAAACATGTCCTTATTCACTCCAAGGACAATTTTGACCGCTGTCCAATGATCCATTCTTGGATCATTCTTGTACCCTTGAGTGACTCATGGCAAGGCACACTTCGGTGCGGTACACAAAGATAGCATACCGTAGAGCCTAGGTCTAAGGCATAGGGGACGACCTTCGTCCTTTCTCTCTTTTCTGCCGTGGTCGAGCTTTAAGTCTTAACTTCATACCTTACAATTCAGGCAAGAACTCCTTCTTTGACTGATCCATTTTGAACACCTTCAAGATCATGTCAAGGTATATGCTCATTTTAAAGTACCATTAAGCATTTTTGATCTATCCTTATAGATCTTGATGCTCAATGTTCAAGTAGCTTAGTCCAGGTTTTCTATTGAAAAACATCTTTCAAATATCCCTATATGCTTTCCAGAAATTCTACATCATTTCTGATCATCAATATGTCAACAACATATACTCATCAGAAATTCTATAGTGCTCCCACTCACTTCTTTGGAAATACAAGTTTCTCATAAACTTTGTATAAACCCAAAATCTTTGATCATCTCATCAAAGCGCACATTCCAACTCCGAGATGCTTACTCCAGTCCTTAGAAAGGATCACTGGAGCCAGAGATACCTTTTAGCATCCTTAGGATCGACAAAACTTTCGATTGTATCACATACAACCTTTCCTTACGAAAACTGGTAAGGAAACTCGTTTTGACATCCATTTGCCAGATTTCATAAATGCAGCTTATGCTAACATGATTCCGACGGACTTAAGCATCGCTACGGATGAGAAAATCTCATCGTAGTCAACTCCTTGAACTTGTGAAAAACTCTTCGCCACAAGTCGAGCTTCACAGACGGTGACATTACCGTCCACGTCCGTCTTCTTCTTAAAGATCCATTCGTCTCAATGGCTTGCCGATCATCGGGCAAGTCCTCCAAAGTCCATGCTTTGTTCTGATACATGGATCCTATCTCGGATTTCATGGCTTCTAACCATTTGTCGGAATTTGGGCCCACCATTGCTTCTCCATAGCTCGTAGGTTCATTGTTGTCTAGCAACATGACCTTCAAGACAGGATTACTGTACCACTCTGAAGCAGTACGCATCCTTGTCACCCTACGAGGTACGGTAGTGACTTGATCCGAAGTTTCATGATCACTATCATAAGCTTCTACTTCAATTGGTGTAGGTGCCACAGGAACAACTTCCTGTGCCCTGCTACACACTAGTTGAAGTGACGGTTCAATAACCTCATCAAGTCTCCACCATCCTCCCACTCAACTTTTCGAGACAAACTTTTCCTCGAGAAAGGACCCGATTCAAGAAACAATCCCTATTGCTTTCGGATCTGAATTAGGAGGTATACCCAACTGTTTTGGGTGTCCTATGAAGATGCATTTTATCCTCTTTGGGTTCGAGCTTATCAACCTGAAACTTTTTCACATAAGCGCCGTAGCCCCAAACTTTTAAGAAACGACTACTTAGGTTTCTCCAAACGGTGTCGTCTCAACGGAATTACGTGGTGCCCCATTAAAGTGAGTGCGGTTGTCTCTAATGCCTAACCCATGAACGATAGTGGTAATTCGATAAGAGACATCATGGTACGCACCATATCCAATAGGGTGCAACTATGATGTTCGGACACACCATCACGCTATGGTGTTCCAGGCGGTATTAATTGTGAAACAATTTGCACAATGTCTTAATTGTGTGCCAAAACTCGTAACTCAGATATTCATCTCTATGTTCATATCATAGACATTTTATCCTCTTGTCACGATGATCTTTAACTTCACTCTGAAATTACTTGAACCATTCAATAATTCAGACTTGTGTTTCATTAAGTAAATACATTCAGTATCTACTTAAATCATCTGTGAAGTAAGAACATAACGATATTCATCAGATGCCTCAAAGACTCATTGGACTGCACACATCAAAATGTGTTACTTCCAACAAGTTGCTATCTTGTTCCATCTTATCAAACCGAGGCTTTTCACCATCTTGTCCATGTGGTATGATTTGCATATCTCAAGTGATTCAAAATCAAGTGAGTCCAAATGATCCATCTACATGGAGTTTCTACATGCGATACACCAATAGACATGGTTTGCATGTCTCAAACTTTTCAAAATGATTGAGTCCAAAGATCCATCAACATGGAGCTTCTTCATGCTTTTACACCAATATGACTTACATGGCAAAGGCCACAAGTACGTGGTACTATCATTACTATCTTATACTTTTGGCATGTGAATGTGTATCACTACGATCGAGATTCAATAAACCATTTATTCAGGTGCAAGACCATCAAGGTATTATTCAAATAAATAGAGTAACCATTATTCTCCTTAAATGAATAACCAGACATGCGATAGACATAATCCAATCATGTCTATGCTCAACGCAAACACCAAATGCAATTATTTAGGTTTAACACCAATCTCGTTGGTAGAGGGAGCGTATGATGTTTGATCACATCAAACTTGGAAACACTTCCAACACATATCGTCGGCTCACCTTTAGCTAGTCTCCGCTTATTCCATAGCTTTTATTTCGAAGTTACTAACACTTAGCAACCGAACCGGTATCTAATACCGGTGCTACTAGGAGTACTAGTAAAGTACACATTAACATAATGTATATCCAATATACTTCTATCGACCTTGCCAGCCTTCTTATCTACCAAGTATCTAGGGTAATTCTGCTCCAAAGGTGGTTGTTCCCCTTATTACGTAAGCACTTAGTCTCGGGTTTGGGTTCAACCTTGGGTTTCTTCACTAGAGCAGCAGCTGATTTGCCGCTTCATGAAGTATCCCTTCTTGCCCTTGCCCTTCTTGAAACTAGTGGTTTCACCAACCATCAACAATTGATGCTCCTTCTTGATTTCTACTTTCATGTGTCAAACATCGTGAATACCTCAAGAATCATCATATCTATCCCTGATATGTTATAGTTCATCACGAAGCTCTAGCAGCTTGGTGGCAATGACTTTGGAGAAACATCACTATCTCATCTGGAAGATCAACTCCCACTCGATTCAAGTGATTGATGCACTCAGACAATCTGAGCACAAGCTCAACGATTGAGTTTTTCTCCCTGAGTTTGCAGGCTAAGAAAATCGTCGGAGGTCTTATACCTCTTGACGTGGGCACGAGCTTGAAATCCCAATTTCAGCCCTTGAAACATCTCATATGTTCCGCGACGTTTCGAAAACGTTTTTGGTGCCTCTACTCTAAACCATTTAACTAAACTATCACGTAGTTATCAAAACGTGTATGTCTGATGTTCGCAACATCCACAGAACGACGCTTGGGGTTCAAAGACACCGAGCGGTGCATTAAGGACATAAGCTTTCTCTCGTCCGCATAATCGCTACTTTCAACTTTCAACTATATTTTCTCTAGGAACATATCTAAATAGTGGAACTAAAGCGCGAGCTTTTACATAATTTGCAAAGATCTTTTGACTATGTTCAGGATAATTAAGTTCATCTTATGAACTCCCACTCGAGATAGACATCCTCTAGTCATCTAAGTGATTACACGATCCGAGTCAACTAGGCCGTGTCCGATCATCACGTGAGATGGACTAGTCATCATCGGTGAACATCTTCATGTTGATCGTATCTACTATACGACTCATGCTCGACCTTTCGGTCTCGTGTTCCGAGGCCATGTCCGTACATGCTAGGCTCGCAAGTTAACCCTAAGTGTATTGCGTGTGTTTCGAGGCCATGTCTGTACATGCTAGGCTAGTCAACACCGCTGTATGTGAACGTAAGAATCCATCACACCCGATCATCACGTGGTGCTTAGAAGCGACGAACTTTTGGCAACGGTGCACGCTTAGGGAGAACACTTCTTGAAATTGTTGTAAGGGATCATCTTATTTACTACCGTCGTTCTAAGTAAACAAGATGCATACACATAATAAACATCACATGCAATTATATAGTAGTGACATGATATGACCATTATCATATAGCTCCATTGATCTCCATCTTCGGGGCTCCATGATCATCATCGTCACCGGCATGACACCATGATCTCCATCATCATGATCTCCATCATCGTGTCTCCATGAAGTTGTCTCGCCAACTTATTACTTCTACTACTATGGTTACCGGTTAGCAATAAAGTAAAGTAATTACATGGCGTTGTTCAATGACACGCAGGTCATACAATAAATAAAGACAACTCCTATGGCTCCTGCCGGTTGTCATACTCATCGACATGCAAGTCGTGAATCCTATTACAAGAACATGATCAATATCATACATCACATATCATTCATCACATTCTTCTTGGCCATATCACATCACATAGCATACCCTGCAAAAACAAGTTAGACGTCCTCTAATTGTTGTTTGCATGTTTTACGTGGCTGCTATGGGTTTCTAGCAAGAACGTTTCTTACCTACGCAAAACCACAACGTGATATGCCAATTGCTATTTACCCTTCATAAGGACCCTTTTCATCGAATCCGTTCCGACTAAAGTGGGAGAGACTGGCACTCGCTAGCCACCTTATGCACCAAGTGCATGTCGATCGGTGGAACCTGCCTCACGAAGAGTACGTGTAAGGTCGGTCCGGCCGCTTCATCCCACAATACCGTCGAAACAAGATTGGACTAGTAACGGTAAGCATATTGAACATCATCAACGCCCACAACTACTTTGTGTTCTACTCGTGCAAAGAATCTACGCAAATAGACCTAGCTCGATACCACCGTTGGGGAATGTAGCGAAAATTCAAAATTTTCCTCGTGTCACCAAGATCTATCTATGGAGAAACTAGCAACGAGGGAAGGAGAGTGCATCTACATACCCTTGTAGATCGCTAAGCGGAAGCGCTCATGAGAACGGGTTGAAGGAGTCGTGCTCGTCGTGATCCAAATCACGGAGATCCTAGTGCCGAACGGACGGCACCTCCGCGCTCAACACACGTACAGCCGGTGACGCCTCCCACGCCTTGATCCAGCAAGGAGAGAGGGAGAGGTTGAGGAAGACTCCATCCAGCAGCAGCACAACGGCATGGTGGTGATGGAGGAGCGTGGCATCCCAAGCAGGCTTCGCCAAGCACCAAGGGAGAGGAGGAGGAGGAGAGGCAGGCTGCACCAAGAGGAGAGAACTCATGTGTTATGGGCAGCCCCTAGGCCTCATATATATAGGGAAAGGGAGGAGGTGCGCCTCTAGGGTTCCCACCCCTAGGGGGGGCGGCAGCCCTAGATGGGAAAGGGGAGGCGGCCAAGAGGGAGGGAGAGGAGGCGCCCACTAGATGGGCCTTAGGCCCATCTGCCTAGGGTTTGCCCTCCCACTCACCCTTGCGCTTGGGCCTCTTGTGGGGCGCACCAGCCCCTTGGGGCTGGTTCCTCCCACACTTGGCCCACGCAACCTTCTGGGGTTGGTGGCTCCACTTGGTGGACCCCGGACCCTCCGGTGGTCCCAGATGCGTTCTTGATAAACCCAAAACTTTTCCGGTGACCAAAACAGGACTTCCCATATACAAATCTTTACCTCCCGACCATTCCGAACTCCTCGTGACGTCCGGGATCTCATCCGGACTCAACAACATTCGTAACCACATACAAACTTCCTTTATAACCCTAGCGCCATCGAACCTTATGTGTAGACCCTACGGGTTCGGGAACCATGCGATATGACCGAGACGTTCTCCCATCAATAACCAACAGCGGGATCTGGATACCCATGTTGGCTCCTACATGTTCCACGATGATCTCATCGGATGAACCACGATGTCAAGGACTCAATTGATCCCGTATACAATTCCCTTTGTCTAGCGGTATTGTACTTGCCCGAGATTCGATCGTCGGTATACCGATATCTTGTTCAATCTCGTTATCGGCAAGTCTCTTTACTCGCTCCGTAACACATCATCCCGTGATCAACCCCTTGGTCACATTGTGCACATTATGATGATGTCCTACCGAGTGGGCCCAGAGATACCTCTCCGCTTACACGGAGTGACAAATCCAGTCTCGATTCGTACCAACCCAATGACACTTTCGGAGATACCAGTGCACCTTTATAGCCACCCGATACGTTGTGACGCTTGGTACACCCAAAGCATTCCTACGGTATCCGGAGTTGCACAATCTCATGGTCTAAGGAAATGATACTTGACATTAGAAAACTTTAGCATACTGAACTACGATCTTTGTGCTAGGCTTAGGATTGGGTCTTGTCCATCACATCATTCTCCTAATGATGTGATCCCGTTATCAACGACATCCAATGTCCATGGTCAGGAAACTGTAACCATCTATTGATCAACGAGCTAGTCAACTAGAGGCTTACTAGGGACATGGTGTTGTCTATGTACCCACACATGTATCTTAGTTTCCTGTCAATACAATTATAGCATGGATAATAAACGATTATCATGAACAAGGAAATATAATAATAACTAATTTATTATTGCCTCTAGGGCATATTTCCAACAACTATAGCCAAGAAACACACATTGAGTGGACGAAACTCAAGTTTATGGTGATTGTAGGGACGCAAATTTGGGTAGCAAGCACACCCAAAAAAATTTAGAGAGCTATAGTCTGGTTTTTGATGAAACAAACGTTCCAAAGGAGTAGTGTTGCCAATGACTCGACTAGGCAAACGATTGATAAGATAAGTAGCCGTGATAAAGGCCTCATCCCAATATTTAAGTGGCATTGATGCATGAGCTAGAAGAGACAAACCAACTTCCACAATATGACGATGTTTATGCTCAATTGAACCGCTTTGTTGATGTGCATGAGGACAAGAGACATGATGAATAATGCCAACGCTACTAAGAAAGAATTGAGTTTCTCATATTCTCCTCCCAGTCACTTTGGACTGCAAGGATCTTTCTATCAAATTGTCTTTCAACAAGTTTTTGGAATTCTTGGAAAATGAAAAAGACTTCGCTTTTGAACTTAAGCAAATATATCCAAGTGAATTTGCTATAATCATCAATAAAAGCGACATAGTATTTCTTGCGACCAAAAGAATCTCTTGCATGACCCCATACATCATCGAAAATAAGCTCTAAAGGAGCATGAGACACACTATTTGACAGAGGATAAGGAAGTTGGTGACTCTTTGCACATTGACAAGCTTCACAAACTGACTCACTTTCGGGACTATGTGACAATGAAAGATTGCCTTTATTGACTACTTGCTTGACTATATTTGGAGAAGGGTGACCTAATCTTTGGTGCCATTTGGCTAAGGAAGGCTTGATGGCAGAATAAACTTGACGGTGACGCTTTCGATCAAAGACTCTTGATGTGATGGGATATAATCCTCCAATGCATCTACCGTGATGGATGAGCTCCTTCGTTGCTCGATCCTTTATGAAAAAATAGGTAGGATGAGTTTCAAAGAAAACATTATTGTCGGAAGTTAAACGAGACATGGAAGCTAGATTTTTATCGGCTTGAGGTACATGAAGGACATCTTTAAGAACAAGATCACGTTTAAGACTAGGGGAATTAATAGAAGATTGACCAATGTGGGCGATGTCCATACCTCCACCGCTTGCGGTGTGAATTTGATCATTGTTGTGATACCTCTCTCGAGGGCAAGCTTCTCTAGCTCATTTGTGACATGGTCAAGAGCTCTGAGTCAAGATACCGCACCGTGTCACCATCAGCTCCGCCGTGCTCCCGCATGGCTGCAGCGACATGCTTTGTATCGGGCACGAAGTCCTCATCATACCGGTGCCAGCAGTCAATGACTTCATGGCCCGATTTCTTGCACAGCTGACATCTAGGCCGACGGTTGTTGTTGTTGTAGCCGCCGTTGTAGCCGTCATTGTAGCCGTTGTTGCCGCCGCCGCGGTCACCACCATTGTTGCCGCGATCACCAGGGCGAGCGTGGCCCTGGTTACCACTGCGCCCGCCGCCGCTGCTTGCTTCACGATCGCGCCATCGCTGTCCACGCCACGACCACGCCCACGGAGGCGACGTTGATGAGGGATCGGCGCAGATTGCCTCCTTGAAGCATGCCGAGGCGGGCGTCAAGCTCAGAGCTGGCTATACAGCTCTGAACCGAATAACCGACCCGCGCCGCCAAGGCCGAGATCACAGGTTGTAGTCGATGTCGAGGCGGCGATGGCGTGGGAGATGATCTCGGCGTCTCCGAAGCGGTGCACCGCGCAGCAACTTCATCCGTAAGGGTTTTAATTTTCCCAAGATATTCTGCCATGGTTAGATTACCTTTCTGCAGGTTGGTGAGCGCCATCCTTGTGTTGATCTTCTGGGCTTGTGTTTGCGCAGCAAACATGCCATGGATTGTTGGGGAACGTAGCAGAAATTCAAAATTTTCTACGCATCACCAAGATCAATCTATGGAGATTCTAGCAACGAGGGAAGGAGAGTGCATCTACATACCCTTGTAGATCGCTAAGCGGAAGCGCTCATGAGAACGGGGTTGAAGGAGTCGACTGTCGTGATCCAAATCACCGAGATCCTAGTGCCGAACGGACGGCACCTCCGCTCAACACACGTGACAGCCCGGTGGCGCCTCCCACGCCTTGATCCAGCAAGGAGAGAGGGAGAGGTTGAGGAAGACTCCATCCAGCAGCAGCACAACGGCGTGGTGGTGATGGAGGAGCGTGGCATCCCAGCAGGCTTCGCCAAGCACCAAGGGAGGAGGAGGAGGAGAGGCAGGCTGCACCAAGAGGGAGAGAACTCATGTGTGTGGGCAGCCCAAAACCTCAAGTATATATAGGGGAAAGGGGCTGCGCCCCTTAGGGTTTCCCACCCCAAGGGGTGCGGCCAGCCCTAGATGGGACTTGAGGGCGGCCAAGAGGGGAGGAGTGCCTCCCAAGTCAAGTGGAGGCCCTCCCCTTAGGGTTTCCCCTTCCCATGCGCATGGGCCTTGGGGGCTGGTGCCCTGGCCCATTAAGGCTAGGGCGCCCCCACAGCCCATGCTACTGTATTGGACGTGGTGGAACAATTTCGGACCTCCGGACCCCTCCGAATCCTCCGAACCTTCCGAAGCTTCCTGCACAATACCGAAAAAACCCAAACTTTTTCCTAACCCAAAAACAACTTTCCATATATAAATCTTTACCTCCGGACCATTCCGAACTCCTCGTGACGTCCGGGATCTCATCCGGGACTCAACAACATTTGGTAACCACATACAAACTTCCTTTATAACCCTAGCGCCATCGAACCTTATGTGTAGACCCTACGGGTTCGGAGACATGTAGACATGACCGAGACGTTCTCCGGTCAATAACCAACAAAGGATCTGGATACCCATGTTGGCTCCCACATGTTCCACGATGATCTCATCGGATGAACCACGATGTCAAGGACTCAATCAATCCCGTATTCAATTCCCTTTGTCTAGCGGCATTGTACTTGCCCGAGATTCGATCGTCGGTATCCCGATACCTAGTTCAATCTCGTTTCCGGCAAGTCTCTTTACTCGTTCCGTAACACATCATCCCGTGATCAACCCCTTGGTCACATTGTGCACATTATGATGATGTCCTACCGAGTGGCCCCAGAGATACCTCTCCGTCAATCGGAGTGACAAATCCCAGTCTCGATTCGTGCCAACCCAACAGACACTTTCGGAGATACCTGTAGTGCACCTTTATAGTCACCCAGCATTCCAGGACGCTTTGGTACACCCAAAGCATTCCTACGGTATCCGGGAGTTGCACAATCTCATGGTCTAAGGAAAAGATACTTGACATAAGAAACAGCTTTAGCATACGAACTACGATCTTTGTGCTAGGCTTAGGATTGGGTCTTGTCCATCACATCATTCTCCCAATGATGTGATCCCGTTATCAATGACATCCAATGTCCATGATTAGGAAACCGTAACCATCTGTTGATCAACGAGCTAGTCAACTAGAGGCTTACTAGGGACTTGGTGTTGTCTATGTACCCACACATGTATTTGAGTTTCCTATCAATACAATTATAGCCTGGATAATAAACTATTATCATGAACAAGGAAATATAATAATAATAACTAATTTATTATTGCCTCTAGGGCATATTTCCAACAGTCTCCCACTTGCACTAGAGTCAATAATCTAGTTCACATCGTCATGTGATTAACACTAATAGGTCACATCGGCATGTGACCAACACCCAAAGAGTTTACTAGTGTCTGTAAACTAGTTCACATCATCATGTGATTTAGACTCAATGAGTTCTGAGGTTTGATCATGTTTTGCTTGTGAGAGAGGTTTTAGTCAACGGGTCTGAACCTTTCAGATCTGTGTGTACTTCGCAATTCTCTATGTCATATTGTAAATGCTGCTTCCACGCTCCACTTGGAGCTATTCCAAATGGTTGCTCCACTATACGTATCCGGTTTTCTACTCAGAGTCACTCGGATAGGTGTTAAAGCTTGCATCGACGTAACCCTTTACGCCAACTCTTTATCACCTCCATAATCGAGAAACATGTCCTTATTTACTCCAAGGACAATTTTGATCATTGTCCAATGATCCATTCTGGATCATTCTTGTACCCTTGACCGACTCATGGCAAGGCACACTTCCGATGCGGTACACAAAGATAGCATACTATAGAGCCTATGTCTAAAGCATAGGGACGACCTTCGCCCTTTCTCTCTTTTCTGCCGTGGCGAGCTTTTAACTCTTAACTCCATACCTTACAACTCGTGCAAGAACTCCTTCTTTGATCGATCCATCTTGAACACTTTCAAGATTATGTCAAGGTATGTGCTCATTTGAAAGTACTATTGAGCGCTTTTGATCTATCCTCATAGATCTTGATGCTCAATGTTCAAGTAGCTTAATCCAGGTTTTCACTTGAAAACACTTTTCAAATAACCCTATATGCTTTACGTAAATTCTACATCATTTCGATCATCTATATGTCAACGACACATACTCATCGAAATTTATAGTGCTCCCACTCACTTCTTTGGAAATACAAGTTTCTCATAAACTTTGTATAAACCCAAAATCTTTGATCATCTCATCAAAGCGCACATTCCAACTCCGAGATGCATACTCCAGTCCTTAGAAGGATCATGGAGCCAACATACCTTTAGCATCCTTAGGATCGACAAAACTTTCGATTGTATCACATACAACCTTTCCTCTGGCCGGTAAGGAAACTCATTTTGACATCCATCGCCAGATTTCATAAATGCAGCTTATGCTAACATGATTCCGACGGACTTAAGCATCGCTACGGATGAGAAAATCTCATCGTAGTCAACTCCTTGAACTTGTGAAAACTCTTTGCCACAAGTCGAGCTTCATAGACGGTGATATTACCGTCCACGTCTGTCTTCTTCTTAAAGATCCATTTATCTCAATGGCTTGCCGATCATCGGGCAAGTCCACCAAAGTCATGGATCCTTTCTCGGATTTTATGGCCTCGAGCCATTCGTCGGAATCCGGGCCCACCATCGCTTCTCCATATCTCGTAGGTTCATTGTTGTCTAGCAACATGACCTCTAAGAGAGGATTGCGTACCACTCTGAAGTAGTACGCATCCTTGTCACCCTACGAGGTACAGTAGTGACTTGATCCAAAACTTCATGATCACTATCATAAGCTTCTACTTCAATTGGTGTATGTGTCACAGGAACAACTTCCTGTGCCCTGCTACACACTTGTTGAAGTGACGGTTCAATAACCTCATCAAGTCTCCACCATCCTCCCACTCAACTTTCCGAGACAAACTTTTCCTCGAGAAAGGATCCGATTCAAGAAACAATCCCTATTGCTTTCGGATCTGAATTAGGAGGTATACCCAACTGTTTTTGGGTGTCCTATGAAGATGCATTTTATCCGCTTTGGGTTCGAGCTTATCAACCTGAAACTTTTTCACATAAGCGTCGCAGCCCCAAACTTTTAAGAAACGACAACATAGGTTTCTCCAAACCATAGTTCAAACAGGGTCGTCTCAATGGAATTACGTGGTGCCCTATTAAAGTGAGTGCGGTTGTCTCTAATGCCTAACCCATGAACGATAGTGGTAATTCGATAAGAGACATCATGGTACGCACCATATCCAATAGGGTGCAACTATGATGTTCGGACACACCATCACCAATATGGTGTTCCAGGCGGTATTAGTTGTGAAACAATTTCCACAATGTCTCAATTGTGTACCAAACTCGCAACTCAGATATTCATCTCTATGATCACATCACAGACATTTTATCCTCTTGTCACGAAGATCTTCAACTTCACTCTGAAATTACTTGAACCTTTCAATAATTCAGACTTGTGTTTCATCAAGTAAATATACTCAACATCTACTCAAATCATCGTGAAGTAAGAACATAACGATATTCATCAGATGCCTCAAAGACTCATTGGACTGCACACATCAAAATGTGTTACTTCCAACAAGTTGCTATCTTGTTCCATTTTACTGAAAAACGAGGCTTTTAGTCATCTTGCCCATGTGGTATGATTTGCATATCTCAAGTGATTCAAAATCAAGTGAGTCCAAACGATCCATCTGCATGGAGTTTCTTCATGCGTATACACCAATAGACATGGTTCAGATGTCTCAAACTTTTCAAAAAATGAGTGAGTCCAAAGATCCATCAACATGGAGCTTCTTCATGCGTTTTATACCAATATGACTTACATGGCAGTGCCACAAGTAAGTGGTACTATCATTACTATCTTATATTTTTGGCATGAAAATGTGTATCACTACGATCGAGATTCAATAAACCATTCATTTAGGTGCAAGACCATCAAAGGTATTATTCAAAATAAATAGAGTAACCATTATTCTCCTTGAATGAATAACCGTATTGCGATAGACATAATCCAATCATGTCTATGCTCAACGCAAACACCAAATGACAATTATTCAGGTTTAATACTAATCTTGATGGTAGAGGGAGCGTGCGATGTTTGATCACATCAAACTTGGAAACACTTCCAACACGTATCGTCAGCTCACCTTTAGCTAATCTCCGTTTATTCCGTAGCTTTTATTTCGAGTTACTAACACTTAGCAACCGAGCCGGTATCTAATACCCTGGTGCTACTAGGAGTACTAGTAAAGTACACATTAACATAATGTATATCCAATATACTTCTATCGACCTTGCCACCTTCTCATCTACCAAGTATCTAGGGTGGTTCTGCTCCAAAGGTGTCTGCTCCCTTATTACGTAAGCACTTAGTCTCGGTTTGGGTTCAACCTTGGGTTTCTTCACTAGAGCAGCAGAATGATTTGCCGCTTCATGAAGTATCCCTTCTTGCCCTTACCCTTCTTGAAACTAGTGGTTTCATCAACCATCAACAATTGATGCTCCTTCTTGATTTCTACTTTCGCGTGTCAAACATCGTGAATACCTCAAGGATCATCATATCTATCCCCGATATGTTATAGTTCATCACGAAGCTCTAGCAGCTTGGTGGCAATGACTTTGGAGAAACATCACTATCTCATCCGGAAGATTAACTCCCACTCGATTCAAGTGATCGTTGCACTCGTATTAATCTCGAGCACAAGCTCAACGATTGAGCTTTTCTCCCTTAGTTTGTAGGCTAAGAAAATCGTCGGAGGTCTTATACCTCTTGACGTGGGCACGAGCCCGAAATCCCAATTTCAGCCCTCAAACATCTCATATGTTCCGCACGTTTCAAAACGCCTTTGGTGCCTCAACTCTAAACCGCTTAACCGAACTATCACATAGTTATCAAAACTTGTATGTTCGATGTTCGCAACATCCACAAACGACGCTTGAGGTTCAGACACCGAGCGGTGCATTAAGGACATAAGCTTTCTATTGTCCGCATAATCACTACTCACAACTTTCAACTATATTTTCTCTAGGAACATATCTAAACAAGGGAACTAAAGCGCGAGCTTTTACATTATTTGCAAAAGGTCTTTTGACTATGTTCAAGATAATTAAGTTCATCTTATGAACTCCCACTCGATAGACATCCTCTCGGTCATCTAAGTGATTACATGATCCGAGTTAACTAGGCCGTGTCCGATCATCACGTGAGACGGACTAGTCATCATCGGTGAACATCTTCATGTTGATCGATCTACTATACGACTCATGCTCGACCTTTCGGTCTCGTGTTCCGAGGCCATGTCTGTACATGCTAGGCTCGCAAGTTAACCCTAAGTGTATTGCGTGTGTTCCGAGGCCATGTCTGTACATGCTAGGCTCGTCAACACCGCTGTATGTGAACGTAAGAATCCATCACACCCGATCATCACGTGGTGCTTAGAAGCGACGAACTTTTGGCAACGGTGCACGCTTAGGGAGAACACTTCTTGAAATTGTTGTAAGGATCATCTTATTTACTACCGTCGTTCTAAGTAAACAAGATGCATAAACATAATAAACATCACATGCAATTATATAGTAGTGACATGATATGGCCAATATCATATAGCTCCATTGATCTCCATCTTCGGGCTCCATGATCATCATCGTCACCGCATGACACCATGATCTCCATCATCATGATCTCCATCATTGTGTCTCCATGAAGTTGTCTCACCAACTATTACTTCTACTACTATGGCTACCAGTTAGCAATAAAGTAAAGTAATTACATGGCGTTGTTCAATGACACGCATGTCATACAATAAATAAAGACAACTCCTATGGCTCCTGCCGTTGTCATACTCATCGACATGCAAGTCGTGATTCCTATTACAAGAACATGATCAATCTCATACATCACATATCATTCATCACATTCTTCTTGGCCATATCACATCACATAGCATACCCCGCAAAAACAAGTTAGACGCCCTCTAATTGTTGTTTGCATGTTTTACGTGGCTGCTATGGGTTTCTAGCAAGAACGCTTCTTACCACGCAAAACCACAACGTGATATGCCAATTGCTATTTACCCTTCATAAGGACCCTTTTCATCGAATCCGTTCCGACTAAAGTGGGAGAGATCGGCACCCGCTAGCCACCTTATGCACCAAGTGCATGTCACCGGTGGAACCTGCCTCACGTAAGAGTACGTAAGGTCGGTCCGGCCGCTTCATCCCACAATACCGTCAAACAAGATTGGACTAGTAACGGTAAGCATATTGAACATCATCAACGCCCACAACTACTTTGTGTTCTACTCGTGCAAAGAATCTACGCAATAGACCTAGCTCATGATGCCACTGCTGGGGAACGAGCGAAATTCAAAATTTTCTACGCATCACCAAGATCAATCTATGGAGATTCTAGCAACGAGGGAAGGAGAGTGCATCTACATACCCTTGTAGATCGCTAAGCGGAAGCGCTCATGAGAACGGGGTTGAAGGAGTCGTACTGCCGTGATCCAAATCACCGGAGATCCTAGTGCCGAACAGACGGCACCTCCGCTGCTCAACACACGTCACAGCCGGTGACGCCTCCCACGCCTTGATCCAGCAAGGAGAGAGGAGAGGTTGAGGAAGACTCCATCCAGCAGCAGCACAACAGGCGTGGTGGTGATGGAGGAGCGTGGCATCCCGCAGGCTTCGCCAAGCACCAAGGGAGAGGAGGAGGAGGAGAGGTGGCTGCACCAAGAGGAGAGAACTCATGTGTGTTGGGCAGCCCAAAACCTCAAGTATATATAGGGGAAAGGGGCTGCGCCTTTAGGATTTCCCACCCCAAGGGGTGCGGCCAGCCCTAGATGGGACTTAGGGGCGGCTAAGAGGGGAGGAGTGCCTCCCAAGTCAAGTGGAGGCCCTCCCTTGGGGTTTCCCCTTCCCATGCGCATGGGCCTTGGGGGGCTGGTGCCCCGGCCCATTAAGGCTAGGGCGCCCCTCACAGCCCATGCTACTGTATTGGACGTGGTGGAACAATTTCGACCTCCGGACCCCTCGAATCCTCCGAACCTTCCGAAGCTTCCTCAGACAATACCGAAAAAACCCGAACTTTTCCTAACCCAACAACAACTTTCCATATATAAATCTTTACCTCCGGACCATTCCGAACTCCTCGTGACGTCCGGGATCTCATCCGGACTCAACAACATTCGTAACCACATACAAACTTCCTTTATAACCCTAGCGCCATCGAACCTTATGTGTAGACCCTACGGGTTCGGGAGACATGTAGACATGACCGAGACGTTCTCCGTCAATAACCAACAGCGGATCTGGATACCCATGTTGGCTCCTACATGTTCCACGATGATCTCATCGGATGAACCACGATGTCAAGGACTCAATCAATCCCGTATTCAATTCCCTTTGTCTAGCGGTATTGTACTTGCCCGAGATTCGATCGTCGGTATCCCGATACCTAGTTCAATCTCGCTTCCGCAAGTCTCTTTACTCGCTCCGTAACACATCATCCCGTGATCAACCCCTTGGTCACATTGTGCACATTATGATGATGTCCTACCGAGTGGGCCCGAGATACCTCTCCGTCAATCGGTGACAAATCCTGCCTCGATTCGTACAACCCAATGACACTTTCGGAGATACCAGTAGTGCACCTTTATAGTCACCTAGTTACGCCAGACGCTTTGGTACACCCAAAGCATTCCTACGGTATCCGGGAGTTGCACAATCTCATGGTCTAAGGAAAAGATACTTGACATAAGAAAAAGCTTTAGCATACGAACTACGATCTTTGTGCTAGGCTTAGGATTGGGTCTTGTCCATCACATCATTCTCCCAATGATGTGATCCCGTTATCAATGACATCCAATGTCCATGGTTAGGAAACCGTAACCATCTGTTGATCAACGAGCTAGTCAACTAGAGGCTTACTAGGGACTTGGTGTTGTCTATGTACCCACACATGTATTTGAGTTTCCTATCAATACAATTATAGCATGGATAATAAACGATTATCATGAACAAGGAAATATAATAATAATAACTAATTTATTATTGCCTCTAAGGCATATTTCCAACATGGATGGAGTTCCACACCTCGGCCGGCGTCTGGAGCATCGCTACTTGGGCAAGGACCTCTTGAGACAGAGACCCCATGAGATACCCTTGTAGCTGTTGCTGCTGCGCAAACCAGATCGATCTGGCGTAGTTGAAGACCTGCTCTTCCGTCCCATTGTTGTTGATGGTGATGGTGGCAGGGGGCGCCGGGCTTGTGGCGTCGAGGAAATGCTCCATCTGTGCTCCTTTGATCTGAGGTAGCACGACAGCCTTCCAGAGGAGAAAGTTCGTCCTCGTAAGCTTCTCTGACGGAGGCGGACCGAGAGAGGGCGAGCTGCTGCTGGAGGTGGAAGATGAGGCGAAGGTGGAAGGTGCAGATAAAGTGGACAGAGCGCTCATGGTGGATGTGGACGTGGTGGCAGCAGCGGTGGACGCCGTGGTTCCTGACATGGTTGCCTCTCTTCTCGATCTCGATTCCTCTCTTCTGCGATCAACTAGATGGATTCCTTCTCGAGGGCTAGACGTACGAGAGGAAGGGCTCTGATGACCATATGACGAAGCGTAGAACCCTTTGTCTCGGGCCGCATTGTATTTATATGACCGAAGTCTTGATGTACAAGTTGAGAGAGATCGATCATGATCGTGATCTCCTCGAGAGGTTACAGTGATCTCCTCGAGAGGTTACAGGAGATACGGGAGAGAAGAAAAGATAGATAGAGATACAAGTTTAAACCACTATCCTATCTCTATACACTTTATATTCTAACATGCATGTATATACTTGACACGAGCACAATCATGCGGACACAAGCTGATATATAAAAGCACATATCTGAAGCTGCAAAGTAAAGGTGATTGGTACTGCCATGCTTTCATTATCCTTCTGTAGGAAAACATATTCCAGTATTTGTTATTAAAATTGATGCTCCAGCCGGTCATCATTTCCAGGAATAGCATCTACATTACAGTGACCCGCACATGGTACAAAGCCGATACAGAGCTAGACACAGATACAACTGCCATGTTAAGAAATTTCAAGCAAAGCTGCGAAGGATGGCATTGTTTCACGAAAGGAAAGCGTTAGAGAGGCTCACAACAGATCTCCACGAAGTAACTACTACTGGTAATGAACCTATGAGTTCCCAGTACCACGGCATCGTCGGCATGGAGCATGGGTGTTGGGTGATACCAAATGAGGACCATAGGAGAGTACAGAACTCATCTATTTGCAATATCTGCTGCAGCACCCATTTGAAAGAAGTACTTGTCTAGCACCTCTTTTATTAGGTGATTCCACGCCTTATTAAGAGAGAACCTCCTCAGACAGAACTATGCTCCATATTTTGGTGCTTTCCAGAGCTTAAATGCAACCTCATGTAGAAAGCGCTCGGCAAGCATAGCGAAGTTTCCAGCACGCTGTTGATTACATTACAAATGAAGTTAGTTAAATGATTTAAGGAAACTGAAACTAAAGAGAAAAAATGGTAAGACCTGTGTTTGGAAATAATTAAGAATCACCAGCCAAAACTTCAGACAAACATAACATGGTTGGAACATAGGCTCTAGATCATGACCAGATGAGCACACAGATGGGGAGGCTGTGAGAATGGAAAAGCAATAGCAATGCTGCCATTTAGTGTGACCCCTTCAGAAACTGCTTTACAGGAAAGAAGCTACTGCGATTTACTGTTGTGGAGCATACTCATTCTGGTCAGTCACAATCATCTAGGGCATCCTATAAAGATGATACACGTCACCATCCAGTAGCCATGAAAATGAGCAATTATTTTATGCTGCATACCTACTAGGCTACTACAAGATGTTTTTTGGGTAACCAGACATGGTGAGTAATACCATAGTTACTATATTATCACATAAACTGCCCACTACCCAAGGAATTAATATATATACTACATGGCTTATTCTAAGCTAGAAACTCTATTTTCTAAAAAAGGAAACTGCCATGTTTCTAATGCTGGCACCAGTACCCACACTAGAAAAAGGGAGAGCTGCAGCGTTTGTCCATTATAAACAACTGGAGAAACAAAGTAATAAACAGGATCACGGGAACAAACTTACATATATAGTATTTTATTTGATAAAGTTGTAAACATTCTAAAAAGTGCAGTAAGCAGACCTTTATAAATTCCTCAAAAGAGAACTCTTTGGCCAAATCAGAACGTGTTACTCCTTGTTGCCACTGTGCCAGTAGCATTGGATGATGATTCCTGCATGATATGCATAATAAAGTAATTTGTGTAAGTCTAGACATGTCATTGTACACAGATGTGCTTTCATTGTACAATACATTGGTCCATGGTTGAGTGCGTAAAACAACAAAAGGTTTGTGATATGATATGGCTAATGGTTGTGACACGAGCCATTGCAGAGTCATTTTGTACAATGGAGATGACAAACAAGTTATATTTGGACAGACATGATACATGGTTCAATTCACATCGGACACATAGAAAATCTAAAGGAGCATTTTTCTGTAGAATAAAAATTGCACTTCAAAACATCTATTATGACTTTCATGTGCTAGCCAAAACAATATTTACCTGACATCATCCAACGTCTTTCCTGCTTTCATAGTGTAGCTCTGGCGTGGACGGAGTAACTTCAAGTCGGAATCAGTTTCGGTTGAAGAGTTCAAGATGAGGCATGCCTCTTCCTTATTTTCAGTAGCAGATCCATAGCTCAAGATCACAGACACATGAATACGGGCGGCTACAGCTGAACCGACCGGCGCAGCTTCCATGACCGACGCCACCAGTTTGTCAAGCCGGTTGAGATCCGTCTTCATCCCCAATTTCCCCAGCTTGCTGGCTGTGTTCTCCATTGCGGCATGCACAATGACCAGATCGAATTCGGACGCATCCTGGACATTCCCCTCTGCAAATCCCAGCAGAGCGAACGCCCGGTCGATTATTCTAGTGTCCTTAGAACTGCTGCCTGAACCGGACTGCGCGGCGAAATCCTCAGTTCCGAAAACATGGAAGCCAAGATTCGTCGCGAATGTGCTAACAGTGGAGCAATTGGTGACCATAGCAGCTCTCAGCCCCATAAACCTGGATTTTCAGCAGCGAGTCAGCCCTCACAGTTGCAATGGATAAACTAACAGTAACAAAAGCAAAAAGTCACACACACATCGAACCTCTCGGATAGCTTGGGGACTACTAGCTCCTGCAGATCCACCCGGGCAGTTTCCCCATCCTAACGTGAAACAAATATGATCAGAATCGCATACTCAAACCCTCTCTGCAACTACTTCGCCCTGACGCAAACCCGGAGAGCAGGATCGCACCTTGGCAGGGTAGAGGGCGTCGTACACGTCGAGCAGCTGCGCCAGCTCGAGAATCGTGTCGCTGTTCCTGTCCCCTCCGTCTTCTAGGTTGAGAGACAAGCCCAGAAACCTCTCAGTTTAATTGGGGGGTAAGCAAAGCAGAGCAACCGTGCGGAGCGCGAGAGGGGATTGGTACCGTTGACGGCGGGGGTCCGGACGGAGAGGAAGCCGCAGGAGGCGATTGAGGCGAACGCGTCGAGGTGGCCCTTCCCCCCTCCGCCACCGGCGAGCAGCGCCCCGTGGCCGGCGGCGTAGAGCACCAGCGCCCGGCTCGGCTTGTCCGCCATTGCTCCGCCGCGCCGACACACACGCTTCCCCTTCCCCTTTCCTCTCCTCGCCCCGTCGCCTTATTCCGTGGGCCCACACGCCGCCCTGGACGCCCACCTGCCAGAGAGAATTAATGCTCACGGGCCCGTGATAACTGGGCTATAGAGCACGCGGCCCGTGATACGGTGGTGGGCTTGGGCTGGCTTCAGTAGAAGGTGAAAAAATAAGAGGGAGGGGGGCGGGAGCAAAACCCTAACCCTAGTAGTAGGCCGCGCCTCTCCCCCAAGCTTGGCCGTCCCGTCCCGTCTCGTATCGTCTCGGGCATAAACCTCAGCAGACGGCGGCGGCTCGGACGCGGAGACCCGACCAACCAACCGACCTATCCGATGGCCGGAAAGAAGAGGCCCCCGACGGCGCTGGCGGAGCTCGGCCCCGCCGCGTCGGACTCCTCGCAGGACGAGGCCGCGGCGAGGGCGGCGGGCCCGGCGGGGGAGGTGCCGGCGAAGAAGAAGAAGAAGCTGGCCATGGAGGTCAGGAAGCAGCGCAAGCAGCTCGACAAGGACCGCCACCGCCAGTCCGCGGAGAAGGCCGCCGCCGCCCCTAAGCCGCAGCCCGCGCCTCCACCCGCCGCGGCGGAGGAGGAGGCCGCGGCGGTGGTCCCGGTGCCCGCGCCCGCTCCGGTGGTGGCGGGGCCGGGGCTCCACATGAATGTGTTCAGGGACCTGGCCTCGCCCGAGGCATCGCTGAGGGAGGCCGCGGCCGAGGCGCTGGTGGCCGAGCTCCGGGACGTGCAGAGGGCGTACGAGAAGGAGAAGGCCGCGCGGGAGGAGGGGGAGGAGGAAGATGGGGATCACGACGGCCCTTCGCAGATGGAGGCCGAGAAGGAGGACGGGCTGGATAACTGCGCTCCTGCAGTGCGGTATGCCATCCGGCGGCTCATCCGCGGTATCTCTTCCTCTAGAGAGGTTAGGAATGCTGTCCTGAGTCTAGGACAGAACCTACGTTCTGTGATGTAATGGAATGATTAAACTGCGGTGTCACACTTCAATTAATTGCTATGCTCGGGGTTCTTATTTGCAGTTTGCAAGGCAAGGATTCGCGTTGGGTCTCGCAGCTGTGCTCCAGTCAATTAAAGCGATCAGCGTCGAAGCCGTTATGAAGTTGATACCTGCTTTGCTGGAATATTCGGCCTCCATGAAAGGACCGGTAACTTGCATTATGATTAGATGCACATTTCTTATGTCCCACTGTGCTGTCAGCTTAATTCTCCAATACTCATTCCGTTGTAGGAAGCAAAAGACAATCTTTTGGGGCGCCTGTTTGGATTTGGATCACTTGCAAGGTCTGGAAGGGTTTTAGGACAGTGGAAACGTGATAAGTCTTCTCCTATTCTCAAGGATTTTGTTACCGAGGTTGTGCAACTGGGAAATAAGAAACGATATCTCACCGAGCCTGCGGTTGCATTGATTCTGGATTTAACCAGGAAGGTACATACCATAGGTGCATGCTTAACAATCTTGTATCATGCAGTGCTCTAATCTTCTAGTAGAACTACAAATATCATGCATGCTATGGAAGGTTTCGTGTGTCCGTTGAAAGGTGAAACAGCATCAGTGCAGCCCATGGCAGTCTATGCTATGTGCTGGTGGACATCGAGAACATATTTTTCCTGCTAGAATTCGATAAATATTTAAAATAAATAAATTAGCTCAACAAATGTCGCAACATAAAAAAAAACTGGTGTTACTGTGGTGCAGCAATTTCAATCCTTGATTGCATCACCATCTGATCTTTCAATCTGCTTATTTGTACAACAAATCTGTGACCATAGCCTCTGCCCTGATTTACATGAGGTTGTTGTATCACATGGTTGACAAGACATTCTAAAAATAAGTAACCTTAATTCTTAGTCCGATAGTGAGTTGGACTAGGTGTTCGTGTCAAGTATAAAGTACTAGGATGCTAAGCAGTCAAGTAACTACCAGCCAAAACAAGCTAACATGAATATTTATTTTTTTACCAGTTGTTTGTGTGTTTTTAGAACCCCATAGAAGTGTGCTAGTCTTTTCTGCTGTAGTGTGCTTACCTCCCTTGCTTGTTTTTTGTTATCTTTTTTTTTTATGTGGTTTGTTTTTATTGATGGCTCGTTGAAGAAGGAAATATATTGGTTTTAAGCATTAACCAAAATTGGCAGTTTATTTGGTTTGAAACCTGTATTATTTTAGTGCAGAGGCATGAATGGATGTTCCTCTGCTAAATAGTTTCATGAATATACATCTGTATCCTTCACACATATTCCATCATTTTTCGCTTTTGCCTTTGGTCATTATTAAGCCTTCTGACGAGCTATTACCCCCCACCCCCACCCAATCTAGCTGTAAATCAGGGGGCAAATGCAAAAACCAGTAACTTTGGTGTCATTTATTTTTGTAGATAAGCATGCAAAGACAGAAATTACAATGTTTTTTTTACAAATAGGGCACCATTATGAACCCAGCACTTGCAGTATTGGCTATGCACATATGGCTGCTGGCACTATACTAGTATGCTTTTTTGCAATCGCACATTCTATTTCCATTTGTGGTAAAATGGAATTAAAGAACAAAACTAATATTTGTACATTTGTCATTTGTGAATGGTTCCCATATGTGATCGCTTGGTTGATTTGTTTCTTTGTTGCAGCTGCCAGATGAAGCTATATTCTCTGAGGTTCTAGATACCCCTTGTGTACAAGATTGGTTCAACAGAGCTGCTAATGTTGGAGATCCAGATGCGCTCTTCCTGGCTTTGAAGTTCCAAGAAAGAAGTAATGTTCAGAGGGAGATATTTGGGAAGCTTCTGCCATATCCATTCAGTCTTGACAATTTTTTCACAGAAGAGCATCTTCTATCCCTTGCTGCTTGTTTTAAGGTAATTTTGAGCAATTTTAAGTTTCAGGAGGAACTTTCAGTAAAGTTTTAACATCTTATGTTCTATCTGAAATAATCGGTGTATGTTCTTATGTTCTTGAAATGTTGTATATTTTGTGGCATTTGCTGGTTGATCCTTTAATTGTTCTGCTGTAATCTTATGCAGGAATCTGCATTTTGTCTTCCACGCATTCATAGTATATGGCATGTTATCACGGACATGCTCATCCGGGAGGAAGCTTCTCAGAGTGATAACAATATGAGTTCTAGCAAAAAGCACAAAAAGAGTAAGAAAGGCAGTTCCTCTGAGGATTCAAAAAAGAACCTACGCAATTTCTGTGAGGTTATTATTGAAAGATCATTGCTGCTCTCATCTCACGACCGGAAGCATCTAGCATTTAATATAATTATTGATCTCCTACCAAGACTATCTCCATCATCTATTCAAGTAATTCTGTCCAGCAAAGTTGTTCTTGGATTGATGGACATTCTGTCTAATGCTTCATCATGGTTGTACAATGCCGGTCAACATTTTCTGAAAGAATTAGTCAGTTTAGTAAGCAATGACAATGATCGTTGTGTTGCTGTTATCATCAACTTGCAGAAGTATAGCTTTGGAAGATTTGACAGCCTGACAAAAACAAAAACTGTTAAAGGGTTGATCGCCAAGATCCAGAATGGCCAAGATTGTTTGCATCTTGTGCAAAATTTGATGGCACTCTTTGTGGATGAAGGTTCTGTTGCAGATGAACCATCTGATCAAAGTCAGACAACTGATGAGAATTCAGAAGTTGGCTCAATTGAAGATAAGGAACTTCTTGGCGAAGGGAACGCTGACCTTCTGAAGAGTTGGGTGGTGAATACAATTCCTTTTGTCTTGAAAAATCTAAAGCTTACATCTAAAGGAAGTTCACTAACAGATTCTGAGATGATCAAGTGTATTGAAGAAAAATTTCAGGTGCAGACTGAGATACTAAAATTCTTTGCAGTCCAAGGTCTGTTCTCAGCCTCTTTAGGAACTGAGGTGACGTCATTTGAGTTGCAAGAGAAGTTCAAATGGCCAAAGGCAGCTATATCAACATCGCTTCGTAATGAATGCATTGAACAACTTCAGTTATTACTAGAAGATGCACAAAAGGACGAGGCTTTGCATGTTAGCGGGGTTAAGTCTAATGACTTAGGCTTCTACTTCATGCGTTTCATTAACACTGTGTGCAATATTCCTTCAGTTTCATTGTTCAGAACCTTGAGCAGCAATGATGATAATGCATTCAAGAAAACACTGGCTACAGAATCTGCACTTTTCCAGGAGGTTTGTGACTGCTTGCTGTTCCACTTGGCTTATTCATTGCTTATGTGCTCTAGATTATGTTTTATTGGTCTGCAAAGATGACGGTAGTGAGCATGTTTTTTCTTTCTTTTGAGGTGTACATATACTCCCTCTGTTCCTAAATATAAGTCTTTCTAGAGATTTTAATATGGACTAAATACGGATGTATATAGACGTAGTTTAGAGTGTAGATTCACTCATTTTGCTTTATATGTAGTTTATATTGGAATCTCTAGAAAGACTTATATTTAGGAACGGAGGGACTACATATTACACAAATGCAACATTATATTATTATCATCTGTAGATGTGGATATAAGAGAAGGCTACCCTTTTACCACTGTAACTGCCCTTATGTCGAGCTTGTGCCATTACAGCATTGCATGAATACTTTCTGACATTGTTTATAGCCTGTGTCAAAGAGAAGTGCATTACCTTCTTCTTTTGTTTTGGATATCCTTCTATTTTTGCTTATGTGAGTCATGGAATTTTTGTAGTGTTGTTTGAAACTAACAGTTCTGTAAATTATCATTGATGTTCCTTCATACATTTCCTTGTTGGGTCTTTATCTGATATCTGTGGTTTCTTTCTGCGTGATCAGGAAAGAAAAATTGGCACTGGATTGGATTCAACTAAAATGCACGTGATACGTTATCTCCTTATTCAATTGCTGCTACAAGTTCTGCTCCATCCAGAGGAGTTCTGGGAGGCTGCAATTGATGTGATTATATGTTGCAAGAAAACATTTCCTTCCATTGCTCAGTGTGACAATTCTAGTGCGCCGGAATCTGTTGAGGGTGGTACAGAGGAGTCTGATGAGGATGGGTCAGAGGAGCCTAATGAGGATGGGTCATTAGAGTCTATTGATGTACTTGTGCAGACTTTTCTCTCTGTTTTGCCTCATGTATCTGGCCCCGTGTGTTTTGCCATTGAACAGGCAAGTATTCATAGCAGTTGGCAGTTTTACAATTTTGAAAAATCTAAGTGATGATACTAAGAAAAAAGTGGAGTGCAGTCATCTTAATCATTTGTGCCTCTTTCAGTCAATATAATATGTCTTCATCGCCATTTCTAGACATGAAATGTACATTTTCCATATCTGTATCAGTCGAAATGGAACCAGACAATATGCTGGCCTCACCTTTTTTATGTCATTTGCTACTAAAATTCTTTGCATATACTACCTCCGTACATTAATTTGAACTACAAAAACGTTTTACATAAGTGTGCAGAGGGAGTATTTTATTGCCTTACCTAACTATGTCTTTTCTTTGAAACAACAGGTTTTCCGTGTGTTCAGTGACGAGATTACAGAAACAGGGCTTCTTGATATGCTGAGAGTTGTAAAGATTGATTTGAAAGGCTCTCGTCGTCAAACAGATAGCGACGATGACGAAGATGAGGCTCGTGTTGATATCGAAGATGATGATGAAATGGAAGATGCGGATGTTGGGAATGTTGATGATGCCACAGATGAAATGGATGAGGAAATGGAAGATGATTCAGCTGATGAAGTAGATGAGGATCAGGAAGATTTGGAAGAGACAGTCGATAATAAGGCTAAAGATGGAGTTGATACAGAAGCTACCAAAGGTGGGGAAGATTCAGATGATTCAGATGGTATGGACGATGATGCTATGTTCCGTATTGATCCTTATATTGCGAGGATTTTCAAGGAGCGCAACAACCTTCCTGGTAGTGAAACTCAGCAATCTCAACTTATGCGATTTAAGCTTCGCGTGCTTACTTTACTGGAGATATATCTTCAGAGGAATCCAGGTATATTCCCACTCATTTATTTTTGTTGTCTATATGTCGTGTATCAGGTAAAATGGCACTTGTAATTGTGTAGATCATTAGTTCGGGTTTACCATTCCGATGAAAGACATACAGAAGCCTATTTTATTGTGTTGACATTTTCTGTAGCTTGCACTTTCTAGTTAGATAGCTATTCGAGGACAAAACTATATTTGCCTTTTTTATCTGTTGAAATATACTCCCTCCGTCCCATAATGTAAGAGCGTTTTTGACACTGCACTAGAGTAAATAACATCCCACTCTTATATTATGGGAAGGAGGGAGTTAATGCAGAACTTTGACCATCTAATGTTTAACAGTATCAGAGGTGTTTGTTTTCTTCTCTTTTGCTTATCTTAATGTGTTCCTGTATCAATTGTTTTCTTCCATCTGTCTCCCAACTTTGCAGGAAAAAAACTGGTGCTGGAGGTGTATGCTTTCTTAATGCAAGCTTTTGTGAAATCACATAGCGCCGATGGCAATGAGCAGTTCAGGCAACGTATTGGTGGTATATTGCAGAAAAGGATATTCAAAGCAAAAGAATGTCCAAAAGGCTTTGATGTCGAACTTAGTAGACTTGAAAGTTTGCTGCAGAAGGCTCTGCATCTGGCATCACGGTCACGATACAAAGAAGTTGCTTCTGTGGCCCAAAATGCCACGTTTTGGATTCTGAAGATTATCAATTCCAAGGGTTGTTCCAAGCAGGAACTTGCAAGTGTGGTCGATAAGTTCCAGTACATGCTGAACGACTACTTCAGCAACAAGAAATCGCGGCTGAAGATTGGTTTTGTGAAGGAGGCTGTCCGCAGGAACCCCTGGGTAGGGCGGGAGCTTTTCGGCTTTGCTCTACAGAAGATCGGCAGCACCAAGGCTGAATACCGAAGGGTTCAAACTTTGGAGCTGGTGGACTCCATATTGAAATCCTGGGTTGGCGACGACGTGTCGAGCGCATCAAAGGTTTTGAAGAAGCATATGGCTCTGCTGTGCGAGCTGATGCAGGAAATCCTCACAAAGATGCCCGAAAACAAGTCGCGTCGCCAGGAGGTCCGTAGGTTCTGCACGCGGGCTCTGCAAACCGTGACGAGGCTCAATCTGAAAGAGAAGTTTCAGAAGAAGCTAAGCTCGGAAGCGTACACCCTGTGTGAGGCACAGCTGGGAGCTGCATTTGTTCCCTTCCGACAGTGATGCGTGTTAATCCATTTCTCAAGACGGTGAAAGGCACCAGAAATGACTTTGGGCTGAATTAATTTTGCTTGTAATATCAGCTCCTTAGGTTCGATTAAATTAAACTGTGTTGTTTTTTCGTGACGATACCTGAAACAGACAAGCTAGCTGTCAGCAATATTGAACAGTATGAGGATGTACAACAGTTGTATGAACGCCTGCCTATGTTGCGGAGATTAGATTTACCGCTTGCTTGCCAAGTTCGTTCAATTGCTATTATTAGTTCGTAAATTACCCTCGGACAAACTGGTGAGATTGTGGTTTGTTTGCAGGGCTTCAGGGAACTCTGTCCGTTGATGCATCCAAGCCGCAATGACGGTGGCTGGATCAGCTCTGTTCTCTCCTGGGTTTATGTTGGTAATTGTCTTACTTTTACTCGTAAACATTACACTGGACAAACTGCATAGCGATCAAGGCCTAGAAAAATGGAATGTGTTGAAACTCTGTAATGAGAAGCAATATATTGATGGTACCAATCCTTTTTTCCCAAGAAAGATGATAACACACAAAGAGTGGCGTTTTGGCACGCGGGAGCGAGCGCTTCTGGTTTTAAAATGTGTCTTAAACGTATTTTAAAATGTCAAAAATTTCCAAACAAAAATTTAACATGTACATCTTGATATTATACATGCTCACAAAGTCGTTTCGTGAAAAAACGGACAAGTTATGTGTCGCGTGTGAAAAAACAAAATTCGATGTTAAAAAATGTTTTTCACAAGACATCTTTTTGTCTTTTTTACGCAAGCACAAAAAATATCGGGTTTCTTCGAAACTTGACGTGCACACATATAATATCGAGATGTATGTACCATTTTTTGTTTGGAAGTTTTTCACACTTCAAAATATTTTTTTGGTGGCAGAATTGTGTGCTTCCATGTGCCAAAGCGAGTTTTGATAACACACACCCCTCCGTTCCTAAATATAAAACCCACTGGTCACACGAGCTCAGATGTGGGATGTGTGCCAGCAGAACCGCCGTTTTAACTAGCCACAGTGGGGAGTAACATACACATATTCATAGACTATTTGTGGTGTCATACAAAATTTTATTTATTAGGTTATAGACTCATATTGTATCGATATGTGTGATGTTACTTATAGCATTTTTTTTTTGAAACGGAAGCAAAAAATTTGTCTTATATATTAAATAAAGAGGAGAAAGAGTTTGTTACAACACGCACCCATGTTAAGGCATGACAATTATTCTCGCAATAAAATAGACCCGTGTTTGCCTCGTCGACAATGATGTTGAGCAAGATTTGTGGAGACGTGCTCTTTTGCCTAAACACTCTTGTGTTGCGCTCACTCAAGATGACCCATGATACTAGCATGGTAATCGATGCATTTGCTTTTCTATCGGTGGTGCTCGCGGCGCACGTGCTCGCCCACTAGGCCTGAATGGAGTCGAACAAGTGCCATGCGGACGTGTCCATGTCGTGGATGCGAAATTTCTGAATAGCCAGGTTCCAAAGCCTGAGAGTGAAGCGGCATTTGAAGAAAAGATGAGGGCCACATTCTTGCACCCATCGGCACAAGGGCAAGGGCCACACTTAGGCCATCCTCGCTTCTCCAATCTGTCAGAAGTCCAGATTCTATCCAAAAGCGCGAGCCAAGCAAAGAACTTGACTTTTGGTGGGGCCCAAGCCTTCCAAAGCATTTGGTCCATGGGGAAGAGGACCAATCCCAAAAACTGTGCCCTATAAGCGGAGGAGGACCAAACCCAAGAGTATTTTATTGCTTGGCTGCTCGGATGTGTGGACCAAAGTTGGCTGCACAAACTGCTAAAGTGGTGCCAAATAATTTTCTAATGGCACCGCTGATGAGATGGCAACATTTTTAGATACTAGGTACAAACTGTGACACTGTCTTAGGATGCGTTTGGTTGAAGGTGTGGTATGAATGGGTTGGGACCGTGATAGTGTCTGAATCACATCTAACAAATGATTTTTAACAACGAAAGAGGGTCTAACCTTCTCTGCACATGCCAGAAACTTCCTCCCACTGTCCACAGATTCAAACGCAACTAGCTTCACGCATGGAGATTGATGGTGACAATGAGCAGACAGATCTTCAGCCACCTCGCCCATTCAAGGTAACCGATGGTCCTAGGGAGCTACAAGAGGAAGAAATGACTCAAATCGACCGCCGGGTTAAAATCCTTCATTCCAAGTCATAGCCCGAGAGAGAGAAGAGAGGCATACCCGGGTGGTGAAGGAGTCGTCGTCGGAGGAGGAACCGCTGGAGAGGTCATTGAAGAAGACCATGGCGACCCCGGCGGTAGGATGCAAGACGGTGAGAGCGAGGAAGCGGCTATAGCTTAGGAAGGAAGGAAGGAGAAAACAGGAGAAATGTGACTTGTGGTCGGGAGAAAAGGGGGTGGGGAAGGGGGCGGGGGTAGATATTTTGGCGGTAGGCCAAAATTTTGAAATGTGGAGGGAAACTTTGCGCGCGGTGCCGCCGGACACCATTCACTTTGAATGATTGTGTGCATCGCAAACGATTCTTCTGCTTTACGCGCATGAGATGAGTTTGATAATTCAAATTTTGGTGGAAATTTCCCCGGGTACGTCATTGCATAATTTAACATCGCTTGCTAATTTGGGCACACAAAAGAGTGTACATCACATATACCACACTTACTGAATCGAGCAATTTTAGTAATTAAACAGAGCCCGTTGAACTAAACATTGCTCTAACAAAAGACCAGCATTAAAAACAAAGCCTAAGTACGCATAATTTTAACAAATCCTCCACCGCGCCAGCCTATGCATCGCCGGTGTGAGAGATGAGACGTCAATGACTTCTCCTGGCGAAATGCCGCCGTTGGTGGACTCCGCGCCCCCCCTGCTGAAGTCGACCACGTCCTCGTCCTTGTTCTCGGCGCCGCCCTCAAGGTTGTAGTACTTGTAGTAGTGGCTGTGCCAGAGCTCGCGTTGGTACTCCACCGCTGATTCCTCGACGGACAGACTCTTCTGTACCTCGACCTCGGCCACGCGCAACTCCTCCTCCTGGCGCTCCTCAATCTCCGCCGCCTCCTGGATCTCCAGCTCCCGCTCGGCGATCTCATGAGGAAGCACATGCTCCATGGCCACCGCCGCCTTTTCGGACATGGGTTGCATGCTAGATTCCGAGGTGGCCTGGAATACCTTGGCGTGTGTGCCTCGATCTTGGCGTGGATGGCCTCGACCCGGTCCAGGGCGACATCGTCGGCACGGACAGCAGCTCGAGCACTCTCGGCATTTGCAGCCGCCGTCACAGCAGCAGCTGCAGCCGTCTTGGCTGCTGCAGCTGCCCTGTCGGCTGCCGCGGACGCCATCTCGGCGGATGCGGCCGCGCTCAATGCAGATGCGGCGGCACTCTCGGCGTAGGCGGTCGCGCTCTCGGCACAGTTGGCGGCGCTCTAGGAGGACTCGACCATCGTACGGGCCTTCACAAAGCGTTTCCACGACGTCATCTTTGCAAGAAGGGGGGTGCGGGAATGGGGATCGGGATTCGTGGATTCGGGGGTTGCTGGCACTGGAGCAGACGAGCTGGTGAAGCTTAAGGAGGAAGACTTAAATAGACCCAGAAATTTTCGTCGCAAACGGTTCTTACAAAAAACCTGTGTGTGATGTTGTGGATATTTTTTATTAGCTATGAAAGACGAATTTGGAGTAAAGTGGCAACGGATGGTGTTTTCAAATGTATGAGAAAATTTGTAGTACTAATACAACTGTCATGTCAAAATTTGGAAAATTTCAGGGGTCATTTGACCTTTTAAAGACATTTAAGTGATTTTCTAGCCATTTAATGACCGTAATTCAAATTTGAACTACATCTATATGCAACGGCTAACCATAACGGTTTGAAAAATTATATTTGTGTACTTGTCTGTGAGATAATTCCATGTGCAGTAAATTGGAAGGAATTTTCAAACATATTGGTCTAACGGCATGGACACATGCATGGAGTGCCATGGCATTTTAATTCAAAAAAAATCAAAAAAATGATCAGAAAAACATGAAACCTTGCTTGATGTAATGTCATGCCACCAAGATGATGTGGTAAAAAACTTGGCCTGTTTGACGAAATTTTGGACACACACCCTCATAAACCGGAGCAACTCACTAGAAGGCATGTGGTTCCGAGAGGGAACAATGCATATTTGATGACGAACGGAAGATAACTTCCTTTTATAGCCTTTAAATTTTTTCTACGTTTAACGTGCACTAATACAACTATCATGTGAAAATTTAGAAAATATTAATGGTCATTTGACCTTTTAAAGACATTTAAGTGATTTTCTAGCCATTTAATTACCGTAATTCAAATTTGAACTACATCTACATGCAACGGCTAATCATAACGGTTTGAAAAATCATATTTGTGTACTTGTGTGCGAGATAATTCCATGTGCAGTAAATTGGAAGGAATTTTCAAACATATTGGTCTCACCACATAGACACGTGCATGGAGTGCCATGGCATTTTAATTCCAAAAAAAAAATGATCAGAAAAACATGAAACTTGCTTGATGGTAATTGAACTCCTTATTTCATGATAAATGTTTATTATTCATGCTAGAATTGTATTAACCAAAAACTTGATACATGTGTGAATACATAGACAAAAAGAGTGTCACTAGTATGCCTCTACTTGACTAGCTCGTTGAATCAAAGATGGTTAAGTTTCCTAGCCATAGACATGAGCTGTCATTCGATTGACGGGATCACATCATTAGAGAATGATGTGATTGACTTGACCCATTCCGTTAGCTTAGCACTTGATCGTTTAGTATATTGCTATTGCTTTCTTCATGACTTATACATGTTCCTATGACTATGAGATTATGCAATTCCTATTTACCGGAGGAACACTTTGTGTGCTACCAAACGTCACAACATAACTAGGTGATTATAAAGGTGCTCTACAGGTGTCTCCAAAGGTACTTGTTGAGTTGGCGTATTTCGAGATTAGGATTTGTCACTCCGATTGTCGGAGAGGTATCTCCGGGCCCTCTCGGTAATGCACATTACTATAAGCCTTGCAAGCAATGTGACTAATGAGGTAGTTATGGATGATGCATTACGGAACGAGTAAAGAGACTTGCCAGTAACGAGATTGAACTAGGTATTGAGATACCGACGATCGAATCTCGGGCAAGTAACATACTGACGACAAAGGGAACAACGTATGTTGTTATGCGGTTTGACCGATAAAGATCTTCGTAGAATATGTAGGAGCCAATATGAGCATCCAGGTTCCGCTATTGGTTATTGACCAGAGACGTGTCTCGGTCATGTCTACATAGTTCTCGAAACCGTAGGGTCCGCACGCTTAAAGTTCTTTGACGATCTGTATTATGAGTTTATGTGATTTGATGTACCGAAGGTAGTTCGGAGTCCCGGATAATATCAGGGACATGACGAGGAGTCTCAAAATGGTCGAGACGTAAAGATCGATATATTAGACGACTATATTCGGACATCGGAAAGGTTTCGAGTGATTCGGGTATTTTCGGGGGTACCAGGGAGTTACGGGAATACGAGGAAGAAGTAATGGGCCTCATGGGCCAAATGGTGTAAGAGAGGAGGCAGGGCGGGCAGCCCCCCTAGCCCAAACCGAATTGGACTAGGGGGCTGGCCCCCTTTCCTCCTTTTCCTCCCTCTCCTTCCTTCTCCTTCTCCTCCTTCCTTTCCTCCTCCTAGTAGGAGTAGGAAAGGGGAGTCCTACTCCTACTAGGAGGAGGACTCCTCCTCCTGGCGCGCCCTATAGGGGCTGGCCGGCCTCCCCCCTTGCTCCTTTATATACGGGGGCAGGGGGCACCCTAGCACACACAAATTGATCTGTTGATCTATTCCAGCCGTGTGCGGTGCCCTCCTCCACCATATTCCACCTCGGTCATATCGTAGCGGTGCTTAGGCGAAGCCCTGCGTTGATAGCAACATCATCACCGTCATCACGCCGTCATGCTGAAGGAACTCTCCCGTGAAGCTCTGCTGGATCGGAGTTCGCGGGACGTCATCGAGCTGAACGTGTGCTGAACTCAGAGGTGCCGTACGTTCGGTACTTGGATCGGTCGGATCGTTAAGACGTACGCCTACATCAACCGCGTTGTGCTAGCGCTTCCGATTTCGTTCTACGAGGGTACGTGGACAACACTCTCCCCTCTCTTTGCTATGCATCACCATGATCTCGCGTGTGCGTAGGATTTTTTTTTTGAAATTACTACGTTTCCCGACAGTGGCATCCGAGCCTGGTTTTATGCGTAGATGCTATATGCACGAGTAGAACACACGTGAGTTATGGGCGATACAAGTCATACTGCTAACCAGGATGTCATACTTTGGTTCGACGGTATTGTGAGATGAAGCGGCCCGGACCGACGCGTACGCTTACGCGAGACTGGTTCTACCGACGTGCTTTGCACATAGGTGGCTGGCGGGTGTCAGTTTCTCTAACTTTAGTTGAACCGAGTGAGGCTACGCCCGGTCCTTGGGAAGGTTAAAACAACACTAACTTGACGAACTATCGTTGTGGTTTTGATGCGTAGGTAAGAACGGTTCTTGCTCAGCCCGTAGCAGCCACGTAAAAGTTGCAACAACAAAGTAGAGGACGTCTAACTTGTTTTTGCAGGGCATGTTGTGATGTGATATAGTCAAGGCATGATGCTATATTTTATTGGATGAGATGATCATGTTTTGTAACCGAGTTATCGGCAACTGGCAAGAGCCATATGGTTGTCGCTTTATTGTATGCAATGCAATCGCCCTATAATTGCTTTACTTTATCACTAAGCGGTAGCGATAGTCGTAGAAGCAATAGTTGGCGAGACGACAATGATGCTACGATGGAGATCAAGGTGTTGCGCCGGTGATGATGGTGATCATGACGGTGCTTCGGAGATGAAGATCACAAGGACAAGATGATGATGGCCATATCATATCACTTATATTGATTGCATGTGATGTTTATCTTTTATGCATCTTATTTTGCTTCGATTGACGGTAGCATTATAAGATGATCTCTCACTAAATTTCAAGATAAAAGTGTTCTCCCTGAGTATGCACCGTTGCCAAAGTTCGTCGTGCCGAGACACCACGTGATGATCGGGTGTGATAAGCTCTACGTTCATCTACAACGGGTGCAAGCCAGTTTTGCACATGCAGAATACTCGGGTTAAACTTGACGAGCCTAGCATATGCAGATATGGCCTCGGAACACTGAGACCGAAAGGTCGAGCGTGAATCATATAGTAGATATGATCAACATAGTGATGTTCACCATTGAAAACTACTCCATCTCACGTGACAGAAGAATTATTGCTGCACATAATGATGCGGACCGGGTCTGTGATCTGAGGTTTATCCTCATTGCTGCACAGAAGAATTATGTCCTTAATGCACCGCTAGGTGACAGACCTATTGCAGGAGCAGATGCAGACGTTATGAACGTTTGGCTGGCTCAATATGATGACTACTTGATAGTTTAGTGCACCATGCTTAACGGCTTAGAATTGGGACTTCAAAGACGTTTTGAACGTCATGGACCATATGAGATGTTCCAGGAGTTGAAGTTAATATTTCAAGCAAATACCCGAGTTGAGAGATATGAAGTCTCCAACAAGTTCTATAGCTAAAAGATGGAGGAGAATAGCTCAAGAAGTGAGCATGTGCTTAGATTGTCAGGGTACTACAATCGCTTGAATCAAGTGGGAGTTAATCTTCCAGATAAAATAGTGATTGACAGAATTCTCTAGTCACCATCACCAAGTTAGTAGAACTTCGTGATGAATTATAGTATGCAAGGGATGATGAAAATGATTCCCGAGCTTTTCATAATGATGAAGTCGATGAAGGTAGAAATCAAGAAAGAGCATCAAGTGTTGATGATTAACAAGACCACTAGTTTCAAGAAAAGGGCAAAGGGAAAGAAAGTGAACTTCATGTAGTATGGCAAGCAAGTTGTCACTTCCGTGAAGAATCCCAAAGCTAGACTAAATCCTGAAACTGAGTGCTTCTACTGCAAAGGAAATGGTCACTGGAAGCAGAAATGCCCTGAATATTTGGTGGATAAGAAGGATGGCAAAGTGAACAAGTGTATATTTGATATACAGGTTATTGATGTGTACCTTACTAGTGTTTATAGTAGCCCCTGGGTATTTGATACTTGTTCGGTCGCTGAAAATTTAGTAACTCGAAACAGGAGTTACAGAATAAACAGAGACTAGTTGAGGGTGAAGTGACGATGTGTGTTGTAAATGGTTCCAAGATTGATATGATCATCATCGCACACTTTCGGGATTAGTGTTAAACCTAAATAAATGTTATTTGGCATTTGCGTTGAGCATGAATATGATTTGATCATGTTTATTGCAATACGGTTATTCATTTAAAGTCAGAGAATAATTGTTGTTCTGTTTACATGAATAAAACCTTCGATGGTCATACACCCAATGAAAATAGTTTGTTGGATCTCGATAGTAGTGATACACATACTCATAATGTTGAAGCCAAAAGATGCAGAGTTGATAATGATAGTGCAACTTATTTGTGGCACTGCCGTTTGGGTCATATTGGTGTAAAGCGCATGAAGAAACTCCATACTGATGGACTTTTGGAATCACTTGATTATGAATCACTTGGTACTTGCGAACCATGCCTTATGGGCAAGATGACTAAAACGCCGTTCTCCGGAACAATGGAGCGAGCAACAAATTTGTTGGAGATAATACATATTGATGTATGCGGTCCGATGAATATTGAGGCTCGCGATAGGTATCATTATTTTCTCACCTTCACAGATGATTTGAGCAGATATGGGTATATCTACTTAATGAAACATAAGTCTGAAACATTTGAGAAGTTCAAAGAATTTTAGAGTGAAGTGGAAAATCATCTTAACAAGAAAATAAAGTTTCTACGATCTGATCGTGGAGGAGAATATTTGAGTTACGAGTTTGGTCTACATTTGAAACAATGCGGAATAGTTTCGCAACTCACGCCACCCGGAACACCATAGCGTAATGGCGTGTCCGAACGTCGTAATCGTACTTTACTAGATATGGTGCGATCTATGATGTCTCTTATCGATTTACCACTATCATTTTGGGGCTATGCATTAGAGACAGCTGCATTCACGTTAAATAGGGCACCATCGAAATCCGTTGAGACGACGCCTTATGAACTGTGGTTTGGCAAGAAACCAAAGTTATCGTTTCTTAAAGTTTGGGGTTGCGATACTTATGTGAAAAAGTTTCATCCTGATAAGCTCAAACCCAAATCGGAGAAATGTGTCTTCATAGGATACCCAAAGGAGACAGTTGGGTACACCTTCTATCACAGATCCGAAGGCAAGACATTCGTTGCTAAGAATGGATCCTTTCTAGAGAAGGAGTTTCTCTCGAAAGAAGTGAGTGGGAGGAAAGTAGAACTTGATGAGGTAACTGTACCTGCTCCCTTATTGGAAAGTAGTCCATCACAGAAATCTGTTCCTGTGACTCCTACACCAATTAGTGAGGAAGCTAATGATGATGATCATGTAAACTTCAGATCAAGTTACTACCGAACCTCGTAGGTCAACCAGAGTGAGATCCGCACCAGAGTGGTACGGTAATCCTGTTCTGGAGGTCATGTTACTTAACCTTGATGAACCTATGAACTATGAGGAAGCGATGATGAGCCCAGATTCCACGAAATGGCTTGAGGCCATGAAATTTGAGATGATATCCATGTATGAGAACAAAGTGTGGACTTTGGTTGACTTGCCCGATGATCGGCAAGCCATAGAAAATAAATGGATCTTCAAGAGGAAGACGGACGTTGATAGTAGTGTTACTATCTACAAAGCTCGAATTGTCGCAAAAATGTTTTGGACAAGTTCAAGGTGTTGACTACGATGAGATTTTCTCACTCGTATCGATGCTTAAAAGTCTGTCCGAATCATGTTAGCAGTTGCCGCATTTTATGAAATCAGGCAAATGGATGTCAAAGCTGTATTCCTTAATGGATTTCTTAAAGAAGAGTTGTATATGATACAACCAGAAGGTTTTGTCGATCCTAAAGGTGCTAACAAAGTGTGCAAGCTCCAGCGATCCATATATGGACTGGTGCAAGCATCTCAGAGTTGGAATAAACGCTTTGATGAGTTGATCAAAGCATATAGTTTTATACAGACTTGCAGTGAAGCCTGTATTTACAAGAAAGTGAGTGGGAGCACTACAGCATTTCTGATAAATATATGTGAATGACATATTGTTGATCGGAAATAATGTAGAATTTTCTGGAAAGCATAAAGGAGTATTTGAAAGGAGTTTTTCAAAGAAAGACTTTGGTGAAGCTGCTTACATATTGAGCATCAAGATCTATAGAGATAGATCAAGACGCTTGATAAGTTTTTCAATGAGTACATACCTTGACAAGATTTTGAAGTAGTTCAAACTGCAACAGTCAAAGAAAGAGTTCTTGCCTGTGTTACAAGGTGTGAAATTGAGTAAGACTCAAAGCCCGACCACGACAGAAAATAGAGAGAGAATGAAAGTCATTCCCTATGCCTCAGCCATAGGTTCTATAAAGTATGCCATGCTGTGTACCAGACCTATTGTATACCCTACACTGAGTTTGGCAAGGGAGTACAATAATGATCTAGGAGTAGATCACTGGACAATGGTCAAAATTATCCTTAGTGAAATAAGGATATGTTTTTCGATTATGGAGGTGACAAAAGGTTCGTCGTAAAGGGTTACGTCGATGCAAATTTTGACACTGATCCAGATAACTCTAAGTCTCAATCTAGATGCATATTAAAAGTGGGAGCAATTAGCTAGAGTAGCTTCGTGCAGAGCATTGTTGACATAGAAATTTGCAAAATACATACGGATCTGAATGTGGCAGACCCGTTGACTAAACTTCTCTCATAAGCAAAACATGATCACACCTTAGTACTCTTTGGGTGTTAATCACATAGTGATGTGAACTAGATTATTGACTCTAGTAAACCCTTTGAGTGTTAGTCACATGACGATGTGAACTATGGGTGCTAATCACATGATGATGTGAACTATTGGTGTTAAATCACATGGCGATGTGAACTAGATTATTGACACTAGTGCAAGTGGGAGACTGAAGGAAATATGCCCTAGAGGCAATAATAAAGTTATTATTTATTTCCTTATTTCATGATAAATGTTTATTATTCATGCTAGAATTGTATTAACCAGAAACTTGATACATGTGTGAATACATAGACAAAAAGAGTGTCACTAGTATGCCTCTACTTGACTAGCTCGTTGAATCAAAGATGGTTATGTTTCCTAGCCATAGACATGAGTTGTCATTCGATTAACGGGATCACATCATTAGAGAATTATGTGATTGACCTGACCCATTCCGTTAGCTTAGCACTTGATCGTTAGTATATTGCTATTGCTTTCTTCATGACTTATAGATGTTCCTATGACTATGAGATTATGCAACTCCCGTTTACCGGAAGAACACTTTGTGTGCTACCAAACGTCACAAGGTAACTGGGTGATTATAAAGGTGCTCTACATGTGTCTCCAAAGGTACTTGTTGAGTTGGCGTATTTCGAGATTAGGATTTATCACTCCGATTGTCGGAGAGGTATCTCTGGGCCCTCTCGGTAGTGCACATCACTATAAGCCTTGCAAGAAATGTGACTAATGAGTTAGTTGCGGGATGATGCATTACGAAATGAGTAAAGAGACTTGCCGGTAACGAGATTGAACTAGGTATTGAGATACCGACGATCGAATCTCGGGCAAGTAACATACCGATGACAAAGGGAACAACGTATGTTGTTATGCGGTTTGACCGATAAAGATCTTCGTAGAATATGTAGGAGCCAATATGAGCATCCAGGTTCTACTATTGGTTATTGACCGGAGACATGTCTCGGTCATGTCTACATAGTTCTCGAACCCGTATGGTCCACACGCTTAAAGTTCTGTGACGATCGGTATTATGAGTTTATGTGATTTGATGTACCGAAGGTAGTTCGGAGTCCCGGATGATATCGGGGACATGACGAGGAGTCTCGAAATAGTCGAGACATAAAGATCGATATATTGGACGACTATATTCGGACATCGGAAAGGTTCCGAGTGATTCGGGTATTTTCGGGGGTACCGGGGAGTTATGGGAATACGAGGAAGAAGTAATGGGCCTCATGGGCCAAGTGGTGTAAGAGAGGAGGCAGGGCTGGGCAGCCCCCCTAGCCCAAACCGAATTGGACTAGGGGGCGGCCCCCCTTTCCTCCTTTTCCTCCCTCTCCTTCCTTCTCCTTCTCCTCCTTCCTCTGAGTCCTACTCCTACTAGGAGGAGGACTCCTCCTCCTGGCGCGTCCTACAGGGGCCGGCCGGCCTCCCCCCTTGCTCCTTTATATACGGGGGCAGGGGGCACCCTAGCACACACAAGTTGATCTGTTGATCTATTCGAGCCATGTGCGGTGCCCCCCTCCACCATATTCCACCTCGGTCATATCGTTGCGGTGCTTTGGCAAAGCCCTGCGTTGATAGCAACATCATCACCGTCATCACGCCGTCGTGCTGACGGAACTCTCCCGTGAAGCTCTGCTGGATCGGAGTTCGCGGGACGTCATCGAGCTGAACGTGTGCTGAACTCGGAGGTGCCGTATGTTTGGTACTTGGATCGGTCGGATCGTGAAGACGTACGACTACATCAACCGCATTGTGCTAACGCTTCCGCTTTTGTTCTACGAGGGTACGTGGACAACACTCTCCCCTCTCTTTGCTATGCATCACCATGATCTTGTGTGTGCGTAGGATTTTTTTTGAAATTACCACGTTTCACAACAGTAATGTCATGCCACCAAGATGACGTGGTAAAAAAATTGGCCTGTTTGACAAAAGTTTGGACACACACCCCTCTCAAACCGGAGCAACTCACTAGAAAGCTCGTGGTTCCAAGAGGGAACAATGCATGCTTGATGACGAACGGGAGATAGCTTCCTCTTACGGCCTTCAATTTTTTTTCTACATTTAACATGCACTAATACAACTGTCATGTGAAAATTTGAAAAATTTCAGGAGTCATTTGACCTTTTTAAAGACATTTAAGTGATTTTATAGCCATTTATTGACCGTAATTCAAATTTGAACTACATCTACATGCAACGGCTAACCATAGCGATTTGAAAAATCATATTTGTGTACTTGTGTGAGAGTTAATTCCAGGTGCAGTAAATTGGAAGGAATTTTCAAACATATTTGTCTAACGGCATGGACACATGCATGGAGTGCCATGCATTTTAATTCCAAAAAATTAAAAAAATGATCAGAAAAACTTGAAACTTTGCTTGATGGAATGTCATGCCACCAAGATGATGTGGTAAAAAATTGGCCTGTTTGATGAAAGTTTGAATACACACCCCTCACAAACCGGAGCAACTCACTAGAAGGCTCGTGGTTCTGAGAGGGAACAATGCATGTTTGATGACAAACGGGAGATAGCTTCCTCTTACGGCCTTCAAATTGTTTCTATGTTTAACATGCACTAATACAACTGCCATGTAAGATTTGGAAAATTTCAGGGGTCATTTGACCTTTTAAAGACATTTAAGTGATTTTCTAGCCATTTAATGACCGTAATTTAAATTTGAACTACATCTACATGCAACGACTAACCATAATGGTTTGAAAAATCATATTTGTGTACTTGTGTGCGAGATAATTCCATGTGCAGTAAATTGGAAGGAATTTTCAAACATATTGGTCTAACGGCATGGACACATGCATGGAGTGCCATGGCATTTTAATTCCAAAAAAAATAAAAAATGGTCAGAAAAACATGGAACCTTGCTTGATATAATGTCATGCCACCAAGATGATGTGGTAAAAAAATTGGCCTGTTTGATGAAAGTTTGGACACACACCCCTCACAAACCGGAGCAGCTCACTAGAAGGCTCGTGGTTTCGAGAGGGAACAATGCATGTTTGATGAAGAACGGAAGATAGCTTCCTCTTATGACCTTCAATTTTTTTCTACATTTAATGTGCACTAATACAACTGTCATGTGAAATTTTGAAAAATTTCAGGGGTCATTTGACCTTTTAAAGACATTTAAGTGAGTTTCTAGCCATTTAATGACCGTAATTCAAATTTGAACTACATCTACATGCAACGGCTAACCATAACGGTTTGAAAAATCATATTTTTTATGTACTTGTGTGTGCGAGTTAAAAAATCATCAGATGATGTAAATATCCGATGTTCAAAAAAGAAAATGTATAAAGATCTGGCAAGACAACCGGCCCCCACACCATTGGTACTCTATTTCATGGCTCGAGGTTTGGTAGGTGAGTGGCGGGGGTTATTAATGAGACACGGTTCTGTATTGGAAACCGTCAGCTATTAAGTTCACACACGGATTTTGCTGCAGAAATCATGTGTAATTCAAACTACAGTACTCGTAAATTCTGGCGACTGGCGTGTGTACTGTTCCCGTCGATCTAGATTCCGGTCGCCAATAAATACTACCTAGCTGACGTCGTCCCGTCTGCATTCTCATCTACATCTTCCCCTCGCTCGCCCTCTCTCCCTCTCTCTCTCTCTCTCTCTCTCTCTCTCTCTCTCTCTCTCTCTCTCTCTCTCTCTCTCAAATCTCTGCCATGGCGCCGCGGGTCTTCCCACGCGCCGACGAGGAGTCGCCGCCCCCCGAGGACGCTCACTCGAAGAGCAGCGACGAGGACCCCTACGAGCCGCCGAATGAGGTTGCGCCGGACCCCGCAACTTTGGATTGGTTTTGGGGCCAGTACAATCTTTGTCTGTGAAAGTCGTTGCCGCCGACTGAGAAAGCCAGGCAAGTGGCATTCAAGAAGGAGATAGCGGAGGAGGAAGCCAGGTACCAGGTGGCCTGTGAAGCCCGTGATGCTGCCTGGAAAAAGGAGGTGGCGGAGCTTTTGGGGCGGGCGCGTCGTTGTGCGGAGGAGGTGTACGAAGACGGGTAATTTGCGAGGAAGGTCAAAGGCGCTGGGCGCCTCGTCGCTGCGTGGAGGTGGGCTGATAAGTTCCAGCGTGCCACCGATGAGGAGCTCCGGTGGCGCCCAATGAAATGGCAAGATCGTTCGCGCTCGTCCGCTAGCAAGAGGCAGATCAATACGTCAAGCGTTGTGAGGCGAAGGAGGCGGAGTAGTCCCTCCGCACTGGGAAGACGCCACACACTAGGGAGCTGCTGGCGAGGGGCTGCCGGAATACTGCCCCGGGAGGGATTATTAGTTTTAGTATTATTCGTTTTCAATTTTATGCATTGTACCTAGTAGTTACGTATCATCACGTATATGTGATGATATTATATATATTTTGTGATGAACTAATGAACAATTAATATATATATATATATATATATATATATATATATATATATATATATATATATATATATATATATATATATATATATGAATTCCATTTTCTATCTATTTTTGTATACTAATTTGAATCTAGTTGTTATCATCCACATATAGAGAATGGAAAGTGTATATACACACATTGAAACAGAACATATAAGAACGGAAAACAGAGTACACACATTGAAACAGAGAAATAAACAGAGCAATACTATGATTGCTATGAATACATAGCTATCCACGTCGAAACGACTCAACAAAATAAAACGCATCCATGAGACCATGACCAGCAGCCCTTGCCTACGGTAGCTCTTGGCTCTACCTGAACTCGTGCAGGCGTTCGTCCAAGCGGTCAACACGCTCGCGGTACATATGGAGCGCGATCTCGAGCTCCAAGTTGGCAATTTCATCGGAGATCACCAGCTCGAGGATGCGACGGCCATGTTCCTCTACTGCGCCCAGGTGGACACCTGGGCCAAAGAGGCGGTCGAGCCTACCGACCAGCGCGTTGGCACCGAGCGGGCTGCGGACAAGGCGAACGACGCAACCCATGAGAACGGCGCAGTGGGCGTCCAGTGAAAGTACGGCGCGACCGGCCTCTGGTGCAAGTACGGCGCAAAGAGCCTTTGCCCACTCCTGGCGAGGAATGGGGGTACTGACGGGACGTGTACACAGCTGTGACGCCCTGTCGACAGCAGGCAATCACCGATGGATCCGCTCTTGCTGTGCGGCGTGCCGTGCCTCTTGCTCTGCGGTGCTCCAACGGTCTCGTTGTGCGGCAAGCCGCAGCCTATCGGCACGGATGCGCCTAGCTTGCTCTGCGGCGCGCCATCGATCATGTTGTGCGGCGAGCTATAGCCTCTCGGCGCTGACATGCCTATCTTGATCCGCGGCGTTGAGGCGCCATGCGCCAAGGGTCTGCTCAACCCCGGTGATGACGCGCATCACGGCGTCGTCCATCGCGTTGCCGGGGAGCGCCTCGGCGTCGACGGGCCATGGCGCCTGCTCGTTTTCCTCGTCGACGAGGTTGATGGCAGAGGTGGTGCTTTGGTGGGTTGACATGGTTGGAAAAGGTGGATGTGCTACAGGTTGCACTTGTTGCCTCCGTTCGTCGCGCGCCCCTAGGTTTATGTGCAATATCATTGGGTGGCGGGTAAACCAGTGAGTAAATGGCGGGAAACAATTGCGTGTTCATAAAATGCCATCAATTAATGGAAACTTGGCATAGAAGGAACATCGAGCTAGCACAAGAAGTAGAATTGTCCTAGTTAATTATGAATGTAATAATTTACTTTGGTGTGTGGAAATGTCATGTGTGTACTAGCCACCTATTTAATTGGATGTTTTCCGCGTATTACACACATCTTGTTTATGTGAAACGTTTCTGTTCTCTTGGCTCAACACAAACAGTTTATCGGAATGAACTGTATACCCTCCATTGCACACACCTTGATCTGGTTGAACCGTTTCTGTTGCATTGCCTAACCGAAAACAGTTCATCCAAGTGTACCGTATGCCGTATATTTCACACACCTTGATCTGGCTGACCATTTCTTTTGTGTTGCCTAATCACAAACAGTTCATCCAAGTGAACTATATGATGTATATCGCGCATGCCTTCATCGGGCTCCCATTTCTTTTGTTCTGTCACATCGCAAACAGTTAATTGAACTGCACCGTATGCCCCTTATCGCATACGCAACTAAAATCTGAACCGTGTTTGATGTATCCTTCATCGCAAACATTTTGCATCTTTTTTGATGGTTTTTTACATCACCATTTGCGATTAACGCATCACACACAGTTTCGTCAAAGGGTCTTTGATCGTAGTGTCGCGTTAGTAGCATCCTGCAGTAGTGAGTGCCCAGATTCCCTGTGCTTCCATAGGATGTCATCCTCGAGATCATCCAGGTGACCTCATGCAGTAGCATCCAAAGGGTGAAGAATTGTGCAACATGCTTGATGGAAACCGATGCGGGCGGTCTGATTTTGAGTATCTACACGTTGTCCTAGAGGGCCTCCTATACCTTCCAGTGCTTCCGGGAGGAAGTCTCGTAAATGAGCGGAGCAATGTCTTTAGGCTTGCATCCAAGGAGCCAAGGGGAGTCCCAAAATGGAGTCCTCACACTGTTCCCGACCGTGATGATGGTACATGCATAGAAAAAGTTGAGGTCCTCCTCATCACACGGGTTCCAACTCCCGACCCACAACTTTGTGGGCTCCTTCCACTCGTACCAAGGTCACCACGAACGCAAAGCACGCACGAACTTGTTGGTGTTGAGGACCCCAAGTCCGCCATAGGCAAGCGGCCGGCTGACAACATCCCAATTGACCTTGCACATTGCCCCAGTTGTCGTATGCGACCCTGACCATATGAAGGCCCCCTCAAGCTTGTCGATATTTTGCAGAATGGTGGGTTGTAGGACAAGTGGCGTGATGAAGTAGATCACTTGGGAAGCGAGGAGCAACTTAATGAGGGTGGCACAGCCAATGGTGGTGATGTTTTGGTCATCATATGTAGTTAGTCTGCTTGCCACTTTATTGACAAGAAAGTTGCCGAGTGGTATGAGTAACTAGCTAAGTTACTCAAACTATCGTTGTCCTCATTAACTCATTCCACATAGGCAAATTTGCTGAGTTAGATTCGATGTTACTGCTGAAGTTACTCCCACCGTGGTTAGTCCTTGCGACGAACGGTGCGTCAGACGTTATCCGTCTGTGCATTGCACCTGATCCGTGGCCCGTGTCTGGTACACCGAAAAGGTAGTCGTGGGAAATAATTCTTATCCGCAGGTAAGGCACCTATTATTTGGTGAGGTTTTCATCTGAATTTCGTATGAGGTTCACTCAGCCTCTGGTATACCTTTGGATTTCGTTGTAACTTCAATCCCTCACCGGATTCCCATTGTTTGAGGGGGTGAGGAGAACTAGGCATTAGCCTAGTAGAAAGGGTGTGCAGTGGCGCACTCTGCAGCTAGGGTTTGACTTCCGCCGAGAGCAAATTCCTAGTTCCTCACCTGGGTGGGATCCTTCTATAAAAATATGTCCTGGGTGCTAGTGCCTATGGATATCATTTTTTTGTTTGATAGGGTGGGAGAGAGCTTGAACCCAGTGGATCTGCCGTTGAACAGGGCGACCAGCGCAGTACCGGAGGAGGAGCAAGCGCCGGTGCCGGTGATGAGCGCGGACGGTCAAACCTATGAGCGAGAGAAAAGGGGGTGAACACAGACGCGAGAGCTCGCCCAGGCATGTGAAATCTCGACAGGAAAAATGAACCCTAAAGCGCCTGGATGGTCTAAGAGCAACTCCAACGTGCAGACCCAAATTGTCCGCATGTGTCCATTTGGATCAAAACGGACAAAAGTCGGCGCAACGACGATCCAAATGGACAATCGTTTGCTTTTTGTCCGCCACGACCCATTTCGGGCCCAAACTTTTGCCACGTTTACGTCGACGCGGATAAGAACGGATGCACGTGAGGCCCGCCTTGTCCTCCACCTGTCCCGCCGGCCGGTGGCATATCCACCCCCATTTTCCTCTCTTTCCTAAAAAACTCCTTCTCGCTCGCACTCCCGGCCGTTTGCCATGGATGACGAGCTGACCCTCGACGCTGCCGCCGGCCTTGCCTTCGCCAAAGGCAAGCCCCGCGACGCTTGCAAAACGGCGGTGCCGACCAAGAAGGAGCTGACAAAACGCGCAGCGGGCCGTGCAGTCAGCCAAGAGGAAGGGCCGGAGGTAGGTGCAAGCCGACAAGGAGGTAGCCGCATTAGCCGCCGCTCTGGCCTCCGCTGCACAATAAGAGGCCACCAATACGAAGAGCAAGGCCCTCTTCGCGGTGGTCATGACGGAGGCCCTACTCTACCTAGGATTAAACCCATGTCGACACGGGCTCATCGCTGCCGCCTCGGCCGCGGCCAACACGGGCTCATCGGCCATTCGGCCGCCACTGCCAAAGTCGCCGCACACGTCCACCATGCCACAAACGTCCGACTTCCATCCCCACCCGCAGGCCTCCCATTTCTTCACCTCTCCCGAGGACTCTTCGCCAGAGGTGAGCGTGGTCGCGCCAGCCATGTTCGCGCCTGTGGCCATCGACCTCAACACTACGCCTGTGGCTGGTAGATCGTCCATCGGTGGCCATAGGAAACGCCCGCGAGAGATCCCCACCGGCATGCATCCTGACTCCCGCAACCTGTTCGACACAATGACGGCCACGTATGACGAGATAGCCAACCGTTTCTTCATGGAAAACATCATCTTCTAAGGCGGTCTCGGTGGTGCGGCCTTCGATCTCGACGAGACCCAAAGCCAAGATGGTCGATGCCCCTTCATGGCCGGCCACGAGGGCACGTCCGACACCTTTGCTCAAGGCCATGGAGGCACGACCGAGCCCTCACGCAAGGCCAAGATGGCATGGGCAACACCTTCCTGCAAGACCACGAGTTCCTGGAAGACTAGAACCTAGAAGAAGAAGATGAAGTGGACATCGATGGGGAGCCTTTGTTTTGTGAAGACGAGCTCGCCACCTAAGCCAATGCAAACAAGAAGCACCAAAGCAAATGGACAAAGGCATACACAAAGGATATGGACAAACTCCTTTGTGAATGTTGGAGGGACATTGGACAAGACCCCAACTTCGACACCGAGCAAAAGTCATCAACCTTTTGGCTAAGAGTTCACAGCGAATTACATGAATGCAAGAAGTTCGAGCCGTACAAGATGGAGAGCAAGCGTGGGTGGGTGTCCCTCTCAAAGCATTTGAGGGTGATGCAACAAGAGTGCAACAAGTTTTGTGCCACCCTTGGGAGCATCGAGGGCCGTCCGTGAGTGGCCTTGGCATCAAAGACATGGTATAGATTCCTCATATGCTTGCATGTCCTTTTGCCCATATGCTTGCATGTCCATTTGCCCATATGCTTGCATGCTCTTTGTTTGTTATTCCAAACTTTGGAAGCATTCAAGGCCCAACATGGGAACAAGTTATTTAACCTCACCCATTGTTGGATGGTTATAAATGGGGACGAGAAGTTCAAGGAGCAATATGCAGTCCTCAAGGCGTGTGGAGGGCAGAAGCCGTTGAGGAGCATGATGAGGGAGAGTAGCCGCGGCTGCAGGGAAAGACCAACTCGAAGAAAGAGGACAAGCGTGATGCAGCGTCGATTGCCTTGCATGCAACATTGCAAGGCATGATGACCAACAAGGATACAAGGGAGGGGAAGCACCGGCAAGACAAAGAAGAGCAAATGAAGGCCTCCGTGGAGATACATAGGAAGAAGCTCGAGATGGAGGCGGATAAGCAAATGAAGATGCTCTAAATCGAGGCTACCAAAGGCAAGACAAGAGCAAAAGAAGTGGCGCTCGCTTGCATGATGAAGGGGGTGAAGATCATGAAGGTGGACTTGAGCATGGTGTCCCCGAGGAAGAGGCCTTGGTTTGAGAAGATGCAGGACGATATGCTCAAGCTTGATGATTCATCTATGGCCGAGACGAGCGCCATCTTTTTTTGTATGCCGACAAGTGTGCCGGCATGACCACGACCGAGATGACGTGGTTGAACTCCCACCCCTTTTTTGTGTGCTGGCATGTATGCCAGCCGCTGCCAAGTGCGCTAGCATGAACTGCGTGCTTTTTTTGGAGGCTGGCATGTATTTCGGCCGCTGGCATGTCGCCGACATGAACCCTGGGCGAGGGCATGGCTGCTGGCATGATCTCTGGCCGCAGGCCTTTTTTAAATTCAGATAGTTTTCTGCGCGGACGAGAATTGGGTTGGCCAGTTGGGTGCACCGATTCGACACAGACGGACGACGAGCGGGCAACCGATCCAAACGAATAAAAAATGGACACAACGCGCGTTTGTTTGGGTCAATGCATTGGAGTTGCTCTAAGAGGAGGTTCGTTCTCTTTTCACAGGAAACAAATCCGGCGTTGGTGTGTGCAGTCTTGCTCGTGTTCCTTGTTTATTAATTAATTTGGGGATAGTAAGTAAACAATGTTTTATTCGCCAAAAAAAGTAAACAATGTTTATCATACGGATGCAAGTACCAGTATGACAAATTGTGTAGTCAATCCATTTGGCATGGCAAAGGTGGTGCTGAGATATGCATGGGCTTGGTTGGTAGAAATTCAAATAATAGTATGTTCTTACTAGTTAGCATTCATAAATCATAATGTACATACAAAGGATCTCTTCATAATCATCTCCCGTCCCTGTAAGAGAGATATTGATTATTGAATCTTAAGCAAACCCGTAGTATTTGCTTGGAAGAAACAGAGAGAAGTAGATTAAAATAATCCTCAAAACCCAAAACCTCAAGAGAGTCTGCAATCAGTCCGCCATAGTTTCCTCGACTCTGCAGCTTCCCCAACAATGGTAGCTCTCAGATCAGAAATAAACTGCCCTCGATGCACCGCCATCTCCACTGCATTGGATTCAGTTTGGTCGGGCACATAAGCTAGCATAGGAGGACCTGCTCCTCATCCAAGATAGATTGCAACGGGTTGGGGCAGCGAAGATGCAGGGATAGGGGAGAGACTGCTGGCTGGCTCGTTCTAGGGCGTGTTTGGTTGCCCGCATGCAGCCCAACCAGGCCCGCGCGGGATGTGCGCAGCCTGTTTGGTTGGCTGGGCTGCATGCGGTTTGAGGCCCGCACGAACCTCAAAGCAGCCTGGTCCGGCGGGAACTGCCGAATCGGCAGTTTCTCGCGAGCCTGGTCGGGCACGGCCGCGCGTGTGGGGCAGTTGCACGCCTCGGGCAGCGCGGGAGATGGATGTGACGTCTCATTACTCGCCCCCGCTCTCCTTTCACCGCCCAGGCGCACTGTTCCCACCGCTCCCTCTCTCTCCCTCACTGCCCCTCCCTCTCCTCTCCTCTGCTCCGATGGCTCCGCCACGCCCACCGCCGTGCCGCCCTCTGACCCCCGTCGACCAGCGCGTCTCCGATCCAGAGCGCTGGCTGGCTGGCTGCGAACTCGGACATGAGCTGGCCTCGGCGCCTGGGCGCCGTCCCCCATCTGCCGCCGCCTCCTCCACGCGCCGGCGCCGGCCAATGCGGTGCCGGTTGCTCCTGCTCCGCCGCCGATTCCGGACCTCGTGGTCCTGGGCTTGGCGTCGGCGCCGTCGACGGAGCCGCCCCTTGTTGGGACACCATTGGCCTCGGGGGTTTTCTTGACCCCCGTCTGAGGGTTTTCTCCGGTCGGCAGGCCGTCCTTCTTGACCTCCGGCGTGGCGTTCAGCACAGAGCTGATGCCGCAGGCCGTCGCCGGGGGCGGCTCGTCCTCTGCTCCGCCACCTCTATGGTTCCCGCCGGGGTTTTCACCCTGGCCTCAGTTCGCCGCGGCTGCGCGTGCTCCGGTGAGTCAAATCCCCAACAATCTTGCTCCTAGATGTAGATTAGCGATCAATTTCTTAGGCATGTGCTAGGATTGATAGGATTCTAGCAGATCCGATTGGATGCGATCCCAATCGAATCCAATCGGACTGATCTGTTCTTGTTTTGTATAGTGCATGTGCTACTGCTTGTGTTCATGCTAGAATGCTAGTAGCTGTGTTACATGCTAGATTCATGTTAATGCTAGATTCATGTTCATGCTAGTGCGAGTGCTACTACATGCTAGATTTGTGCTACATGCTAGTAGCTGTGTTCATGCTAGAATCATGTTCATGTTGAGTGATGAATGCTAGAATCATGTTGACTGATGGCATGCTCATGTTAGGATCATGTCCTTGTTTCATGTTGCATGTTGAAGCTAGGGTTTGTGCCATGAGTGGATGTTATACGTGCATGTAGTAGGATGGTCCCAAATCTGCATGGCTGCACATGGGTGCTATTGGCACTTGTTGTTGCTATTTTTAGATGTTTCCTTGTTTAGGATAGTGCAGTGATCAGTGCCAGTTGCAGCAAAGAAGATGCCACTGATCAGTGACTTGCCCAACAACAAGGGTCATTGATAAGTTGCCCCTAGGAAAATGCCACTTATCAATGGCACTTGCTGTTGGGCAAAATGGCATTTATCAATGGCACTTGCTATTGGGAAAGTCACTGATCAGTGTCATTGATCAGTGCCATTTGCACTACATCTAGTAGATTAGTGCTCTTGCCCAACACCAAGTGCCACTGATCATTGCCATTTGGCCATGAGCACATGCCACTGATCAGTGGCAGTTGCTGTTGGGCAAGTCCACTGATCAGTGGCACTTGCTGTTGGGCAAGTCCACTGATCAGTGCCGCTGATCAGTGGCATTTGCTTGCTTGCATGCTTTGTTTGATACTAATACTTGTCATGTTGCCTGACAAGATACTGAAGACTGACTGGGATGTGGCGGGTGGAGGAGCTCAGGTCGTGGCCAGAGCTGAGCGCGCCGAGGATTTCATCCCCACGAACATGTGGCTCAAGACGGTGGACCTGCCTGGTAGGATCGCCTTCATGAGCATGCCTCGTTCAAGGGGACGATCTCCGAGGCAGCGCCACGAGGAGGGGGCCAGGGAGCCGATGAGATTCTACGCACAGATCAAGGACAACGAGGACCTCGCCATGCTCGTCGTCCCTCCCAAGTTCGTGGAGGTGATGAACACCTGGCTGGTCATCAAGCGACTCCCGTGCGTGGTCAGGCTCTCATCCAACAAGAGGTGCGTGTTCTGGGTGCAGGTCTAGAACTTCGAGGGCTAGATGGTGCTTGGCCGGGGGTGGAACTACTTCTGCCGCTGCCACAAGATCGTCCCCGGCGACCTCGTCGTTGTGCGCATCTCCGGACTCGGACTGAAGGTTCAGATCTACAACCACGACTCGTCGGTGATGTGCAGGTACCGTTGCAGCAGGCACAACTGCCTTGGTGGCATCGAGTCGGCTATGTAGTTAAGTTAAGTCAGGTGTTAGTGGAGAACTTTTAGGGTGTGTGACGAGACTTGTGCTGGGAACATGTTCATATTTTGGCCAGGTGCAGCACCCTGGCACAACAGGGAAGGAGGATGCCCCTGCTCTTAATCTAGACTATGCTATCTAGTTAAGTAGTTTGCTGTGTTAAGTTTGCTGTCATTACATTGCTTGCTTTGTTTGATCTTGTTGTTGTGATGTTGCTGTTGTGCTGATCATGTGTGGTGGTAAGGCCACCACATTTGAATGGGGTGAGTAGAACACAAACGCTGTTTGCAACCAAACAGCTGAAGTTTGCATCTGCTCACACCCTAAGCACAAATGCGGGCAATCAAACAACAAGGGGGTAAGTTCCTCTTGATGCGATGCAGGCAAACAAACAGGTTGCATCTGCTGCATATGAGGCTGTATTTCAGCAACCAGGCTGGGTTGAGATGGACATGCAATGCAGGTACTGTTCCAAACTGCAACCAAACACGCCTCTAGATGTTTTCCGCGTGAAGAATGGAGAGGGAGAGAAGGAGGAACACATGAGGAGGAGGAGGAATGGGGATACAGGTGTCGATGATGTCTCCGTGCCTCGGCGGGGCAAGATCGGCAGAGGAAGGACTCTGCGAGGGAGATCCTGGAAATACCATAGATAATGTTTGAGAAGGACAAACATTAATCAATTCGCTGAAGCATCCTATGTAAGTACGAGGGAGTCATTTGTATGTAAATCAAGGCCATAAGGTTGAAATTATTTATATGAATACAAAGAGAAGCATGGTCATTCTACATTGTTTACATATTATTATCAGCTTTCAAGAAGTCGTATGGAAATACAGAGGTAAAGAAGGGAAAGAGATCGACACTGACTAGTACACTGAAGAATAAATCTGTACACACATTAGCTAAACATCAATCGATTGACTTTAGCTAATGGGTCAGTCGATTTTGAGATTCCCAAAGAAATTCGTAGAAGGAAGGATGGAGGGGAGGAAGGAGAAGGAAGGGGCTCGCTGTCGTCACCCCATTGTCTATCTCAGGGTTTAGGATGGGGGCGGTGGTGGACGACGGTGGTGGGGCTACGCCGGAGAAAAACTTGACGCGGAGGGAGAGGGGGGGGGGGGAGGAATGGGGCTACATGTGTCGGTGATGTGTCCATGCCTCGGCGGAGGAAGGACTCTACGAGGGAGATCCTGGTAATACCATGGTAATGTTTGAGAAGGACAAACTCTAATCAATTCACGTAAGTATTCTATGAAAGTACGAGGGAGTCATTTGTACGTAAATCAAGGCCATAAGGTTGAAATTATTTATATGAATACAAAGCGAAGCATGATCAGTCTACATTGTTTACATATTACCATCAACTTTCAAGAAGTCATATGAAAATACAGAGGTAAAGAAGGGAGAGAGATCAACACTGACTACTAAACTGAAGAATAAATCTGTACACAAATTAGCTAAACATCAATCGACTGACTTTAGCTAATGGGTCACTCAATTTTGAGATTACCAAAGAAATTCGCCAAAGAAGGCTGGAGGGGAGGAAGGAGAAGGAAGGGGCTCACCATCGTCACCACATTATCTATCTTAGGGTTTAGGGTGGGGCGGTGGTGGATGACGGTGGTGGGGCTTCAACGGAGAAAAAACTTGATGCAGAGGGGGGGGGATGGGGGTGGGGGCTAGAGGGATGTCCGGTGGCGGCGGAAGACCAACGGTGGGTGGTGGTTCAGGGGAGGGCTGGGCGGTGAGACGGTCGCGGGTGGCGGGGGCCGGCGGTTCGGCCGGCGACCCATGCGACGGTCAGCTGAGGAATAAGAAAGAAGAAGGCCCGTGCACCGTTGGATCTTCTTCGTAGGGTTGAAAATGGTCGACTAACCTAATTTTGAAAGTCAGACGACTTACTTCTAGCCACGCCCATCTATACAATTGACAACCTCTCACTTATATAGTCTGCAACCCCGAAGGAACTTGCATATCACAGGATCAACTGTTTATCCAAACATAGAGAGTAGTAAAAGAAGTAGGTTATGTTGTTGGTTTAACATAATATGCTAATTGAAGAAATCTAATTTATGCAATGGAACTAAGTAGTTTCCTAGTTTGTACGACAATTATGACAGAAACCAAAATAACCTGGGGGAAATATGAATTATCCGCAAAATAAGTAATGCACCTTGTGGATACAATATTATCCTTTCTATGACACTGCTGACCATTATTAATTTACTTCTCCTTTTATTTTTATTTTGCGGTTTGTGAAGTAATTCTCTAGAAAGGAGGCGGGACATCCGGCTAGGACTTATCACTTATGCTCACCTAACGGCTGTAGACATTATTACCTAGATTGGATGGATGATTTTCTTAGTTTCCAAGGATTAATGTTGAGCCCCATATGGTGCATATAGTTAGTAAATACAAGATACAGGATGTTAACATACTTGCCAAAAAAACTATGTACATACCCCCCTCCTCCTACCAAAAAACCACTCGGGGTGGTTTGACGAAAATATTGTGAGATACGGAATTCAAATTTAGGTCAACAAACCACTATACTCAAGCCCAACCCAGGCCCAATAGCCAACTTCTTTGTTTGATGATCTTGAACACATCCTGGGCCCATTTGTTGTCCAATTCAAGGAAACACTTTTGTTTGGCCCTTTTGACTACTTTAAAAAGTAGAGATGCGCCTTCCTACAACGTTTTCTTTATATCGTCTATTTGTTGGTCATATGCTTGGTGGATTTCTTGTTTCTCTGTTGTATTTTTCATGAATGGAGTAGTGCGGTATGATAACCCACAAGTATAGGGGATCAATTGTAGCCTCTTTCGATAAGCAAGAGTGTCGAACCCAACGAGGAGCTAAAGGTAGAACAAATATTCCCTCAAGTTCTATCGACCACCGATACAACTCTACGCACGCTTGACGTTCACTTTACCTAGAACAATAATAAAACTAGAAGTACTTTGTAGGTGTTTTTGGATAGGTTTGGAAGAATACAAAGAGCACATAAATAAAGAGTAGGGGCTGTTTAGATGAAGACACAACTAAGTTAGTTTTAGTAAAGAGCTTTTTGTCACGAGAAATTTATTTGTCCCTACGCAATCGATAACTAAACTGGTAATCATTATTGCAATTTTATTTGAGGGAGAGGCATAGGCTAACATACTTTATCTACTTGGATCATATGCACTTATGATTGGAACTCTAGCAAGCATCCGCAACTACTAAAGATCATTAAGGTAAAACCCAACCATAGCATTAAAGTATCAAGTCCTCTTTATCCCATACGCAATACTTACTCGGGTCTGTGCTTCTGTCACTCATGCCACCCACCATAAGCAAATCATGAACATATTGAAAACCCTACAACGGGAATCCCTCACGCTTGCGCGACATGGAGAGCACCATAGGACAACACCAATAATAAAACATGCAACTCAAACCAATCTTGATCATCAAATAACCCATAGGACAAAATGGATCTACTCAGACATCATAGGATAGCCATACATCATTGGGAAATAATATATAGCGTTGAGCATCATGTTTAAGTAGAGATTACAGCGGGTAAGAGGGAGGTTACACCGCTGCATAGAGGGGGGAAGAGTTGGTGATGATGGCGGTGAAGTTGTTGGTGAAGATTGCAGTGATGATGATGGCCCCCAGTGGCACTCCGGCGCCACCGGAAGCGAGGGGGAGAGGCCCCCCTTCTTCTTCTTCTTCTTCTTCTTCTTCTTCTTCTTCTTCTTCTTCTTCTTCTTCTTCTTCTTCTTCTTCCTGGACCTCCTCCCTAGGTGGGAGAAGGGTTTCCCCTCTGGTCCTTGGTCTCCATGGCATGGGAGGGGCGAGAGCCCCTCCGAGATTGGATCGGTCTCTCTGTCTCTCTCTGTTTCTGCGCTCTCCCCTGCTGCCCTTTCAACGTTCCTTTTATATCCGAAGATCCGTAACTCCGATTGGGTTGAATCTTTCACCCAGATTTTTCTCATAAAATTAGCTTTCTTGCGGCAAAAGAAGAGCATCAACCGCCTTAAGGGTGGCCCACGAGGGTCAGGGGCGCGCCCAAGGGGGCAGGCGCGCCCCCTGCCTCGTGGCCACCTCGGGCACCATCTCGCGTTGATTCTTCCTCCCATATTCTCCAAATATTCCAAAAATATTCTCCGTCCGTTTTTATCCCGTTTGGATTCCGTTTGATATGGGGTTTCTGCGAAACATAAAACATGCAACAAACAGGAACTGGCACTGGGCACCAGATTAATATGTTAGTCCCAAAAATAGTATAAAAAGTTGCCAAAAGTATATGAAAGTTGAATAATATTGGCATGGAACAATCAAAAATTATAGATACGACGGATACGTATCAGCATCCCCAAGCTTAATTCCTGCTCGTCCTCGAGTAGGTAAATGATAAAAAAGATAATTTTTGATGTGGAATGCTACCTAGCATAATCTTGATCATGTATCTAATCATGGCATGATTATTAAGACACGAGTGATTCAAGGCAATAGTCTATCATTTGACATAAAAACAATAATACTTCAAGCCTACTAATAAAGCAATCATGTCTTTTAAAAAAACAAGGCCAAGGAAAGTTATCCCTACAATTATCATATAGTCTGGCTATGCTCCATCTTCACCACACAAAATATTCACATCATGCACAACCCCGATGACAAGCCGAGCAATTGGTTCATACTTCTTAATGCGCTTCAGCTTTTTCAACCCTCATGCAATACATGAGCGTGAGCCATGGACATAGCACTATAGGTGGAATAGAATATGATGGTGGAGGTTGTGTGGAGAAGACAAAAAAGGAGAAAGTCTCACATCGACGCGGCTAATCAACGGGCTATGGAGATGCCCACCAATTGATGCCAATGTGAGGAGTAGGGATTGCCATGCAAGGATGCACTAAGAGCTATAAGTGTATGAAAGATCAAACTGGAAACTAAGTGGGTGTGCATCCAACTTGCTTGCTCATGAAGACCTCGGGCATTTGAGGAAGCCCATCATCGGAATATACAAGCCAAGTTCTATAATGAAAAATTCCCACTAGTATATGAAAGTGACAAAATAAGAGACTCTCTATCATGAAGAACATGGTGCTACTCTGAAGCACAAGTGTGGTAAAAGGATAGTAGCATTGCCCCTTCTCTCTTTTTCTCTCATTTTTTGTTGTTTTTCTTCTTTTTTTGGGCCTTCTCTTTTTTTCGTCTGGAGTCTCATCCCGACTTGTGGGGGAATCATAGTCTCCATCATCCTTTCCTCACTGGGGCAATGCTCTAATAATGATGATCATCCCACTTTTATTTACTTACAACTCAATATTACAACTCGATACTAGAACAAAGATATGACTCTATATGAATGCCTCCGGCGGTGTACCGGGATGTGCAATGATCTAGCGTAGCAATGACATTAAAAAACGGACAAGCCATAAAAACTTCATGCTAGCTATCTTACGATCATCCAAAGCAATATGACAATAAATGCTCAAGTCATGTATATGATGATGATGGAAGTTGCATGGCAATATATCTCGGAATGGCTATGGAAATGCCATGATAGGTAGGTATGGTGGCTGTTTTGAGGAAGATATAATGAGGCTTATGTGTGACAGAGCGTATCATATCACGGGGTTTGGATGCACCGGCGAAGTTTTCACCAACTCTCGAGGTGAGAAAGGGCAATGCACGGTATCGAAGAGGCTAGCAATGATGGAAGGGTGAGAGTGAGTATAATCCATGGACTCGACATTAGTCATAAAGAACTCATATACTTGTTGCAAAAGTTTATTAGCCCTCGAAGCAAAGTACTACTACGCATGCCCCTAGGGGGATAGATTGGTAGGAAAATACCATCGCTCGTCCCCGACCGCCACTCATAAGGAAGACAATCAATAAATACCTCATGCTCCGACTTCATTACATAACGGTTCACCCTACGTGCATGCTACGGGAATCACAAACCTCAACACAAGTATTTCTACAATCCACAACTACCCACTAGCATTACTCTAATATTACCATCTTTATATCGCAAAACTATTGCAAGGAATCAAACATATCATATTCAGTGATCTACAAGTTTTATGTAGGATTTTATGACTAACCATGTGGATGACCAATTCCTGTCATCTCTCTAAATAGATATAAGTGAATCAAGAGAGTTTAATTCTTTATACAAAAGATATTCCCACACTCTAACAAGTATAAGTTAAGCAAAAGAGCATTCTACAAATGGCGGTTTTCTATGTGAAGAGAAACAGGCAATCCAAACTTCAAATGATATAAGTGAAGCACATGAAGCATTCTATAAAGCCATACTCAAAAGATATAAGTGAAGTGCAAAGAGAATTATATAGATCAACCAAGGACTATCTCATACCAGCATGGTGCATAAAATAAAAATGAAAACTAAAGCAAAAGACGCTCCAAGATTTGCACATATCGCATGAACGAAACGAATCCGAAAACATATCGATACTTGTTGAAGAAAGAGGGGATGCCTTCCGGGGCATCCCCAAGCTTAGACGCTTGAGTCTCCTTGAATATTTACTTGGGGTGCCTTGGGCATCCCCAAGCTTGAGCTCTTGCCTCTCTTCCTTCTTCTCACATCGAAACCTTCTCGATCATCGAACACTTCATCCACACAAAACTTCAACAAAAAACTCGGTAAGATCCGTTAGTATAATAAAGCAAATCACTACTCGAAGTACTGTTGCAAACCAATTCATATTTTGTTTTTGCATTATAGCTACTGTAATACAACTTCTCCATGGATTAATCCACTGATATAAATTGATAGTTTCATCAAAACAAGCAAACTATGCATCAAAAACAGAATCTGTCTAAAACAGAACAGTCTGTAATAATCTGAACATTAACCATACTTCTGACACTTGAAAAATTCTGCCAAAATTATTAACAATAAAAAATTTGTATAGAAAGACAGTGAAAAAGGAATCAGAATCATTTGACGTCCCAATAAAAAATTAAAAATTGTGCACTACAGCCAAAGTTTCTGTCCTGCACCGCACAAACGAACAAGCATTGTAAACATCCTAAAGGCAAACCTTGGCACATTATTTTTATAATACAATGGAATTGTACAAGGGGATAATTATTTTTGTTGAAAAGTTTATGTAATCAAGATTCACAAAGTTTCCGTGAGCATGAACAAAGTTCAAGGCTAGCTCCCACTTTAACAATGCTCGTCTTTCTCACTTTCACTTTCCTTTCTGAAAAACTTTTGGGTTCCCCTCTTTATTTTTTTTGTTTTTAAACTATATAAAAGCACTCAACAGAAATAAATGACTCACTAAAACTTTTGGGTTGTCTCCCTAGCAGCGCTTTCTTTAAAGCCATTAAGCTAGGCATATAGTATTCAAGTAGTGAATCCACTCGGATCCCAAGGTATATCAAAGCCAATTTTAATTAGCAATGATTTGGCATTTAGTAGTGAGCACAAGGCAACATATATCATGCAACAACGAAGTCTAACTCTCTTCCTATGCATCGGCATGTCATAAAAGAACAATTCATGCACACAAAGTAAAGGCCAATGCATAGTATAAACAGTTTCTTGCAATTTTTTCGTGTTGGAAACATAGAGAGGTGGAGACATAGTTCCTCTCTCATAATAATTGCAAGTAGGAGCAGCAAGCACATGCATATTATATTCATCAAGATCATCATGTGTAGTAGTAAAAGGCAACCCATCAATATAATCCTTAATAAGGGTAAACTTCTCCGATATAGTGTAGTTGGGAGAATTCAAAAAGATAATAGGACTATCATGCGTGGGTGCAATAGCAACAATTTCATGTTTAACATAAGGAACTATAGCAAGTTCATCTCCATAAGCATAATTCATATTGGTATCTTGGCCACAAGCATAGCAAGCATCATCAAAAAGGGATATTTCAAGAGAATCAACGGGATCATAATAGTCATCATAGCAATCATCCTTCGGTAAGCACGAAGGGAAATTAAACAATGTATGAGTTGAAGAGTTACTCTCATTAGAACGTGGGCATAGGTAGCTAATCCGCTCTTCCTCCTTTTGTTCTTCGCTCTCCTCATCATCTTTTTCATCCAATGAGCTCACAGTTTCATCAATTTCTTCTTCCATAGACTCCTGCAAAATATTAGTCTCTTCTTGAACAGCGGAGACTTTCTCAATAAATGCATCAATATAGGAATTGTATTCATAATTCTCATAGCAATATTTCAATATAGCAGAACTTTCAGACCTATAAACATCATCATCAAAAGCTTCATATTTTTCAAACAACGATTCAATTTCATAAGCACCCTTAAAAGCAACAAATTCTTCTATTTGTTCCACATCATAGTAATCATATATACCATTAGCATAAGAAGATAAGGTTTCATTATCATTAAATTCGCATGAAAAGGGAAGGTGTGGAGACTTCATCCTAGAGCAACAAGTATAATTATATCTCAAGCATAGTTGCCTAGCATACCACTTCAACATATGAATTTGATCCCATAATAGTTTCCCTTTTTGAGTCAAGCGATAATCCCTAAAGTATTCATGTTGATCCAACGTGTCTCCCGTTACATAATTGAATGGGGTTTTCTCAGGATTATCAAAGTAGTACATAATATCTTTCACATAATGAGCATCGAGGGTTTTAGGAGGTTCCCCATCTCCATGAGTAGCAAGTACACCTAATATTTTTGGTATTTCGTGTTCCATATCCATAACTAAAGATAGAGAACAACTAAGAACAACAAACAAAAATTACTTAGTGATAAAGCAAACAAGCACACACGAGAATATTCACCCCACGCTATTGCTCCCCGGCAACGGCGCTAGAAAAAGGTCTTGATAACCCACAAGTATAGGGGATCAATTGTATCCTCTTTCGATAAGTAAGAGTGTCGAACTCAACGAGGAGCTAAAGATAGAACAAATATTCCCTCAAGTTCTATCGACCACCGATACAACTCTACGCACGCTTGACGTTCACTTTACCTAGTACAAGAATAAAACTAGAAGTACTTTGTAGGTGTTTTTGGTTAGGTTTGCAAGAATATAAAGAGCACGTAAATAAAAAGTAGGGGCTGTTTAGATGAAGACACAACTAAGTTAGTTTTAGTAAAGAGCTTTTTGTCACGAGAAATTTATTTGTCCCTAGGCAATCGATAACTAGACTGGTAATCATTATTGCAATTTTATTTGAGGGAGAGGCATAGGCTAACATACTTTCTCTACTTGGATCATATGCACTTATGGTTGGAACTCCATAAAGCATCCGCAAGTACTAAAGATCATTAAGGTAAAACCCAACCATAGCATTAAAGTATCAAGTCCTCTTTATCCCGTACGCAAACAACCTACTTACTCGGGTCTGTGCTTCTGTCACTCACGCCACCCACCATAAGAAAATCATGAACATATTGCAAACCCTACAGCGGGAATCCCTCACGCTTGCGCGACACGGAGAGCACCATAGGACAACACCAATAATAAAACATGCAACTCAAACCAATCTTGATCATTAAATAACCCATAGGACAAAACGGATCTACTCAAACATCATAGGATAGCCATACATCATTGGGAAATAATATATAGTGTTGAGCACCATGTTTAAGTAGAGATTACAGCGGGTAAGAGGGAGGTTACACCGCTGCATAGAGGGGGGAAGAGTTGGTGATGATGGCGGTGAAGTTGTTGGTGAATATTGCGGTGATGATGATGGCCCCCGGTGGCACTCCGGCGCCACCGGAAGCGAGGGGGAGAGGCCCCCCCCCTTCTTCTTCTTCTTCCTTGACCTCCTCCGTAGATGGGATAAGGGTTTCCCCTCTGGTCCATGGTCTCCATGGCATGGGAGGGGCAAGAGCCCCTCCGAGATTGGATCTGTCTCTCTGTCTCTCTCTGTTTCTGCGCTCTCCCCTGCTGCCCATTCACCATTTCTTTTATATCCGGAGATCCGTACCTCCGATTGGGTTGAATATTTCGCCATTTTTCTCATAAAATTAGCTTTCTTGCGGCAAAAGAAGAGCATCAACCGCCTTACGGGTGGCCCACGAGGATCAGGGGCTCGCCCGGGGGCAGGCGCGCCCCTGCCTCGTGGCCACCTCAGGCACCGTCTCGCGTTGGTTCTTCCTCCCATATTCTCCAAATATTCCAAAAATATTCTCCGTCCATTTTTATCCCATTTGGATTCCGTTTGATATGGGGTTTCTGCGAAACATAAAACATGCAACAAACAGGAACTGGCACTGGGCACTGGATCAATATGTTTGTCCCAAAAATAGTATAAAAAGTTGCCAAAAGTATATGAAAGTTGAATAATATTGGCATGGAACAAGCAAAAATTATAGATACGAAGGAGACGTATCACGGTATTACACCATTGGAAGTTAACAAGCTTTGTTTCAACGTTAAATTGTTACGATGCTAGGTCTGTCTGGCATGCCATGGTTGCTACATGTTGAGCACTGCGTTGGTTTTCCCTTGAAGAGGAAAGGGTGATGCAGCAAAGTAGCGTAAGTATTTCCCCTCAGTTTTGAGAACCAAGGTATCAATCCAGTAGGAGGCTACGCGCGAGTCCCTCGCACCTACACAAAACAAATAAATCCTCGCAACCAACGCGATAAGGGGTTGTCAATCCCTTCACGGTCACTTACGAGAGTGAGATCTGATAGATATGACAGGATAATATTTTTTTTATTTTTGTGATAAAGATGCAAAGTAAAATAAAAGCAAAGTAAAAAAGCAAAGGAAATAACTAAGTATTGGAAGATTAATATGATGAAGATAGACCCGGGGGCCATAGGTTTCACTAGTGGCTTCTCTCAAGAGCATAAGTATTTTACGGTGGGTGAACGAATTACTGTTGAGCAATTGACATAATTGAGCATAGTTATGATAATATCTAGGTATGATCATGTATATAGGCATCACGTACAAGACAAGTAGACCAACTCCTACCTGCATCTACTACTATTACTCCACTCATCGACCGCTATCCAGCATGCATCTAGAGTATTAAGTTCATGAAAACAGAGTAACGCCTTAAGCAAGATGACATGATGTAGAGGGATAAATTCATGAAATATGATAAAAAACCCCATCTTGTTATCCTCGATGGCAACAATACAATACGTGCCTTTGCCCCTACTGTCACTGGGAAAGGACAACGCAAGATTGAACCCAGCTAAGCACTTCTCCCATTGCAAGAAAGATCAATCTAGTAGGCCAAACCAAACTGATAATTCGAAGAGACTTGCAAAGATAACCAATCATACATAAAAGAATTGAGAGAAGATTCAAATATTGTTCATAGATAATCTTGATCATAAACCCACAATTCATCGGTCTCAACAAACACACCGCAAAAAGAAGATTACATCGAATAGATCTCCACGAGAGAGGGGAGAACATTGTATTGAGATGCAAAAAGAGAGAAGAAGCCATCTAGCTACTAACTATGGACCCGAAGGTCTGAGGTAAACTACTCACACTTCATCGGAGAGGCTATGGTGTTGATGTAAAAGCCCTCCGTGATGGATGCCCCCTCCGCCGGAGCTCCAGAACAGGCCCCAAGATGGGATCTCATGGGTACAGAAGGTTGCGGCGGTGGAATTAGGTTTTTGGCTCCGTATCTGATCGTTTGGGGGTACGTAGGTATATATAGGAGGAAGGAGTACGTCGGTGGAGCAACAAGGGGCCCACAAGGGTGGAGGGCGTGCCCTGGGGGGTAGGCGCCCCCCTACCTCGTGGCCTCCTCCTTTGTTTCTTGACGTAGGGTCCAAGTCTCCTGTATCATAATCTTCCTAAAAATCACGTTCCCGAAGGTTTAATTCCGTTTGGAATCCGTTTGATATTCCTTTTCTGCGGAACTCTGAAATAGGCAAAAAATAGCAATTCTGGGCTGGGCCTCCGGTTAATAGGTTAGTCCCAAAAATAATATAAAAGTGGATAATAAAGCCCAATAATGTCCAAAACAGTAGATGATATAGCATGGAGCAATAAAAAATTATAGATATGTTGGAGACGTATCAGGCATCCCCAAGCTTAATTCCTGCTCGTCCTCGAGTAGGTAAATGATAAAAACAAAATTTTTGATGCGGAGTGGTACTTGGCATAATTTCAATGTAATTCTTCTTAATTGTGGTATGAATATTCAGATCTGAAAGATTCAAGACAAAAGTTTAATATTGACATAAAAATAATAATACTTCAAGCATACTAACAAAGCAATCATGTCTTCTCAAAATAACATGGCCAAAGAAAGTTATCCCTACAAAATCATATAGTCAGGCTATGCTCTATCTTCACCACACAAAGTATTTAAATGATGCACAACCCCGATGACTAGCCAAGCAATTGTTTCATACTTTTGACATTTTCAAACTTTTTCAATCTTCACGCAATACATGAGCGTGAGCCATGGACATAGCACTATATGTGGAATAGAATGCTGGTTGTGGAGAAGACAAAAGAAGGGAGAAGATATCCCACATCAACTAGGCGTATCAACGGGCTATGGAGATGCCCATCAATAGATATCAATGTGAGTGATTAGGGATTGCCATGCAACGGATGCACTAGAGCTATAAGTATATGAAAGCTCAACAAAAGAAACTAAGTGGGTGTGCATCCAACTCGCTTGCTCACGAAGACCTAGGGCATTTTGAGGAAGCCCATCATTGGAATATACAAGCCAAGTTCTATAATGAAAATTTCCCACTAGTAAATGAACGTGACAAAATGAGAGACTCTCTATCATGAAGATCATGGTGCTACTTTGAAGCACAAGTGTGGTAAAAGGATAGTAACATTGTCCCTTCTCTCTTTTTCTCTCATTTATTGGGCCTTTTCTCCCTTTTTTATGGCCTTTTTTTAATTTTTCGTCCGGAGTCTAATCCCGACTTGTGGGGGAATCATAGTCTCCATCATCCTTTCCTCACTTGGGACAATGCTCTAAAAATTAAGATCATCACACTTTTATTTTCTTACAACTCAACAATTACAACTCGATACTTAGAACAAAATATGACTCTATATGAATGCCTCCGGCGGTGTACCGGGATAGGCAATGAATCAAGAGTGACATGTATGAAAGAATTATGAATGGTGGCTTTCCCACAAATACGATGTCAACTACATGATCATGCAAAGCAATATGACAATGATGGAGTGTGTCATAATAAACGGAACGGTGGAAAGTTGCATGGCAATATATCTCGGAATGGCTATGGAAATGCCATAATAGGTAGGTATGGTGGCTGTTTTGAGGAAGGTATATGGTGGGTGTAAGATACCAGCGAAAAGTGCGTGGTATTAGAGAGGCTAGCAATGGTGGAAGGAAGAAGGGTGCGTATAATCCATGGACTCAACATTAGTCATAAAGAACTCATATACTTATTGCAAAAATCTACAAGTTATCAAAGTAAAGTATTACGCGCATGCTCCTAGGGAGATAGATTGGTAGGAGAAGACCATCGCTCGTCCCCGACCGCCACTCATAAGGAAGACAATCAATAAATAAATTATGCTCCGACTTCATCACATAACGGTTCACCATACTTGCATGCTACAGGAATCACAAACTTTAATACAAGTGTTTCTCAAATTCACAACTACTCAACTAGCATGACTCTAATATCACCATCTTTATATCTCAAAACAATTATCAAGCATCAAACTTTTCTTAGCTTTCAACACACTCCTAAGAAAGTTTTTACAAATCTTGAATACCAAGCTTATTAGGATTATTTAAGCAAATTACCATGCTATTTAAGACTCTCAAAATAATCTAAGTGAAGCATGAGAGATCAATAGTTTCTATAAAACAAATCCACCACCGCGCTCTAAAAGATATAAGTGAAGTACTAGAGTGTAAGTGCATCTAGTGCCCCTTAGTGATTTTGGTGTATTGAAGACTTATAGGTTAAGGGACTAATGTGTTCATGAGTGTACACAGGTCTATAAGTCTATGAGGAGTTTGATATTTACAAAGAAAGTCGAATTCTAAAAATGAAGTTCTTCGATCAAGACTTGATATTCAAGACTTTCAAGACTTTGAAAGTGAAGAAATTGGTGTGACCTTGAAGACTTGGTATTCATTTGAGGAACATGAAGCGTGAAGACTTTTGTTTTCGTAGTTTTGTTTTCTCTTTCTTGAGTCATAGGAAACACCGTCTTCGTTAAAGGGGGTCGAGGAAATAGTAAGGAAAAATTTCCATGTGATGCTCAACTCAAAATCCTACACCTACCAATCCCTTCGAGTGAAGCCTTTGAAATCTCATACAGTTCAGTCAATTTCTTCAAAGGATGTAGACGAAGTTCTTCCGTCACGAGGAATTTGTTCGACCGAGGAGTTAGGAATTCACCAAAGTCGGATTGCCTACACAAGGAGGAACATGATAGCCCCGAGGAATTTGAGAGTCAAATTTCCGACCGTTCTTTGTCTTCTTGGCCACCTGTCCCAAAATATCTTATCCACCTAACGGTCATATCATTGAAGGGCATTTATGTCTTATCTTGTCGGGCTGCTCCTAGGCTATAAATAGCCGCCCCTACAACCACTAGCTGGTTGGCTGCTCGAGAGAACTTGACACTTGTCATTTGAGAGCAACCCATCCTCCGAGGACTTTGAGCGAAAATCATCGAGTGAGGAAAACCCAAAACCAAACCCCTACAAACCCAAAGTGATTGAGCATCATCAAGAGATTGATCCTGCGTGGATCCGACGCTTGTTACCTTTGAAGACTGTGCTTCTTCCAGACGGTTAGGCGTCATGGTCTAGAGCATCCAAGAGGAATTGTGGATCGCCGAGTGACCAAGTCTGTGAAGGTTTGGAAGTCGCTCAAGACTTACCACGAGTGATTGGACGAGGTATGTGACCTTAGTTCAAGGAGAATACGGTGAGGACTTGGTGTCTGAGCTGTGTGCTCAGCGACCGGGTGTCCGAGACTGTGTCCTCGAGTTTAAATACTCAGCCGCTCCAACCAGATGTACAACTGAGACAGCAGCTGGAACTGGTCTACCAAATCATTGTCTTCACCAACCTAACTGGTTCTATTTCCTCAACTCTTTCATTTCCTCATTACTATGTTGAGTGTTCGTTCATATCGTGTTTGAAGACTTTGATCAAGACTTTCTCAATTTCCTCAGTTCAATTTCTTCATCTGTTTGTCTTCATCTTGTGCTATCCTGTGTTTACGCTTTCTGTACTCTTTGTTTGTCTTTATTTCATCATGATGACCATGCCCGCATTCTCTTATGCTTACTTCTGAGTACTTATTCCGCTGCAAGTAGTTCTTCGCAAAGGAATTTCCTCACCGCAAATTCCTCGTTGAAGAATTCATAAAATCACCTATTCACCCCCTCTAGTCGATATAACGACTTTCAATTGGTATCGAGCAAGGTACTCCTTGTTCGTGTGATTTTGGTTTAACCACCTGGAGTTTTAGTTATGTCGACCGCAGGAATGAAGAAAGTGACATGCCCTATCTTTGACGGTCATGATTATCCCAAATGGAAGGCCATGATGAGGAAGCGCCTCATGGCAATGGACATCGAGCTGTGGACCGTCACTGAAATTGGTCTTACTGATCTATGCAAGACGGCGAACGCAGATGATATTCGCAAGTACACTCGACTTGACATCATGGCGAAGGATATCATCTGTTCCTGCCTATCTAGAGATGAATTCAAGCGCATTATGCATCTTTGCAATGCGAAGCTTATCTGGGACCGAATCTCCGACGTCTATGAAGGTCATCGAACCTGTCATGATCCTTAGTTTGAGGACTTCAAGGAATCCCTCAAAACAATGACTTTCGAACCAGATTCATCATCTTCTGCATCATGTCTCATAGCAAAGGGTGACGAGGTAACCTAATGTTCCTCATCTGAGTTTAGTGACTATGAATCTGATGATGATGGATCTGATGATGATATTGAACCTAGTTATACCAAACTTGTTTGCATTGCCACTAAACAACAAATGGCTTTTGAAAAGGTTCAGAACATGCTAGATAAAAGTGATGATATGTTAGGTGAAGAAATGGATCGCACTAAAGCCCTGACTGAAAATCTTCAGATACTTCAGTCTAGGTTTGACAACCTTCAAGGTCATCATAACACTCTCTTGTCTGATCATGAGAAACTTTCTTATGAATTTCTTCAAAGAAATCAAGATCTTGAGAAGCTAAGAGTGAGTTATGAAGATCTTCAGAAGGAGCGCGATTCATTACTTGCTCAACAAATCAGCGCTTCTCAGGAAGAATTTGTTCGTCCATGCTTAAAGTGCATTGAACGTGAATCTGCTAATTCTTCACCTAAATGTTCAAATGCTTCAACTGTTACAAATTCTTCACCTGCCTCTGCTATCACTAATTCCTCATCTGAGGACATTGCTAGTATCACTGACGATGCAGGGCTGAAGGAATTGTACATGACAGGCATGTACAAAAGCCTCAAAGGGCATCAGACTCTTTGTGATGTGCTTAAAAAGCAGATCCTCAATAGAAACCCTAGGAAAGAGGGTATTGACTTTGAGAGGAAACTCAATGCTAATGGAACATATTGGAAGCCTGAGCAGTACCCCAAAACCTCATGGGTTGCTGCAAAGGGACCTCCAGTTGATCCATCTAACTTATCTGGCTTTACATGTGAATCTCCTCATTCTTCTGATGAGTCATTTGACTCCAACTATAAACTGTTCAAAAATCAGAATGGTGAAGTATTTGCTAGATATGTTGGCACTAATTGCAGGAACGGTTCCCCTATGAAGAAAATCTGGGTTCCCAAGAAGTGCCTTGAAAGTCTTCAGGTGAATATCCTCATGACACCACCTGTGAAGAATAGGAACTCCAGATCCAACTCTTCATATGGACCAAATTCTTCATATGGATCCAAGTCCTCATACGGACCTAATTCCTCACGTGGATCAAATTCCTCAAAAGGATCAAAGTCCTCATATGATTATCATCGTGCTAACAACTCTGTTTCGCAGGGTAGAGCTAAGGGCTATGAATATGTGCATTATTCTTCAAACCAATATGTTCATAAGTCCTCAAGAATTTCTCCGCTTATTCATATGCTTACCCTAACCCTCTTATGTGAAACGAAATGGATTGGCCTCTATGCCACCATTCTCATATGGTGCTCGCAGAGTGATGAACTCTTTGCCACCCCTTCAGATGTGGGTGGTGAAGAAAAAGAACTAACCTCTTCTGCAAAGGTCAGGTCTCCAGACGTGCTTTAAACGTCTGAAGAATTTGCTGGGGGCCTGACAAAATTGCCTGAAAGGACGCAGGCTAATCATGAAGAAATGAACTTTCATTTCACACGTCCTCATACTACTTATCTATTATACTGCCTGATGAAATTCATCTGATGAACTTGATATCATATTCTTCACTGATGAAGTATATGAGATCGTAGGTTGCACTAATTCATCTGCAGGATGATCAACCCAAAGCCAATGAGTGGGTCCTCGATAGTGGATGTACAAATCACATGACTGGTGACAAGAATCTATTGATGGATACTCCCTTATCACCGTCACATCTGAAGCATATCATCTTTGCTGACAAAGGAAAAAGTCAGGTATTGGGTCTTGGTAAGGTTGTGATCTCTAAGGACATACACATGGACAAAGTCATGCTTGTTGAGTCCTTAGGATACAACCTCATGTCAGTCTCAATGCTTTGTGATCTTGATATGGTTGTTATCTTTGGCAAGTATCGTTGTGTTGTGATTATGGAAGTCGACAATTCCAAAGTCTTCAAGGCTTTAGGAGAGGAGACTTGTATATTGTTGATTTCTCTACAGACTACAACCAGCCGTGTGTCTACTTGCAAAAGCTTCGTAGGGCTGGCTATGGCATCGGCGACTTGGTCACGCAGGCATGAGGAATTTGCACACGCTTGCAAAGAAGAAGCATGTCATTGGCATTGAGAATGTCAAATTCCTCAAGGATCACTTGTGTGGAGCCGTGAAGCTGGAAAATGACCAAGGCCAAGCATCCAAATAAGACTATCATGACCACTACTCGTCCTTCGAATTGCTTCACATGGACCTCTTTGGTCCTAATCATTACTCAGCAATCACTAATGATGCATCTCTATATGGCTTTGTTATTATTGATGATTACTCTCGTTACACATGGGTACACATTGTTACTTACAAAATGAAGTGCAGAAGTCTTCAAATGATTTTCCTCGAGGGCTTCAACTAACTTTGGTGTGAAGATCGACACATCAGAGTGACAATGGAACTGAGTTCAAGAATTCGGTCTTGATGCCTATCTTGATGAACTTGGTATTACTCATGAGTTATCTGCTCCTATACTCCTCAAAGAAATGGCGTCGTGGAGCGCAAGAACAGAACTCTTGTTGAGATGGCTCGCACTATGCTTGATGAATACAAAACGCCTAGTCGTTTTTGGATTGATGCAATTGATACCGCATGCCACATCATCAACAGAGTGTATCTTCACAAATTCTTCAAGAAGACTGCCTATGAACTCCTCACTGACAAGAGACCCAATGTGAGTTATTTCAAAGTCTTCGGTGCTAAATGCTGGATTAGAGATCCTCATCACAGTTCTAAATTTGCACCGAAAGCACGTGAAGGTTTTATGCTTGGTTACGGAAAGGACTCACACACCTACAGAGTCTTCAACATCGTTCTTCACAAGATTGTTGATACTGTAGATGTGCGGTTCGATGAAACTAATGGCTCGCAAAGAGAGCACCTACCTTCGTGTTAGATGAACCAGCTCCCGGGAATCTATCAAGTTCAAGGCAACTGAGGATGTCATTCCTACTGAAGAATCTGCTGAAGAATTCATTCCTGTACGCGAAGAACGTCGAGCTGATGCACCTAAAGATAATGCTGAAGACAATGGTGCTGAGGAAAATGATCAAATTCCTCGACGACAACCAGCTCATCCTCGCGTTGCAAAAGAAGTGCAAGTTGACAAGATCATCGATGACATTGAAGCGCCAGGTCCTCTCACACGCTCAAAAGCTTCACATTTATCTAACTTTTGTGGGCACTATGCTTTTGTCTCTATCGCAGAGCCCACTAAGGTAGATGAAGCATTTCTGGAGCCTTAGTGGATTCAGGCCATGCAAGAAGAATTACATCAGTTTGAGCTCAACAATGTCTGGGAACTGGTCAAACGTCCAGATCCTCACAAGCATAATATCATTGGCACAAAGTGGATCTACCGCAACAAGCAAGATGAAAATGGCCTTGTGGTGAGGAATAAGGCACGACTTGTAGCTCAAGGCTACACACAGGTTGAAGGAATTGATTTCGATGAAACTTTTGCACTGTTGCTAGACTTGAGGCTATTCAGATATTACTTGCTTATGCTAACCATCATAATATCACTTTATATCAAATGGATGTAAAAGTGCATTCCTCAATGGTAAGCTTGAGGAAGAAGTATATGTTGCTCAACCCCTGTGTTTTGAAGATCCAAAGAATCCTCGACAAAGTCTTCAGACTCAACAAGGCCCTCTATGGTCTCAAACAGGCCCCACGAGCGTGGTATGATACATTGAAGGAATTCTTCGTGAAGAATGGCTTCACACCGGTTCACTCGACCCTACTCTCTTTACTAAATCATATGATGGTGAACTGTTTGTGTGCCAAATATATGTTGATGATATTATCTTTGGCTGTCGACCAACGTTATAGTGATGAATTTGCTTATATGATGAGTGAAGAATATCAAATGTCTATGATGGGAGAGTTGAAATTCTTCTTAGGTCTTCAAATTCGCCAACAACACAATGGCATATTCATATCTCAGAGAAATACCTCAAAGATGTCCTCAAGAAATTCGCATGCAAGATTGCAAAGGCGTAAAATTCCTATGCCCACAAATGGCCATCTATGCAATCGATGAAAATGGTATTGACTTCGATCACAAGGTATACCGCCCATGATTGGTTCTCTATTGTACTTATGTGCATCTAGGCCAGATATAATGCTTAGTGTTTGCATGTGTGCCCGATTTCAAGCTACACCAAGGAATCACACCATAAGGCTGTGGAGCATATTCTTCGACATCTAGCTCACACACCAACACTAGGATTATGGTACCCCAAGGGCTCTACTTTTGATCTCATTGGATATTCGACTCGACTATGCTGGTGATCGTGTGGACCGCAAGTCAACATCTGGTACTTGTCATTTCCTCGACGATCTTTGGTCCGTTGGTCCTCGAAGAAACAGAACTGCGTATCACTGTCTACTGCGGAAGCTGAAAACATTGCTGCTGGCTCTTGTTGTGCTCAATTGCTGTGGATGAAGCAAACTCTCAAGGACTACGACATCAACGTGAAGAATGTGCCTCTCTACTATGACAATGAGAGTGCCATCAAGATTGCTCACAACCCAGCTTCAGCACTCAAGACAAAGCACATTCAAATTCGTCCATCATTTTCTTCGTGATCATGTGTTGAAGGCGACATCTCCATCGAGCATGTGAAGACCAAGAACAACTAGTCGATATCTTCAAAAGCCCTTGGATGAGAAGAGATTTAGCAAGTTGCGTGTGAGCTAAATATCTTAGAATCTTCGAATGTTCTTTGAAAAGGACACACATCCCGACACTTATGCAAAATTGATGACTTAGATGTGCAACACATGAAGAAACGTTTTTCTTCAATCAATGAAGAATAACACTCTAAGTGTGAAGAAATTAACGAAGAATTTGATTCACAGAACCCAACGACAATTGTACGCGGTGTCTGAAATCATCATTCTTATACGGTGGGTCACGCCACCACCAAAGTTGAAAATCTTCAATTTGAGTTTTGAAATTCTTCAGTTTTCAAATTCTTCAACTTTTCAAAATCTTCACTGTTTCCGTCGTTTTTCTTCATTAGCTATGTATATATATGGGTTTATGTCCTCTACAGCATTCACTTATGGCTATTTCTTCAAGTCGCTTTTTCTGCTAAGTGAATGTGATCGGACCCTTCCCCCTCTATGCTATACTCAACCCAATCTATTCACAAATTCTTCATGTGCGTTCTATTTGAAACTCGTTCAAAATCTTCACCGTGTCCTAGTCAGCTGAAGAAATTGCGAACGGAACTTTAAAACTGATCTTATCCAAACTTTCGTTTTTTTGCCGCTCAAACCGTTCCGCATTCCATGATATATTTATCTATTTACCCACGATCTAACACAATCTCCACTTCTCAGTATGTGGGTGACACATGTCAAGCGAATGAGAAGGGTCAGGGGCACGTTCGTCCCAAATCTTCGGGCGAACAGTTTTTCACCATGGCTATATATACCCCATCTCCCCTTCCTCACTTCCTTTACTCCGCTCGACCGCTCTCTCTCGCTCGAGCTTCTCAAACCCTAGCGCCGCCGCTACTCCATCATCGCCGGTGAGGAAAAGCTTCACTGCCTCGACCTCGTCGCCGACGTACTCTCGCCAACCGCGGAAATCTTCACTCCGCCGCCGCCATAGCTGTCTTCCTCCGCCAAGTTAAGGCGTGGAAGATCTAACCTGACGAACTTCCCATATGTTCTTCTCAGTTCATCGTGTTCTTCACTTCGGGTAATTAAAAGTTACTTTTATTACTCGCTTTGATTCTCAAACCTTCCTGAAAATCTTCAAAGGTGTTTATTCTTCAAATATTCACACATATGAACACCTCAAACAAAATATGCTCTTGATTCATTTCTCTAAGCAATGATTCTTCAAGATTCCTCAATTGTGTGGATCCTCGATCTATACAACTCTGGAACCTAAGACAAAGATCGCTTAGTGAAATTCTTCAAGGCTCATCTGGTCAAATTCCTCAAACTAGTTCTTTTTGAAAAACCTTCTGAGAACGCATATGACCTCTCCAAATTCCTCGCAACTATACTCTGTTCACAGGTACTCATGTCAACTGCTGAATCACTAGGTTCTCATCAACTTAACTCATTTGCAGCCTTCCTCAAAGAAAAGTTGCATACTTCTTCAGAGAATTCGTTTGTTCAAATTCCTCACCTGAAGAATATGGCAGAAGGAAAGAAGCCACAAAAAGGAGGAAAGAGGCCTGAGGTCATGACTGCGTTTGAGATCCCTGAGGAAATATATGCTGATTATTGCACACCTGATTAAGCCGAGTTCGGCAAAGAAAACAAAAATCAGCGCAAGGTGCGCATTCAAAGGATTGAAAGGAGATGGGCAAGGGAATGGAGGGAGTACAGATATGTAACTCCAAAGTACATGAAGAAATTCGCCTCAATCCTCCATGCCCAAGAGCTCCATTGGCACCGGTCAAGAAGTCGACCCCACCAAAGATCAAGCGTGGTGAGGACTTTCCTTTAGAATGGGCCAAGCGCCAAGCCAAATTGGCAAGACAAGCCAATGAGGTTGTGAGGAAATTTAATGAGGACTCACATCTGCTGCTGCCACCGAGGCCTCTGTCAAGCCAAGAAAATATATGGCAAAGAAGCCCGCACACAAGCCAAGTGCTTCACCAACAAAGGCCCTCACGGCCAAGTTCTCACCGTGCCCTCACGGCCAATTCCTCATGCTGCTCCTGCTCCTCCCAAGTCCTCACTGCTCCTACAAAGTCCTCAAGCAGTTCCGACAAAGTCCTCAAGACTGTGCATCCGCCACGTGCAAAGGACTGCAGCATCTCCATTGCCTCCGTGTTTCAAAGAAGTTCCTCACCTGCACCAAATTCTTCATCCGCCCGACTCTGCTGAATACTAAGGCCACAATGGGCGAGGTCCTCGCCAAGTCCCAAGAAGAAACAGGTCGCCTTCCAAGAGCCACCGAAGATGATGAGGCTGATGATGATGAACTTGCGAAATCATCGAGACCGCCAAGAAAGGGCCATAGAGCCAAAGGCACACTGCCCATCTTTGTTGGATCCAAGAGCGATCCTAGACTACATTGATCTCGGCACAAGGACCCAAACACTCCTATGCCTCGACTTCAAGTTGACACTGGACAAAGTCACATGCTGACTCATTTCATCCAAGAGGAGAAATGGAAATTTGATACTGCCAGAGAGATCAAGAAATCGCAGATGTAAAGGAGAAACTGCTGAAGAAAAACGTTGTCAAGATGACAACTCAAGAACTTATCAAGATGCAGGCTGACATCAAAGCCCTCAGTGACAAATTTAACTCCTATTATGCTGATTGGCAAGGAGCCAAAGTCGATTCGTCAACTGACGAAGAAGTTCACCAATGTTGCTGCCCCAACGCAACATGAAATTCCTCAGTGGAGCCTCACCAAGAACTGAAGAACATGCCAAGACCACTGATGAAGTTCAGCTGTCAAGACAATGCTAGTTCCAGGTTGATGATCCCATTCCAGCCACCGAAGAAATTGCGGTGGCATCCACTAGTGGTGCGCTGAAGAAATCGAACAAGTCGGGCAATCTGCATCGATTACCGAGGAAAATCAACCAGATTCCTCAGCTCCTCCTGCGCCAACACCAACTCCAATTCTTCCATCTGCCTCTGATGTGAAGAAGACCAAGGCTGCAGAACGAGCTGCAGTGAAGAAACGGAAAGCATCAGCTACGTCAAATTCTTCGGCTGCGAAGAAAATGAAGCCAATGACCAGCTCCTTTGAAAATCCTATTGATGCTGTTCCAATTTCCTCAATTCCATCAAAGGACCTTGTTCCTTTTGGTGAAGATTATGAGATCCCAAGCGGATCTGATGAAGAAGATCATTTTGCTGCTTCGTCAGAGCAGATTGATGAAGAAATTGAAGTGGAAGCAATCCCTTCAACCCCAATCATTTCCTCGCCTATGCCTCAGTTCACAGCTGAAGAGGCCGGTGTTGAGGAAATTGAAGAAGATGTGGATATTGGAAGCACAACGCCAGTGATGAACGATGACTTTTGGGAAAGTCAGCATCCAAATTCTCCACTCTTCACCCCAATTCAACAGATTCCTCAGTCCCCTGCTCCAACAGTTCAAATGGGCTCTGAAGAAACTCATCCCACTTCATCTGTCCATGAAGAAATTCCAGCCACTAGCGCCGATGAACTCTCTTCTGCTGATCCTCGATCGCACTCAGAGAGAACAAGAAATTCCTCACTGAAGAACCTGAGATTGCAATTCCAGAGGTCGTGATGCAACTCATCGACACTCCATCGCCAAAGCCAAAGAATCCCTTCTCAACAAAGCAAAAGTTCAAGGCTGAAGATTTCTTCATGCGAGCACGTATTCTTCACTGACATAATCCATATGATTCTGCTCGATAAGGAAGAGGCGCTTCGACTGCCACCAAGCCAATTTCTATTCCTTAGTGCTCTTCAACAAAGACAAAGTCTTCGATCATGCACATATTCCTCATGTGGACATGGAGTCTCTGCCAGCTTGAGCCGGTCCTCGGTGTTCTTCACGACGCAGACTTCAATTTCTGCATTGACATCTGTGATTGGAATGAAGAACTCATTCTTCAATTCTATGCAACGCTGCACATCACCGGAGACGCCAAGACGTGAACTCATGGGTGTTAGATCGATGTCCGAAAATACTCACTACAAGGCACCAAAGAATGAATTGCTTCGTGCTCTACCACTCGATCCTCCCTTAATGGTGCTCGTTGTATCTACAACGAACCTGAGCTTTCAAATCACTATATGCAAGTGCTTGATGAAGCCTTTGAAGCTGTGGCAGGCCCTAAGAACCAAATTCCTTGTCAAGGAATTATTGTATGTGCCTCGGATCTGTCTATCGGATTCGGCGAAGACAATGAATCCTATCAAAGGCCACGACTCAAATGATGAAGAAGTCGTTGGCATCATGAAGAATATGCTTTTCAATATCATTCATGGTGTTCCGTCCAACTTCCATGATTTCTTCATGAGGACTCGCGAATATTGCTATGTCACCTTTTGAGCTGAAGCCTTATGCACCATGGATTATGAGGTTCATCAGGACAAGTTCTTCACTCAATTACAAGGCTGATACTCTGAACCACTGCAGCTACTTGCCCCCGATTGAAGTCCTCAAACAGACATTTATCTCAGCTGATGACAAGGGCAAGGCAACTGCTGTGATCGATGAAGGCACTCGTCCATTGGATGGTCAGTTTCGCAAAGCTGCATCCTACTCCACCAATGATGACTCTGCCACACATGACTCTGCCGCCAATACCTCAGCCAAGCAAAGTCCTCAAGCCATAGCACCCAGGGTGATGACTGATCGTGAGTTACTCCCCAGTCTTCATCAGAAGGTTGATCGCAATCATAAATGGGTCAAGCGTCGCTTTGGTTCAATTCTTCACAACATGACCTCTACACACAATGCAAAGAAGAAAACCACTACTACCTCCAAGAAACCTTCAAACGCACTGGCTGTTCTTTCTAATGTCTACAGCGTGGAAGAATCGAAGACAATGGGTCTCAAGGAAGAATTTGACTGGTCTGCACCTCCTCCAAGAAATACAAGAAGGTCAAAGTTCCTTCCTTGGTGGCTAGCTCCTATTCTTCATCACGAGACACCGATGAAAATGAAGACTTGGACGACATCGCGACAGGCCCTACTACGACAACCGACCCCAACAACGCCGCGCCCTTCATCAACTTGAAATTCTTCGAGGCGTTAGTCCTCGCCGATCCTTTTGGTCATTCGATGACAAAGGGGGAGAAATTTGAGTTAGTCTTCAAGCGGGTCTATTATATGGGCATTTTTTTGTTAAGTTACAACTCTCGTTCTTCTGAAACTTTTATTGGATCAAGTTGTAATCTTAAACCCGATGGTGTTTTCATACTTTTGATGCACTGTGCTCTGATACTCTTGATGCGTTATTTTGCATGCTTGTTCCTCATTAATGTTATCGCACGCATGCTGAATTTCATCAAGCACCATATTTCATCATGCATTTCAAATTCTTCATATTATATGTCAAATGCGTGTATGAATTACAAGATATAGGGGGAGATCTCCATGATTCAACTCTTCAAATGTGCACTGCCTCAAAAGCAAATCCCTCACTATGCACATCTTCAGGGGGGGTTATTCTATATCTTGCAATCAAATTCCTCAACATCAGTATTTACACTTCATATGTTTATCCCCGTTGAAAACTTAACCTATATTGTCATCAATCACCAAAAACAGGGAGATTGTAAGTGCATCTAGTGCCCCTTAGTGATTTTGGTGTATTGAAGACTTATAGGTTAAGGGACTAATGTGTTTATGAGTGTACACAGGTCTATAAGTCTATGAGGAGTTTGATATTTACAAGGAAAGTCGACCCTAAAAATGAAGTTCTTCGATCAAGACTTGATATTCAAGACTTTCTCAAGACTTTGAAAGTGAAGAAATTGGTGTGACCTTGAAGACTTGGTATTCATTTGAGGAACATGAAGCGTGAAGACTTTTGTTTTCGTAGTTTCGCTTTCTCTTTCTTGAGTCATAGGAAACACCGTCTTCGTTAAAGGGGTTGAGGAAATACTAAGGAAAAATTTCCATGTGATGCTCAACTCAAAATCCTACACCTACCAATCCCTTCAAGTGAAGCCTTTGAAATCTCATACAGCTTCAGTCAATTTCTTCAAAGGATGAGACGAAGTTCTTCCGGTCACGAGGAATTTGTTCGGACCGAGGAGTTAGGAATTCGCCAAAGGCGGATTGCCTACACAAAGAGGAACATGATAGTCCCGAGGAATTTGAGAGTCAAATTTCCGACCGTTCTTGTCTTCTTGCGCCCACCTGTTCCAAAATATCTTATCCACCTAACAGTCATATCATTGAAGGGCATTTATGTCTTATCATGTCGGGCTGCTCCCTAGGCTATAAATAGCCGCCCCCTACAACCACTAGCTGGTTGGCTGCTCCGAGAGAACTTGACACTTGTCATTTGAGAGCAACCCATCCTCTGAGGACTTTGAGCGAAAATCATCGAGTGAGGAAAAACCCAAAACCAAACCCCTACAAACCCAAAGTGATTGAGCATCACTGAAGAGATTGATCATGCGTGGATCCAACACTTGTTACCTTTGAAGACTGTGCTTCTTCCAGACGGTTAGGCGTCATGGTCTAGAGCATCCAAGAGGAATTGTGGATCGCCGAGTGACCAAGTCTGTGAAGGTTTGGAAGTCGCCTGAAGACTTACCACGAGTGATTGAACGAGGTCCGTGTGACCTTAGTTCAAGGAGAACACGGTGAGGACTTGGTGTCCTGAGCTGTGTGCTCAGCGACTGGGTGTCCGGGACTGTGTGTCCTCGAGTTTAAATACTCAGCCGCTCCAACCAGATGTACAACTGAGACAGCAGTTGGAACTGGTCTACCAAATCATTGTCTTCACCAACCTAACTGGTTCTATTTCATCAACTCTTTCATTTCCTCATTACTGTGTTGAGTGTTCATTCATATCTGTGTTTGAAGACTTTGACTGAAGACTTTCTCAATTTCCTCAGTTCAATTTCTTCAGTCTGTTTGTCTTCATCTTGTGCTATCCTGTGTTTACGCTTTCTGTACTCTTTGTTTGTCTTCATTTCATCATGATGACCATGCCCGCATTCTCTTATGCTTACTTCTGAGTACTTATTCCGCTGCAAGTAGTTCTTCGCAAAGGAATTTCCTCACCGGTAAATTCCTCAGTGAAGAATTCATAAAAATCGCCTATTCACCCCCCTCTAGTCGATATAACGCACTTTCATAGAGCAAAACTATATAACTCAAAAGATATAAGTGAAGCACATAGAGTATTCTAACAAATTCCAAATCATGTATGGATCTCTCAAAAGGTGTGTACAGCAAGGATGATTGTGGTAAACTAAAAAGCAAAGACTCAAATCATACAAGACGCTCCAAGCAAAACACATATCATGTGGTGAATAAAAATATAGCTCCAAGTAAAGTTACCGATGGAAGTAGACGAAAGAGGGGATGCCTTCCGGGGCATCCCCGAGCTTTGGCTTTATGGTGTCCTTAGATTATCTTGGGGGTGCCATGGGCATCCCCAAGCTTAGGCTCTTGCCACTCCTTGTTCCATAATCCATCAAATTCTTTCACCCAAAACTGGAAAACTTCACAACACAAAACTCAGCAGAAAATCTCGTGAGCTCCGTTAGCGAAAGAAAACAAAAGACCACTTCAAGGTACTGTAATGAACTCATTCTTTATTTATATTGGTGTTAAACCTACTGTATTCCAACTTCTCAATGGTTTATAAACTATTTTACTAGCCATAGATTCATCAAAATAAGCAAACAACACACGAAAAACAGAATCTGTCAAAAACTGAACAGTCTGTAGCAATCTGTAACTAACGCAAACTTCTCGAACTCCAAAACATCAGCCAAAACAGGACGACCTAGGAAATTTGTTTATTGATCAGCAGCTATTGGAATCACTATTTTATCACGTTCTGGTGATTTTTAACAATTGTTTTCGTAAACAGAAAGTTTCTGGAAATTACAGCAAGATCAAATAACTATCATCCAAGAAGATCCTATAGGTTTAACTTGGCACAAACACTAACTAAAACATAAAAACACATCTAACCATAGGCTAGATCAAATATTTATTCTAAAACAGAAGCAAAAAAAGCAAAAAACTAAAAATAAAATTGGGTTGCCTCCCAACAAGAGCTATCATTTAACGCCCCTAGCTAGGCATAAAAACAAGGATAGATCTAGGTATTGCCATCTTTGATAGACAATCCATAAGTGGCTCTCATGATAGATTCATATGGCAATTTTATTTTCTTCCTAGGGAAGTGTTCCATGCCTTTCTTTAATGGAAATTGGAATCTAATATTCCCTTCCTTCATATCCATAATTGCACCAATCGTTCTAAGGAAAGGTCTACCAAGAATAATAGGACATGAAGGATTGCAATCTATATCAAGAACGATAAAATCTACGGGCACATAGTTCCTATTTGCAACAATAAGAACATCATTAATTCTTCCCATAGGTTTGTTAATAGTGGAATCCGCAAGGTGCAAGTTTAGAGAGCAATCATCAAAATCACGGAAATCTAGCAAATCACACAAAGTTTTGGGAATAGTGGAAACACTAGCACCCAAATCACATAAAGCATAGCATTCATGATCTTTGATCTTAATTTTAATAGTAGGTTCCCACTCATCATAAAGTTTTCTAGGGATAGAAACTTCCAACTCAAGCTTTTCTTCATAAGATTGCATCAAGGCATCAACGATATGTTTAGTAAACGCTTTATTTTGACTATAAGCATGAGGAGAATTTAGCACGGATTGCAACAAGGAAATACAATCAATCAAAGAGAAATTTTCATAATTAAATTCCTTGAAATCCAAAATAGTGGGTTTAACATCTAGGGTTTTGATTTCTTCAATCCCACTTTTGTCAATTTTAGCATCTAGATCTAAAAACTCTGAATTTTTGGAACGCCTTCTAGGTAAAGGTGTCCCATCATTATTAAGATTCATATTGCAAAACAAAGACTTAATAGGGGACACATCAATAACTTTTAGATCTTCATCTTTATTTTCATAGAAATTTGAAGAACACGCTTTTATAAAGCAATCTTTCTTAGCACGCATTCTAGCGGTTCTTTCTTTGCACTCATCAATGGAAATTCTCGTGGCTTTGAGAGACTCATTGATATCATGCTTAGGAGGAGTAGATCTAAGTTTTAAAGAATCAACATCAAGAGAAACTCTATCAACGTTCCTAGCTAATTCATCAACTTTAAGCAATTTCTCTTCAAGCAAAGCATTGAAATTCTTTTGCAAATTCATAAACTCTTTAACACTAGTCTCAAATTCAGAGGGCATGTTATTAAAATTTCCATAAGAATTTTTGTAGGAGTTACCATAATTATTAGAGGAATTGCTAGGATAAGGCCTAGGATTAAAGTTTCCTCTATACGCGTTGTTACCAAAATTATTCCTACCAAAAAAATTCACATCCATAGATTCATTATCATTCTCAATCAAAGTAGACAAAAGCATATCATTAGGATCAGAAGAAACACTCTTAGTAGCAAATAATTTCATAAGTTCATTCATCTTTCCACTCAAAACATTAATTTCTTCTATCGCATGCACTTTTTTATTAGTAGATCTTTCAGTGTGCCATTGAGAATAATTAACCATAATATTATTGTAGCGACCTGACCCAAAATCGGTCAAATCTCTGTGTCTGTACCATCCCAAGATCATGCTGGTACTCACAGTACATCGATAAAGTAATCAAAGTTCAATCACACCTGAATATCATTAATCGATTCTCATATAGAGTCTTTATTACAAGGGAATAAATTCGGCTCAAGGCCAACTCATGAGAAATAAACTAAAATGTTGCGGAAGCGTCGAGGTAAAGCGAGTCCATCCGACTCAAAGGGCAATCGCCAAGCGCGAGCGTAGCCTCACTCCCGATCGAATATATCTACGCAACATAATACGTTGCAGCCATGTAGGTCAGCTTTTGGAATAAGCTGGCAAGTCATGAAGAATAACAATAATAAAGTTACTAACTCTATATGCATTTTGGCTGTGGAGCTCTAAGTCTCATCATTTTGCGAAAAAGCAAATTTTATCCTACTACAGTGGACTTACTTGCAAATTACTACAATTGTTGGTAGTTATTGAGATGGTTCCGCCAACCAATATCTCGTTCCCAAATTATTATTAAGTCATAAACCCTCAAAATTAATCCATTAGTTTTAGTGTTGAGATATCCGAATACTTCCAAGGTCCAGAGGCTCAAATGTCCGTAACCGGGGACACGGCTAATCGATTAGGTTATAACCCTCTGCAGAGGTTTGCGCACTTTCCCGCAAGAATCATTCCTCCTTTAAAGTCTTCGCACTTCATGGTGTTTGAAGACGGACGAATGAAACAGGTCTTCCAAAGAGTTCTTCCGCCGCTGCGGTACCCATCCAATCCTACCGTTCGTCTACTTCTCGTAGTACCGCCCAGCAGCGTCACTACTAGGGTCAACCCAGCCAGAGCCCATAATGGCTTGCGGCTGCATAGGTAAGCTTCGGTCATGGGGCATCCATCCTTCTCTTTGTGGCTGGGTGAAGCTTTCCGCAGGATGTCATGGCGCTTCTCCATGCATCCCGCCACCACTGGGTGCTCCAGGTGCCCACAACCGCCCTCCACCCAGAGTGATTTTCCAAGTCCATCTTGATCATTGTAGTCCATGGGTTGTCATCATCATCATTGACTCTCACATCTTGCTTATGAATTTCACTCATCCCAAATCCGCTCTCGAGCATAGCAAAGTAACTACTACGTCCGGGGTCATGGTAACAAGGGATTGGTTCATCCTACCACATGATACTACTCAAGTTTAATGACTTCAAGATTTCACTACTGCATGCATGGTGGGGTGGTGACAACTACTAATGCACAAAACATAGGTATAGAAATAACATGATCAAAACTTGCCTTGCTGATGATCCTCGTAAGCTAAAGAGTCGTAGTAGCAAGCTTCGCACTCCGGAAACTCTACCGAGACAAACAATAACACAATAAGCATAAAGTAAGAGGATCACACAAGATAACAAAAGTAACATAGCACAACATAACAATCAAAACCAAATCCAAAAGAAAAACTCAAAGAAACCAATTCAAAGTTTTTCCCTACTCCAAACAATAACTAAAATAGTTTTTATATAGCAAAAATTCCTTAATATGACCCTATCATGGTTTTAAGTTAACTTAACAGAAAAGGTTTCACTAAACAACTAGGAGCAAAAAGAATTAATTAAAAGCTATTATAAAACTCATTTTAGGCCTAATCCAATTTCTATTAAGAAAATTAATTTAAAACTTTTATTAATTATAAATAAAAGTTCATCTACTAGCATGACAGAAACTAACCTAGAATAACTAATCACAAGTTAAAAATAAATTAATTTACTAATTAATTAATTAGGAAAACAGAACTAGTTAATTAATTAGGATTAATAGGATTCTGTCTAAAACAAATTATTTATTAATCCTAAAATACCCAAATTAATTTCTAGGGTTTGGCAATGTCAAAATAAAGTGGTGACAAAAAGAATCATGCAAAATAATTTTTCTAACTAAAGTTATAGCAGATTTGCTATTCTGACTAAAACAATATTAAAGCATTTTTAATTATTTTTAACATAGCTATATATATATATTTTTCAGAAACTACATAAAATTTGCAATCCAACAAAAAAAGAATCACTCAAAAATATTAAACAGAATAAAAGATATACATTTTTGAAAACTGAAACTATTCGGCTAAAACAGAAAATCAAAATAAAAGGAAAAAGGCCTAATGGGCCTATACTGTGCACTAGGCGTAGTTTAGTCTAATAGGGCCCTAGGTTTAAACTAAACGAACCGGCCTAAAATAAAAACCTAAACTAAAAATAAACCGCGTGGACCGGCCGGTTTTCTAACTAAAACCTACCCCTTCGGGGGCTTCTAATCTTAGCCGTAGATCTACGATCGAACGGTGGAGGGGGATGCCGGGGACTTACCGGACTCCGGCGACGGCGGCGGCGGCGGCGAAAGTGCTCCGAGGCGTCCGGGCGTCGGCGAGCTTCGGAAGGGCATCGGGGTGGTCGGGGGATCCCGGATCCTTCGGGATCCGGTGGATCTTCGGCGAGGTCGGTGGCGTGGGCGAGGGGGAAAGAAGAGGGGCGGGTCCCACGAGTCAGCGAGAGAGAGAGAGGGGCGAGGGGGTCGGGTGGCCGAGGCCAACGGGTTTCGGCGAGGGGGGGTGCGAGGGGGTGAGCTGGGCTGGCCTGGCTGGCTCTGGGCTGGCCAGTTGGGCCGGCTCGGCTGGGCCTGGCGCGGGGCTGAGGAGGGGGCTGAGGGGTGAGGCGGCGCTGGCTGGGCCTGGGGTGGCCTGGCTGGCGCCCCGGGGGTTTTTTTTCTTTTATTTTTTTAATAAAACTAAAACAAAAATAAAACCAAATCTAGAAATAATTTATATAGGGTATATATATACCAAAATGATCAGGGGAATATTCCCTTTCATTTGAACATTTTTCCAAAGGCAAAATCCAAACTTCATAAAAATCTATTTTTTTCAAATTCAAATAAAATTCAGATTTGAATCCAAATCTTTTGGCAATGTTTCCTCTGATATTTTGGAGTGTCATGTTTGCTCCTCTCATACTTTTGATCAAGTATTTATCAGGCTTAGTTTTTGAATTGTTTCCCACATGCCAAAGTTTGAAATTCAAATTCAAACTCAAATTGCTCTGAAACTTCAAATGGCATTCAAATTCAAACAGGATGCATAGGATGCTTAGCTATAATTGTAAAACATTCCAAATAGGAAATTTGGGATGTTACAAACCTACCCACCTTAAGATGAATCTCGCCCTCGAGATTCGGGTTGGCTAGCAAATAGGTGCGGATGGTCTCGACGAAGATCTTCTTCGTGTTCCCAGGTGGCTTCTTCCTCGGTGTGGTGACTCCACAGCACCTTGCAAAACTTGATGACCTTGCTGCGGGTGACTCTGCTTGCAGTCTCAAGAATACGGACGGGTTTCTCTTTGTAAGTCAAATCACTGTCAAGCTGTATGGCCTCTAGGGGCACTGTGTCTCTCAACGGAACATCGGCCATGTCGGCATGGCACTTCTTCAACTGAGAAACGTGGAAGACATCATGAACTCCGGACAATCCTTCCGGCAATTCCAACTTGTATGCAACTTCTCCACGACGTTCGAGGATTTTGTAGGGGCCAATGAATCGGGGTGCTAACTTTCCCTTGACTCCAAACCTCTTGATTCCACGAAGTGGAGACACACGAAGATATGCTCGGTCTCCCACTTCGTAAGTCACCTCCTTGCGCTTACTGTCGGCATAACTCTTCTGTCTCGACTGTGCTATCTTGAGCCTGTCTCGAATCAGCTTGACTTTCTCTTCGGAATCCTTGATAAGATCGGAACCGAAAAGTGATCGATCTCCAACACTATCCCACAAAGAATGGTGTTCTACACCTCCTTCCGTATAGAGCTTCGAAGGGGCCATCTTCAATGGATTGATAACTGTTGTTGTATGAGAACTCTGCGACGGCAAATTATCATCCCAGCTAGACCCATAGTCTAGTACACAAGCTCTCAACATGTCTTCCGAATCTGATTGACTCTCTCGGTCATCCATCTGTCTCATGGATGAAAAGCTGTCTCAATTCCAGCCTCGCACTCCAAAGTTTCATGCAATCGCTTCCAAAACTTTGAGGTAAACTCGTTCCTCTATCGACACGATTTTCCTCGGAACTCCATGCGACATACGATCCTGGTCATGTATATCTTGGCCAACTTGGCACTGGTATAGGTAGTCTTCACGGGAATGAAGTGAGCTACCTTAGTCAAACGATCAACCACTACCCAGATAGAATCATAACCTGAACGGGTCCTGGGTAATCCTGTGATGAAATCCATACCAAGTTTCTCCCATTTCCAATCGGGAATCGGCAAAGGTTGAAGTAACCCTGCTGGCTTCTGATGTTCTGCCTTTACACGTTGGCAAACATCGCATACTGCTACGTACTCGGCTATGTCCTTCTTCATACCTGTCCACCAAAAACTTTGCTTCAAATCCAGGTACATCTTGGTGTTGCCGGGATGAATCGAGTACGGTGAATCATGAGCTTCCTGAAGAATTAGCTTCCTGAGCTCGGGATCATTGGGCACATAAATACGATCCTCAAACCATATAGTTCCATGTTCATCCTTACGGAATCCTTTAGCTTTTCCTTCCTCCATCTTTTGCTTTATCTCATCGATTTCCTTGTCCGACTTCTGGGCTTCACGAATCCTTTCGGTCAAGGTGGACTGAACTTCCAGAGTTGCGACAAATCCTTTCGGAACTATCTCCAGTCGGAGATCTCTGAGGTCATCGACCAACTCCTGGGGTAATCCTCCTGCGGCAAGAGTATTCACATAACTCTTACGGCTCAAAGCATCTGCTACAACATTAGCCTTACCGGGGTGGTAATGCAATCTCATGTCGTAGTCCTTTATCAACTCTAGCCATCTCCTCTGCCTGAGGTTCAATTCCTTCTGCGTGAAGATATACTTCAAACTCTTGTGATCTGTGTAGACATCACAACGATTTCCGATGAGGAAATGTCTCCAGGTCTTGAGTGCATGCACTACAGCTGCTAACTCCAAATCATGCGTGGCATAATTCATCTCATGAGGCCGTAGCTGTCTGGAGGCATAAGCTACAACCTTACCTTCCTGCATCAATACTCCTCCGAGTCCTTGACGAGAAGCGTCACAATAGACCTGGTATTCCTTATGTATGTCCGCAAAATCAACACTGGGCTGTGACCAACCGCTTTCTTCAATTCCTGAAACTGGCTTCACATTCCTCGGTCCAAACATACTTGGCTTCCTTCTTCAACAGCTCAGTCATGGGCTTGGCAATCTTCGAGAAGTTCTCAATGAACCTCCGATAATATCCTGCGAGTCCGAGAAAACTGCGGATCTCCTTGACTGAGGTGGGTGCCTGCCAATCGGTGACTGATTCAACCTTGGCGGGATCAACTGCTATTCCTTCTCCTGAAATAACATGTCCGAGGAATCCAACTTCCTTCAACCAAAATTCACATTTGCTGAATTTGGCATACAACTGATGTTCTCGAAGTTTCTCCAGAACTAGACGCAAATGTTCCTTATGCTCTTCCTCGCTCTTGGAGAAAATCAATATATCATCGATGAACACCACGACAAACTTGTCCAAATACTCCATGAACACCTTGTTCATCAAATTCATGAAGTATGCAGGAGCATTAGTCAATCCAAATGACATGACGGTATACTCGTATAAACCATACCTGGTAGTGAATGCTGTTTTGGGTATATCCTTTTCACGAATTTTCAATCGGTGATACCACGATCAAGATCGATCTTAGAGAATACCTTGGCTCCAACAAGTTGATCAAACAAGTCATTGATCATCGGCAGAGGGTACTTGTTCTTGATGGTTACTTCGCTCAATGCACGATAATCCACAACCATCCTCAAGCTTCCATCCTTCTTCTCTACCAAAAGAACTGGGCTCCCCAAGGTGATGAGCTTGGACGAATATATCCTTTCTCCAATAACTCATTTATTTGATCCTTGATCTCTTTCAACTCATTCGGTGGCATCCGATAAGGTCTCTTGGATATTGGGGCTGTGCCGGCAATAACTCGATCAGAAATTCAATGTCCTGTCCGTGGCATTCTGGTAATTCCTCCGGAACACATCGGAAATTCTTGCACCATCGCACTTCCTCCCGAACAACTCCGTGAGGGAATGCACTGATTCTTCATCCGGCTGTGCTGGCTACATACTTGATCCTCTTCGCTCCGGGTGGTGAGCAGAATAGACTTCTTGAGCACCAATGTTTCCTTCATACTTTGACAACCAATCCATGCCTAGGATTACATCCAAGGTCTGAGTTTCCAACACTATGAGTTCCACGGAAATTTGTGGTTCCCGATGTTGAGGGTTGCGGACAGCTTAAACCTGCCATCATTTCTCCTCTGCGAACCGACGCGGAGGGGCTTCTAAGGGTTCTAGTCGTAATCCGTACTTATCCACAACTACCCTTGATATGAATGAATGCGTTGCACCGAATCAAAGAGAACCAAAACTGAACGTGAATTCAATAAAACTTACCAACCACGATTATCGGCTGATCATAGACGTCCTCCACGCCGATGTGGTTCACCCGAGCACGAGGGAAAGGATTGGGCTTCTTCACTGAGCCTCCATTGCCATTCCGTTCCTCTGCTTGGCCTCCGGCAGTCGGTGGCGTAGTGCCCCGTCTTCCGGCACTTGAAGCGGTGATATGGCTCAGATCCTTCGGAGCCGGGGCAGAACGGTGCTGATTGCCATTACCATTTCCATTGCCATTGCCATGGCCTGACTTGTTGTCCTGGCTGCGGTTGTTCCCATTTCCTCCATGGTTATGAACTCCATGGTTATGATGGGTGTGCCCTCCGAGTACGGTGCATAGCGGGCTTCGCTGAGCTCTGAGTTGTGCTTCCCTGCTGTACTTCCGCTATGCTTTCTATCTGCTGCTGCTTGCCTCCCGTGATGGTGGCCTTGTCTACCAGCTCCTGGTAGTTGTTGAAAGTAGCCACAATAAGCTGCATGCTCAGTTCATCATTGAGTCCCTCAAGGAACTTCTCCTGTTTGGCGGCATCTGTGGCCACATCATCAGGGGCATAGCGAGCGAGCTTGCTGAATTCATCTACGTACTGTGCCACAGTACGGTTCCCCTGTCGTAAGTTGCGGAACTCACGCTTCTTCAGACTCATGGCTCCAGCTGAGACATGAGCAGTGCGAAAGGCCTGCTGGAATTGATCCCAAGTGATGCCACCCATGGGAAAAGTGGTGGTGTAATTCTCCCACCAAGAAGCTGCAGGTCCATCCAGTTGATGCGCGGCAAAGCGCACCTTCTCAGCATCAGTGCATCCAACGGTGACTAGCTCTCTTCCAATCTTGCGGAGCCAATCGTCAGCCACAATCGGCTCAGTGCTACTAGAGAACACTGGCGGATTCAACCTCAGAAATCGAGTCAAGTTGTCCACAGTGGGTGGTGGTGGTGGCGGTGGATTGTTGGCGGTGTTGTTCTGATTTTGAATCAGGAGCTGCATCAGTGCATTCTGCTGCTGGAGCAGCTGGGTGAGCTCCGCGGAAACCAAAGGTCACGTCTCGGAGGCATCCGTGTTTTGGAGTGGGTGAGAAAATTAGAATAGAACAATGGTCTATGAGAAAATACACTACCCATATGAATGCACAATCATAACACACCAATCATTTATTCATTCCACTCAAACATGGTTCAAACTCGATTACAAAAGCTCATGACTAATCGAAGGAAAAACATCGGCCTAACTGATCGACGAAAAAGTAAAAGATAACATGGTGGTCGACTAAAAGTCTTCATCAGTGGCGCCTCCTCTTGGGGTTTCCTTCAGTGGTACTCCCTTCAAAATCCTGATCATTGCTCACGAGGGGTGCTTCATCTCCACTCGGGTAAAGGTCCTCTCGCAAGTCCATCTTTTCCTCTATCGCGGCAAGCTTCATCTTCAGGTCGTCGACAATCTCCATGAAGTCCGTGATTTCTTCCTCATGGCCAAGGAAGTCTGCGCGTGCCTTCTCCTCCAGCTCCAGTTCGCGGAACAAAAGCTTCCGGTGTGTCTTCGAGTTACGGCGAGTCTGAATCTCCCGCTTCCTGAGAAGACACTCCAAGTCCTGGATGTATGAGAGAGTGGAATCATCCTCAATGGTACGGATGATGTCTCCATTCCTTGCCCTGCGAGAAACCATGGCGAGGTCTGAGTGATCGAGCTCGGCCCTGTACTCCTCGCGGAGATGTCCAAGTGCTCGGTAGATCGCCACATCCCTTCTGATGATCCAGTTGAACTCGGTGAACTCAAAGTTGATAGGCTCCGTGTGTCCTCCAAAGGTTCTCCACAGGATATGCACTTCAATCTCAGTGGCGGGTGTCCGTCGGAAGTGCATTGGTTGGCTTCCCAGGATCGAGGGTAGAGCTATCTTCAGCTGCTTCACCATCTGGACCAGCTTTCTTCAAAGGGCATCGCCTCATCGGGCCGGCGTAACTCCGTAGCAAAACCGGGTTGAACTCGACGGCCATCTAGAATGTTGCAAAGGGAGAAGAGTCGAATTGAATAGGGAAGAATTATAGAATGAAAAGGGTTCAAAGTAAATGGTCTCGCTTATGGCTTTCCGATCCTAGGGGTTACGATCCTACGGTCAGCGTGTGCTCGATACCATCTCTCAGAGCGACCTGACCCAAAATCGGTCAAATCTACGTATGCATACCATCCCAAGATCATGCCGGTACTCACAAGACATCGATAAAGTAATCAAAGTTCAATCACACCTGAATATCATTAATCGATTCTCATATAGAGTCTTTATTACAAGGGAATAAATTCGCTCAAGGCCAACTCATGAGAAATAAACTAAAATGCTGCGGAGCGTCGAGGTAAAGCGAGTCCATCCGACTCAAAGGGCAATCGCCAAGCGCGGAGCGTAGCCTCACTCCCGATCGAATATATCTACGCAACATAATACGTTGCAGCCATGTAGGTCAGCTTTTGGAATAAGTCGGCAAGTCATGAAGAATAACAATAATAAAGTTACTAACTCTATATGCATTTTGGTGTGGAGCTCTAAGTCTCATCATTTTGCGAAAAAGCAAATTTTATCCTACTACAGTGGACTTACTTGCAAATTACTACAATTGTTGGTAGTTATTGAGATGGTTCCGCCAACCAATATCTCGTTCCCAAATTATTATTAAGTCATAAACCCTCAAAATTAATCCATTAGTTTTAGTGTTGAGATATCCGAATACTTCCAAGGTCCAGAGGCTCAAATGTCCGTAACCGGGGACACGGCTAATCGATTAGGTTATAACCCTCTGCAGAGGTTTGTGCACTTTCCCCGCAAGAATCATTCCCTCCTTTAAAGTCTTCGCACTTCATGGTGTTTGAAGACGGGACGAATGAAACAGGGTCTTCCAAAGAGTTCTTCTGGCTACTGCCGGTACCCATCCAATCCTACCGTTCGTCTACTTCTCGTAGTACCGTCCAGCCAGCGTCACTACTAGGGTCAACCCAGCCAGAGCCCATAATGGCTTGCGGCTGCATAGGTAAGCTTCCGGTCATGGGGCATCCATCCTTCTCTTTGTGGCTGGGTGAAGCTTTCCGCAGGATGTCATGGCGCTTCTCCATGCATCCCGCCACCACTGGTGCTCCAGGTGCCCACAACCGCCCTCCACCCAGAGTGATTTTCCAAGTCCATCTTGATCATTGTAGTCCATGGGTTGTCATCATCATCATTGACTCTCACATCTTGCTTATGAATTTCACTCATCCCAAATCCCGTCTACGAGCATAGCAAAGTAACTACTACGTCCCGGGTTAATGGTAACAAGGGGATTGGTTCATCCTACCACATGATACTACTCAAGTTTAATGACTTCAAGATTTCATTACTGCATGCATGGTGGGGTGGTGACAACTACTAATGCACAAAAACATAGGTATAGAAATAACATGATCAAAACTTGCCTTGCTGATGATCCTCGTAAGCTAAAGAGTCGTAGTAGCAAGCTTCGCACTCCGGAAACTCTACCGAGACAAACAATAACACAATAAGCATAAAGTAAGAGGATCACACAAGATAACAAAAGTAACATAGCACAACATAACAATCAAAACCAAATCCAAAAGAAGAACTCAAAGAAACCAATTCAAAGTTTTTCCCTACTCCAAACAATAACTAAAATAGTTTTATATAGCAAAATTCCTTAATATGACCCTATCATGGTTTTAAGTTAACTTAACAGAAAAGGTTTCACTAAACAACTAGGAGCAAAAAGAATTAATTAAAAGCTATTATAAAACTCATTTTAGGCCTAATCCAATTTCTATTAAGAAAATTAATTTAAAACTTTTATTAATTATAAATAAAAGTTCATCTACTAGCATGACAGAAACTAACCTAGAATAACTAATCACAAGTTAAAAATAAATTAATTTACTAATTAATTAATTAGGAAAACAGGAACTAGTTAATTAATTAGGATTAATAGGATTCTGTCTAAAACAAATTATTTATTAATCCTAAAATACCCAAATTAATTTCTAGGGTTTGGCAATGTCAAAATAAAGTGGTGACAAAAGAATCATGCAAAAATAATTTTTCTAACTAAAGTTATAGCAGATTTGCTATTCTGACTAAAACAATATTAAAGCATTTTTAATTATTTTTAACATAGCTATATATATATTTTTCAGAAACTACATAAAATTTGCAATCCAACAAAAAAAGAATCACTCAAAAATATTAAACAGAATAAAAGATATACATTTTTGAAAACTGAAACTATTCGGCTAAAACAGAAAATCAAAATAAAAAGAAAAAGGCCTAATGGGCCTATACTGTGCACTAGGCGTAGTTTAGTCTAATAGGGCCCTAGGTTTAAACTAAACGAACCGGCCTAAAATAAAAACCTAAACTAAAAATAAACCGCGTGGACCGGCCGGTTTTCTAACTAAAACCTACCCCTTCGGGGGCTTCTAATCTTAGCCGTAGATCTACGATCGAACGGTGGAGGGGATGCTGGGACTTACGGACTCGGCGACGGCGGCGGCGGGCGGCGAAGTGCTCCGAGGCGTCCCCAAGTCGGCGAGCTTCGAAGGGCATCGGGTGGTCGGGGATCCGGATCCTTCGGGATCCGGTGGATCTCCATGAGGTCGGTGGCGTGGGCGGGGAAGAAGAGGCGGGTCCCACGAGTCAGCGAGAGAGAGAGGGGCGAGGGGGTCGGGTGGCCGAGGCCAACGGGTTTCATGAGGGGGTGCGAGGGGTGAGCTGGGCTGGCTGGCTGGCTCTGGCTGGCTGGCCAGTTGGGCCGGCTCTCGGCTGGCCTCGGCCAAGGGCCGAGAGGGGGCTGAGGGGTGAGGCGGCGCTGGCTGGGCCTGGGGTGGCCTGGCTGGCGCCCCGGGGGTTTTTTTTCTTTTATTTTTTTAATAAAACTAAAACAAAAATAAAACCAAATCTAGAAATAATTTATATAGGGTATATATATACCAAAATGATCAGGGGAATATTCCCTTTCATTTGAACATTTTTCCAAAGGCAAAATCCAAACTTCATAAAAATCTATTTTTTTTCAAATTCAAATAAAATTCAGATTTGAATCCAAATCTTTTGGCAATGTTTCCTCTGATATTTTGGAGTGTCATGTTTGCTCCTCTCATACTTTTGATCAAGTATTTATCAGGCTTAGTTTTTGAATTGTTTCCCACATGCCAAAGTTTGAAATTCAAATTCAAACTCAAATTGCTCTGAAACTTCAAATGGCATTCAAATTCAAACAGGATGCATAGGATGCTTAGCTATAATTGTAAAACATTCCAAATAGGAAATTTGGGATGTTACAATTATCTAGGAGTTTAGTACCTTCTCCTAAAGTGATTTCCATAAAAGTGCCTCCCGCGGCTGAATCTAAAAGATTTCTAGAAGCAAAATTCAATCCGGCATAAATTTTTTGTATAATCATCCACAAATTCAAACCATGAGTAGGGCAATTACGTATCATTAATTTCATCCTCTCCCAAGCTTGTGCAACATGTTCATGATCAAGTTGCTTAAAATTCATAATATCGTTTCTAAGAGAGATGGTCTTAGCGGGAGGAAAATACTTAGAGATAAAAGCATCTTTGCACTTGTTCCAAGAATCAATACTATTTTTAGGCAAAGACGAAAACCAAGCTTTAGCACGATCTCTAAGTTAAAAATGAAATAGCTTCAATTTAACAATATCATTATCAACATCTTTCTTCTTTTCCATATCACACAAATCAACGAAGCTATTTAGATGAGTAGCGACATCTTCACTAGGAAGGCCAGCGAATTGATCTTTCATGACAAGATTCAACAAAGCAGCATTGATTTCACAAGATTCATTATCGGTAAGAGGAGCAATCGGAGTGCTAAGGAAATCATTATTGTTGGTATTGGTAAAGTCACATAATTTGGTATTATCTTGAGCCATCGTGACAAACAAATAATCCAACACACGAGCAAATAAAAAGCAAGCGAAAAAGGAGGCAAACGGAAAAAGAGAGGGCGAATAAAACGGCAAGGGTGAAGTGGGGGAGAGGAAAACTAGAGGCAAATGGCAAATAATGTAATGCGGGAGATAAGAGATTGTGATGGGAACTTGGTATGTTGACTTTTGCGCAAACCTCCCCGGCAACGGCGCCAGAAATCCTTCTTGCTACCTCTTGAGCACTACGTTGGTTTTCCCTTGAAGAGGAAAGGGTGATGCAACAAAGTAGCATAAGTATTTCCCTCAGTTTTGAGAACCAAGGTATCAATCCAGTAGGAGGCTACGCGTGAGTCCCTCGCACCTACACAAAACAAATAAATCCTCGCAACCAACGCGATAAGGGGTTGTAAATCCTTCATGTCACTTACTGAGTGAGATCTGATAGATATGATAGGATAATGTTTTTGGTATTTTTGTGATAAATATGCAAAGTAAAATAAAAGCAAAGGAAATAACTAAGTATTGGAAGGTTAATATGATGAAGATAGACCCGGGGGCCATAGGTTTCACTAGTGGCTTCTCTCAAGAGCATAAGTATTTTACGGTGGGTGAACGAATTACTATTGAGCAATTGACAGAATGAGCATAGTTATGAGAATATCTAGGTATGATCATGTATATAGGCATCACGTCCAAGACAAGTAGACCGACTCCTGCCTGCATCTACTACTATTACTCCACTCATCGACCGCTATCCAGCATGCATCTAGAGTATTAAGTTCATGAAAACAGAGTAACACCTTAAGCAAGATGACATGATGTAGATGGATAAATTCATGCAATATGATAAAAACCCCATCTTGTTATCCTCGATGGCAACAATACAATACGTGCCTTGCTGCCCCTACTGTCACTGGGAAAGGTGAAAGTGCAACTATCCCTAGGTGGTTTTGGTAATTCATAACAACATATAGCTCATTGAGCTAATGCTATTCCAAGACAAGTATTTCAGGAAAGCTCAATGAATGGCATGGCATGGATGATGGAAGTGGATCCCTCAAAATATTAAGGACAAAGGATTGGCTCAAGCTCAAAAGCTCAAGACTCTACATTTTACATTTTAGTGATCCAAGATCACATTGAGTCTATAGGAAAAGCCAATACTATCAAGGAGGGATGAGGTGTTGCTTAATGAGGCTCTTGCTTCACGTGCTTAGTGATATGCTCCAAAAACCCTCAACTTATTTCTCACATCCACATATGACCTAAACCTAAAGTCAAACTCGGCCCCACCGATTCTTTCTATTCGGCGCCACCGAGTTCAAATGTCATAGCCACTGCCACAAACCCTAGGCAAATCGGTTTCACTGATAGGGATCTCGGTCTCACCGAGATGGGATTGTAATCTCTCTGTTTCCCTTCGTAACGTTTCGGTCTAACCGAAGTGAGCGATCGGTCCCACCGAGATTGCAATGTAAACTCTCTTTTTCCCTTTCGTAACATTTCGGTCTCACCGAAAGAGCGAATCGGTCCTAGAGAGTTTACCTGACCAACTCTCTGGTTAGCTAATTACCAAAATCGGTCTCACCGAGTTTGTGTAATCGGTCTCACTGAGATTACGTTATGCCCTAACCCTAACCATATCGGTCCTACCGAGTTGCATGTCAGTCCAACCGAAAACCCTAACGGTCACTAGGTTTACTGAATAGGTCCGGCCGAGTTTGTTGATTCGGTCCCACCGAGTTTGGTAAATTTTGTGTAACGGTTAGATTTTGTGTGGAGGCTATATATACCCCTCCATCTCCTCTTCATTCGTGGAGAGAGCCATCAGAAAAAACCTACACTTCCAACTTACCAGTTCTGAGAGAGAACCACCTACTCATGTGTTGAGGCCAAGATATTCCATTCCAACCACATGAATCTTGATCTCTAGCCTTTCCCAAGTTGCTTTCCACTCAAATCTTCTTTCCACCAAATCCATATCCTGTGAGAGAGAGTTGAGTGTTGAGGAGACTATCATTTGAAGCACAAGAGCAAGGAGTTCATCATCAACACACCATTTGTTACTTCTTGGAGAGTGGTGTCTCCTAGATTGGCTAGGTGTCACTTGGGAGCCTCCGACAAGATTGTGGAGTTGAACCAAGGAGTTTGTAAGGGCAAGGAGATCTCCTACTTCATGAAGATCTACCGCTAGTGCGGCAAGTCCTTCGTGGGCGACGACCATGGTGGGATAGACAAGGTTGCTTCTTCGTGGACCCTTCATGGGTGGAGCCCTCCGTGGAATCGCGCAACCGTTACCCTTCGTGGGTTGAAGTCTCCATCAACGTGGATGTACGATAGCACCACCTATTGGAACCACGACAAAAACATCCGTGTCTCCAACTGCGTTTGAATCCTCCAAACCCTTCCCTTTACTTTCTTGCAAGTTGCATGCTTTAATTTCCGCTGCCTATATACTCTTTGCATGCTTGCTTGAATTGCGTGAAGATCGCTTGACTTGTGCAAAGATAGCTAAAACCTGCCAAAGTCAAAAATTGGGAAATTGTTAAGTTTTTAATCGGTCAAGTAGTCTAATCACCCCCCCTCTAGACATACTTCAAGGTCCTACAAGTGGTATCAGAGCCTTGGTTTCCATTTGCTTTGATTTCCATAGCTTTTGGTGGTCATAGCCTTGGTTTCACAACCTAGGAGAGTATGGCGTCTAGCGAGGGAAATTATCACCGTAGAGGTCCTTACTTTGACGGCAATAATTTTGCTAGTTGGAAGCATAAGATGAAAATGCATATTCTCGGACATAACCCCGCCGTTTGGGCTATTGTGTCTATTGGCTTGCAAGGTGAATTCTTTGATGGGAGAGAACCAAACCGTGAAGCTAGCGCGGAAGAGTTGAAGATGCTGCAATACAATGCTCAAGCTTGTGATATCCTCTTCAATGGCTTGTGCCCCGAAGAATTCAACAAAATCAGCCGTCTTGAGAATGCAAAGGAAATTTGGGATACTTTGATTGATATGCATGAATGTACCGACTCCGTCAAGGAATCCAAGTTGGATGTGCTCCAAAGTCAGCTTGACAAGTTCAAAATGAAGGATGGTGAAGGTGTCGCTGAAATGTACTCTAGGCTTGCTCTTATCACAAATGAGATTGCCGGCTTAGGAAGTGAAGAGATGACCGATGATTCATCATCAAGAAGATCCTAAGAGCATTGGATGGAAAATATGATACCGTGTGCACATTGATCCAAATGATGCCAAATTACTAAGATCTCAAGCCAACGGAAGTCATTGGAAGAATTGTTGCTCATGAGATGTCACTCAAGGATAAGGAGGAACTTCACAACAAGTCAAGTGGTGCTTACAAAGCCTCATGTGAAGCCCCCACATCATCAAGTGAGAAACAAACCTTCAATGAAGAATTGAGCTTAATGGTGAAGAACTTCAAGTAGAAGCAAAGAAAGAAGCTCTAAGTCAAGGTCCTACAATGACAAAAGATCTTCTAGTCGAGAGCGCAATTGCTACAATTGTGGGAGACCCGGACACTATTCCAATGAGTGTACGGCACCCTACAAAAGAAGAGAAGATTCTCCCAAGAGAAGAAGTAGAAGAGAAGAATCACCACCAAGAGAGAGAAGGAGTAGAGATGATCGTTATGAACGAAGACCCTCACGGAGAAGCAAGGATTCAGAAAGGAAGGACAAGTCATCAAAGAGCTACACAAAACGAAGACAGCAAGCTCACGTTGGTGAATGGGTATCCGGCTCCGACTCCGACAATCACTCTGAGAGAAGCTATCACTCCGACTCCGAATACACTCAAGATGAAGGTGTTGCCGGTCTAGCACTTGTGTCAACCAACTCCTACGACATATTCGATTCACCAAATGAAGGAATTGGAAGATGCTTCATGGCCAAAGGTCCTAAGGTAACACACCACGAGTATGTTGATTTTAATAGTGATGAAGGTGACTTGTTAGGTGATGATGATTTACTTGTTGACAACTCTAGTGATGAATACTATGATGAAACATCAATTAATCATGCTAATCAAGATGAAACGAATGACAATGATAAGGAGAAGATTGAGCTTCTAACTAAAGAACTAAACACTCTTAAGTTAGCTCATGAAACTATCTTCGAAGATCATCGAGAACTTTTAAGGGCTCATGAGAAGTTACGCTTTGAAAAACTCAATCTTGAGCAAGAGCATGAGTTCCTAAAAGCAATCAATGATGATCTCCGTAAGAAAAGTTCTTCTTACATTGCCAAGTGTTTACTCTTATCTACTTACATGCCTCAAGTCAAGTCTAGTAACAAGAACAAGAAAGATTCTTCCTCTAGTAGGAACAATAACAATGCTAAATCCAATATTGTTGCTTCTAGTAGTTCTCTTGATTCCACTAATGATTCTCTTAGCCAAGTTACTCTTGAGCAAGAAAACAGCTTATTGAAGGGAATTATAGAGAAAGGTGTATACAAGAGCCTTGCCGGGAGTAAGCAATTTGAGGAAATTGTACGCAAGCAAGGAAGGCACCGGAAGAATCAAGGTGTTGGTTTTGAACGAAGGTTCAATGCAAATGGAGTAGAGTGGGAAGAAGATCAATACCCCAAGACGAAGTTTGTTCCTCAACAAGAGAAGTATGATCCTACTTCCTTCAAGGGAACACAAGCACAAGATGATCTTCCACCACAAGACCACAAGAACAAAGGCAAGGACAAGCTTCAAGAGGAGATTGATGCATTTGAAGAAGCACCCAAGGCCTTGGTCAAGTGGGTTCCCAAGACTACGCCAAGTTCTACTTCATCAAGTACAACTACTACACCAAGGATTCCCATCAAGATGATGTGGATCCCAAAGAAGAAGAACTAGAGAGTTCTTGAGGGTGACTCCGCCAACATTCTTCACTCATATCATTATGGCAAGGACAAGTGCAATCATCTTCCATATCTTACACTAGTTCAAGGAGTCACAAACCCTCATGTTGGTAAGGCAAGGGACAAGGTAACCTAATGTTTTCATGGACATCATTTTGTGAGTGCATCACTCTATGTCTATGGATATTATTGTTTGTTCCTTGTGGGACTAACCCATGTAGGTATTGAAAGTGCAACTCACTCCAAAGTTTTCTTCCAAAAGATCTACATCAACATTGAGCATCCACATCTTCAACACCTACATGAAGTCATCAGCGACAAAACCCAAGGTTAGTTCATCCCTCTAAGGGGGGATCTCACATCTAGGGGGAGCTTAACTCTACGAATTGAGTCAAAGCAACTCTAATGATGTGAACACATAAATGCTTTATGTAAAAGTGGTAACCCCACTTGAGCTTAAACGATGAGTATGACCTATGATCAAATGTTCTCATTTGACTCCTAAGTCAATATACTCATATATAGATGACCTAGTCATCGCCAATTGTTTGATAGATGCTAGAATTGGTTGTGCATGCTTTGTCACATATTTCATTTGTCATTTTACTGTGTGAGCATGTTGATTGCATATTTTACTCATTCGAGGACATCCACTTGTTGTTTTGATTGATTGGATTCTTCTTCTTTGGCCAAGTGGATGGACAAGAATGCCTAAGAACCTTCTCTAGCTATCTATGATTTTCTCGTCTCAAACTCTATTCATGCTACATCACAAAATTTGATCAAGTCAGATTCAAACCACTCTGTGTGAGGAGCACTCGGAGTCCCCGATTTGTCATAGACTTAAAACTTCCAAAACTTCTTTGTGATTTTCGGTCTGACCGATTCATCCATTTCGGTCATACCGAGATCACTAAGTCGATCTAGGTTTTCATCTCGGTGCAATCGATTTGAACTTTTCGGTCACACCGAGTTTCTGTAACTGTTAACAGTTATGCATCTCGGTGCCACCGAGTTGTTCCACTCGGTCACACCGACAGTGTCGGGCTATATATTCACACGGGCAAAATTTTGGAGAACTTTCTCCGAAACTCTTCGCCCGCGCATAGCTCGCTCTGCCTACTAGGTCTCCAGATCGTCGACTTCGTCGCCAGCCGCCTCCTTCGCTGGTCTCCGCCGCCGTCAACGGGTTTCATCTCCGCCGTTGCCGCCATAGCGAGTTCACCGCCGAACTAGGGTATGAACTCGATCACAGTGCTATCCTCGTCTGATTCTCAGCACATTGTGTTCATTATGCTTCTTGCCACGATTGAAACTCCTCTATCCGGTCAAAACAATCCTTAGAATAGATGTGATTCGAAAATTTAGGGTTAGGTTTCCGCCGAAACCATCTCGGACCCATCGAGTTGAAAAACTCGGTCCCACCGATTTGGCTAACGCCATTGCACTACTAACTCTCGGGCTGACCGAGAATTGCTAATCGGTGTGACCGATTTTAAAACTTTGTGAAACCCTAGCAGTCTCGGTGCCACCGGACTATGACTCGGTCTGACTGAGTTCACTAGTTTAGGTTCCAAAACTGCTTCGGTATCACCGAGTTTGAAAATCGGTAGATCCTAAATGCTTTCTATGGAAAACTAAAACTAAGTTTTTTGAATCATTCTTTTGCAAAAATCTCTGCATTTTGTGATGCTCATCCACTCTACCTCATCTATAACTATTCACATGGTCAGCAGTCAGTGTGTGTAGCATGTCAGACCAAAGTGATAGCCATAACAAGTCAGAAGAGCAGATTCACATGAGTGAGGGCACTAGTCCCTCTAGCAGCTCAGATGAGGGAAGCAGAAGCACTCCCAGCAATTTGCCCAAAGCTGCCACTAGGGCAAGGAAGAAGAGAACCTCAGAGTCTGAGGATGAGGATTATGTGGCAGTTGAGGATGAGGCTATTTCAAAGAAGAAATTACTCAAGAAGGAGTATAGCTCAACTGCAGTAAAGCCAGGGATGAAGATCAAAAGGCCTGCAGGAAGACAACCAATGTCTAAAGCCAGAGTCTCCACTCAAGCATCTTTGGAATCCCAACCCAAAGAGCATGCTGCAGAAGGAAAGAAAAGGAAGGAAAGGGTTAAGAAGACCATGGCCAGAGTAATAGGAAAGCCTTCCATGATGGAAGAAGAGGAAGAAGAAGAGGTTGCTGCACCAGCACCCAAGGCACAAAAGCTGATGGGTGATGCTATAAAGTCAGGGGATGCAACTTCAAAGCCCAAAGAAGCACCCAAAGTTGCCTCCAAGCCCAAGAGTGCACCTAAGAGGAATACCAGGAGTATACCAGCTGCTGAAAAGAACAAGGCCCCAGTGCCTGATGTTGCTCCTGAGGAAGATGATGAAGGGCAAGTCCTAAGGAAGCTCAAACCCAAGATTCCAGACCACAATGATGCTCATCCTGTGGCTGAAAACATGAAGCTCAGGAGAGATTCAGGGTTGAGGCTATGGAGAGAGGTAGATCCATATGCCACTAGGAGAAGGACTGCTGTTGATTACAGGTTCCACACAAAGGAGCAGCAGGACTTCTATGAGACAATCTTGTTGGACAAGAAGCCCATAGTGTGTGATATGAGGTGGGTCGACTGGACCTACATACAGGAAAATGAAGAACACTATCCTGGAGTGTATGACAGCTTTAGTGCGTGTGGAGTTGCAGACTTTGTTGGGAAAAAGCTCACAAACTGGAATGATGAGCTCATTATGCAATTCTACTCCACAGCACATTTCTATCCAGATGGCAGGATAGTTTGGATGTCTGAAGGAATGAGATACCAATCAACCATTGATGAATGGGCAAGTCTGATCAATGCCCCAAAGGAGAGTGAAGATGACTTGGATGTTTATGCCAAGAAGAAGATGGATCACAACTCTATGTCACAGGTGTACAAGGAGATCCCAGATGAGGCACTTGAGACTTTCAAGTTTGGGTCAGTTCATTTTCTTCTGTCAGGGCTGCCAACGATCAACTGGATCCTAAGGCACACTCTGTTGCCCAAATCAGGTGACCACAACATGATCAGAGGGCATGCAATTAATTTGCTACACATATTTTATGTGCCCCAGAAGTTCAAGGTCATGAGCCTCATAATTGAAACTATCAAGAGGACAGCAGCAGACCAAAAGAGAAGCTGTGGATATGCCCCACAAATTCAGGAGTTGATTAACTCAAAGATGGGCACAGGGAAGTATCTGTTGGATAAGGAACACTTTGTTCTCTATCCTGACTTTGAGGACAATCAAGTTTTCATGACTAAGAATGAACCATCATCAGTACAAGCTCAAGAAAAGAAGGAGAAAGCAAGGAAAGAGAAGGCTGCCAAGATGCCAACTCTAGCAGAGGCATCTGAGTACTTTTTGAATAGCAAGCAGGACCAGCTTGGTTACTTGATAGCATCAACTCTGCGGATTGAGAAGGGGTTGGCCATCCTAACTCAAAACCAGGAGAGCCTGGAAAGAATCATGGAACAAAAATTCTATGATCTTGATGTCAAAGTAACTGAGATTCAGTCAGTTGTGGAGCAGCTACATGATGATATGAAGGAGAGGAAGGGCAGGACAACAACTGATGCATTTGCCAGAGTGCCTCGAGCTCAGAGATCAGCTGCAGAGCCAGTAACAGACACCAGGGTAACTTCATATGCTCCAGCTACAGCTCCAAAGACAACCAGCTCCAAAGACCAACTCCTTCAGCTCCTTCCACATCAACTCAAGTCTTCGTCCAAGGAGCCATCTCTACGCCACCACCAAGACCAAGCCTGAGAGACGATATAGTCCTATGCATTTTCTAGGAACTTTTTGGTAACTTGTTGCCAAAGGGGGAGAAAAATGTATAGATCATAGGGCTTCTAGAGAGAGAGTTTGCTTTTGTTCTCTCTTGTCTTCTTGGTTGAACTTTGTTTGCTTTTGATTGCTTGAGATACTATGCTATTACCTGTGAGACATTGATGATCATGCATTTGATCATAAGCTACACTTATGCTTGTTAGATGATATTATCTTACTTACCCTTATATGATCATTCACTGTGCTTGGTGATGAGTGCATGTATTCAATCCTTATTATTTTGAGCGCTCCACCAAGATGTATGTGACATGGAAGAGTAACCCATGAGCCTAATTCCTTGTGCATTTGCAGTCCAAAGCAAATCTTAATATATGCACAAATTTAGGGAGAGCTCTTGCTTATCACATACTTCTCAAAGCGACGATGTTTTTTCAGTCTTATTATCATTTGTCGAAGCTTTGATCTATATGTTGTCATCAATTACCAAAAAGGGGAGATTGAAAGTGCAACTATCCCTAGGTGATTTTGGTAATTCATAACAACATATAGCTCATTGAATATTTCAGGAAAGCTCAATGAATGGCATGGCATGGATGATGAAAGTGGATCCCTCAAAATATTAAGGACAAAGGATTGGCTCAAGCTCAAAAGCTCAAGACTCTACATTTTACATTTTAGTGATCCAAGATCACATTGAGTCTATAGGAAAAGCCAATACTATCAAGGAGGGATGAGGTGTTGCTTAATGAGCCTCTTGATTCATGTGCTTAGTGATATGCTCCAAAACCCTCAACTACTTTCTCACATCCACATATGACCTAAACCTAAAGTCAAACTCGGCCCCACCGATTCTTTCTACCCGGCGCCACCGAGTTCAAATGTCATAGCCACTGCCACAAACCCTAGGCAAATCGGTTTCACTGATAGGGATCTCGGTCTCACCGAGATGGGATTGTAATCTCTCTGTTTCCCTTCATAACGTTTCGGTCTAACCGAAGTGAGCGATCGGTCCCACTGAGATGGCAATGTAAACTCTCTGTTTCCCTTTCGTAACATTTCGGTCTCACCGAAAGAGCGAATTGGTCCCACCGAGTTTACGACCAACTCTCTGTTAGCTAATTACCAAAATCGGTCTCACCGAGTTTGTGTAATCGGTCTCACCGAGATTACGTTATGCCCTAACCCTAACCATATCGGTCCTACCGAGTTGCATGTCGGCCCCACGAAAACCCTAACGGTCACTAGGTTTATTGAATCGGTCCGACCGAGTTTGTTGATTCGGTCCCACCGAGTTTGGTAAATTGTGTGTAACGGTTAGATTTTGTGTGGAGGCTATATATACCCTCCACCTCCTCTTCATTCGTGGAGAGAGCCATCGAAAAAACCTACACTTCCAACTTACCAGCCTCGAGAGAACCACCTACTCATGTGTTGAGGCCAAGATATTCCATTCCAACCACATGAATCTTGATCTCTAGCCTTTCCCAAGTTGCTTTCCACTCAAATCTTCTTTCCACCAAATCCATATCCTGTGAGAGAGAGTTGAGTGTTGGGGAGACTATCATTTGAAGCACAAGAGCAAGGAGTTCATCATCAACACACCATTTGTTACTTCTTGGAGAGTGGTGTCTCCTAGATTGGCTAGGTGTCACTTGGGAGCCTCCGACAAGATTGTGGAGTTGAACCAAGGAGTTTGTAAGGGCAAGGAGATCGCCTACTTCGTGAAGATCTACCGCTAGTGAGGCAAGTCCTTCGTGGGCGACGGCCATGGTGGGATAGACAAGGTTGCTTCTTCGTGGACCCTTCGTGGGTGGAGCCCTCCGTGGACTCACAAGCAACTGCTACCCTTCGTGGGTTGAAGTCTCCATCAACGTGGATGTACGATAGCACCACCTATTGGAACCACGACAAAAACATCCGTGTCTCCAACTGCGTTTGAATCCTCCAAACCCTTCCCTTTACTTTCTTGCAAGTTGCATGCTTTAATTTCCGCTGCCTATATACTCTTTGCATGCTTGCTTGAATTGCGTGAAGATTGCTTGACTTGTGCAAAGATAGCTAAAACCTGCCAAAGTCTAAAATTGGGAAAATGTTAAGTTTTTAATCAGTCAAGTAGTATAATCACCCCCCTCTAGACATACTTCAAGGTCCTACAAAAGGACACCGCAAGGTTGAACCCAAAGCTAAGCACTTCTCCCATTGCAAGAAAGATCAATCTAGTAGGCCAAACCAAACTGATAATTCGAAGAGACTTGCAAAGATAACCAATCATACATAAAAGAATTCAGAGAAGATTCAAATATTGTTCATAGATAATCTTGATCATAAACCCACAATTCATCGATCTCAACAAACACACTGCAAAAAGAAGATTACATCGAATAGATCTCCACGAGAGAGGGGGAGAACATTGTATTGAGATCCAAAAAGAGAGAAGAAGCCATCTAGCTACTAACTATGGACCCGAAGGTCTGAGGTAAACTACTCACACTTCATCGGAGAGGCCATGGTGTTGATATAGAAGCCCTCCGTGATGGATGGCCCCTCCGGCGGAGCTCCGGAACAGGCCCCAAGACGGGATCTCGTGGGTACAGAAGGTTGCGGCGGTGGAATTAGGTTTCGCTCCGTGATCCATCGCTTGGGGTGCGTGAGGTATATATAGGAGGAAGGAGTACGTCGGTGGAGCAACAGGGGGCCCACGAGGGTGGATGTAACGCCCCGGATTCGTTGCGCCAGGCGTCTGCCAGTTATTCGCCGTCGTTGCCATGTCATGTGCTTGCGTGTTGCACTTTGCCATGTCATCATATGCATTTCATATCATGTCATCATGTGCGTTGCATTGCATACGTGTTCGTCTCATGCATCCGAGCATTTTCCCCGTTGTCCGTTTTGCAATCCGGCACTCCTATGTCTCCCGGCGCCCCCTTTTACCTCTTTTCATGTGCGGGTATTGAAATTTCTCGGAATGGCCCGAGGTTTGTCAAGCGGCCTTGGTATAGCACCAGTAGACCGCCTGTCAAGTTTCGTGCCATTTGGAGGTCGTTTGATACTCCAACGGTTAACCGGGTAACCGCAAAAGCCCCTTTCTCTTTGCAGCCCAACACCCTTTTCAAAGTGGCCCAAAACCCAGCAAACTCCCCTCTATGCTCTCGGTCGTTAGATCACGATCGTGTGGGCGAAAACCGCTCCTCATTTGGAGCTTCCTAGCTCCTTCTACCTATATATGGGTGTCTCCCTCCGTTTTTTCGCGCAGATCAAACCCTAGCCCCTTCTTCCTCCGCGCGCCGGACACGTCCGCCCGGCGCCAGACACGTCCGCCGCCGTCCCTCGGCGAATCGCCGCCGCCGCCATGGCGCCAAGCGCCGCCATGCCTCCCTCCGCCGCTGGGCCCGCCTCGTCGTCCCTCGCCTCGCCCGTCCTCTCTGCTGAGCGAGCCGCCGCCATCTCTCATGGATCCGCGAGATCCGCCTCGCCTCAAAACCGTGCAGCCCCGAGGTTGACTTTCCCCCTCCCCCGAATTCCTCTGAGTCTTTATCTGCAGTAATTTTCATGCATTTTCATCATGCCATAACTCTCTGCATATTGCTCCGTTTCGTGCGTGTAATATGTCAAATTGTTCATCTCGACTAGTACATCATTTCGTCTCATTGCATCATTTTCATTTGAGCTCATCTTGGTGCTCGAAATGCTGTTGGAAGAGGGCTATGTGATGTTAGTTTCAGATTCTTATCAGAACATGCACTTTTGTCATTTTTGCCATGATTGATGTGTGCATCCTATGAACTTGAGTCCTACATGTGTTTCGTACTATGCCATGCCATATTTACAGGGGTGTATGCCATGTATTTTTGTGATCTCTGTGGTGACTAGCACAAGCATGCAAACTAGGCTTCATGATGTTGATGATTTCAGCCCTGTTCTGCTGATATTTTTATGCCATGTAAACTTGATGCTACTGAGAGATCCATGCTTATTTTGAGATACTTCAGTAAGGATGTTTTGAACATATGGTTATTATCTATCCATCCATGACCTTTTTTGCAATTATGGAGTGCCATAGCTTGAGTCAATCGAGCTCTACTTTTGCTATAAAATGTTTCCTGGCAGATTGTTTACATGTTATTCAATTTTGCCAAGGTTGTTGTAGTTGATCTGTGTATGCTATGATGTTGTTCTTGACATGTATAGCTTCTATGCCATGTCTTCTTACTGTTGGTTGCCTTGCCATGCCATGTATTGCTCTGTGGTGAGTGGTTCAAGCTCACCAACATGCCTACTTATCGTTGTTCCTGCCATGTATGAATCTGTAATATAACTTGCCATGTTTACATTGGGTGCCATCATATCTTCTGATCCTTTTTGGCTCATGGTCAGTAAAGGACTTTTGTTATATGCATTTAGTAGTATCATTCCATGCCTTTGTTTGCCATGATAAGTTCCTGTAACATGTTGTTTGATAGCTCTAAACATTGCAACCTGATGTTATTTTCTGATAAGTCTGAAACTGTTATTATTTGCAATCTTGCCATGTCATTTTGAGCATGTTTTAGTCATTTCTGGAGATAGCTCAGTGTTCATGTTTTGTCATGCTTTACCTGTAAATCATGCCCATGCCTTTTGTTATTACGTTGAGGTGCTGTAGCATGTTGTTTTGATGCTTGCAATATGCCTAGTTGCTGTTTTGGACAGTTTGTTCCTTAAACTTGTATAGGGTGTATGTGTTGAACCGTTGCTCCGTTTTGAGTGTGCTCTATATGAAACTTGCTTGATTTTGCATGTAGTTTCATATTATCATGTTGCATCCATGATTTGAGGTGTGTGCTTGAAGTTTGTATGCATTTTGTATCAATGCCATGCTTAACTTGTTTTGCTCATATCTTCTAGGCCGTAGCTCCGAATTTAATGAACTTTATATGTAACTTGACTAGAATTTAGTGTAGATCATCGTGGTGCACCTTAACTTGCTGTTTAACAACTTGAACATAAGGTTTATTCAGATCTGGACCAATTTCGAAATTTGCATATGAGGACTTACCGGAATTGTTATATGTTGCTTCCGGCCTCATTTAAACTTGCTTTGATGTGTTGCTCTTGTTTTGTCATGCATCATGCTTGTTGTGCAGCATGTCTTGTTTATGTGTGGTGTGTTTACCTATGTTGTGTGCTTCTTCTTGTTAGTTCCTGTTTCGTTGCGATCGTGATGACTCGTTCGTCTACGCTTGGTTCGGCTTCATCCGTTCGTCTTCTTCATGGACTCGTTCTTCTTCCTTGCGGGATTTCAGGCAAGATGACCGCTACCCTGGATCTCACTACTATCATTGCTATGCTAGTTGCTTCGTTCTATCGCTATGCTGCACTACCTATTACCTGTTTATCAAGCCATCCCAAATTGCCATGTCAGCCTCTAACCTTTTGCACCCTTCCTAGCAAACCGTTGTTTGGCTATGTTACCGCTTTGCTCAGCCCCTCTTATAGCGTTGTTAGTTGCAGGTGAAGATGAAGTTTGTTCCTTGTTGGAACATGGAGATGTTGTTCCTTGTTGGAACATGTTTACTTGTTGGGATATCACAATATATCTTATTTAATTAATGCATCTATATACTTGGTAAAGGGTGGAAGGCTCGGCCTTATGCCCGGTGTTTTGTTCCACTCTTGCCGCCCTAGTTTCCGTCATATCGGTATTATGTTCCCGGATTTTGCGTCCCTAACGCGGTCGGGTGATTTATGGGACCCCTTGACAGTTCGCTTTGAATAAGACTCCTCCAAAGAAGGCCCAACACTGGTTTTACCATTTGCCTCACCTATGCCCTTTTATTTCCCTTGGGTTTCGGAGCCCGAGGGTCATCTTTATTTTAGCCCCCGGCCAGTTCTCCTTCGAGTGCTGGTCCAAACCGAAGCGATGTCCGCGCCCACGGGCAATCGTGGTCTATGCCAACCCGACGTCTTGCTCATCCGGTGTGCCCTGAGACCGAGATATGTGCAGCTCCTATCAGGATTTGTCGGCACATCCGGGCGGCTTTGCTGGTCTTGTTTTATTGCTGTCGAAATGTCTTGTAGCCGGGATTCCGAGACTGATCGGGTCTTCCCGGGGAGAAGGAATATCCTTCGTTGATCGCGAGAGCTTATCATGGGCTAAGTTGGGACACCCCTGCAGGTATAAACTTTCGAGAGCCGTGCCCGCGGTTATGTGGCAGATGGGAATTTGTTAATATCCGGTTGTAGTTAACTTGAAGCAAACTCTTCTAAAATACACCAACCGTGTGCGTAACCGTGAGTGTCTCTTTTCGGGGTTGATCGAGAGGAGAACACGGTTTCTGGGTTATGTCTGACGTAAGTAGGAGTTCAGGATCACTTCTTGATCATTACTAGTTGACGACCGTTCCTTTGTTTCTCTTCTCGCTCTCATTTGCGTATGTTAGCCACCATATATGCTTAGTCGCTGCTGCAACCTCACCACTTTACCTCTTCCTTACCCAGTAAGCTTTGCTAGTCTTGATACCCATGGTAATGGGATTGCCGAGTCCTCGTGGCTCACAGATTACTACACCACCAGTTGCAGGTGCAGTTTTGCGATGATCATGACGCGAGAGCGATGTTTGCTTGTATTGGAGTTCTTCTTCTGCTTCTTCGATCAGGGGATAGGTTCCAGGTCGGCAGCCTGGGCTAGCAGGGTGGATGTCGTTTGAGCCTCTGTTTGTGTTTCATCCGTAGTCGGATGTTGATCTCTTGTATGATGTTGATGTATTCTTGTGGCATTCGTCCCTTATGTATGTATCCCCATCTATTATGTAATGTTGATGTAATGATATCCACCTTGCAAAAGCGTTTCAATATGCGGGTCTATCCTTGGTGGGACCTTCGAGTTCCTTTTGGATAGGGTCGCATATTGGCGTGATGATGGAGGGCGCATACAGGGGGGTAGGCGCGCCCCTTACCTCATGGCCTCCTCCTTTGTTTCTTGACGTAGGGTCCAACTCTCCTGGATCATAATCTTCCTAAAAATCATGTTCCCGAAGGTTTCATTCCGTTTGGACTCCGTTTGATATTCCTTTTCTGCGAAACTCTGAAATAGGCAAAAAAAAACAGCAATTCTGGGCTGGGCCTCCGGTTAATAGGTTAGTCCCAAAAATAATATAAAAGTGGATAAGAAAGCCCAATAATATCCAAAACAGTAGATAATATAGCATGGAGCAATCAAAAATTATAGATATGTTGGAGACATATCAATGGTCATGTCTAGCAGATGGACCTATAGACGGTGTAGAGGATTATGCAACTCACGATATATTGATCGGGTGCAATATGCACGTATATATAAGTACATAGGGGAGCCACATCCTGAACTATACATGGAAGGAGGAGGGCTTATTGTACAATAAATACACATGCAATATCTACATCTCAACACTCCCCCCCTGCAGTCGAAGCGGCACCATGGTCGATGCAAAGACTGGATCGGAACTCCTCGAAGGACGCGGTTGACAAGCCCTTGGTCATGATGTCAGCAAACTGTTGGGAGGTAGGGACATGTAGCACGCGCACATGACCATGAGCTACCTGCTCCCGAACAACATGGATATCAATCTCAATGTGCTTGGTACGTCGAAGATGAACCGGGTTGCCAGAGAGGTAGACCGTGGAGACGTTGTCACAGTAGACAATCGTGGCCTTATCAACCGGAGACAAGAGCTCATGTAGAAGCTGACGAAGTCAGGAACACTCGACAACGACGCGGTACTCCGCTTCAGCGCTGGAGCTGGAGACAACGGGCTGCCGCTTGGACGACCAGGAGATGAGTGATGGTAGACGCAATAGCCAGAGGTCGAGCGGTGCGTGTCGCGGCAGTCGGCCCAGTCAGCGTCAGAATAGGCAGTCAAGTCCAGAGAGGACGAAGCCTGAAGTGACAACCCGAGATCCAAGGTACCTCAGATATAGCGAAAAATGCGCTTGACCACGGTCCAGTGAGCATCATGAGGAGCATGCATATGGAGGCACAACTGCTGCATGGCGTACTGAAGCTCCGGACGAGTAAGAGTGAGGTACTGAAGAGCACCAACAATGGGCCGGTAGTCGGAGCATCTGAAGCTGGAGAACCATTTGTGGCGAAGAACCTCGGTCCCGAGGAAATAGTGCAGAGGACCTAAGTCCTTAATGGCAAACTCAGCACGAAGACGGTCAGTGAGCTGTCAAAGAAGAGCAGTCGAGCATGCTGTCAAGATGATGTCATCGACATATAGCAGCAGGAAAGTAGTGGCATCGCCCTGGTTGTAGACAAACAGTGGAGCATCAGAGCGAGTGGAGCGGAAGCCAAGCTGATGAAGAAATGCTGCGATGCGCTGGTACCAAGCGCGAGGAGCCTGCTTAAGCCCATACAAGGACCGAGAGAGCAAGGACACATGATCCGGAGAGGACTCATCAATGAATCCCGTGGGCTGCTGACAGAACAACTGTTCCTCAAGGTGACCATGAAGAAAGGCATTAGAGACGTCCATCTGATGCACAGGCCAAGAGCGGGACACCGCAAGCTAAAGAACAGTCCGAATCGTCCCGCGTTTGACCACCGGGGCAAAAGTACCGTTGAAGTCGACACCGGCGCGCTGACGAAAGCCACGAACAACCCAACGCGCTTTGTGGCGGTCGAGAGTGCCATCAGGATGAAACTTGTGCTTGAAGACCCACTTCCCGTTAATGATGTTGGCATGAGGGGGACGTGGGACAAGCTGCCAAGTGTGGTTGTGTTGCAAGGCGTCGGATTCCTCCTTCATCACGGCAAACCACAAGGGGTCGTGAAGCGCGGCAGGGGTGGCGGTCGGTAGAGGCGACGCTAACGGCGCGGACGTCAAAGCCACACATGTGTACTCCTATGGGGAGTACCGGGTACTCGGCCGGTAGACACCCATGCGGGACCAAGTGACGGGGCCGGCGGGTTGTGGAGCCACGGCAGCCCCGGTGGACCCATCTCCAGTAGGGTCAGCGGTTGTCGAAGATGCATCCACCGGCAGAGGAGCCGGCGAAGAGGCTGGTGTCGTAGCAACCGGCGACGGGCCGGGCGAAGATGCCACGACAGAGGCCGGTGAGGCTGACTGGGTGGCCGCAGAGGACGGGGAGACCGTCGTAGAGGCCGGCGAGGCCGGCGTAGACACTGGCGAGCCTGGCGTAGGAGGCGCGGTCGGGGAGGCAGCGGGCGGCAGCCGTAATGCCGTACGGCCGAGGGGTGCACCACGCTGCAGCAGAGAGCCGGGGCGGATAGTGTCGGCCAAGGAGGGGCCGAGCACCGAGGGAGAATCCACCTGTTGTTCCTGTTTAAACGGGAAACAAAACTCGTCGAAATAAACATGCCGAGATGTGATGACCCGGTGAGAAACTGGATCATAGCACCTATAGCCCTTAGTGTTAGCCGGGTAACCAAGGAAGACACACGAGAGGGAACGAGGAGCAAGTTTATGAGGAGAAGTGGCGGCAGTACTCGGATAACAAAGACAATCGAAAATACGAAGACCGTCATATGAGGGTGGAGACCCGAAGAGAAGGTGGTGTGGTGTAAAATTCCATCGGGTGCGACACGGACGAAGGTTAATGAGGAGGGTGGCAGTAGCAAGAGCGCCGGGCCAGAAGTGGGGAGGCATGTAGGCCTGGAATAAGAGGGTACAAATGCAATCGTTAAGAGTGCGGAGGATGCGTTCAGCCCGACCGTTCTGCTGTGAAGTGTAAGGACATGTGAGTCGGAAAAATTGTGCCATGGGTGGAGAGAAGGTTGCGGATGGTGGTGTTGTCGAACTCTTTCCCGTTATCAGTTTGCAACGCGAGGATGGGACGACCAAATTGCGTAGACACGTAAGAGTATAAGGCGGTAAGGGTGGCAGCAACTTCAGACTTCTTTCGCAATGGGAAAGTCCACACAAAGTGAGAGTAGTCATCTAAGATAACAAGATAATAGGAAAAACCAGTATTACTAGCAACGGGAGAGGTCCATACATCACTATGGATTAACTCAAAAGGTAAAGACGCAACTGTGGATGAAGAACTAAAGGGAATACAAACATGTTTGCCCAGACGACATGCGTGACAAGAGTGCGCATCCGTTTTATTACATGTAAAAGAAAAATCCCTAATTATTTGACGAAGTGCGGTGGAGCTAGGATGACCAAGACGGGCGTGCCAAAGATCGACGCCGGCAAAAAGAGCAACTGGTCCAACATGTGTGGATGATGGAGGCTGGACGGAGTACATATCGCCGGGGCTGTCACAGCGGTGAATAACCATCCGGGTGAGGGCGTCCTTAACAGAAAAACCAACTTCGTCAAATTCCACAGTTACAGAGTTATCACGAGAAATTTTACGAACACAGACTAAGTTCTGAATAAGTTCAGGAGACACAAGAACTTTATTGAGATAAAGTGGTCTAGAGGTGGAAGGAAAACTAGTGGAACCAACGTGAGTGATAGGAAGACCAGCACCATTACCGACAATGATACAAGAGGAAGTGTGGATAGGACACGGGGAAGAGAGGTTACTCGGATAAGCGGCCATATGCGATGATGCACCGGTGTCCATAAACAAGTCGCTGTTGGGGAACGTAGTAATTTCAAAATTTTCCTACGCACACGCAAGATCATGGTGATGCATAGCAACGAGAGGGAAGAGTGTTGTCCACGTACCCTCGTAGACCGAAAGCGGAAGCGTTATGACAACGCGGTTGATGTAGTCGTACGTCTTCACGATCCGACCGATCCAAGTACCGAACGTACGGCACCTCCGAGTTCAGCACATGTTCAGCTCGATGACGATCCCCGGACTCCGATCCAGTAGTGTGTCGGGGATGAGTTCCGTCAGCACGACGGCGTGGTGACGGTGATGATGTTCTACCGATGCAGGGCTTCGCCTAAGCACCGCAACGATATGACCGAGGTGGAATATGGTGGAGGGGGCACCACACACGGCTAAGGAACGATCACGAAGATCAACTTGTGTGTCTAGAGGTGCCCCCCTGCCCCCGTATAGAAAGGAGCAAGGGGGGAGGCCGGCCGGCCCTAGGGGCGCGCCAAGGAGGGGGGAGTCCTCCTCCTAGTGGGAGTAGGACTCCCCTTTCCTAGTCCAACTAGGAAGGAGGAAGGGGGAAGGAAAGAGAGGGAGAGGGAGAGGGAAAGAGGGGCCGCGCCCCCCTCCCCTAGTCCAATTCGGACTCCCCATGGGAGGGGGCGCGCCACCTCCTGGGTTGCTGCCGTCTCTCTCCCCTCAGGCCCACTAAGGCCCAATACTTCCCCGGGGGGTTTCGGTAACCCCTCCGACACTCCGGTTTTCTCCGAAATCACCCGGAACACTTCCGGTGACCGAATATAGTCGTCCAATATATCAATCTTTATGTCTCGACCATTTCGAGACTCCTCGTTATGTCCGTCATCACATCCTGGACTCCGAACAACCTTCGGTACATCAAAACTTATAAACTCATAATAAAACTGTCATCGTAACGTTAAGCGTGCGGACCCTACAGGTTCGAGAACTATGTAGACATGACCTAGAACTGTTTCCGGTCAATAACCAATAGCGGAACCTGGATGCTCATATTGGTTCCTACATATTCTACGAAGATCTTTATCGGTCAAACCGTATAACAACATACGTTGTTCCCTTTGTCATCGGTATGATACTTGCCTTAGATTCGATCGTCGGTATCCAATACCTAGTTCAATCTCGTTACCAGCAAGTCTCTTTACTCGTTACGTAATGCATCATTCCATAACTAATTCATTAGCTACATTGCTTGCAAGGCTTATAGTGATGTGCATTACCGAGAGGGCCAGAGATACCTCTCCGACAATCGGAGTGACAAATCCTAATCTCGAAATACGCCAACTCAACATGTACCTTCAAGACACCAGAGAGCTCCTTTATAATCACCCGATTCGTTGTGACGTTTGGTAGCACACAAAGTGTTCCTCCAGTAAACGGGAGTTGCATAATCTCATAGTTGTAGGAACTTTGTATAAGTCATGAAGAAAGCAATAGCAACATACTAAACGATCAAGTGCTAGGCTAACGGAATGGGTCAAGTCAATCACATCATTCTCCTAATGATGTGATCCCGTTAATAAAATGACAACACATGTCTATGGTTAGGAAACAAAACCATCTTTGATTAGTGAGCTAGTCAAGTAGAGGCACACTAGTGACATTATGTTTGTCTATGTATTCACACATGTATCATGTTTCCGGGTAATACAATTCTAGCATGAATAATAAACATTTATCATGATATGAGGAAATAAATAATAACTTTATTATTGCCTCTAGGGCATATTTCCTTCAGTCTCCCACTTGCACTAGAGTCAATAATCTAGATTACACAGTAATGATTCTAACACCCATGGAGTCTTGGTGCTGATCATGTTTTGCTCGTGGAAGAGGCTTAGTCAATGGGTCTGCAACATTTAGTTCCGTATGTATCTTGCAAATCTCTATGTCTCCCACCTGGACTTGGTCCCTGATGGAATTGAAGCGTCTCTTGATGTGCTTGGTCCTCTTGTGAAATCTGGATTCCTTTGCCAAGGCAATTGCACCAGTATTGTCACGTAAGATCTTCATTGGTCCCGATGCACTAGGTATGACACCTAGATCGAAATGAACTCCTTCATCCGACTCCTTCATTTGCTGCTTCGAAGCACCTATGTACTCCGCTTATGCGTAGATCCCGCCACGACGCTTTGTTTAGAACTGCACCAACTTACGGCTCCACCGTTTAATAAAAACACGTATCCGGTTTGCGATTTAGAATCGTCCGGGTCAGTGTCAAAGCTTGCATCGATGTAACCATTTACGACTAGCTCTTTGTCACCTCCATACACGATAAACATATCCTTAGTACTTTTCAGGTATTTCAGGATGTTCTTGACCGCTGTCCAGTGATCCACTCCTGGATTACTTTGGTACCTACCTGCCAAGCTTATTGCTAAGCATACGTCAGGTCTGGTACACAGCATTGCATACATGATAGAGCCTATGGCTGAAGCATAGGGAACATCTTTCATTTTCTCTCTATCTTCTGCTGTGGTCGGGCATTGAGTCTGACTCAACTTCACACCTTGTAATACGGGCAAGAACCCTTTCTTTGCCTGATCCATTTTGAACTTTTTCAAAACTTTATCAAGGTATGTGCTTTGTGAAAGTCCAATTAAGCGTCTTGATCTATCTCTATAGATCTTGATGCCCAATATGTAAGCAGCTTCACCGAGGTCTTTCATTAAAAAACTTTTATTCAAGTATCCCTTTATGCTATCCAGAAATTTTATATCATTTCCAATTAACAATATGTCATCTACATATAATATCGAAATGCTCTGAGCTCCCACTCACTTTCTTGTAAATACAGGCTTCTCCAAAAGTCTATATAAAACCATATGCTTTGATCACACTATCAAAGCGTTTATTCCAACTCCGAGAGGCTTGCACCAGTCCATAAATGGATCGCTGGAGCTTGCACACTTTGTTAGCACCTTTTGGATCGACAAAACCTTCCGGTTGCATCATATACAACTCTTCTTCCAGAAATCCATTCAGGAATGCAGTTTTGACATCCATTTGCCAAATTTCATAATCATAAAATGCGGCAATTGCCAACATGATTCGGACAGACTTAAGCATCGCTACGGGTGAGAAAGTCTCATCGTAGTCAACCCCTTGAACTTGTCGAAAACCTTTTGCAACAAGTCGAGCTTTGTAGACAGTTACATTACCATCAACGTCAATCTTCTTCTTGAAGATCCATTTATTTTCTATGGCTTGCCGATCATCGGGCAAGTTAACCAAAGTCCATACTTTGTTCTCATACATGGATCCCATCTCAGATTTCATGGCCTCAAGCCATTTTGCGGAATCTGGGCTCATCATCGCTTCCTCATAGTTCGTAGGTTCACCATGGTCAAGTAACATGACTTCCAGAATAGGATTACCATACCACTCTGGTGCGGATCTTACTCTGGTAGACCTACAAAGTTCGGTAGTAACTTGATCTGAAGTTTCATGATCAGTATCATTAGCTTCCTCACTGATTGGTGTAGTTGTCACAGGAATCGGTTCTTGTGATGAACTACTTTCCAATAAGGGAGCAGGTACAGTTACCTCATCAAGTTCTACTTTCCTCCCACTCACTTCTTTCGAGAGAAACTCCTTCTCTAGAAAGGATCTGAATTTAGCAACAAAAATCTTGCCCTCAGATCTGTGATAGAAGGTGTACCCAATAGTCTCTTTTGGGTATCCTATGAAGACACATTTCTCCAATTTGGATTCGAGCTTATCTGGTTGAAGTTTCTTCACATAAGCATCGCAGCCCCAAACTTTAAGAAACGACAACTTTGGTTTCTTGCCAAACCACAGTTCATAAGGGGTCATCTCAACGGATTTTGATGGTGCCTTATTTAATGTGAATGCAGCCGTCTCTAAAGCATAACCCCAAAATGATAGCGGTAAATCAGTAAGAGACATCATAGATCGCACCATATCTAGTAAAGTACGATTACGACGTTCGGACACACCATTTCGTTGTGGTGTTCCGGGTGGCGTGAGTTGCGAAACTATTCCGCATTGTTTCAAATGTAAACCAAACTCGTAACTCAAATATTCTCCTCCACGATCAGATCGCAGAAATTTTATTTTCTTGTTACGATGATTTTCCACTTCACTCTGAAATTCTTTGAACTTTTCAAATGTTTCAGACTTGTGTTTCATTAAGTAGATATACCCATATATGCTCAAATCATCTGTGAAGGTGAGAAAATAACGATACCCTCCGCGAGCCTCAATATTCATTGGACCACATACATCAGTATGTATGATTTCCAATAAGTCAGTTGCTCACTCCATAGTTCCGGAGAACGGCGTTTTAGTCATCTTGCCCATGAGGCACGGTTCGCAAGTACCAAGTGATTCATAATCAAGTGATTCCAAAAGTCCATCAGAATGGAGTTTCTTCATGCGCTTTACACCGATATGACCTAAACGGCAGTGCCACAAATAAGTTGCACTATCATTATTAACTCTGCATCTTTTGGCTTTAACATTATGAATATGTGTATCACTACTATCGAGATTCAATAAAAATAGACCACTCTTCAAGGGTGCATGACCATAAAAGATATTACTCATATAAATAGAACAACCATTATTCTCTAATTTAAATGAATAACCGTCTCGCATCAAACAAGATCCAGATATAATGTTCATGCTCAACGCTGGCACCAAATAACAATTATTTAGGTCTAAATCTAATCCTGATGGTAGATGTAGAGGTAGTGTGCCGACCGCGATCACATCGACTTTGGTACCATTTCCCACGCGCATCGTCACCTCGTCCTTAACCAATCTTCGCTTAATCCTAGTCCCTGTTTCGAGTTGCAAATATTAGCAACAGAACCAGTATCAAATAACCAGGTGCTACTGCGAGCATTAGTAAGGTACACATCAATAACATGTATATCACATATACCTTTGTTCATTTTCCATCCTTCTTATCCGCCAAATACTTGGGGCAGTTCTGCTTCCAAAGGTCATGTCGCTTGCGGAGAAGCACTCAGTTTCAGGCTTAGGTCCAGACTTGGGTTTCTTCTCCTGAGCAGCAACTTGCTTGCTGTTCTTCTTGAAGTTCCCCTTCTTCTTCCCTTTGCCCTTCTTCTTGAAACTGGTGGTCTTATTGACCATCAACACTTGATGCTCCTTCTTGGTTTCTACCTCCGCAGCCTTTAGCATTGCGAAGAGCTCGAATAGTCTTGTCCATCCCTTGCATATTATAGTTCATCACGAAGCTCTTGTAGCTTGGTGGCGTGATTGAAGAATTCTGTCAATGACACTATCATCGGAAGATTAACTCCCGGTTGAATCAAGTGATTATTATACCCACATTTTGAGTATATGTTCACCGATGTAACTATTCTCCTCCATCTTACAGCTATAGAACTTATTGGAGACTTCATATCTCTCAATCCGGCATTTGCTTGAAATATTAACTTCAACTCCTGGAACATCTCATATGCTCCATGACGTTCAAAACATCGTTGAAGACCCGGTTCTAAACCGTAAAGCATGGCACACTGAACTATCGAGTAGTCATCAGCTTTGCTCTGCCAGACGTTCTTAACGTCGTCAGTTGCATCTGCAGCAGGCCTGGCACCCAGCGGTGCTTCCAGGCGTAATTCTTCTGTGCAGCAATGAGGATAATCCTCAAGTTACGGACCCAGTCCGTGTAGTTGCTACCATCATCTTTCAACTTAGCTTTCTCAAGGAACGCATTAAAATTCAACGGAACAACAACACGCGCCATCTATCTACAACAAACATAGACAAGCAAAATACTATCAGGTACTAATTTCATGATAAATTTAAGTTCAATTAATCATATTACTTAAGAACTCCCACTTAGACAGACATCTCTCTAGTCATCTAAGTGATCACGTGATCCAAATCAACTAAACCATGTCCGATCATCACGTGAGATGGAGTAGTTTCAATGGTGAACATCACTATGTTGATCATATCTACTATATGATTCACGCCGACCTTCGGTCTCCGTGTTCGAGGCCATATCTGTATATGCTAGGCTCGTCAAGTTTAACTGAGTATTCGCGTGTGCAACTGTTTTGCACCCGTTGTATTTGAACGTAGAGCCTATCACACCCGATCATCACGTGGTGTCTCAGCACGAAGAACTTTCGCAACGTTGCATACTTAGGGAGAACACTTATTGATAATTAGTGAGAGATCATCTTAAAATGCTACCGTCAATCAAAGCAAGATAAGATGCATAAAAGATAAACATCACATGCAATCAATATAAGTGATATGATATGGCCATCATCATCTTGTGCTTGTGATCTCCATCTCCGAAGCACCGTCGTGATCACCATCATCACCAGCGCGACACCTTGATATCCATCGTAGCATCGTTGTCGTCTCGCCAAACTTATGCTTCTACGACTATCGCTACCGCTTAGTGATAAAGTAAAGCATTACAGGGCGATTGCATTGCATACAATAAAGCGACAACCATATGGCTCCTGCCAGTTGCCGATAACTCGGTTACAAAACATGATCATCTCATACAATAAAATATAGCATCACGTCTTGACCATATCACATCACAACATGCCCTGCAAAAACAAGTTAGACGTCCTCTACTTTGTTGTTGCAAGTTTTACGTGGCTGCTACGGGCTTAGCAAGAACCGTTCTTACCTACGCATCAAAACCACAACGATAGTTCGTCAAGTTAGTGCTGTTTTAACCTTCGCAAGGACCGGGCGTAGCGCTCGTTCAACTAAAGTTGGAGAAACAGACACCGCCAGCCACCTGTGTGCAAAGCACGCCGATAGAACCAGTCTCGCGTAAGCGTCTGGCGTAATGTCGGTCCGAGCCGCTTCATCCAACAATACCGCCGAACCAAAGTATGACATGCTGGTAAGCAGTATGAATTGTATCGCCCACAACTCACTTGTGTTCTACTCGTGCATATAACATCTACGCATAAAACCTGGCTCGGATGCCACTGTTGGGGAACGTAGTAATTTCAAAATTTTCCTACGCACACGCAAGATCATGGTGATGCATAGCAACGAGAGGGAAGAGTGTTGTCCACGTACCCTCGTAGACCGAAAGCGGAAGCGTTATGACAACGCGGTTGATGTAGTCGTACGTCTTCACGATCCGACCGATCCAAGTATCGAACGTACGGCACCTCCGAGTTCAGCACACGTTCAGCTCGATGACGATCCCCGGACTCCGATCCAGCAGTGTGTCGGGGATGAGTTCCGTCAGCACGACGGCATGGTGATGGTGATGATGTTCTACCGACGCAGGGCTTCACCTAAGCACCGCAACGATATGACCGAGGTGGAATATGGTGGAGGGGGGCACCGCACACGGCTAAGGAACGATCACGAAGATCAACTTGTGTGTCTAGAGATGCCCTCCTGCCCCCGTATATAAAGGAGCAAGGGGAGGAGGCCAGCCGGCCCTAGGGGCGCGCCAAGGAGGGGGGAGTGCTCGTCCTAGTGGGAGTAGGACTCCCCTTTCCTAGTCCAACTAGGAAGGAGGAAGGGGGAAGGAAAGAGAGGGAGAGGGAGAGGGAGAGGGAAAGAGGGGCCGCGCCCCCCTCCCCTAGTCCAATTCAGACTCCCCATGGGAGGGGGCGCGCCACCTCCTGGGCTGCTGCCCTCTCTCTCCCCTCAGGCCCACTAAGGCCCAATACTTCCCCGGGGGGGGGGGTTCCGATAACCCCTCCGGCACTCTTGTTTTCTCCGAAATCACCCGGAACACTTCCGGTGTCCGAATATAGTCATCCAATATATCAATCTTTATGTCTCGACCATTTAGAGAGTCCTCGTTATGTCCGTGATCACATCCTGGACTCCGAACAACCTTCGGCACATCAAAACTTATAAACTCATAATAAAACTGTCATCGTAACGTTAAGCGTGCGGACCCTACGGGTTCGAGAACTATGTAGACATGACCTAGAACTGTTTCCGGTCAATAACCAATAGCGGAACCTGGATGCTCATATTGGCTCCTACATATTCTATGAAGATCTTTATCGGTCAAACCGTATAACAACATACGTTGTTCCCTTTGTCATCGGTATGTTACTTGCCCGAGATTCGATCGTCGGTATCCAATACCTAGTTCAATCTCGTTACCGGCAAGCCTCTTTACTCGTTACGTAATGCATCATTCCGTAACTAACTCGTTAGCTACATTGCTTGCAAGGCTTATAGTGATGTGCATTACCGAGAGGGCCCAGAGATACCTCTCCGACAATCGGAGTGACAAATCCTAATCTCGAAATACGCCAACTCAACATGTACCTTCGAAGACACCTGTAGAGCTCCTTTATAATCACCCAGTTACGTTGTGACGTTTGGTAGCACACAAAGTGTTCCTCCGGTAAACGGGAGTTGCATAATCTCATAGTTGTAGGAGCTTTGTATAATTCCTGAAGAAAGCAATAGCAACATACTAAACGATCAAGTGCTAGGCTAACGGAACGGGTCAAGTCAATCACATCATTCTCCTAATGATGTGATCCCGTTAATCAAATGACAACACATGTCTATGGTTAGGAAACATAACCATCTTTGATTAATGAGCTAGTCAAGTAGAGGCTCACTAGTGACATTATGTTTGTCTATGTATTCACACATGTATCATGTTTCCGGGTAATACAATTCTAGCATGAATAATAAACATTTATCATGATATGAGGAAATAAATAATAACTTTATTATTGCCTCTAGGGCATATTTCCTTCAGTCACCACCACCGGAATAAGCCCCGGTTGGAGGCTGTTGATGAAGTGCAGCGAGTAGGGCTGGATCATAGGAGACCGGCGCAGGGTAGCATGAGTAGCCGGTCGCTCCGGCGCTAGGGTTTGGCCCGCCATAGCCAACCGGAGCGGGGGAGTAGTAGGGCTGCGGGGCGGCCGGGCCTGGTTGCTGACCGGCGAAGAAAGCCTGATGGCCGAAGGGTCCGGGCCCTAGGAGACTCGGAGCGGGGGGGGGGGGTGGCACGGGCATGGTGTAGGCGTGCACAAACCCTGTCCAGGGGTTGTGGCCACCCCCCAAGGCGGCGCCGGCAGTTGCTTAGTGGGCCCGGCGCGCGGCTGCTACTGCTGCGGCGGCGGGTGTTGATGAAAAGCCGCGGGAGCCGGAGGCCGCGGTTGGTACAGGGTGTCGTAGGCACCGTGCGGCGCAGGAGGAGCCATGAGCCGAGGCGACTGGAACGGCGCCGGAAAGCCGGGGGGCGCCCGCGGGTGCAGGAAAGCGACGCGAGTAGCTGGCGGCGAAGGCGGTATGAACGGCACAGGAGCGAAGATGCTTCAACCGGCGTTCCTCGAGACAGAGATACGCCACCGCCCGCTCGTAGGTAGGGTTCGCCATGAGGGTGAGGTTGGAAGCGGCGTTGCCGAGATCCTCATTGAGGCCGGCGGTGAGAGTGGAGAGGAGCAGCTCCTCGCCAACCTTGAAGCCGGTGTCGTTGAGCTCGTCGGAGAGGGTCTTGAGGTGCATGCAGTAGTCGTCGACGGAGGAGTCGTTTTGGTGACACCCGAAGAACTCCTTCTGCAGGAAGACGATCTGTTGGAGCTTGTTGTCGGTGAAGAGGCCAACGATCTTGTTCCACACCGTGCATGCATCATCCTTGTCGCGAACGACGATGTGGAAGATGTCCTTGGACACGGTGAGGAAGAGCCACCTGATGATGGTGGCATCGATCGCCAACCAGTCGGCATCGCGGTTCAGGACGAAGAGGTTGGCGGTGCCGTCGATTTGATCCTGCAGGTTATACTCACAAAAGAGGAGATTGAAGTATGTCTTCCAGACATAAAAATTCGCCTCTTTGTCGGAGAGGATGACCGGAACGCGACGTTCGATGGGAACATCACGGATGTAGGCAGGGTCGGGGAGGGTGGCGGCGGAGGAACCGGCGACGAGTCGAAGGGGTTCGGCGGGCGCACTGCCGGAGGGGTGGAAGCGGCGGAGCGGTTGGAGAGATCGGAACCGGACATGGCGGAGGGTTCGGCTGGGGTAGGGTTAGGGTTTTGGGTAGCGGCGGGCGGCTAGCGGGAGCAGCGGGAGGCGGCGAGGGTTAGGGTTTGAGGTGGCAGCGGGCGGCTAGCGGCGAGGTGGGCAGAGGTGGTGAGCCGGGTGGAGGGAGGGATCGCGAGGTGGGGCTACGGCGGCGGCAGGGAGCCAGAGACGCGCGGGGAGTAGCGGGAGGGGAGCTACGGCGGCGGCGAGAGGAACGGCGGCGGCGAGAGGATCGGCGGCGCGGTGTAGCGAGGGAAGCTAGCGGCGGCAATGCGGCTAGGGCAGTGAGGATCGAAGGGGGGCTGATACCATGTAAAGGATTATGCAACTCACGATATATTGATCGGTTGCAATATGCACGTATATAAGTACATAGGGGAGCCACATCCTCAATTATTATACATGAAAGGACGAGGGCTTGTTGTACAAGAAATACACATAAAGTACATAGGGGAGCCACATCCTCAATTATACATGGAAGGACGAGGGCTTGTTGTACAAGAAATACACATGCAACATGTACATCTCAGTAGACGGCTTGGCAAAACATAACTTCCCACGATACACTAGGAGACAGGGCGGCGGTGCCCATCTACAACTCTCTTGTGTGCTTCTATCATCCCTAACGTTTTCTTTATTGAACGATACATTTTACAAATCTCCTACGTCCCCCAATGTAAGACATTGTAAGTCGTTAGTCGTAAGATGCCGATCGACATGATTTGCAATTAGTTAATTCTTTTCCGTGTGAAAAAAAGCTAACCCATTCGTTCAAGAATCACAGCACAAATAAACCACAGATAAACAATGCATCCATGCGTGCCCGGGTAGGTATTCAAAGGATTTTACTTGGAAAAGGAATTGGATGCAAGCAAGCAAGGCATGCACGTACGCTATGATCAAATCCACGAGGCCGGTATAGCCATATATGCACACTAGCCTCTCACAGTCTATCAGCACCGGCCTACCCATTGCCACGGTAAATTTGCCAACTAGGCCGATGGAGGAGGTGGGGTAGATCTCATTCAGCGAGGAGGCATGACCGATATGTATCTTGGCGGCGTGGGGCTTGCTCCGGGCGGTGGCGTGGCCGTCCGGTGGCAGGCCGGTGGCGGCGGCATGCAGAGGACGCCGTGGAGGACCGGGCAGATTGGGCCGGGTCCATGCGGTGGTGGCCTCTGGTCATGACCTGGCTGGGGTGGTCGTCTCGATGCGCCGCAGTGGATGCCAGGCCGACGTTGGCGGACGGTGAAGCCCATATCGCCCTTGGCTGCATAGCATGGACGTACCCATGTCCAAGGCGGAGCTGCTCCGCCGGTCTGGCGGATTCGACCCCGGACCCCGTTCGGTACATAGACGGTGAAGAGCGTGTTTGGGATTCATCCTAACGGCTCTTCCGGCATGGCGCGGTGGGGTGACAGCCCTCTCTCTCCAGTGGTGGTGCCCTTCGGCAGTTGTCGAAGTGTCAGGATACACCACGGTGGCAGTGCGGCTATGGATGATCGCCGAATCTGGGCGGCTAGCTCCGGGGCTTTGAAGGTGGTCTTGCAGATACACATGTTGTCTATTGGATGTTTGGGGACGAATCCAGGTGAAAACCTAGGCCGGTGGCCGGTGCCGGTGATGGTGACGCCCTTGGCGTCGCTTCCTTCATGAAGGCATCATCGAGGTGAAGCTCACAACTCCTCTCGCTACCTCCGGGGGAAGCCCTTGATCAGTCGATCAGATGATGGCGACGCTCTTGTGTCGTTCCCTCTTTGGGGGCGTCATTCTTGGAGGTGTGCATTGGCTCGAGGGACCAGTGAGCGGTTTTAACGATGGAGCGGCATCCCATGTAACGCATCGACGATGTGGAGTCTCGGCAGCATGGCGCTGCAGGGTCTCGGCAACGGATGTATAATGATAGACACGCGTAGGGAGGTGGCGTTGTCTGGCGCCTTGGTGGCATCGAGGCAGTCCTGCCGAGGTCGATGCGTCAGTACCTGCTCTGAAGATGGATCGACGGAAGACGGTTGCGGCGTGTGCGTCGGACCGGTTTATGCCCTAGACCCGCCAAGAGGCTTGGTTGGGGCCTTCGGCTTTAGATGTTAGGTTTTCGTGCGAGATCTGTTTGGTATTCGGCTCGGACTATCGGCACACCTTCTTCACGTGGTTAGGAGTTGCGACAGATATTGCCATGATGGTTCGGACTTACCGATGTATTGCTTTATAAGATCTTTATGAATAATTAATAAAACGGCTGCATGCATCACCCAAATGCAGAGGTCGGAGGTCATCCTCATTTTTAAAAATAAATAAGTTTGTTGTCCAATTCAAGGAAAGACTTTTGTTTGACCCTTTTGACTACTATAAAAAGTAGATATGCGCCTTGCTACATTGTTTTCTTTATATTGTCTATTTATTATTGGTCATATGCTTGGTGGGTTTCTTGTTTCTCTGTTGTATTTTTCATGAATGAAGTAGTACGGCACTACACCATTGGAGGTTAACACGCTTTGTTGCAACGTTAAACTGGTACGATGTTATGTATGTCTGGCATGCATGCCATGGTCATGTGTAGCGGATGGACCTAGACGGCTTGACAAAACATAACCTCCCACGGTATACTAGGAGACAGGGCGGCGGTGCCGATCTACACTCTTTTGTGTGCTTCTATCATCCTTGTAAACGTTTTCTTTACTGAACGATACATTTTACGAATCTCTTCTCCATAGTGGAATGTAACATTTCGGTAGAAAATTATTGACTACTCTCTACGTCCCATAATATAAGACATTTTTAGTCATTAGTCGTAAGAGGCCGTACTCATACCGGTCGTCAGGATTTGCAATTAGTTAATTCTTTTCCGTGTGAAAAAAAGCTAACCCATTCGTTCAAGAATCACAACACAAATAAACAATTGTGTCCATGCGTGCCCGGCAATGGCGTAGCCAGGATTTTATATCAGGGTGGTCCAATTGGCACACTAAAATTTACACCACAAATTTAACAAACCAACATATGCACACTGAATATATCCAAAGCACATATCAATAAGGTCAAAGCATATTAAACTTCATGTTCAAGCCTTACACTCACGTAAAATATAACACACCTTATTTGTCGGATCCATATAAGAAAAAGGATGCAATGTCTCCTGTCCTCTTCATTTTTGCAACAGTTGTACAAAAAAGTTAATACACTAACTAAGTTGGAACAAAGCCCTAATGATTCAATCGGTTCAATTGACAAATTATTAAGTGCAAACAACTTTAAAGCTTGCACTCTCAACAAATCGTTCAAATCTTCATAGCAAAAGGAAATTGTGCTCTGTATTAGAGAAGAACAAAAATCATACTCTGAATTGAAGTAGAAAAGAAAACAACTAGTGCACACTGCACAGGGTTGTACCTATGCGTGCGTGCGCGCTTCCTTTGTCAGCCGCCGGGACGCGCGTCCTTCGCTGGTCGCATGTCCGTCACCGTCAGCCGGTGCCCTGCCGGAGTGCCGGCCTTGTGCTGGCCGCTGGGTGATGTCGCTAGGGTTTCAGTCTTTCAGACTTCCAGAGACCAGAGTCGACGGGAAGTTGGGAATTAGGAACGATCAGCGTACATACACGCGTACGAGGAGACTAAAGAAACGAGCCGATGCTTTGCATGTACATGGGCTGAGACCTAAGTTGGGCCTGGATATGTTTTCCTTTTTTTCAGACAAGTATTAAACTAATGGGCCAAATTCCAGGGTGGTCCATGGACCACCCTGGCCACCCTACAGCTATGCCACTGATGCCCGGGAGCTCCTAACCGGCGCTCTCAGTGCCGGTTTTGATTACCGGCGCTCGAAGGTGCTTCTACTGGGCCGGCCCAGCATTACTTCTTTCGCTGGCGGGCAACGCAGAAAAATTAAGCCAAAAAGAAGCGAGCTGCAGGATCGAACTCGCGCCGTAATTGTAACGTACGAGTATGGTTAACCACCACACCAACTTGGAACTAGCGACTAAATGAACAAAAATGCTGATCAAACTTTTAAAAACATCAACATTTAGGGAAAAATGAACAAAAAAGTTGAAATTTCAAAAGATGAACGATTTTTAAATATACATTGCACATTTTGTGATAAACGCTGAACAATTTTAAATACACACTGAACATTTTTTATGTATGCTGAACAAATATTTAAATACACATTGAACATTTTTGTGGCATACGCTGAACAATTATAAAAATGCATTGAACATTGTTGTGAATATATGTTAAACAATTTTAATATACCCAATGAACATTTTCTTAAATACGTTGAACATTTTATTAAATATATGATGAACATTTTGTATATAAATATGCAATGAACTGTGTATAATACACTAAAAAGAAACAAAAACTTCAATGAATTTGAAAAGAAGTTCACCGAGTTCCAAAAAAAACATCGAGTTTGAAAAATAGTTGATTGAAATTGAAAAAATATTCATTAAGTTTGAAAAAAGTTCATTGAGTTTGAAAAAAAAGTTCATCGAATTTGAAATAGGTTCATCAAATTTGAGAAAATTTCATCAAATTCGAAAAAACTTCATCAAATTTGAAAAAAAGTTCATCAAATTTGAAAATAGTTCATCAACTTTCAAGAAGAGTTCATCGATTTTGAAAAATAGTTCACGCATTTAGCAAAAGAGAAAAGAAAACGTACTAAACCTTGAAAAGAAAGGAACAAGAAAAAAAAAGGAGAAAAGAACAAAAGAATGTACAAGATGCGATTAGCCACATCTGATCTCTATGGCGGGTTGGTAAGTGGTGCTTGGATTCAGCGAAGATGTCGTGGGTTCGAATCCCTCTTCAGGCGTTTTCTTTTTTGCGGAATAAAAGCAGGAAAAAAAATGAGAAGATGGGCCGAGCCCAGGTCGCTTGAGGGGTATGCGCCGGATTGGGAAATGGCTGTAAACGGGCGCTGAGGGTGCCGTTTAGGAATTACCGCCCGGGTAGGTATTCAAAGGATTTACCACTAAAAAAAAAGGTATTCAAAGGATTTTACTTGGAAAAGGAATGTGATGCAAGCAAGCAAGGCATGCACGTACGCTATGTTCAAATCCACGAGGCCGGTATTAGCTATATATGCTCATCAGCCTCTCAGAGTCTATCCGCACCGGCCTACCATTGCCACGCTAAATTTGCCAACTAGGCCGGCAATGGCGTAACCAGTATACTCCACCGGCGGTGCATACATAGAGCATCTCCAACAGCCGCGCTAAACTAGTGTCGCGTCATAAATTAGTACGTTTTAGCGCGCGCACAACACGGCGGGTCGCTCCAGCAGGCGCGTAAAAATGGCGCGCGCGCTATAACAAGTTGGGCGCGCGGTCGAAAGCACTATCCCGCGTGGTGTATTTCGGGCGCCAGCTACCGCGTGCGGCACACTTGGGCGCTCGCTCTCCGCACTCTCTCCTTTCCTCCTCCTCGCCCACGCTACGCGCCGGCGCGCTTGCCACCATGGACGCGCACACCGCACCCGCCACCCGTTGTACAACCGCCCCCCCCGCCGTTGCGAAAACCCTAGCACGGGAGACATGAGTTTTGCTTCTCTCATCGGAGGCATGGGTGCACCTCCGGCCGCCGTGGGTGAAATGTCTTTCGATGTGCCTCCTCACACACATTCCCATGAAGATGCCGTTGAAGATCTTGCCAACACCGTCGGAGCTTCACATGATGCGGTGCGTGATGAGGAGAGGGAGGAAGATTCATCTTCGGAGGCGGAATAATCGTCTTCGGAAGATGATGAGGACGAAGACGAGGAAGAGGATTGATGTATCTTTCATTTGTGTCTTGAACTTGATTTGCATTCTAAACTTGGTTGGATGAACTTGTGGGCATGAACTTTTATTCATCAACTTGTTTGTGTCACATTTCACATGTTCATTGCATTTTGATGAATGTTTCAAACTCATTTCAAAATATCATGTTCATTACATTTTATGCCTGATGAGTCGCTGCACATTATTATAACGCGATCTTTGGAGCCATATTTGGCGGCCAGCTTAAACCAGCCAAAAGCCAGCAGCAAAACAGGTTTTTATGCTTGCCGGCGCGCCGCGGAGATGCTCATACTCACCTCTCTACCACTATATATATATGCCATTGTTGCCTTCCTAAGATCCATCCAACCACAACACGTTCCGCACCACATACAAGCTACACTCGATCACTACTCACCCTATCAGCAGCTTCCGGAATGGATGGAAGTGGCCTTGCCAAGGTGACGGGCTCGCCGGAGGACAGCGCCGCGAGGAGGGCGAGGGAAGTCCACGTCTGCAGGTTCTGCCACAGGGGGTTTACCAACGCCCAGGCGCTTGGAGAGGGCACATGAACGCAGTGGCGGAGACAGGGGGGGGCTGGCCCCCATCGATCGAGTATACGCCAGTTAATTAGGGATATGTTTCAGGTACAAAAGTACTTGGCCCCCCTATCTTGACGTGGATTATGTAAAAAGAACAGATTTGGCCACTGCAACGCGTAAGTCGGATGATGGACATGATTTGTAAACCGCCTTGGCGACGGTTCGATGAAAGTTAGCGCGCCCGTCCGATCTGTGACAGCTGGAGTACGTGCACACTTCCTTCAGCAACGCAATGCGCATCGTCTTTCTCCTATTTGTCTTGCATCCTCCATGCCCATCAATCCACACAACGTCTCTCTCTGCAGCCAACATTGATCATGCTTCACCCACCGTGGTACCTGCTACGGCGACCTCGCAGCACCGGCGTCGCCGGCGAGCGCTCCAATACAACACTCAATGTTGTATCATAGCTCCGAGAGTCCGCAGTGACCACTTCATGGCAGCACTGGGAGCCGCTGCCGCTGCTCCATGGAAGCACCGAGCGTGGCTGAGCTTCAAAGCAACACCGACGACATCCAGCAATGCTCCATTGAAGCTCCATGGTAGCACCGCGCGGCACGGCAAAGCTCCAATGCAACACTTACGGGCATCCGGCGAAGCTCCATGGCAGCACCACATGACGATGAGGGCTTCATTGCAGCACCGGTGGCCGGCGATGAGGACTACATTGCAGCACCGGCGGCGGCGACGACTTCAATGAAGCACCGGCGGGCGGCGATGAGAGCTTCATCGCAGAACCGATGACCCGACGGCGTCACGCCCCATCCGGCATGTAGCACTGCCGAGTGGGTTCCAGGCTTGCAGCACCGCGAAAGTTGCAACACAGCACGTCAGACGTTCCCCCTCCACGGCGCCGGCGACACTCTGCAGCACCGGCCGGCAGCGCCCCCGCTGCATTCAAGGGGTTGGTCCTTCGCGACACCACGGCGGCTCCGTCATGAAGCATTGGTGGCCCGCTTCTTTGCAGCATCCAGCACCGACGGTCAGCTCGCCACAAAACACCATCCGGCTTGCCACCGGTCGGCTCCCCCCAAACAACAGCGAGGTCATGCCCCGACTTGCAAAGTCACACCGGTGGGTGAACCTCCTTTACACGGCTCGTGGATTCCCTGCAGCATGAAACACCAGCGAGGGGTTGTGGTTGGACGGGACAGAGGAGCACCAGCTCGTGGAGGGAGAGACGCTTGGGAATAAAGGAGAGAGAAAGGGGGAACTCGCGGATGGGATCGAGCACGAGGATGGGAGGCCGAGAGGATACGTACAGCAGGCTGTAGGCCCATGTCAAACAAAATAGTCAAAGGGAAACGTTTCGGGACGGTACGCGGGCCGAACTTTCGGCCGGTCTCGAGGGCCACGCTGGCTCCAGCGTCAATGAAAACACCCCCGCGCAAGACGTGTGTAGGTGGGCCTCACACAACTACCCTGAATCTTATCCTTATTCTTTCTTCTACCTTCAGCCCCATCTCTCTCCGCGCCATGCTTCTTTTTTTCTTTTCCCCCGCGCTGCCGCCAGCCGGTGGCTGCTGCCGTCCGTGTGCTCCGCCGAGTCGGGGGACTGCCCGACTGCTCGCCGAGTTACTGCCGGTGGTTGCAACTTTCCGGCCCACAACTACCTGCTGCCATGGCCGGAACCGCGTGTACACAGTGTTGTATCTGTGATCTAAAAAAGCTTCAATCACGGTTGAAAAAAGCTTCAACCGTAGATAGAAAAGCTTCAATCGGCACTGCCCAACTAAAAAAGCTTCAACCATAGATAAATTTTGCTACTGCCGGCGAGGGTTTTTGCTACATCCATCACGGCGGAGCTGTGACCTCGTGCCGGCGGCGGCAATGATTTGCTGCAACTGTTGTCATTTTTTGCTACGACCGATGATTTTTTTTGCTACATCCATTCAACGACACATTTTTGCTACCATGGAAAGCTGCATCCGGCTGTATGTTTCGTTGACGGAGCTACGTCCCCGCGACGATGGAGGTTATTTTGCTGCAACAATCGTCGGCTTTTGCTACGACCAACGAGAAAATTTGCTTCAACCATTAATGGCGCAGATGTGACGCTGGACGACGGCGACAATGATTTTGCTGCAACCGTCGCTATTTTTTGCTACCAACGGCGAAGTTTTTGCTACATCCATCTAAATGGCGTTGATTTGGGCGGCCTTTGTTCGTGCAACCTCTGGCAGCGAGCATCGACGACGGCGGTCAGAGTTGCGGCCGGCGACACGGTGGTGCTGCGACGGACGTGATATGGCGGCGACGGCTAGGTGCTGCAAGGATAGGGACGTTGGGCGTGATGGCGACACCGTCCTGCTGGACGGCGGCGACGGGTGACGGCCGCGACGGGCGACGGCGAGGCAATTCGGCGGGAGGCGACCGGCGAAGATGCGGGAGGCGCCCGGCTTCGAGGTTGGTCGTTTGCTCGTTCATGGCAAGCGCCGGCAGCGCCGCTCCTCTGTTTCCCGATGGCCTCGTCAGATTTGGTTTTGGGGAAAAAACAGAAGCCCCAATCCAACGGCAACCACTTGTCGCATCGGGTGGCTGGGGCTAGACCGGTCAAACTGTTCGGCCGGTCTGCTGGCGCGTATCACTGCCCATAGTCAAAGCCTCTCATGCACACGCACAGGCTAGCAAGAGATACAAGCAGCAGCGGCAGGATTAGCGACATACGCGGCTTGATTAGCGATTGCTTTCCTTCGTCCTCCACGTGAAAAAAAAGGACAACAATATGCGGCAGGATACTCGACAGTTCGACCTATCTCATCACGCAGGCTCCCAGCCCTAGGCCGCCGCCCGCCCTCGCCGACACGGCGACACGGCGACACGCCGTACTGCAGGTCTGCCCACTGCCATCTGGCTCTTGTTAATTTCTAATTCTCTTCTCCTAATCTCCTGCCTAATCCAGTTCACAGCTGATTCCAATTCAGGGGGCCCTAACGCTTGGTCAATTGCTCATTGCTCTCGGAGTCTAGGCGCTGCAAATAGCACACGGACTGACGCTGAACTAGGTATATTATATTTGCGTTTGGCCGATTCCTTGATGCGTATGTAGTACTGTTCAATAATTGATGCAAAAATTACTTTTTCACGATTGTGTGTTAGCATGCCTCCGAGAAACAGGACATATGCATCGGGTAGTAAAAAAGGGAAAAAGAAGAAGGCCGTAGATAAATTGGTACAATCACAGCGTGGGCATCTGCACTTATATTACAAGAGTACTTCCACTACTTCGATAAACCCAGGTGATGAGTTGGCGATAGTTGCCATAGAGGAAGAGCAACAAACTAATGTGAATTCAGAATCCGATCAGCAAGAAGAAAATGTCGAAACCAACATCGACAACAGCAATGTAAGTGGCTCCGAGAATGTAGGTAATTCATCGGATGCACAAGAACAATCTCCTAGTGTTGATGAACCAGTCTATACTCCTGATATTTATGATCCAAGAAATTGGGATAATCTTGACAATAAAGCAAGAGATGTATTAGTTGAGAAAGGGCCAATGAGAGAGGAAGAGGATAAAATGGAATACCGTGTAGATGATGCAGGAAGACATTTTTCCTATGCTCACTATCATAGGAAATTAAGCAATGGAGAGAAACATGATAGAAAATGGCTAGTTTATTCAGAAGGTGTTGACAAAGTTTTTTGCTTTTGTTGTAAGATCTTCAAGTCTAGCAGTAGCAGGAGTCAGAGTTCCTTAGCACATGATTGATTAGATCATTGGAGGCACATTAGTGAGAAGCTTAAAGAACATGAAAATAGTGTTGATCATATTAATAACATGAACAAGTGGAATGAATTAAGGATTAGACTACGAAAAGAGGAAACTATTGAAAAGGACTTGCAGCATCAAATAACAAAGGAGAAAGAACGTGCCAGGCAAGTTTTGTTAAGAATAATAGCCATTGTGAAATATCTTGGTAAACGCAACTTGGCTTTTCGCGGAAACAGTGAGCAACTTTACAAGGATGATAATGGTAATTTCTTAGCTTGTGTTGAGATGATTGCAGAATTTGATTTGGTAATGCAAGACCACCTTAGACGTATCCAGAACAAAGAAATTCATTACCATTATCTCAGTCATAAAATTCAGAACGAGTTGATATCTCTTTTGGCTGCTGACATCACATGTTCTATCATAAAGGTTGTTAAAGAGGCCAAGTATTTCTCTGTTATCCTAGATTGTACCCCTGATGTCAGTCATCAAGAACAAATGACTTTTTTAGTTCGTTGTGTTAATTTGTCGGATGGGAAAATAAAAATTGAGGAGTACTTTATGGGGTTCTTGAAGGTGGATGACACTTCTGGCTTAGGGATTTTTAAAGTACTGCTTGAATCTATGGAGACTTTTGGCTTAAATATTAATGATATAAGGGGTCAAGGATATGACAATGGTTCTAACATGAAAGGAAAATACCGAGGGGTACAATCTAGGTTACTTGATGTGAATCCAAGAGCATTATACATGCCATGTGCTTGTCATAGTCTCAATCTCACTCTCTGTGATATGCCAAAAACATGTGAGAAAGCTGTTTCATTTTTTTGGAATTGTTCAGCGAAAAGGTGGAATGTTTTGCTTAAACATGTTCCTAGTTTGACTGTGAAATCATTGTCCAACACTCGCTGGGAGAGTCGAATCAAAAGTGTTACAGCAATAAGATATCAAGCCATTGAGTTAAGGTCAGCTTTGTCTGAGTTACGTGATGCTTCTGACACTGAACCTAAGGATAAAAGCGACGCAAAAAATTTATTTGATGCACTTGGTCGCTTTGAGTTTCTAGTTGGTATGATTATCTGGCATGATATTCTGTTTGCTGTAAATAAAGTTAGCAAGATGTTGCAATCGTCAACCATGTGTATTGACTCTGCTTTGAAGCAAATAAAAGGTATAACAGAATATTTTGAGAAGTACAGAGATGATGGGTTTTCTTCAAGTGTGACCATCGCCAAAGGTATTGCGACCGAAATGGGAATTGATCCCGTGTTTCCAATGAAACGTCATGCTAAGAGGAAGAGACAGTTTGGTGAAAGTGATTGTCAAGAAGAAATTCTAGAAGCTGAGAAGGCTTTTCGTGTTAAATATTTTTTTTGTTTTGGTTGATATGGCAGTCACTTCTTTGAAGGATAGATTTAAAGAACTAATGGTGTTCAAAGATATCTTTGGATTTTTATTGAGCTCGGGCACCCTGAAGTCATTAAGTGATAATGAACTTGAAGAGTGTTGCACAAAATTTGCAGAAACATTCTCTCTTGATGGTTCATCTGTAGAGGTATATGATCTTATTTCTGAATTGAAGATTATGAGATTCACTTTGCCAAATGGCGTAATGTCTGCCATGGAGATTTTTGGGCATGTTAGAGAAGTTGGTTGTTATCCGAATATCTCCATTGCTTATCGCATCTTATTTATTGTGCCTGTGACGGTCGCATCGGCCGAGAGAAGCTTTTCAAAGCTGAAATTGTTGAAGAATTATTTGAGGTCAACAATGACTCAAGAGAGGTTAAATGGTTTGGCTACATTATGCATCGAGAAGAAATTATTGGATGAGATTGACTTAAAGGAGTGAGAAACCAATCAGTTGAAAAGGAGAGTTTTCCTTCTTTTTAGTCATGAATCTTTCAGAAACTTTGAGCAGTAAAAATAAAAATCCATCTTAACGAATAGGGTAACGCTATTCTAAGCATGAGTGTAGAATAGCTTATTCTACACCCCTAGTAACGTTATGTACAAAATCTAGGTAAACACTATATAAATTATAGTAATTCTGAAATATTTTTTGTACTATCTAAATTTTTGATTTTTACTACATTGTCAAAGATTACTATATTTTATATGCTATGTTACTATATTTCATATAGAGCATTACTAGGGGTGTAGAATAAGCTATTCTACACTCACGCTTAGTTTAGATAGTACTATATAGGGTCGCGCTATTCGTCACCCTGGATAAGGAATAGTTATTCTTCACTATTTTGACTTCAATGCACCGTATTTTTAGGTTTCGTAAATTTTATCTTATTTCATACGTAAAAAAAGGAGGTAAGAAAATATATAATAACACCAATTTCTCATCTCTGAATGAATGGTTTTAAAACAAGCATTTATTATTTACTGATCCCTGCATGCTCGTTGGCACTTTCCAATTTCGGCAAACAGGGACTACCAAACATGAGGGATCCTAAAAAAAAGACATGAGGGAACGGTCACGTATACACTGCTGGGCACCCCTCAACAAATATACCTTTAGCAGCGGGGCAAGAAGCCAGGGGACATCCATCCAAGTCATTGCCCCACCAGTTCAAACTGATGTTCTCCAAGCCTAGGCACAGGTAAATTAACACGGCCATGAATGCCAAACCAGCATCTAGTGCACCTGAAAGCAGATAATTGTGTCGCTCCCACCAGTCACGTCGGTATCTATAGACCACATAGCCTCACAAAAACCCAACAAATATCCATGTGATGTAGTTGACTGCAGTGGCGGGTGGCATCTGGCCGGTGGAACCAATCAACACGGGCATGTTGATAAGCAAGATCCAGTTCTGGCCTGGGAATGCCTTGTGTGCAAACCAGACGAGGAGTGGGGCAATGGCTCCCCCCAAGAAGAACCAGTTCACTGCCGAGTAAGTTCCCAAGTCCCCGAATATTCTGCGTGGGCTAATAAGACCCCATATGACTGATGCGCCGTAGAACACATGATCGTCAGGGCAGGTCCAAGGGCTGCCTGCTGGGAGGAGCTCGGTGTCGCAGATGTTGGGGATTGAGTCCATGAGCCACCATGCCGTTCCAAGGTACACAAATGCCGCAATCAGAGTACCCACCATCTGCCATGCACGTTTCAAGAAGTTGCTTAGTTTTTTTTTTCGAAACAAGAAACAAGAGAAGTTGCTTAGTGACACAATATATACAACATGGGTACTTGTGCAGTAGAAATGACAGAGATTTATTTGAGTAAAAGGTTAATTACCTGAGCCATGAACATGGTCCTTGGGGGAATCTTCATGTAGTGGCCCAACTTAAAATCTTGCAGAAACGTCAGAGCTTGGCTCATGCTGATGTAGCCATATACCTTGAAGCACATATTTGCGACCGGTCGTCCAGGGTACAAGTACCCCATGATGTACTCTGTGATGATGTTCAATCCTGGAGTCTGCATATATAGAAGGAAAGAATTAAAAACAGTGAACTGGTAGTTGTATGGCATGACCATGATATGTAACTTGTCAGATTGCGTGCGTACCTGGTTCGTAGTTGCTGTGATAATTCCAACTGGGAGGGTAAAGAAAAAGGCTATGGCACATGCAAGCAGCACACCCCACCAGGGCAGCTGGAGTTGCTCGATGTGGTATTCACAGGCAAATACGGTGGCGGCAATGTTAGCAATAAGAATGCAGATGAACCACCACTCAGGGACCTGCTTATATCTCCTCATAAGCTTTGTGTGTACATCCGCCCTCTTCTCTTGGAACGCTGATTTACTTAACTGCCAAATTTCACTGCGCACAATTAAGCACCATGAGAGGTTCTTAGCTGTTGCAGTTGTACAATTCAATTCTGCGAAACTGACAGACAGTTGTTTTGCAGAGATTTACTACCTTCCATGGAAGAGGAGGACATGGACGATCGTTGCGGTAAGGGATGCAAAACGGACACCATACGTGACAGCAAAGAAAGTGCTGAGGTACAGTGGACCATTCTTCTGGTAGGCCTTGGTGTCAAAATGGAACTGGGAGTCCACGATGCTCGTGATGTTGTACTTGTGCCCGGACTCGGTGAAGAGCCCATGAGAGAAGATGGGAAAGTTCCGCGCCTTATACAAGTTGAACCGGTATGCCATGGGCGTGATCACGTACATGATGATGAAGAATCCTGCGGCGACGTTGGCGGTGGCGAACCAGGGGCTGGCGAGGGGGCTCCGAGGTAGGAGGAGACAGAGGCCCAGTCGAGGCCGATGGAGCCGATGCCAAGGCCGTAGAGGCCCGAGCCGAGCTGCTGGGCCAACACGGAGTTGGGGAACACCCAACAGATCCAGGAGAGGGAGGTGAGCATCTGGAACAAGTAGCCGGGGAAGATGTAGTAGACGAAGCTGCAGACGAAGGCCACCAGGAAGAACTGGCTGCGCGTGAAGCCGCCGCCTTTGCTCCGCACCTCCTTCTCGTGGAGCGCCCTGCTCGGAATTCTATTTTAGTTCTTTTCTGCGACAAGTAATTCCGGACGGAGGGAGTGGATAATACAAAGCCTATTTTGTTGCCATGCTCAGGAAAAAGAAACTGGTTGACGGCAATTTTACGCTCTTTGAATCTTTGATATTTTTCTCCGCATTCTCGAACTGATCTCCATATTACTCTTGTTGTGCATGTTAATTAGCTCGCCGTCTTTCCTTGAGAGAGACAAATGGAATGAAATTTCTCTCCAGTTTTGTACTCCCTCAGTAAAGAAATATAGGAACGTTTAGATCATTAAAATAGTGATCTAAACACTTTTATATTTTTTTACAGAGGGACTACATGCTATCTTACTAAAGAGAAAGACATCTGTGCATGATCATTTCTCCCCTACCATTCTGCGGCGCATGTCGCTTAGCTCAGTGTCTTTTCTCTTTGGGACTGACACATGAGATGAAATTCCTCTCCTATCTTGTTTGTACTATTCCCTCTATTCCCTTATACAAAGCCACAAACTCAAATTAAGATATCAAGATAAAATTTAATGACTACTTTGCAGGCCAGCTTTTCTTTTCATTAACCGGGATCATTAATACGCCCGCATGCATGCAAGAAAGGAATGAGAAGGAAGTAGCACAGTGTCATTATGACTACATGCATGCAAGTATTAAACAAGTTAGTAGTACAAGAAAACATCATTAATTTTAGCCTCGATTACTGTTAGTGGCCTTGTATATGTGCAAAATGTATTTTTCATAGTGGCCTTGTATAAGAGAATGGAAAGAGTACATTTTTATGTTGCTGAAAGGATCAAAGGAAGATATCAATGTTATATTAGCCGTCTCATCAGCCAGCAAGTTCTTTCGGAGTTCAAATGTGGGAGTTGGTTGCCTCTATGGAGGGCTGTTATTCTACTGCCATGCATGTTGAGAGATTAAAATTGGTTGGATATAGCTGAAGCCAGCTGCTGGGAAGGCTGCAGATCCAGCTTGGTCAATCGATATGGTTTCTTTTCATCGATTTTGTTTTCGTCATTTCTTCGGATTCATCTCGAGGGCCCTGTCGTTGTGAGTGCTCCTCATATCTTTTCATTGATTTCATTTTGTTAAGGCAGACGAGCCAACATTTATGCCCTTGATTTCATGATATGGTTTGTTTCAAGCCAAGGCCAGATCTGACGTTGCATGACTCGTGACCCTTGATTAACTGGGCAATTCTCTTCATAATGAGTAGGCAGAGTTTGAAAAAAAAAACAAGTTATTTGAAAATTAAATCCAGTTGTCAGCTTGGTCAAACGAACTTGTTCTCACTATCTCTGATATTTTCGTGTTGGCTGCTGGTTGGTCCTATCATTACCAGTGCTCCTCATTTCTTTTCATCAATTTCTTTTTCTTAATTAGAGGCAGACCGGCCAACAATTTTTTGTGGCCCTTGATTTCATGATGATCTGGTTTGTTGCAAGCCAATGCCAGATCTGACATGGTCTTCCTCAAACAAACCAAAAGTCCTAGTTGCAACTAACTATAAGTATATGCAAAGTTAACACGCGTTGCTGATCACAAGCAGTAGCCAGCACGTCATGAAACGTACGTTTTTTATAAAAGGATAAAATTGGAAATAATCGTGGTTTGTGATTAAGTCCAACTGTCCAAGCATCAACCAGTCAACGCTCCAGGTTTCCGGCACGGGTCTTCCAGCGGAATTGGTCAGTGATGAAACCACAGGTGGTTGCAGGTGTGTTGGAATTTTTTAGAACTGGACATATGCCCGAGAGGGAGTCAATGACACAGCCATCGTCCTGATTCCGAAGGTGGATAAACCGGTAAAATTAATAGACTTCTTATGTAACGTCATTTATATGGTAGTGGCAAAGTGTTTGGTCAACAGGCTACGCCCTATCCTGGAGGAGATTATATCGCCAGAGCAGAGTGCATTTGTGCCAGTAGATTGATTACTGATAATGTGCTTATCGTGTTTGAGTGCATCCACCATATCCAACAGGAGAAGGATCCAGCAAAGAGTTTTTGCGCTTATAAACTGGACCTCTCAAAGGCTTATGACAAGGTAGACTGGAGTTTCTAGAAGCAAACGATACAAAAGATGGGTTTCGCTCACCGATGGATTGACTGGATAATGTCTTGCGTGTCATCTGAGTGAGATATTCTGTTAAACTTAACGGAACCCTCTTGGATTTGTTCGCACCGTCGCGTGGGCTTCGGCAAGGTGACCCCCTATCTCCATTTTTGTTCCTGTTAGTGGCTGATGGATTATCTGCTCTATTGAAGGAGGGAGAAGCTAAAGGAAAACTTACTCCGCTCAAAGTTTGTCGGCGAGCACCTAGTATTTCCCACCTGCTCTTCGCTAATGATACATTGTTGTTTTTGAAAGCGAATGAAGAGCAAGCCAGGGAGGTGAAGAAAATTATAAACACCTATGAAACAGCTACAGGACAACTCATTAATCCCGCAAAGTGCAGTATTATGTTTGGCAAGTCATGTTTGGTGGCTGACCAGGAACATGTACGTACAGCCTTGCAGGTTCAGATGACCACTTTTGAAGAGAGATACTTAGGATTACCAACACCGAAAAGGAAGGATGTCAAAAGGTAAATTCAAGAATCTACAGACACATCTCACAAAACGCATCATTGCATGGGGGGATACACTGTCTCTAGCAAAGAAGGAAACTATGATCAAGGCGGTTGCCCAGGCAATCCCAACATACATGATGGGTGTGTTTAAACTGCCTATGTGGGTCTGTGATGACTTAAACAGAATGGTTCGGAATTTTTGGTGGGGAACTTCAAAAGGGAAGAGGAAAACTCATTGGATATCTTGGCCACGTATCATGTTGAAGGAAATATGCCCTAGAGGCAATAATAAAGTTATTATTTATTTCCTTATATCATGATAAATGTTTATTATTCATGCTAGAATTGTATTAACCGGAAACATAATACATGTGTGAATATATAGACAAACAGTATGTCACTAGTATGCCTCTACTTGACTAGCTTGTTAATCAAAGATGGTTATGTTTCCTAACCATGAACAAGGAGTTGTTATTTGATTAACAAGGTCACATCATTAGTTGAATGATCTGATTGACATGACCCATTCCGTTAGCTTAACACTTGATCGCTTAGTATGTTAATGCTTTCTTCATGACCCATACATGTTCCTGTAACTATGAGATTATGCAACTCCGTTTACGGAGGAACACTTTGGTACTACCAAACGTCACAACGAATCGGGTGATTATAAAGGAGTACTACAGGTGTCTCCAAAGGTACTTGTTGGGTTGGCGATTTGAGATTAGTTTTGTCATCCGATTGTCGGAGAGGTATCTCCAGCCTTCTCGGTAATGCACATCACTTAAGCCTTGCAAGCATTACAACTAATGAGTTAGTTGTGAGATGATGTATTACGGAACGAGTAAAGAGACTTACCGTAACGAGATTGAACTAGGTATTGGATACCGACGATCGAATCTCGGGTAAGTAACATACCGATGACAAAGGGAACAACGTATGTCGTTATGCGGTTTGACCGATAAAGATCTTCGTAGAATATGTAGGAACCAATATGGGCATCCAGGTTCCGCTATTGGTTATTGACCGAGAATGGTTCTAGGTCATGTCTACATAGTTCTCGAACCCGTAGGGTCCGCACGCTAACATTTCGATGACAGTTCATAATGAGTTTATAAGTATTGATGCACCAAGGTTGTTCGAGTCCCGGATGTGATCACGGACATGACGAGGAGTCTCGAAATGGTCGAGACATAAAGATTGATATATTGGAAGCCTATGTTTGGACTTGAATGGTTCCGAGTGAAAACAGGATGTTACTCGAACACCGGGGTTACGGAACCCCGGGGTATATGGGCCTTCATGGGCCTCAAGGAGAAGGAGAAGGGCCGGCCAGGTGGGCTGCGCCCCTCCCCTTCCAGTCCGAATAGGACAAGGAGAGGGGCGCCCTTCCCTCTTTCCCTCCCCAATCCTACTCCAACTAGGAGAGGGGGAGTCCTACTCCTGGGAGTAGGACTCCTCCTTGCGCGCCCCCTTGGGCCGCCACCTCCCCTTGTCTCCTTTATATACGGGGCAGGGGCACCCCAATACACACAAGTTGATCTACGGATCTTTCCTTAGCCGTGTCGGTGCCCCTTCCACCATATTCCACTTCGGTCATATCGTCATGGAGCTTAGGCGAAGCCCTGCGCCGGAGAAGTCATATCGTCATGAGCTTAGGCGAAGCCCTCGCCGGTGGAGCATCAACATCGTCCTGCCCGTCGTCTTGACGGAACTCATCCCGACACTTTGCTGGATCGAGTCCGGGATCGCCATCGAGCTGAACGTGTGCGAACTCGGAGGTGCCGTCGCGTTCGGTGCTTGGATCGGTCGGATCGTGGAGACGTCGACTACATCAACCGCGTTGTTATAACGCTTCGCTTTCGGTCTCACGAGGGTACGTGGACGGACACTCCCCTCTCGTTGCTATGCCATCACCATGGTCTTGCGTGATCGTAGGAAATTTTTGAAATTACTACGTTCCCCAACAATGGCATCCGAGCCTGGTTTTATGCGTTGATGTCATGTGCACGAGTAGAACACAAGTGAGTTGTGGACGATACAAGTCATACCGCCTACCAGCATGTCATACTTTGGTTCAGCGGTATTGTGAGATGAAGCGGCCGGACCGACATTACGCGTGACGCTTACGCGAGACTGGTTTCACCGCCCGAGCACTCGTTGCTTAAAGGTGACCGGCGGGTGTCTGTCTCTCTCACTTTAGTTGAATCGAGTGTGGCTACGCCCGGTCCTTGAGAAGGTTAAAACGGAGTCTATTTGACGAAGTATCGTTGTGGTTTTGATGCGTAGGTAAGAACGGTTCTTGCTCAGCCCGTAGCAGCCACGTAAAACTTGCAACAACAAAGTAGAAGACGTCTAACTTGTCTTTGCAGGGCATGTTGTGATGTGATATGGTCAAGACGTGATGCTATACTTTATTGTATGAGATGATCATGTTTTGTAACCGAGTTATCGGCAATCGGCAGGAGCCATATGGTTGTCGCTTATTGTATGAAATGCAACGCCATGTAATTGCTTTACTTTATCACTAAGGAGTAGCGATAGTCGAGAAGCAATAGTTGGCGAGACGACAACGATGCTACGATGGAGATCAAGGTGTCGCGCCGGTGACGATGGTGATCATAACGGTGCTTCGGCGATGGAGATCACAAGCACAAGATGATGATGACCATATCATATCACTTATATTGATTGCATGTGATGTTTATCCTTTATGCATCTTATCTTGCTTTGTTTGACGGTAGCATTATAAGATGATCTCTCACTAAAAATTATCAAGAAGTGTTCTCCCTGAGTATGCACCGTTGCCAAAGTTCGTAGTACCCAGACACCACGTGATGATCGGGTGTGATAAGTTCTACGCCCATCTACAACGGGTGCAAAACAGTTGCACACGCGAATACTCAGGTTAAACTTGACGAGCCTAGCATATAACAGATATGGCCTCGGAACACGGAGACCGAAAGGTCGAACGTGAATCATATAGTAGATATGATCAACATAGTGATGTTCACCATTGAAACTACTCCGCCTCACGTGATGATCGGACATGGTTTAGTTGATTTGGATCACGTGATCACTTAGATAACTAGAGAGATGTCTGTCTAAGTGGGAGTTTTTAATATGATTAATTGAACTTAAATTTATCATAAACTTAGTACCGATAGTATTTTGCTTGTCTATGTTTAATGTAGATAGATGGCTCGTCTGTTGTTCCGTTGAATTTTAATGCGTTCCTTGAGAAAGCAAAGTTGAAAGATGATGGTAGCAATTACACGGACTGGGTCCGTAACTTGAGGATTATCCTCATTGCTGCACGTAAAATTACGCCCCGGAAGCACCGCTGGGTGACAGCTCTGCTGCAGATGCTTGAGCCGAAGTTATGAACGTCCCGCAAAGCAGAGCTGATGACTACTCTATAGTTCAGTGTGCCATGCTTTACGGCTTAGAACCGGGTCTTCAACGACGTTTTGAACGTCATGGAGCATATGAGATGTTCCAGAGTTGAAGTTAATATTTCAAGCAAATGTCCGGATTGAGAGATATGAAGTCTCCAATAAGTTCTATAGCTGCAAGATGGAGGAGAATAGTTCACAAGGAGCACATACTCAAAATGTCCGGGTATAACAATCACTTAATTCAGCTGGGAGTTAATCTTCCGGATGATAGTGTCATTGATGAATTCTCCAATCATCGCCACCAAGCTACAAGAGCTTCGTGATGAACTATAATATGCAAGGGATGACTAAGACAATTCTGAGCTCTTCGCGATGCTAAAAGCATGGAGGTAGAAATCAAGAAAGAGCATCAAGTGTTGATGGTCAACAAGACCACTAGTTTCAAGAAAAGGGCAAAGGGAAGAAGAAGGAAACTTCAAAAGAACAGCAAGAAAGTTGCTGATCAAGAGAAGAAACCCAAGTCTGGACCTAAGCCTGAAACTGAGTGTTTTACCGCAAGCGCACCGGACATCGAAGCGGAACTGCCCCAAGTATTTGGCGGATAAAAGGATGGCAAGGTGAACAAAGGTATATGTGATATACATGTTATTGATGTGTACCTTACTAGAGCTCGTAGTAGCACTGGTATTTGATACTGGTTCTGTTGCTAATATTTGCAACTCAAACAGGACTATGGAATAGACGAGCACCGCAAAGGACGAGGTGACGATGCGCGTGGGAAATGGTTCCAAAGTCAATGTGATCGCGGTCGGCACACTACCTCTACATCTACCTTCGGGATTAGTTTTAGACCTAAATAATTGTTATTTGGTGCCGCGTTGAGCATGAACATTATATCTGGATCTTGTTTAATGCGAGACGGTTATTCATTTAAATCAGAGAATAATGGTTGTTCTATTTATATGAGTAATATCTTTTATGGTCATGCACCCTTGAAGAATGGTCTATTCTTGTTGAATCTCGACAAGAGTGATACACATATTCATAATGTTGAAGCCAAAAGATGCAGAGTTGATAATGATAGTGCAACTTATTTGTGGCAATCGCCGCTTAGGTCATATCGGTGTAAAACGCATGAAGAAACTCCATACCGATGGGCTTCGAATCACTTGATTATGAATCACTTGGTACTTGCGAACCGTGCCTCATGGGCAAGATGACCAAAACGCCGCTTCTCCGGAACTATGGAGCGAGCAACCGATTTGTTGGAAATCATACATACCGATGTTTGTGGTCCAATGAATGTTGAGGCACGCGGCGGTATCGTTATTTTCTCACCTTCACAGATGATTTAAGCAGATATGGGTATATCTACTTAATGAAACACAAATCTGAAACGTTTGAAAAGTTCAAAGAATTTCAGAGTGAAGTGGAAAATCATCGTAACAAGAAAATAAAGTTTCTACGATCTGATCGTGGAGGAGAATATTTGAGTTACGAGTTTGGTTTACATTTGAAACAATGTGGAATAGTTTACAACTCACGCCACCCGAACACCACAGAGAAATGGTGTGTCCGAACGTCAGAATCGTATTTTACTAGATATGGTGCGATCTATGATGTCTATTTCGATTTACCGCTATCGCTTTGGGGTTATGCTTTAGAGACGGCCGCATTCACGTTGAATAGGACACCGTCAAAATCCGCTGAGACGACGCCTTATGAACTGTGGTTTGGCAAGAAACCAAAGTTGTCGTTTCTTAAAGTTTGGGGCTGCGATGCTTATGTAAAGAAACTTCAACCAGATAAGCTCGAACCCAAATCGGAAAATGTGTCTTCATAGGATACCCAAAGGAGATGTTGGGTACACCTTCTATCACAGATCTGAAGGCAAGATTTTCGTTGCTAAATTCGGGTCCTTTCTAGAGAAGGAGTTTCTCTCGAAAGAAGTGAGTGGGAGGAAAGTAGAACTTGATGAGATAATCAGATCTGCTCCCTTATTGGAAAGTAGTTCATCACAAGAAATGGTTCCCGTGACAACTACACCAATTAGTGAGGAAACTAATGATGATGATCATGAAGCTTCAGATCAAGTTGCTATCAACCTCGTGGGTCAACCAGAGTAAAATACGCACTGAGTGGTACGGTAATCTTATTCGAAGTCATGTTACTTGACCATGGCGAACCTACAAACTATGAAGAAAGCGATGGTGAGCCCAGATTCCATGAGAATGGCTGGAAGCCATGAAATCTGAGATGGGATCCATGTATGAGAACAAAGTATGGACTTTGGTTGACTTGTTCGATGATCGGCAAGCCATTGAAAATAAATGGATCTTTAAGAAGAAGACCGACGCCGATGGTAATATAACTGTCTACAAAGCTCGACTTGTTGCAAAAGGTTTTCGACAAGTTCAAGGAGTTGACTACGATGAGACTTTCTCACCAGTGGCGATGCTTAAGTCTGTCCGAATCATGTTAGCGATTGCCGCATTTTATGATTATGAAATTTGGCAAATGGATGTAAAACTGCATTCTTGAATGGATTTCTAGAAGAAGAGTTGTATATGATGCAACCAGAAGGTTTTGTCGATCCAAAAGGTGCTAACAAAGTGTGCAAGCTCCAACGATCAATTTATGGTGCAGTGCAAGCCTCTCGGAGTTGGAATAAACGCTTTGATAATGTGATCAAAGCATATGGGTTTGTACAGACTTTTGGAGAAGCTTGTATTTACAAGAAAGTGAGTGGGAGCTCAGAGCATTTCTAATATTATATGTGGACGACATATTATTGATTGGAAATGATATAGAATTTCTGGATAGCATAAAAGGATACTTGAATAAAAGTTTTCAATGAAAGACCTCGGTGAAGCTGCTTACATATTGGGCATCAAGATCTATAGAGATAGATCAAGACACTTGATTGGACTTTCACAAAGCACATACCTTGATAAAGTTTTGAAAAAGTTCAAAATGGATCGAGCAAAGAAAGGTTTTTACCTGTGTTACAAGGTGTAAGATTGAGTCGACTCAATGCCCGACCACAGCAGAAGATAGAGAGAAATGAAAGATGTTCCTATGCTTCAGCCATAGGCTCTATCATGTATGCAATGCTGTGTACCAGACCGACGATGCTTAGCTGTAAGCTTGGCAGGAAGGTACCAAAGTAATCCAGAGTGGATCATCGGACAGCGTCAAGAACATCCCGAAATACCGAAAAGGACTAAGGATATGTTTCTCGATATGGAGGTGACAAAGAGCTAGTCGTAAATGGTTACGCCGATGTAAGTTTTGACACGATCCGGACGATTCTAAATCGCAAACCGGATACGTGTTTTTATTAAACGGTGGAGCTGTCGGTTGGTGCAGTTCTAAACAAAGCGCCGTGGCGGGATCTACATGTGAAGCGGAGTACATAGCTGCTTCGAAGCAGCGAATGAAGGAGTCTGGATGAAAGAGTTCATTTCCGATCTAGGTGTCATACCTAGTGCATCGGGACCGATGAAGATCTTCCGTGACAATATCGTGCAATTGCCTTGGCAAAGGAATCCAGATTTCACAAGAGGACCAAGCACATCAAGAGACGCCTTCAATTCCATTCGGGACCAAGTCCAAGTGGGAGACATAGAGATTTGCAAAATACATACGGATCTGAATGTTGCGCACCGCTGACTAAGCCTCTTCCACGAGCAAAACATGATCAGCACCAAGACTCCATGGGTGTAAGGATCATTACTTTGTAATCTAGATTATTGACTCTAGTGCAAGTGGGAGACGAAGGAAATATGCCCTAGAGGCAATAATAAAGTTATTATTTATTTCCTTATATCATGATAAATGTTTATTATTCATGCTAGAATTGTATTAACCGAAACATAATACATGTGTGAATATATAGACAAACAGATGTCACTAGTATGCCTCTACTTGACTAGCTTGTTAATCAAAGATGGTTATGTTTCCTAACCATGAACAAGGAGTTGTTATTTGATTAACAAGGTCACATCATTAGTTGAATGATCTGATTGACATGACCCATTCCGTTAGCTTAACACTTGATCGCTTAGTATGTTAATGCTTTCTTCATGACCCATACATGTTCCTGTAACTATGAGATTATGCAACTCCGCCACGGAGGAACACTTTGGTACTACCAAACGTCACAACGAATCGGGTGATTATAAAGGAGTACTACAGGTGTCTCCAAAGGTACTTGTTGGGTTGGCGATTTGAGATTAGTTTTTGTCACTCCGATTGTCGGAGAGGTATCTCGAGCCTTCTCGGTAATGCACATCACTTAAGCCTTGCAAGCATTACAACTAATGAGTTAGTTGTGAGATGATGTATTACGGAACGAGTAAAGAGACTTACCGTAACGAGATTGAACTAGGTATTGATACCGACGATCGAATCTCGGGTAAGTAACATACCGATGACAAAGGAACAACGATGTCGTTATGCGGTTTGACCGATAAAGATCTTCGAGAATATGTAGGAACCAATATGGGCATCCAGGTTCCGCTATTGGTTATTGACCGAGAATGGTTCTAGGTCATGTCTACATAGTTCTCGAACCCGTAGGGTCCGCACGCTTAACGCTTCGATGACAGTTCATAATGAGTTTATAAGTATTGATGCACCAAGGTTGTTCGAGTCCCGGATGTGATCACGGACATGACGAGGAGTCTCGAAATGGTCGAGACATAAAGATTGATATATTGGAAGCCTATGTTTGACTTGAATGGTTCCGAGTGAAAACAGGATGTTATCGAACACCGGGGTTACGGAACCCCGGGGTATATGGGCCTTCATGGGCCTCAAGGGAGAAGGAGAAGGGCGGCCAGGTGGGCTGCGCGCCCCTCCCCTTCCAGTCCGAATAGGACAAGGAGAGGGGGCGCCTTCCTCTTTCCCCTCCCCAATCCTACTCCAACTAGGAGAGGGGGAGTCCTACTCCCGGGAGTAGGACTCCTCCTTGTCGCCCCCTTGGGCCGCCACCTCCCCTTGTCTCCTTTATATACTGGGGCAGGGCACCCCAATACACACAAGTTGATCTACGGATCTTTCCTTAGCCGTGTGCGGTGCCCCTTCCACCATATTCCACTTCGGTCATATCGTCATGAGCTTAGGCGAAGCCTCGCGCCGGAGAAGTCATATCGTCATGAGCTTAGGCGAAGCCCTGCGTCGGTGGAGCATCAACATCGCCACCACGCCGTCGTCTTGACGGAACTCATCCCGACACTTTGCTGGATCGAGTCCGGGATCGCCATCGAGCTGAACGTGTGCGTAACTCGGAGGTGCCGTCGTTCGGTGCTTGGATCGGTCGGATCGTGGAGACGTCGACTACATCAACCGCGTTGTTATAACGCTTCCGCTTTCGGTCTACGAGGGTACGTGGACGGACACTCTCCCCTCTCGTTGCTATGCCATCACCATGGTCTTGCGTGATCGTAGGAAAATTTTTGAAATTACTACGTTCCCCAACACATGTCACATAAAATGACAGGATGATTGGGATTCAGAGATTTCAGGGTCTTCAACCAGGCGCTGCTTGCTCGACAAGCATGGCGTCTTCTAACTAATCCCAATAGTCTTTGCGCGCAGGTCCTCAAAGCTCGCTACTATCCAGAGGGACGCCTCGAGGACACGGTGTTTTCTAGGAATGCCTCGTCAACTTGGCAGGCTATCCAGTATGGGCTCGAGCTCCTCAAGAAGGGGTTGGTGTGGCGTGTGGGAAATGGCCAGAACATACGTATCTGGTGAGATAGATGGCTGCCCACTAGTAGAAAAAGGGCCTATTGTCCCGGTTCATAAGGGCCTTTAGTCCCGGTCCTGAAACCGGGACTAAAGGGTCGTTACTAAAGCCTCCCCCTTTAGTCCCGGTTCTTACACGAACCGGAACTAAAGGCCGTCCATGTGGCTGCTGCCTGGAGGTCCACCTTTAGTCCCGGTTGGTAACACCAACCAGTACTAAAGGAAATTTTATGAATTTTTTTTTGAAAATTTTCTTTTGAATTTTTTTTATTTTCAAATTTCTGAATTATTTTAACCTTTAATCTCTAATCACCCTCATCACTTCTCAAATTAACCTCTAATCTCTAATCATCCCTCATCATTCCAAATCATCTAACTTCGCGGACGGTCACCTATCTCACTACTCCAGCCTGAGCACGCTTAACTTTTGGGTTCTATTCTCCCTCGTTTCCAAGTTTGCAGTTGTTGTTTTTCTGACAATAGTAAGATGTCAATCCTATTCACCCTTAGGAATTTAGCTTGAGCATGAAGTCACACATTTCACTGTTTGAGTTTGAAATTATTGTTCTAAAAACCAATAATTATCTAGTAACACTAATATTTCTTGAGTAAGTAGTTTGACCATAGTTTGACCATGGTTTGACCATAGTTTGACCACAGTTTGACCAGATTTGACCAAAATTCAAAAACACTGAAATAACTATTTAGTAACATTAATATTTCTTGAATAAGTAGTTTGACCATTGTTTGACCACAGTTTGACCAGATTTGACCAAAATTCAAAAAAACTGAAATAATTATTTAGTAACACTAATACTTCTTAAATAAGTAGTTTGACCATAGCTTGACCAGATTTAACAAAAATTAAAAAAAATCAAAAAAAACTGAAATTTGGGCATAACTTTTTTCCTTTTAGAATTTGAGGATTCTAAAAATTTGCAAACAGGGCGTACGCTGTCAAAATCGGATGCGGATTTTCGTGCTGAACATTTGATATATTAGCCGTTTTACATTTTCCCTACAGTTTTTGCAAAACATGTCCAAAATTAAGTTTTTAAAATTTTCTAACTAGTAGATGTAGTAACATAACTACATCTCGAAGGATTTTAATTTTTAAAGTTTTTATCATTTTCTTTTGCTTTTTACAAAACTGAAAAGGCGATCCATGGGGGGTGGGGGAGTACAGTTTGAAAATGAGACCTTTAGTACCGGTCCGTGCCATGAATCGGTACTAATGGGCATCACACCCATTAGTGCCGGTTCGTGACACCAACCGGGACTAAAGGTCCTATTTGAACCGGGACTAATTCCTTTGCCGCATGAACCGGGACCAATGCTTACATTAGTCCCGGTTCATGACTGAACCGGGACTAATGGGCTAACCCGGCCTGGACCAAAGCCCTGTTTTCTACTAGTGGCCTCGGGCTCCTTCGGGCGATCTGATTTCCACCCAAGGTACCTACAGACTACGGCGCGTGGTGGAGCTACTCGACGAGCGAGGCGCATGGCGTATGGACCTCCTCCACCGACACTTTCATCCTGCTGATGTAAACATCATCAGGAACATAAGGACGTCCCCACGCCTTGCCGGCGATATCCTTGCATGGGCTCCGGAAAAGAACGACATCTTCACCGTTCGATCCGCGTACCGCTTCGCGATGGACGAGCGCGAACGTCCATTCACGAGCGCATCTAGCAGGGCACCGGATGGTCGTCGCGCCATCTGAAAGACCATATGGGGGTGCCCTGCTTCCCCTAAGGTACGCGTCTTCGCATGGCGGCTGGTGTCGAACTCTCTTGCTACTTGGTCAAATAAATGCTTAAAAAAATTGGAACTCACTAATATATGTCTTCTTTGTGGTATGGAACGTGAGGATGGATTCTATGCGTTGTGCAGATGTCCATGCGTCAAGGAGCTGTGGCGAGCCATGGCCAGAGAGTGGCCGCTACCGGACATTGACGCCATCAGGAACACGGGCCAGAATGGTTGTTCGATGTGCTGGAACCCCTCAGACACTGTCCGCATGGTGGTGCTCATGACCTTTTGGCGAGCTTGGCATGTTCGTAATGAGATCACATATGATAAGGAGCCGCCACCCACGGAAGCCTCCTTCAGATTCTTGCAAAGCTACATTTCTTCTCTGCTGTGTATTAGGGAGCATCCGCAAGGAGATATGACTGAAGGCAAGATGGTGATTTGTACACAAGCAGCTCAGGTGCAGCCTTTATTGCATACACAGGGGGTGAGTTCCAGGGAGGAACGGCGTTGGTGCAAACCACCAGCAGGTTGGGTCAAGCTAAATTCGGATGGGAGTTTCATCGAAGCCAATGGCCAGGCGGGTTGTGGCATGATCCTACGCGATCAGGAGGGCAAGATTATATTCTCTGCCTGCAGGGAACTCCACGCTTGCACTAGCGCTTTAGAAGCTGAAATGTCTGCATGCAAAGAAGGCACCTGGCGCTCCATAGGTCCCAGCTACCCGTTGTTTTGGAGATGGACTGCTCCGAGGCAATTGCGATGATCCGGTCGCAGCAGGGTGATCGTTCAAGATATATGGCTGTAGTGCGTGAGATTCAGTCCCTGATGTCTGAAAGAGAGGTTGTATTAAGCTCAGTTAGTCGCTCACAGAATAAAGTTAGTAATAGCCTTGCGGCTTATGGACATAGTACGCCACGTACGGCGGTGTGGCTAAGGCTCGGGTACGGAGGAGACTGTGAAGCTGTGTATGAGCGACATCCCACCCTAAGTTAATATAAACTCTCTTTTTCCTCGCAAAAAACGCTCTAACAAGCACAAGGTGAGACTATTAATTAAGTGATTAAGATGTGTAATGCAAGTAGTAATAAGTAATGAGTATGGTTGTAAGCAACTACTGTACACTAATCATGTTGCTTGCCGGAGAGAGATGGGAAGAAGCGTGTGTATATATGTACCTGAAGAGGGAGACCTGCACGAGGTTGGACGGCCACCACATGGCCGCCGGCTCCACCAGGTACCGCCGGAAAATCCCAGCCCACCCGAACCCGAGCACCTGGGTGGTGAGCACCACGAGGAGCGAGGCGAAGAAGGTGAGGTTCTTGCCGTAGAAGACGCGGACGGCGGTGACGACGTGGATGGCGTAGACGGTGCCGGCGCCGGCGTTGGCGAAGATGGTGATGAGCACGTGCTCCTTCACGTTGAACGGCCCCGGGTTGAGGGTGAACTCGTACGGCCTGCCGCGGAAGAAGGCGCGCTCGGGGAGCGCGGCCGCCATGAGGCGGCCGAGCGGTACCACGGCGATCTGGGCCGAGATGGCGGTGATGGTGAGCGGCTCCTTGCGGTACCAGAAGAACTGGTTGAGGAAGGAGAGCACGGCGCAGGACGCCATGCCGAGGACCCACATCCGGAAGGTGAGCACGGGCGTGTCCGGGTCGTCGCCCACGGGCACCGTCAGCGCCACCTGCTCGATCGGCGAGTTCTCCTCCTCCTCCTCATCGGGCGACGTCGACGGCACTGGATGGAGAGGACAGACCGGTTAAATGGCCAGCAGTAGGAGCCGGAGCAGAGGTGTACCGTTCATGGTACGTGTGCGTCGAGGTGATACCGTCGCCATGGCCGCGGTGCCAGAGCTCCTCCTCCTCTGCTTCTCGGTGCATGGCGCACAAGTTACCTTGCTGTCGCATAATCCCAGCTTGCTCAGCGCCTCAGCACCTCAATTCCGAACGCCGCCAGCCAGCGCTGATTATCCTCTCCAATAAGGCAGCGCAGCGCAGTGCGCGTAAGGAAATCCCGAAGATTAAGCGCCGCAGTTGGTAGGTGCGATCCTTTTCTTTTTGGACGTCGATAACCACCGAAAGTTCGGTCTGGGGACCTCCCGTACCGAACGAGAGGTTCGGCACGATAGGTTTCCCCCGACGAACGATTTCGTTCGGGGGGAGAGGCCTGGCAGCCCGAACACTCCTTCCCGTCGCCTACGGGCCCTTTTTATGTAGAAATAAAAAAGAGAAGAAAAGCCCAAAAGTGCACACATCCAAAAAAGCCCATTTTTTGCTGTGACAAATAAGCATTGGTCTTTTGCACGAAAAACTGCCATGGGATTTTGCCAATATGAAAAAAAGTTGCCATGTTCAAGTTTATGTGTTCAAATGGCGCAAAAAAAGAAGTAATGGCAAATTTGAATCTTTACGTAGTAGCAAAAAAAAATGTAAAACACACACAAAAAGTGTACCATATATTGTTTGGGGAGAAATTGCCATGTTTCTTAAAAGTAATTTACCGTGGTTCCATGAATGATGAAAAAGTAAGAAAAAAAATCCATGGATCATATGTGAAGCAAAAAAATGCAAGGAAATTAGAGTAAATTGGCATCGTCCCATAAAAGTTAATTTGGCATGAAAAAAAATGCCACTAGCGATTATATTGACACGCATACAAAAGTTAAAGATTGCAGTGGCAATATAGGTAATTTTTTCATGTGAAAAAGGTACAATTTGCCATGGAAAAAAAGTAAAAATCTCACAGAAAAAATGAGGTTAAAAAATTGACATGGCATTATAATTAAATTTACCATGTCAATATAGTAAAAATTGCCATGCTTAATTAAAAGAAATTTTTTCCATATTTTCTTTTGCCATTTAAAGGTACTATATTGCCGTGGTAACATAGGTAAATTTGCCATGTCAAGAAGAAAAAATTGCCATGAAAAAGTAAGTAAAATTGTCATGAAAAAGATGGCAAAAAACAATTTTTTAATGAAGGGAAAAGTCATTAAAATTTTGCCATCGCAAATTTCTTTCTTTTAGATAAATACTTTTGCCGTGGCAAAATCATGCACAATTTTTTAGATAAAATTTGCCATGTTATTTGGTGAATTTGCCAGGGCAAATTCACTTTACGGCGGATGGCAAGTTTGTTTCTTTTATATATATATTTTTTTGGCCATGGCAATTTCACGCACATTTTTTAGATAAATTTTACTAAAAGTTGCCATATTACTTGCAGACTTTGCCATGGCAAAAAGTGTTTTTAGATTTTTGCCATATCATGAATACAAAACTCTTGCTAGAAAATTAGAAAAAAATTGCCATAGTCCATGAAAGTTAATTTGGCACGGAAAAAATTGCCATTAGAGATTATATTGACATGTATGCGAAGGTTAAAAATTGCCATGGCAAAATTTGCAAGCAATATGACAACTTTTAGAAAAATCTCACAGAAAAAAAGAGTTTAATTTTTTTTGCCATGCCGTTACAATTAAATTTGCCATGTCAATATAGGAAAAATTGCCATGGCCAAATTAAAAGACAAGTGTGCCATCTTTTTCTTTTTCATTTAAAGGCACTATATTGCCGTGGCAATGTAGGTAAATTTTCTATGTTAAAAGGGTAAAATTGCCATGGAAAAAAAATAACATTGGCACCAAAAAACAACACTTGCCATGGCAAATAACATTTTTTTAATGAGGAAGTATTAAAATTTGCCATTGCAAATACATATGAACAGTCCCGACTCCCAAATGCCATGGAGCTACCCGTGGCAATATATATTGTTTTATTACCATGGCAACGAAAAAACATGATTTAAAATGTCATGGCAACAAATATTGAATCGGCATGGCAACATATTTGTCATGGCAACAGAAAAATTGTCATGTATATGAAGTAAACACAAAAAATATGAAACACAATTCGCCATGGCAGATGCATGTGAAAATATTGCCATGTGGTTCTCATTATACTTGTCATGCTTTGTATAAGAAAAAAGTGCCATTATATGTATCCGTATACAAAAAAAATGCATGACCCATAAACTATAGAATTTATAAAACTTAACCATGGAAAAATTATTCATATACATATGAAAAAACACACGATTAATAGGTTGCCGTCATGGCAAACATATGCTTTAGCTGCCATGGCAAAATCATCTATAAAACTTAACAAAAGTTCACATGATTTTGGTTGCCATGGCAAATATGCTTTTCGATCGCCATGTGTTTACTAATACAGTTACTCAAGAAATAATAGTGAGAGTGTAATTACGAAATTGTGATGTGTCTATACTTGGACAAAGACATGGCAATTTTGAAGACTGGTGAACTGAAAAAATGAACAGCAGGGGGTGAGAAGGATGCTACGTGCAGGTACAGGATCAGAACACCTTGGCCTGCAGATACGGGATGCTACCTGCATGTAAATGAAGTTGTGCGGCTAAAGGCCTTGTAGTTCACCCCCGGAGCGCGCGCCTGGTGCTGGTCGCGGCGGCGAGCAGCACCTCGGTCACATCTTCGTCACTGGCTTCGTTCACATTGGAGCACTGCGCCTGGTGCTGGCCACAGCGGTGAGGACCACGCGAATAGAGGCAGACCCGACGCCGGCCGCGTCGGCGTGGGCGAGCAGGCGCGCTCGGCGTCTGCTCACGGCGGCACCTTGACCGGTTCAAGGACTGTTGGAAACAAGCCATGCCCGTGTGTCAACCCGCCAGGTCTTGTCCATGCAGGGCGTGGGCATGCATACGCGTAGTGCGCGGAGGCGCCGCGTGAGCTGCTGGGAGGCCGCTTCCTCAGGTGTTGCGTGCATAGGCAGCCGATGGTCAGGTTGTTGGTTAGTGGATCGCCCGTCTAGTAGTGCATGCATACGTGGGTTAGTTGGGATAATGGTGCATGGCTATGTACGTGCTAGTGGTGGCCGGATCCATCGCGTGTAGTGTGTGTGCATCTGGCTATAAAAGCCCCCGTGTGTATTGCTTATAGTTGAGCCGGTCTGTTGCCGCGCCACGGTGCCGGTATGTGCCGAGCCGAGGGGGAGGGGCCTATGGAAGATGTAGTCTCCGTTGGGACCGTGGTATGCGCCCGGTCGATGTGAGGGTTCTTCCGGGGTTGTGCTGCGTGTGTGCGTGTGTATCTCCATGTATGTGTGTTTGGGTAGTTGAGTTGAATAGAAGCCAACATACAGGCCGTTCGGCGGCCGGGTGATACGTCTCCAACATATCTATAATTTTTGATTGCTCCATGCTATGTTATCTACTGTTTTAGGCAATATTGGGCTTTATTATCCACTTTTATGTTATTTTTGGGACTAACATATTAACCGGAGGCCCAGCCCAGATTTGCTTTTTATGCCTATTTCAGTATTTCGAGGAAAAGGAATATCAAACAAAGTCGAAACAGAACGAAATTAACTGGAGAAGTTATTTTTGGAAGGAAAGCCACCCGATGGACTTGGAGTGCACGTCAGGAAAGAAGGGAGGTGCTCACGAGGGTAGGGGGCACGCCCACCCCCCTGGGGCGCGCCCCCCTGCCTCGTGGCCCCCCTTCGGTCCACCGACGTACCCCTTGCACCCATATATACCTATGTACCCTAAAACTTCCAGAACAGAGATTAGATCGGGAGTTCCGCCTTCGCAAAACCTCCAGAGCCACGAAAAACCAATCGGGACCCTGTTCCGGCACCCTGCCGGAGGGGGGAACCCTCACCGGTGGCCATCTTCATCATCCCGGCGCTCTCCATGACGAGGAGGGAGTAGTTCACCCTCGGGCTGAGGGTATGTACCAAGAACTATGTGTTTGATCTCTCTCTCTCGTGTTCTCTCTCGTGTTCCTCTATGGCACGATCTTGATGTATCCCGAGCTTTGCTATTGTAGTTGGATCTTATGATGTTTCTCCCCCTCTACTCTCTTGTGATGAATTGAGTTTCCCCTTTTGAAGTTATCTTATCGGATTGAGTCTTTTATGAGAACACTTGATGTATGTCTTGCCGTGCTTATCTGTGGTGACAATGGGATATCATGTGCCACTTGATGTATGTTTTGGTGACTGTCGGTGTCAGAACCGGCGGATCTCGGGTAGGGGGTCCCGAACTGTGCGTCTAGGCGGATGGTAACAGGAGACAAGGGACACAATGTTTTACCCAGGTTCGGGCCCTCTCGATGGAGGTAAAACCCTACGTCCTGCTAGATTAATATTGATGATGTGTGTTACAAGAGTAGATCTACCACGAGATCAAAAGAGGCTAAACCCTAGAAGCTAGCCTATGGTATGATTGTTGTTCGTCCTACGGACTAAAACCCTCCGGTTTATATAGACACCGGATAGGGTTAGGGTTACACAGAGTCGGTTACAATGGTAGGAGATCTACATATCCGTATCGCCAAGCTTGCCTTCCACGCCAAGGAAAGTCCCATCCGGACACGGGACGAAGTCTTCAATCTTGTATCTTCATAGTCTTGGAGTCCGCCGATGATGATAGTTCGGCTATCCGGACACCCCTAGTCCGAACTCCTCAAGAGCCCCCGAACCAGGCTTCAATGACGATGAGTCCGCGCGCATGTTGTCTTCGGCATTGCAAGGCGGGTTCTCCTTCGATCTTCATGTTCCCGCCGAATAGTGTCCGCTTCTTTATAAATGTTGCGCCCTTGGCTTCTACGCCTAATAATGGCCTTCGCCACGCGTCGTATGCGAATGCGAAAGGCTGGGATATTTTTACATTTTACCCCTAGTCGTGCGAACGAGCCGCCTACAAGAGAGGCGAGGATCTAGATCCAGCTCACACCATCCTCCATCCACAAGTTCTCATCGAAGCGCCTCTGACAAAAATCCACTCCATCATGGATAGTCGACGCTGCTCCTCCTCTCGGCCCCAGCCCTAAGCCAGAGATTGGGGAGATGCTCGATTCCACAATGAGCTAGTGGTGCTTCAAACCGAGGGATATCTTCCCCAGCTTTCATGGTTCCGGTTCGAGCCGGACCGCCACCTACAAGGGTGGGAAGCAAAGCGGAGAGCGTCCCCAACCCTTCCAAAGGGGAGCGGGTATGCTTTGTCCCCTATCTAATAAGGGGACTCGAATTTTCCATACATCCGTTTCTCCAGGGGCTCCTAGAGTTCTACGGACTCCAACTCCACCACCTCACGCCCGCCTCCATTTTGCACATCACGGGCTTCGTAGCTTTTTGCGAGCTGTTCTTGGGCATCGAGCCCCATTTTGCCCTGTGGAAGAGATTGTTTTGTCTCGCACTCGCTCTCATGAGGGGTCGATATACCAAGTGGGCGGAGCCGAAATATGGCGCATCGCCGGGACCGGATATCTATCCGGCACCCCGAAGAAGGCGTCCGAAGACTGGCCTTCGGAATGGTTCTACATGGAGGACGCCCCTCTGCCGGATCCAGTCCGGATCGGCCTCCGGAGTTCAACAATGCTCCCTTGAAGAAACGCCTGAGTTGGCGCCCTCGGAGCCCTCAACGGGAAGATGACAGGAGCGTCCATTATCTGATGGGCCGGATTAGGTTACTGGCCCATTCCGGATTGACCATGATTGGAGTCATGGCCACGCGTGCATTATGCGAGGGTGCAGCCACCCAATATAGGGGCCACCCTATGTGGGATTTCAACGGGAAGATGACGCCACCCGCCATGGCCGCAAAGGGTTAGGCTCGGCAGCCGATCCGCAAAGATCCCGTCCGGCTTGTACAAGGGAGAGGAGGAGGACTTCCTCCGCAAGAATCCGCTGAATGGATTTTCTATGCATAACCCTCGAGCTGGGTAAGCGGATGTTCATCTACCCGATCCATACCTTTTTGTAAAGTCAAGTATCTTACTCGTGATTTCGACGCAGAGCTGCACCGGACGTGGAGGGCATACGGGCCTAGCTCCACAGCCCGAGGATCCGAACGACCCTTGATCCGCCTCCAAGAGGATCCGGACATAAAGGTGGAGCTGATTGATGGGGTGTTTCACCAATGTAGCATAGACAATGCCCTAGTCGCCATTACGGTGACTACGCCGGTTTGTTTTCGCCTCCCGTGTGACTACGACCGAGGTCTTGACACCATCATTTGATCCGCGCTCAATTCGACCATCCCATGCCGATGGTGTATTGCAGGATGTGCCTTTAAGGCGGAAGCCGAACCGCGCGGCCGACCAACAAGGATCATCCGCCCGGTAGGAGGAAGAGGAGTCGGCGCGAACCGAGACGTCGCCGCAACGGTACGGAGCACCGCTATTTTTAAGGGAAGGATCCCGAAGCTATATTAATGCTCATAACTTTTCCAGAAGAGCACTCGCGGACAAAGGTCCGGAGAGGTTGCCAATCAAGCCTCCGCCGCCATGCTCCAACGCATGGTCCGGGAGGGAGGTGAATACAAGGCGTAATCGGGCGCTCCTCCGACGGAGGATGCCGACAGCTGTCCGCCACCCGGTCCGAGGTGGAGAGCACCATGAATCACAAAGCGCCGCCGGACAGTTCTTCGTGACGCGTGTTTCTCCCCGGAGGCGTTAAATGCCTTTAAAGCGGAACGCGCAGCTCCGCAAGCCGCCAAGATGGGTTAACCAGAGCCACGGAGCAAAGATGTGAAAGACATACGGGTAAGTAATTTTAATAGTTATATATGCCAAGAGCCCCGAGACTTAAAATAGTTGAAATAACTGATTTAAGGATCAATTATTATGCAGGGTCTTATGGAGAAGAATACCCATCTGTCCCAGGAGCTCTAAGAGTGCAAGGCCCAACTTGAAGCCGCACTGGCCGCCACAGGGGGAGCCACAGAGACCCCAGCTGGTAAGACGTACTTTTAAAAGATAATTATTTAGCAAAGTGTGGCGTGAATCGACAATAATATTGTAGAGGGCGCCGGACTAGATCCGGACAAGCAACAGCCATCACGCCGCCTAAAGGCCGGCGAGAGGGTGCTTATGAAGGCGCAGCAGAGAGAAACAAGCTCCAAGATGCCCACACCCAAAGATGGAGAAGAGCTGAAAGGTGTTCGGCCCACTGTCTGCTCCGTGAAGGAGAATCAGCGGCTTGCCGCGGCATTTATAGTAGTGCTTGAACGAATTCCTTTGAAAAGAAGAATTCGCGAAGAAGACGATTGATGTAAATATGTCTTTAGGTGTGCTCACAGTGTCGCCTCGGAGGAAATGCCTGAGTCAACGGGTGACCAACTTCCCGAGCTGGTTCAATGGCTTGAACGTGTTCGACAAAGCGATGAGTGGCGCTGCTCATGCTTTATGGCCATCCGCCTCCCTACCCGAGGGCCTTGGTGAGCTTGCCGAGAAGCTTCAGGAGCACGGCGACGCCTCGCTTATGGAAGATATCGCTCGCCGTCGGGCGCCAGGAGGCTCGGGCCATGGTGAAGACATCGCATTCAAGTCCGACCCAAACCACATGGCCGAGGTCGGACCTCACGGGCCTGATGGGAAGGAGATCCCCGTGAGTTGATGTACGGCCAAGTAAAACAGCCGCGAATATTCCCAACAGATCAGAATTAGACAGCCCGTTAGATGGGATTGAAGAGGAGTACAATCACCGGTTTGACGATGTAATTTGAAATGACATGTAAAATGCCTTCTAGCCGGATTGTAGATCTTTTGTCTTTGCGGACTGCTTCGCTTCAACCTCGGGACCCAACAGTCCGAGTGTGTCTCGAATACCCTTACGGTTATAAAAGAACCGGGCATGCATGGAGACAAGGCGTCGGGGTCATAATTGCTTTATCGCATAAGTGCCCAACTAGTTATGTTATATTACATGGTTAGTAAGAAACATCTTCCAGGAGAATAGTTCCGTTAAGGGTTCCTTTCCTCGTGAGGCATGCCCTAAAGTGCAATGCCGGACTGCGAAAATAGCAGAAAAAGCATCCGGGGCAGATAAATAAGTAAGTAATAAATCATCTTTCAAGTCACCGACCGAATATTCTCTTAAGAACGCTAGCTTTCGCTTCACCTACCGAGGTACACATCCGGCCGACCCGGCAAGAATAATCGGAGAGGTGCTCCTTTACCTCCTAGCCGAACAATCGGGAACGAGGGGTAAGACAGAGCCAGCAACCCAACTTGCCAAAACTTAAGTCATATCGATGCATATAATGGTGAATAAAAGGTACATGCGGAAGTATGACACATGTATTGGGCATGAAGCCCAGATGAATAAGCTTCATTAAAGAAGCCCCAGTATAATGAGTGCCAGGGCACATCAAGTGTGTCGAACAAAGCGCAAATCAGCCCATAAAAGGTTAAAAAAGTGGGAAGAAGGAGGAGGAGGAGAGACAAAAAAACAAGGAGTGGACGGGGAGTGAGACGAACCCGAGTCCGGCGTTAGGCGAGAATCTTCGGGACGGGCTGCGTCCATGGGTTCGCTCGAGTCGGTTGTCCGATGCGTTACGTGGACGGTACGCTCCGCCGTCAGGACTTGGTCGATGATGAAGGGACCTTCCCACTTGGGCTTGAGTTTGTCCTTTTCTTGTCCGGCAGCGAGAACAAGTTCGCCAACATTGTAAGTTTTGGCCCGTTTCTGCTTTGATATCTTCGAGCTCGCTGCCGATAAAATGCGGAACGAGCCTTTGCCACGCCCCGCCTCCTCTAAGGCATCCAGACTGTCCTGCTGATCTAGCTTGGCTTCTCTTTCTTCGTATATGCGCACACGAGGTGAGTCATGAATTATATCGCAGGCAGGACTGCCTCTGCGCCAGATACCATGAAAAATGGTGTGAATCCGTAGTTCGGTTTGGCGTGGTCCGCAGCCCCAGAGTACGGAGTCGAGCTCCTCTACCCAAAGGCGTGTTAGATTCCTTGAGGACCGCACTAGTCTGGGTTTGATGCCGCCATGATTAGACCATTTGCTCGCTCAACTTGACCGTTAGTTTGGGGGTGATAGATCGGCGTAATCGAGCTTAATGCCCATGTTTTTGCACCAGAGTTTAACCTCGCTGGCCGTGAAGTTCGTGCCGTTGTCGCGATGATGTTGTGGGGATACCAAACGGTGTACTACCCCGGATATGAAGTCTATCACCGGTCCGGATTCTGCTGCTTTAACCGGCTTGGCCTCAATCCATTTGGTGAATTTGTCCACCATGACCAATAAGTATTTGTGCTTGTGGGTTCCCCCTTTAAGGGGTCCGACCATGTCAAGCCCCTGCACCGCAAACGCCGTAATGGGTATAGTTTTGAGGGCGGTGGGTGGCATATGGCTCGATTAGCAAAGAGCGGCAACCGACGATCGTTGGACTAAATCTCGAGCATCCGCCCGGCTGTCGGCCAATAAAATCCTGTACGGAAGGCCTTGCCTACAAGGGCCCGGCTGCAGCGTGGTGCCCGCCGAGTCCGGCGTGAATTTCAGCCAGAGATTTCGCCTTCCTCTTCGGAGATACACCTTTGAAGGACTACGGTTGTGCTTTTCTTATAAAGCTCTCCTCATGGACCTTGTAGGCTTTAGATCACCGAACTATGCAATGGGCCTCATTTTGGTCTTCGGAAGTTCCCGCCGCATTAAGTAGGCTAGGAATGGTTCTGCCCACGGGCAATGACTGCCATTATTTCGTGAGTCGACGGTGTTATTTCGTTGGCTGAGCCGCCGATTGTGTCAGAATGGTCTGAGTTAGGTGATGCAGCTGACTTCGGATTGTTATTTCCGGATTCCTCTTCCCATAATATGGACGGCTTAAAGAGCCGTTCCAGGAAGATGTTAGGTGGGACGGCATCTCGTTTCGTGCCGATGCGTGCTAACACGTCTGCTGCTTGGTTATTATCCCGGGCTACATGATGGAATTCTAGTCCTTCGAACTGAGCTGACATTTTTGCATTGTTGAGGAAATCGTTAACTGGTAGCTGCTTGGTTGGCTGGCGAGTAGGGGATTAATCGGCTAATCGGCAAGTTAATCGGCTACTCGGTGACCCTATGAGTAGGGATTAATCGCCGTTAATCGTTAATCGGATGAATTCTTGAACAGGATTTTAGGACGGCGCTATGTAAGCTGCCATTTTGGATCTTTGGCGTCAAGTTCCATTTACTTGGGATATTGCGAGGTTTGAATCCGCGCACCTCTAGGCGTTGAATGCTCATGGAGATTGCCATCCGGAGGCCATGTAGGAGGGCCTCAGATTCGCCGCGTTGTTGGAGTCCATGTACATTATTTGAAGTACGATTGATTGTGTCTCCGCTGGGGACGCCGACGACGCCAGCCCTCAAGCCAGCCAAAATTTTGGATCCGTCGAAATGCATGATCCAGTTGGAGTACGCGCTGCATTTTTTAGGGAGTTCGGCCGTCCATTCGGCGACGAAGTCCGCCGTAACCTCGCGATTTTATAGCTTGCCGTGGTTTGTAAGTTATGTCAAATGGTAAGAGCTCGATAGCCATTTTGCAATCCTGCCTGCTAAGGCCGAGATTGTTTATAATATCGTTGAGAGGTACTTCGAGGCCACCGTTATTGAACACTCTTGAAAGTAGTGACGCAGCTTCCGGATGCTATGAACACCGTGACACGCTATCTTTTGATAATGTGGGTACCGGATTTGCATGGAGTTAGAACAAGGATACGTAGTACATCGGTTTTTAAGAGGGAATTTGTGCCCTTCTATTTCTCGCTCAACGACGAAAGTACCGCGCTAACAACTTGATGTGTTGCTGCGATATATAATAACATAGGCTCGCCCGAGGTTGGGCGTGGCCAGAACCGGATTTGTTGCCGATGGCCTTTATTTCTTCGAGTCCGATCAGGCAGCATCCGTCCATTCAAATGTTCGTGCAGCCGAGGAGGCGGTAGAGGGCAGAGCCTTTTCTCCCAAACGGGAGATGAAGCGACTTAAGGCCGCCACGCATCCGTTAGTTTTGTATCTGCTGAGGTCTTTTGAATATCCAATTGTGACAGAGCTCGGATTTTGGCCGGTTTGCTTCAATTCCTCGACCGGATAATGATGAAGCCTAAGAGCTTTCCGCTGGTACGCAAGACGATTTTTCCGGATTGATCTTAATGTCATATGCTCGGAGGTTTTCGAATGTCACCCTCAAGTCTTCTACTTGAGTTCCGACGTGTTTGGTCTTGACGACCACATCGCTCACGATGCCTCTACTGTTTTGCCTATCCGGTAGCCGACATGTTTGAATCATGCGCCGATATGTTGCGCCGGGCGTTTTTGAGTCCGAAGGGCATTGTGTTGAAGCGAATGGCCCAATGGAGTAATGAATGCCGCTATGCTCGGTCTTTCTCCGCCATCTTGATTTGATGGTATCCGGAGTATGCGCCGAGGAAGCACAATGAATCGTGTTCGCGGTAGCATCGATGATTTGGTCGATGCGAGGGAGGGGAAAGGGTCCTTTGGACAGCCTTGTTAAGGTCTTTAAAATCGACGCAGAGGCGCCAGGATTTGTCCTTTTTGGTACCATTACTAGATTGGCTAGCCAGTCCGGATGCTTTATATCTCCGATGAATCCGCTTCTAAGAGTTTGGCTAGCTCTTCTCCCATTGCTCGCCTTTTGGGCTCGGAAAATCACCAAGAGTTTGTTTGATCGGCTTGAATCCTTTTAGGATATTTAGGCTGTGCTCGCCAACTGCGTGGGATTCCCGGCATGTCTGAAGGATGCCGTGAAAATGTCCCAATTTTCCCAAGGAATTCTCGTAGTCGGCCTCGACATCAGGACTTAATTGTGCCCCAATGGAGGCCGCCCTTGTGGGGTCCGTTGGATGGACCTGAAATTTGACTATCTCGCTCGCTGGTTTAAAAGAGGTGGATTTGGACCTCTTATCGAGTATCACATCGCCCCTATCCACCATGGAGCGCAGCGTAGTTAGTTCCTCCGCCGCTAGGGCTTTGAGAATGCCTCTAGGGCCAGTCTGGCTGTCTTATTTTCAGCGCTGAGTGTCAGATCTCGATCATCGGCGAGAGTGATTATCCCATTGGGTCCGCATTTTGAGCTTCATGTACCCGTAGTGGGGTATAGCTTGAAGATTGTGAATGCCTCTCGCCTAACAAAGCGTGATATCCGCCGAATGGGGCCACTTGAAACGTGACCTCCTCGGACTGTAATTGTCCGTGAGCCTAACACTACATCTAGTGTGATTTTTCCCGCGCAGCGCATTTCTCGACTAGGGTTATCCTCCAAGGTTGTGCTGCTTCGCCAATGCGGCTCCAACAATTTCCATTTTTGAAGGGTTTCCTCATAGATGAGGTTTAATCCGCTGCCGCCATCCATGAGTACCTTAGTAAGACGAAAGCCGCCTACTATCGGAATGAGGACCAATGCGGCCGGTGCTCTAGCTGTTCGAATTTAGGTTCGTCACCGGCGTTGAAGGTGATAGCCGACGCTCCATGGATTTGTTGTTGCTACTTGGTAGACTTCGCGCGAGGCTGCGGATTGTTCGCTTCCGCATGTTATTTGATGCGAAAGTCTCAAGATCGTTAATACCGTCTCGGTATCGCTGGGCTTGGTTGCCTGTAGCTAAAAAGCCTACGCCACTTTTGGCCACTGCCGTAGTATCCAACACGCCAAGGCTGTGTGTTGGAGTGGCGCCCGTGTCGTGGGATTTTGCAGGTCCGTTGAGCCAACCATCCAAGACGGTTCCGCACTTTTAGGGGGTTTTGGTTTTTGGTATTCAACCCGGTGCTTGATAATGATGCACCCTTTTGTTCCGGACTAGGGATGTATTCAATGGATTATCCCAAAATTTACTTTCGGTTTTCCAGCGCTTCCATCGCACAAGACTTTTGTACTATGGTCGCCAAGTCAAGAAGCGGTAATTTCGCGACGACTTATGGAGTTTAGGATTCCTTGTCCGTGCAATTATTGCAGAAAATTGGGATTGCGCCCTCCTCTCGGCAGCCCTTTATCCTGTTTCTAACCAGAGGAATCGCCCAAGAATGATGTAATCGCTTCAGCGGCTCTTGCCAAATCTAGAGAGGTCGCTAATGTTTGGGTGGGCGGTGGAACTAGATCCTAACCCTGTCCAATTCAGGACTCAAGGGCCGAGAAGTTTCGAACTTGGAAGTTTGGATTTTTAGTGTTATCCAATGAGTCCAACCCGCCACCGACTTTAAGTTCAGGGCTTGGTCGACGTCCGCTCCTCCGTGGGAATCCGCATGGAGGGATCGAATCCGGACGCAACTAGTCTTTAAGATACAAGAAGAATCGCTGCATTGCTGCTTCTATCACAGCAACATGATGGGTAGCCCGGGAAAATTGATCTCTCTCAGATCGGTTTTAGGTCTGATCCGGTCAGAGCGTGGCGACTCCTGTGGCAGCGATGCGATCCAAGAGATCGCTTATGGAGGAGAGCTCGATCGATCTAACTGCTCGCAAGTTCGAACTAACTCGAGATTGGGTTCGATGACTTGAGAGGTCATCGCTTGCGTGCAGGGCTTGGATGGCGGTCATAAGAAAACCACCTAGTCAAGAGTTCGCCAGCCGCCAAGGCTCCTTTGATGATAGTATCGCCTCTAAAGACGAGATGAGGCATCCTACCGACGGCGACGACAGAGAGAGAACTCTCAATGAAAGCACCAATGTCGGTGTCAAAACCGCGGATCTCGGTAGGGGGTCCCGAACTGCAAGCGCCTAGGCGGATGGTAACAGAGACAAGGGACACGATGTTTTACCTGTGTTCGGCCCTCTCGATGGAGGTAAAACCCACGCCCCGCTAGATTAATATTGTTGATGTGTGTTACAAGAGTAGATCTACCACGAGATCAAAGAGGCTAAACCCTAGAAGCTAGCCTATGGTATGATTGTTGTTCGTCCTACGGACTAAAACCCTCCGGTTTATATAGACACCAGATAGGGTTAGGGTTACATAGAGTCGGTTACAATGGTAGGAGATCTACATATCCGTATCGCCAAGCTTGCCTTCCACACCAAGGAAAGTCCCATCCGGACACGGGACGAAGTCTTCAATCTTGTATCTTCATAGTCTTGGAGTCCGCCAATGATGATTGTTCGCTATCCGGACACCCCTAGTCCGAACTCCTCAAGGACTAACTTATGGTTCCGCCATGAACCTATGCATAGGGGTTGGCACACGCTTCTTGACTCTCCGTAGAAACTTTGGGGCACTCTTTGAAGTACTTTTACGTTGGTTGATAAATCTGAGATTGTGTGATGCATATCGTATAATCATGCCCATCGATACTTGAGGTGACAATGGAGTATCTAGGTGACATTAGGTTTTGGTTGATTTGTATCTTAAGTTGTTATTCTAGTACAAACTCTAGGGCTGTTTGTGACACTTATAGGAATAGCCCAATGATTGATTGGAAATAATAACTTTGAGGTGGTTTCAGCACCTACCATAATGTCTTCGCTTGTTCTCCGCTATTAGTGGATTTGGAGTGACTCTTTGTTGCATGTTGAGGGATTGTTATATGATCTATCTATGTTATTATTGTTGAGAGAACTTGCACTAGTGAAAGTATGAACCCTAGGCCTTGTTTCCTATCATTGCAATACCATTTACGCTCACTTTTACCACTTGTTACCTTGCTGTTTTTATATTTTCAGATTACAAATACCTTTATCTACTATCCATATTGCACTTGTATCACCATCTCTTCGCCGAACTAGTGCACCTATACAATTTACCATCGTATTGGGTGTGTTGGGGACACAAGAGACTCTTTGTTATTTGGTTGCAGGGTTGCTTGAGAGAGACCATCTTCATCCTATGCCTCCCATGGATTGATAAACTTTAGGTCATCCACTTGAGGGAAATTTGCTACTGTCCTACAAACCTGCGCACTTGCAGGCCCAACAACGTCTACAAGAAGAAGGTTGTGTAGTAGACATCACCGGGGCGTTCGTCACCGGAAAATTCGGTTCATCATCTTCTACCTTCGTCCGCCGGAGAGCGGTTCAGCGTAGGTCACCGGTGGGTGTCGGTGTCAAAACCGGCGGATCTCGGGTAGGGGGTCCCGAACTGTGCGTCTAGGCGGATGGTAACAGGAGACAAGGGACACGATGTTTTACCTGTTTCGGCCCTCTCGATGGAGGTAATACCCTACTCTTGCTTGATTAATATTGATGATATGGGTAGTACAAGAGTAGATCTACCACGAGATCAAGGAGGCTAAACCCTAGAAGCTAGCCTATGGTATGATTGTTGTTTGTCCCACGGACTAAAACCCTCCGGTTTATATAGACACCGGATAGGTTAGGGTTACACGTAGTCGGTTACAATGGTAGGAGATCTACATATCCAGACGCCAAGCTTGCCTTCCACGCCAAGGAAAGTCCCATCCGGACATGGGACGAAGTCTTCAATCTTGTATCTTCATAGTCTTGGAGTCCGCCGTGATGATAGTCCGCTATCCGGACACCCCTAGTCCGGACTCCTCAAGAGTCTCGAACCAGGCTTCAACGACGATTTAGTCCGGCTCGCATATTGTCTTCGCATTGCAAGGCGGGTTCCTCATCCGAATACTTCATAGAAGGTTTTGAACACAAGGATAATGTCCGCTCGCAAAACAAGTTCCACATAACACCGTAGAGAGAATAATTTTGCACAGATTCTGCTGACGATTCCGCGGGCGTGACATCACACCACGGCCAGCCTTTATATGAATCTTTTTACTGCTCCACCTCAGCGTGTTTAGCGAGGCGGTTTCCTTGGCACGCCTTATAAAAGCATAGATCGTGCCCCTTATTCCGGGATTCTCATCAATACGGACGTAGGTAACCCATCCGCCCATTGATTACTGGCGCTTGGGAAATAAGCGAGTTTTACCAGTCGGTGGGTGACGATAGCGTCAGTCTGCCTCATATAAGGGATAAGGATCCACCTTTTCACCTATGCCTTCTTCCTCCTTTGCTTATCCATTTCACAAGATTCGAGCTCCAAATACCTAAGTCCGCACATCCCACCTCAACCTTCTCCAACCATGTCGAGCGGAGGCAGGTGGATGGCCTCCTCCGTCACGGAGGGCACATCACAAGACTGGGAAGCCGGATACTTGTCCCGCGACATCACAAGACAGGCTGCCCGATGCGGGCAGCTTATTCCAACCCCCGTGCCCCATGAGAGGGTAGTGTTTCTCCCCACTTCCTCCATGGACTAGGTTTTCCACTTCACCCATTTGTCCGGGGCTCATGTTCTACTACGGCCGGACTTCCACGACCTGGCCCCAAATTTCATCCTCAACATCTCGGCGTTTATCGTCGTGGTGCGAGGCTTTCCTCCTGCATCCAGCCCCACTTCGCTTATGGCTGAAGATCTTCAACGTCCGGCCAAGGTAGTGGGCGGCCGTTGCTTGAGTCGGAGGCGCCATGGTTGGCAAGATGGCCAAAGTCCCATGGCTCAAGGCGCCTTCGTGGAGACAATAAAGGTGGCAATCGGGTGGTTCTATATCACCGAGCCCCGCAACACCGAATGGGTGGCGGCCCCAATTCAGATCTGCTTCCCACACGGCTCGCCATGGAAAGAGACGGGCCCGACGTGGGGAATTCGACGAGACATCCGGACTTCAAACATGCGTCCAAACCTAGTGGCCAAGAATCTTAGGCTTGTCGACGTAATCCGTGTGATGCTCATCCGCCGGATTCTCCCATGCCAACAACGGGCCTTCAATTTGTGGAGTTCGATCCGCACAAGACCAACCTTGAGCCGGCTCTTCGACACTACGCATTTAAGACGCCTGGAAGGTGTTGTTCAAGGGCGCTGGTTCTCAAAGATCCGCTACCAAAGATCGCGGATACAGCTCGCAGCGCCAAGCCGGCGAGGTAAGTTATTTTACCCTTTACGGACTCTTTTTCATAGATTGACTCTACATGGGATCTAAAACTCCCTAATCTTTGACAGATCGGTTGAAGACGTCCCGACAGATTAACTGTCCGGCCTTTGCCGGAAGACCGGAGGACGCCTGATTGACGGGGCTGCTGCCCGCGCCAGACGTGGTGCCGAGAAGAAGGCCAAGAAGGAGGCCACGGAACTCAAGGAGCTCTCAACGCCAGTGCCGCCGATTCTGAAGCGAATCTTCTCCCAAGACGAGGAGGAAGAAGAAGAAGCTCCTCCCCAAATGGGAGGAGAAGAAAAAGGAAGGCCGCCTAACCGGGAGGCCGGAGGGTCCAAGAAGGGAGAACCTTCCTCCGGACTTCTCCACCAACGCCGACGACGACGAGGAGGATTGGCCTACAAGGGCCAAGCCTCGGCGAGATCGTAAGTGTCCGGATACCCATGGCTTTTATTATTGCAGAGTGTTCTCTAATGTCAACAACCGCAGCCCGCCTAAGGGAGAGTTCGCGATTCATCGAAAGGGTCCCTCGGCTCGCTCGGAAATGGAGAGTACTGCTTCGACCGCCTCGCGCCTCACATCGCGGATGACGAGCGGTGGGCCCCAAGGGGGCTTGGTCAAGAGGAGGTAGCACCGAGGTGCCACAAGGCAACCTCCCTGACTCAGCGCTGGGGGCAAGACCCCAGGGCTCTAAGCCCACCCTCGTCCGGACTCCATGCCGAACCATCACCGTTCAAGTCTGCCACGGATCCTTCGCAAGAAGGGAAGACGCCGTGTCCTCCGCCCAACCGAGGCACCGGATAGCTTACAGGAGGTGCTTAACAACGCTTCCATCAGGAGGAACACCGCACCGTTATGAGTGCGGTGATCCGACAGTTCAGATCCGCCAAGAGCGGATCGACTCAAGCTCGTATCAGCCTTCTAACAAAGCTTTGAGGTAAGTTTAGAATATGTAAAAATATTACCGTGATAGACAAGAGCCTCGATGCTTAGTTCGTGTTCGGAAAGAAAAGCCGGACTAAGGATCTGAAAAGATATACGCAGGAGTCTAACATAAGTATGTCAATATGGGAATGCAGGCTCGCTTTCTTGACCTCTGCCAGACCGATCATGGAGGTCAATGCATTGAAGCGAGAACCTCGAGCGGTCCGAGAACGAGCTCGGACAAGCCAAGAAGCAGCTCGAGGACAAGGAAGGTAAGTAATACCTTATTAAAGAAGTACCTTATAGAGAATGTTTTGGTTGCAAAAAATAATAGGAATAACTTGGGTACTACAGGGGCCACGAACGAGGTGGAGACCCTGAAGGAAGCGGTGTCCGTGGCCGAAAACAAAGCGGCTACGGAACGCACCGAGCGAGAGAAGGGGGAGGCGCAGCTGGCGGAGGTGCGGCAAGAGCTCCAGATTCTCGTGAAAAAACACGAGGGTTTGGAGCGTGACTCGAAGACCCAAGAGTCCGAGCTTGCCTCGGCTCTTGAGAGTGCCAAAGCTGCTAAGGCCGAGGCCCAAAAAGCCCTCCAAGAAATTGAAGCACTAAAGAAGATAGCGGCGGGTAAGGCATTCTTTATGCCAAGCAAGAATGTGAAAGTCAATTACCTATTACTTACCCGGATTCGAGCTCTCCAGAGCATTCGCAGACGGCCCTCAGTTCGTCCGATGTCTCTTTGATTCTACCGCGCCAGGAGGGAGCTCCATGGAGAAGGTGTTCGTCTCAATATGCCGAGGCCGGACATCCGGTGCCTGAGCGACCAAATTGAAGCAGCTGGTCGAGCTCCACAAGGTCGCTGAACAGGCCATGAAGGGCCTTATAGCGCGGCCGTGGCCATTGGAGGCCATGCCCGGGAGCTACTTCGCTTGGTGTACGGCTGGTGGACGCCTTGTCCACGGATTGAAGTCGCAAGCGCCCGTCTGCATTGAAGGGGTCCGTTGGGCCCTTGCCTGCTAAAGTGCATCGGGCAAGCCGGACGCGGAGAAGCTTGTGACGGACGGGCCACCAAGGGCCATGAGCATTGCACGCCCGAGATGTACTATGAGGGCCTCTCAAGGGTGCCCGCCGAATAGCGGATGAGTGCTCCAGATGTAATTTTGAATAAACTCGCATTTGTTATCCTGTATGCTGAAAACTTGTTCATATGCGCTAAGCAACGCTTGTTAATTTAAAATATTACCTTCTGCGCGGCCGTTTATCAAATTTGAGAGATGGCAAGTCGTTTGCTTCAGCTCCCATGCCACGAGTGCTGGGGTGTTCGGGATAAACTTGAGCACTCTTGTTCCCATTCTTGGGTCCGTCTAGGGAGGCACTCAACACAACGAACAAGGTAACCGGACTTATAATGCTTGAACACTCTCACTTAGCCATAGAATTCTATAATTTTAAATTTCGGCGAAGCCCCTAGTATTCGGAAGACCGAGTTCGGACGCTATCCACGCCTTTGGCCGGACAATTCCTTCCTCGCTCTAAGCGCATAAGTCTTTAGGGACCCAAAAACCTCTCGAACAGCGATCGCTCTCGCCTTTATCATGACGGGCCAGTTTTAGCTTTCCATCGAGGTGCTCGACCCAAGATAATCGGGCACAATCGCAGTGGTTCTCCCAAGGCTACCTTAGCCGATATAGCGGAACGTAAGGTACAAAACACACGGAGCCGGCAAACCCAACTATTAACCCAAGACATGATTCAGAGGCAATTCATATAATGCTATAAGTTCGGCTGCCGACTTGTGAAAGTGTTCGGACTTATCACACCATAATTTTGGGATACTTAAGCCCTCGGTGTATTGGCCGCACTAAAGTGTACGGTTGCAATATGTCGTGAAATGAACATATGTATATATAAAGGAAGTAGAGCAATAATAAGCGAAAGCTATGCATTGTTTATTCAAAAAGGTACTGCAATGGGAGCAGAACGATACAAATAGTGTGATAAGCAAGGGATGGGACTATCTAACATGTCCTCTCCGTGGGTAAGTCATGGATGGTATGTAAAACAGGTATAATGCTCGTAATAGAGACCACCTGAACACTCGACGTGGCTTTCCGCTTCCCTGGCTGTTGCATCATGAGTTCGGCGATTCAAGTGCCGGACATGACTTCTCAAAGATGGAGTCCTGAAAGTATAAAAAAGGAAGAAAAGAGGAAAAAGAAAAAAAGAAATGACACAAATGGGAGCCCCTAGTGCGGTCGAGCCGCATTCTTGGCATATCGTTGTCTTGCCCCTCCCCATATGCCCATGGTATCTCCAGAGTGTAATTATGTACGCGTAATACTAGCTTTGTAATTTCGCGAGGGCTGGGGTTGGAGCCGGATTGCTACTCGTGCTTGAATCGTGCTGTGGTCTTGTTGTAGGTTACTCCGGCGCTGCTTGCATGTTGTCCGGACGCTTAGTGGCCGGACTCAAGAATTGCCGTGAGAGGCTGCTTTGTACCTCCGCCATGAGGGCCGCTGTGTGCTCCTCCGCTCGGAGAGAGCATTCGTGTTTCCATCGACCGTGATTACCTCGAGGGCCCGCATCCCGAGCTTGAGGTATGCGAAAGCGGCACCGCATTGAACTTTGCAAATGTGGTTTGTCCGAGCAAAGGCATGATAGCCATCGCGAATGGGACGATGTCAAGATTAACTCTTCGCTTCGTGGTTATCCGGGATCCGGAGACCACTTTGAGTGTAATCGAGCCCGCATAACTGGCCTCTACACTCGTGATGACGCCTTTAAAGGTCGTTTTGTAGGTTTAATCTTGAGGGTCATCGCCCATTTTGCGATCAGATCCTCGATACAGCAGGTTCAGTTGCCGCCGCCGCCCCATCAGACTCGTAAGGTGAAATCACGATAATTGGGTCAAGAACCAATGCGCGGCCGCCGTGACGGATGCTAGTGGGTGGTCCTTCGATCGAAGGTGATCGGGCAGAAGACCATGGGTTGAACTTCGGGCGATCGCTCCATCGCATATACGCCCTTTAGTGCACGCTCCGCTCCCTTTGGGTATGTGGGTTGCGATATCATGTTCACCGTCCGCACTTGTGTAGGAAACCCTTCGTCCTTTATTGTTCGGGCGGCCGGGCTCTTCCTCGCCATCGCTATGCAGCCCCTTGTCATTGAGTTCGCACTTAACTTGCTCGCTTGCTTGAACACCCAACAGCCCCTCGCTGGTGTGATTGGCTTGAGCTGGGGTGCCATGTATTCGCACAAGCGATCGAGTATTCGATCTAAGTTGGACGGCCCCGGTATTTCTTTTGAATGGCTTCTTCCACGACCGGTTTAGAGCTCAATCCGCATTGACGGCAGATCTTCAGATATCGCCGCTGATGCGGCGCTTGTTCTTGTTGCAACGCCGACCGCCATTGCTGTCCTTGGTATCCGGACTATCGATGTTTGGCTGTTGTTGTTGCTTCGAGCTAGCTACCTGTCCTCTCCCGCACAAAAGCGAAGTCTTGAGGGTTGTGAGGGCTGCCATAGATTTCGCTTTTCCGCCCTAGGTGCCGCAAGCCACTCATCGCGATGTTATGTTTGAAGGCTGCAAGGGCCTCGTGATCCCGACAAATAACGATTTGATTTTTCTTTGTTAGGAACCGAGTCCAAAATTGTCCGCCAATTCTTCCGGCTGCTGAATTATGTGGCTAAGGTCATCGGCGCGCTCTGGTGGTCGCACATATGTGCCCCGAAGTTATCAAGGAATGCGGCTTCCGTGTCCTCCCAACAACCAATTGATTCTCACGGCAAGCTATTGAGCCAATGTCGAGCTGGTCCTTTAAGCTTGAGGGAGGTATTTGATGGCATGTAGATCATCACCGGCCATGTGGATATGGAGGAGATAATCCTCGATCCGCATCGCAGATCTGTGGTACCATCGTATGATTCGATGTTTACGGGTTTGAAGCCCTCGGGATTTGATGATCCATTACTTCATCCGTGAAGCATAGTGGGTGTGTGGCGCTCAGATTGGGCTATATCACGACGTAGCTCATATGAGCTTTGTTCATCGTGGTTTGGCCCGGCCGGTTTTGCTGGATCCGCGCGACGGTAATCATCCCGCTGCTGTTTACGCCCACGCCGATCCGTAGATCGATCTTGTATGTTTTGCCTTTTCCTCCAATATATCTCGCAAGTCCGCTGCTTTCCCGTGCCTTGGTACTTTTTGAGAGGCGCTGGGTGTGGCTTGAGCGGAGGGCCGAGAGGTTTCTTCGCGCCACGGGTGGCCGGTCCGCCGTGTCATGCGCCGGTGACTTGGGTGCTTCCTCCTCTAGTCGAGGCAACGGCCCGCGCTTGGGGTAGCTTTAGGAGGGCGCTCAAGTTCATACTCCTTGGCTGCAAGGACTTCATCCATCCGTCGCCTAGCGTGTCTTGATCAGCTCTAAGTTGTTGCCGCTTTTTCTTGAGGCTGCTTGCCGTGGCTATAAGCCCGCGCTTGAAACGCCTCGTTCGGCGGGATCCTCGTGCACGACAAATTGCTGTCGCCGAGGTTTGCCTCATCTTCGGAGGGAGGCGATAATTATCGCCCTCGACCTTTTTTTCGCTGCAGACCGTCAGGCGGCTTGCTTCTCCTCCTCCCGCGCCGAAGTCCCGCTGGAGGGGTTCTCTTCGACCGTCCGGTGTTATTATCTCCGTGCGGAATCACCGCTTTTATTGTGGCGGATTTAGACCGCGCGCCACGACGCTTGGCGCTTCGCTGCTTCTTGGAGGGTCATCCTCCGTTGTTCCATCGCTGTTCCCATCTTTTGGGATGTCCACCATATATGTCATATGACGAGGTGGCCTTCCAAAGGTCCTCGTAGGCGTTGGTCTTGGTCGCCTCCGCATCGCCGCCCATACCGCTGATGTCTTCGAGTCGAGTCTAGCATGTCTGCTAGATCATCGACAGGGCTACAAAGTGGGTGGTGGGTGGGCGTTGAATTTCTTCGTCGTCCGCATCCCAACCTTCCGTCTCGTAGTCCGCCAGGCTCTCCTGACAAAGAGAGAGACTTTAGTGAATTCAGGATGTCGCTAAAGGGCGAAAAGCCGAAGATGTCCGCAGAAGGAACTCCATGATCGCGCCCAATCGGATTCGATTGGCAGGGCGCGAGGGTTCGAGTCCCGAGAGGAGTCCGGAACCTCGAGTTGAGGTTTTCGCAGCGACAGGGATGGAGTTCGCCGATCGCCAGAGATTGTGGCCCCGAGGCGGTGTCCAACCACTCGCCCTCGATCGGGGAATCCGGCCCGGATTAAGGGTCGGAGCGATACTAGTGCGGGCTCTGTGGCAATCGCTCGGCCGCAGAGCTAGATCATGCCCATCGAGACAAGCAGGCGCTTGGTCATGCTCGAATCCGTCAAGATCAAGTCCTCGCGGATATCGGCCATATAGTTCGACTTCCAATCTGACCGATGGCTGGGGCATAGCTTTCGATTCGCTTCCGGATGGCCAAGCTTAATTGGCTCGCAAAGCAAAGCCGCCGAATCACGAAGATCTGTCCGGAGAAAAGTCTCACCGACCGCGGCCATTGTTGATGATCAAGGAGCCATTGGGCCTATCGGTGACGGCACGAGGAACTCTCAATGAAAGCACCAATGTCGGTGCCAAACCGCGGATCTCTTGTAGGGGTCCCGAATGCAAGGCCTAGGCGGATGGTAACAGGAGACAAGGGACACGATGTTTTTACCTGTGTTCTGCCCTCTCGATGGAGGTAATACCCTACCCCGCTTGATTAATATTGATGATATGGGTAGTATAAGAGTAGATCTACCACGAGATCAAGGAGGCTAAACCCAGAAGCTAGCCTATGGTATGATTGTTGTTTGTCCCACGGACTAAAACCTCCTAGCTTATATAGACACCGGATAGGTTAGGGTTACACAGAGTCGGTTACAATGGTAGGAGATCTACATATCCAGACGCCAAGCTTGCCTTCCACGCCAAGGAAAGTCCCATCCCATTACACGGACTAAGTCTTCAATCTTGTATCTTCATAGTCTTGGAGTCCCACCGTGACGATAGTCCCGCTATCCGACATCCCCTAGTCCGGACTCCTCACGGGTTTGTCCCAACATTTGGTATCGTGAGCTGGTTCATCTTTGGTGTCGCCCCTTGTCGGAGGCGTGCTTGCGGTCAAGGCCAGAGTGCCCGGGAGGCGCCAAGTGAGTCACGGAGACCACTTCTCAGCGTTATGCATAGGCAGCCGATGGTCGTTGTTGGTTAGTGGATTGCCCATCTAGTAGTGCATGCATATGTGGGTTAGTTGGGATAATGGTGCATGGCTATGTATGTGCTAGTGGTGGCCGGATCCATCGCGGTAGTATGTGTGCATCCGCTATAAAAGCCCCCGTGTGTATATTGCTTGTAGTTGAGCCGGTCTGCTGTCGCCGCGCCACTGCGCTTGTGATGTGCCGAGCCGAGGTGAGGGCCTATGAAAGATGTAGTTCCGCCGGGACCGTGGTATGCGCTTCGGCCGATGTGAGAGTTCTTTCGGTGGTTGTGCCGGTGTGTGCGTGTGTACCTCCATGTATGTGTGTTTGAGTAGTTGAGTTGAATAGAAGCCAACATACAGCCGCTCGCGGCGGTCGGGCGCTCATCGCCGGAAAATTATGTTCATCATCTTCTACCTTCGTCTGGCCAAGAGCGGTTCAACAGAGGTCGCCGGTGGGTTTGTCCCAACATTTGTATCGAGCCGGTTCATCTTGGGTGTCGCCCTTGCCGGAGGCGCGGCGGCGGCGGCGTCACGGCGGTTCCGCAAGCTCCGGCCGTGTGTTTGATTGTGGAGGTGCGCGGCCGCGTTGCTATGGCGGACGGGAGGCGCGCGCGCGAGTGCACGGTGATGTGGTGTGGTTTGCCTGTCGTCGCTGCCGGGTGCACGCGAGACGACGCGGACGACGGGCGCTGCCGGGTGGTCACAAGCCGGGTGCGCGCGGACGCAGACGACGGCGCAGACTGCTTGGGCGCGCTTGGCGCCCGAGGACGCCAGCGTGTGTCGCCGATTTATTAAAGGAGCTCGACGATGTCGCCGGAGTCGTGATTTTGAGCACGCGCGCGGGCTGGTCACGGCTATGATGACGACGGCGGCAACAACTCCGGGGTCGGCAAGGTCATGGCTTGGGAGGTGAATGTTGGAAACAAGCCATGCCCATGTATCGACCCGCCAGGTCTGGTCCATGCAGGGCGTGGGCATGCATACGCTTAGTGAGCGGAGGCGCCGCGTGAGCTGCTGGGAGACCGCATAGGCAGCCGATGGTCAGGTTGTTGGTTAGTGGATTGCCCGTCTAGTAGTGCATGCATACGTGGGTTAGTTGGGATAATGGTGCATGGCTATGTACGTGCTAGTGGTGGCCGGATCCATCGCGTGTAGTGTGTGTGCATCTGGCTATAAAAGCCCCCGTGTGTATTGCTTATAGTTGAGCCGGTCTGTTGTCGCACCACGGTGCCGGTATGTGCCGAGCTGAGGGAGAGGGGCCTATGGAAAATGTAGTCTCCGTCGGGACCGTGGTATGCGCCCGGTCAATGTGAGAGTTCTTCCAGGGTTGTGCTGCGTGTGCGCGTGTGTACCTTCATGTATGCGTGTTTGAGTAGTTGAGTTGAATAGAAGCAACATACAGGCCGTTCGGCGGGCAGGGTGTTCGTCACCGGAAAATTATGTTCATCGTCTTCTACCTTCGTCCGCCGGAGAGCGGTTCAGCGTAGGTCGCCGGTGGGTTTGTCCCAACAGGGACGAGCTTGCGAAGGAAGGGGTACCCTGGAGCGGGTCGGAGGCCTGATGGTCAGCGACGACGAAGGTCTCGCGGAGGGGGACGGCCTCGACGCCCGCCGCGACGGCGCCAGCGAGCAGGCCGCGCTCGGCCCCCGCCAACGACCGCACCTCCAGCTAGTCGCGCGGACCAGAAATCGCGGCGGCATGGGCTCACGCCAGTGAGGAGCACGCGGAGGGATTCAACCCACCGCCACGGACCTGTCGTGCTCCTCCGCCCCACCGAGGCCACACACGAGCTCCTCCGCCGCGGGGACGAGCTCCTCCCCGCGCCGCTGGGGCATCCACCGTACAAGCTCCTCCCGGCTGCGGCCACGCAAGAACTCCGCCGGGGGTGTCCACCGCGCGAGCTCCTCCCGCCGCGGTCTCGAGCTCCTCCACCACGGGCACGACCTCATCCCCACACCACCGAGGCCTCCATCGCGCGAGCTCCTCCCCGCGCCGCCGAGGCGTCCACCGCGCGAGCTCCTCCCCGCGCCGCCGAGGCGTCCACCGCGCGAGCTCATCCCCGCGCCGCCGAGGCGTCCACCGCGCGAGCTCATCCCCGCGCCGCCGAGGTCTCCGGTGACATGCAGCCACCCCACAAGAGCTCGTCTCCGCCGCTTGTGATGTGAAGAAAGGGGAAAAAGTGAGCGTTCGCTGGGGTGGGCGAGTGGATAAGCCGATGCGTTCGGTGGTCTGGTCGGTCGTCCCGAACGCTCAAACAAAATGACGTGGCATTGTGCTCTGCATCAAGATCAGTACAGCTCATCTGACGGTTTAAGACACGTTCGGGACGAGATTTAAAAGTACCGGACGTTCGGGAGTTATCGATTCCGTTCTTTTTTGAAAGAATGAGCGATCTTAGCGTGTACTAGGTGATTAGAATATAAACCAGATCCCACCGTGCTTTCTTACCTTTTTTTTTGAGACAATTTCCTTTTTTGAGCGGTAGATCCCAGCGACTACGTACTTTGGGTCAGCCCAGTACACAGAAACGCCTAGGTTGGCGGCCCCTTTGCGTTGGGCGGGCCGGGCCTGAAAACTTTGGAGCATCCATCCAAAAGACCGAAAGTACTCTTTTATTCTCCAAGCGTGCACATATAAAATTCATGTTTTAATGTTGAGTAGAGTCTCTGATTCTTTATGAAAAAAAATACGAAAACACTAACACCCACACGTGTAGGCGTTAGCCAACTCGTCCACACGCCTCGATCGTCATCCAGTGCCTTTTGCACGAATCTTGATACGAGAGGGCTGATTTTCTATGCCACGTAGGACAACTTACGTGTGTGACGTGTGAGGGAGTTCGCCCGCACGCTGTTTTCCCTTCGAGGTCAGCGGTTGCGACTCGGGGCGTGCGGTGGAACTGCCGTCGCGCCCACACACCCCGCACGATTTCTGTCCCCCATCTCTCACGACTGCCCTTTTTCCCACTCTCTCACACCCAAGTTGTCATTTGTCATGTTTTTTGCAGGTTACATGGCAACTGCCCTATTCGTGATTGTAAGCAGATGACAACTCTCTTTTACCCGAACATGTTATTATTGCCACGTCTGTTTTGTAGCACTACATGGCAACTGTCTAGTGTTAGTAGGTGGCAACTCCTAAAGATACACCGTAGCCCACATGCCCGTCTCCTCTCCCACACACCAAAAGCTATCAGTTGCCATGTGTTTTTGCATGATACATGGCAACTGCCCTAGTGTGCTTGTAAACAGATGACAACTCTCTCTTTACCCAGACATGTTTTTTGCCATGTTATGTAGTACTACATGGCAACTGTCTAGTGTTAGTATGTGGCAACTTTTAAAGTTTTCAAATCATGGCAACTGTAGTAGACCAGACAATACATGGCAACAGCTGCAGTTGCCAAAAAAATGGCATCCGACACTTGACCTAAGATGGCAACTGCAGTTGAGCAACCATGGCAACTGTAGTTGTCCGGTATGGCAACTGTAGTTCAAAGACATGACAACTGCAGTTACACGTACATGGAAGAGGGTCCGGACCATGGCAATCGCGGGGGCGTGGTTATCGCCACACGGGCGGTGGCTAGCAAAGGGAGGGGCGACGGCCGAGACGGTCGTAGTGTGCCGCGTGGTCGCCACCCGGACGCGTTCATGCGGGCGATCGCGCCGCACAATCGAACGCGGCGGGCTATGGCGGGTGCGCCCGACATGCTCGTAAGCGGCGGGCACGTGTCGATGCCACACGGGGCGTGCGACAGATACCCTCTAAATGTCACACGTGTGGCAGTTATCGGCGTCAAAAAAATATTGATTTTAGTGATTGCAGTCACTAAAATCATTGATTAGGTAGAGTTCCATAGTTCCACTAAAAAAACAAAGGCAGAGTTCTCATAGCCTCTTCCAGCCATAGCATCAGTTTCTAGCCTAGAGTCGCTAAATTATTAGCAGCAGCCATGCATGCGCGGATGATGTATCTCGTGGCTGGTATTTATATTCCATGCATGCATGATGAATCTCATTGCGGACGGGAATTAATCAGGTGGTTTAGTTAGTTTGTGTACTGACAGGAGGGAGCCACGTACCACCGGTCACGTTCCTGGTCAGTTTCATCGGTGAACCCGTCATGTGGTGTAGCCTCAATCGAGATGTATATCTGCCTGTGTTTTTTTTTTCTTTTCAGGTTTTGCTATTTGTAAGTTGTCTCAAAGTGAATTCGGCATCAGCCAAATTTGCGCAGCATTGAGTCGAAGACGGGGACATTGTGTCCCCGGTGGAGGGGAGTCTGGAATGAGCTGGAGGCGGTCATGACGAGTATGGTTCCGGCGTCACCAGTGAAGAAGAGCCTGAAGGTTGATGGGTGTGGGTGCGGGAGGCTCGCCGCCGTAAGAGAAGATGGGGGAGGGATTGTCGGGACAATTGGCGAGGTGTCTTGAAAAGGCAAGCCGACAATGACACCAGCTGGATACGTTTGTCCACGTAAGATTCAAGAGAAAAGACCACACGTAATCTGCATTTGTCTAACTAAATTTTATCTTTTCTTGTGAAACCTATATAGTGCCACTACCAGAATAACTGACGCTGCCGACGGCTTATTCTATGTCGATGGGGGCCGTTGGCATATTGTCACTGTCGGCACAAAGGTGGGTCCGTCGACTCAGTCTCAGACAGTAGGTTGACGTCATCAAAACTATGCCGACGGCCCTGATGGCGGCCATCGGCATAGCTATTACACTTTTTTTATTTAGAAAAAGCCATGTGGCCAATCTATGCCAATGGCCATGGCGTAGGCATATGTATTATATGTTTTTTAGTTCTTATTTTACATTTTTTAAACTTTAGATTTGATTAATTTAAATCTAATTCATATAAACTTAAACATACACAAATTATATATGGGTTTGGGGCAGAATTTTCCGTAGATTATGAATATCCGATTTATTTTTACTTTTGAGTATGTTAAAATGTAACCTCATGTACTTTTGCATATAGGTCCTTGTACTTAGTAAAAATCACAAGCAATTGATACTTTCATAGATTTGGACAACTTTTAAATGATTTTTTATCATAATCTCACACCGGGTCCTCATGCATATGTGAAAGTGTTGTGCCATGCGTAGACGTCCTTCTTGGGGCTCGGGGGTGTGCCCCCCCTCCCACGGACGGCAGTGCCGCCGTCACTTGCAGGAGGGGAAACGTGCGGGTCGGGTCGAGCCGGAGGAAATCTAGTGGTGGGTTGGGTCCAGACCGTGTTCGGAGATGTTCCTATGGGCGGAGGCGGAGCGAGGATTTCTCAAAGCCTAGGGCTAAAACTAACTGACTAAAAATAACGTCAAATAGCATGCACACCAACGTGTTCTAGAAGTATGCCACAAATTCACATTAAAGATGAAATATAAATTCATTATTACCACGAGAGAGAATTCGATAAAACTAATAATTTAACAAAGTGCATTTTTGCAAACATTGTCTGGTACCAAATTAATGAAGACTTGCTTAATTCTAGGCCATTGTTTCTTCATCAGCAATAGTAGAAGGACCTGGCGCTGCAAACATAAAGTCGAGTATTTAAAATTAAGACACTGGACATATACTAAAATAAATTGTTCGTAATGATATTTTGCAAAAAAAAAATACCATTGTCATGAAGTGCACGTGGTAGTAGCCCCTTCCGTTTCCTCATTTTTTGATAGCACTGTATAATCTTAATATCATCAGTGCTTGCAAATACATCACGCTCAATATAGCACACCAAACGATGATTCATCCATTCATCATTCATCTTATTCCGCAACTCAATTTTGACAATGCTCATAGCTGAGAAAGTTCTTTCTACGGTTGCTGTAGCGACAGGCAGAATCAAGGCCAATTGAATGAGACGATATACTAATCGAAAATGTGTGTGCCTAATATCATCAGTGCTTGCAAATACATCACGCTCAATATAGCACACCAAACGATGATTCATCCATTCATCATTCATCTTATTCCGCAACTCAATTTTGACAATGCTCATAGCTGAGAAAGTTCTTTCTACGGTTGTCAGTAGCGCGACAGCGTAATCAAGGCCAATTGAATGAGACGATATACTAATCGAAAATGTGTGTGCCTATCTATTGGGGATATAACTACTGAGTGTGAACCGCCCTGGAGGGGCCGGGTTACCCTCGTCCATGATCAGGGCCCACGAAGGAGGCCCAGAGCCCAGAGGCGAAGTAGGGTCCGTTTATGTAAACCGCCTTAGTCTTGTAACTTGTGTCAGAAGATAAGAGAGAAGAGACCGAGCGGACACTTGTATGAGCCGGATCGGGACTCAGAGACCGGCCAAGGCCAACCCGTATATAAGGGGACGACCAGCGGCGGTTTAGGGACGCATAATTCGAGGCTTAGGCGGTTATTGCCCCTAGTCGCCAAATCACATCAATCCCATCACAACTAGACGTAGGCTTTACCTTCATCGGGGCCAACTAGTATAACTCCGTGTCTTTGTGTCCGCTTTAACCCTCTAAGTTAACCCGCTCGATGGCCCCGCGACTAAGTCCTTTCACGAGGACATCCGCCGTGACAATTCCACGACAGCTTGGCGCCCACCGTGGGCTATCGCACGATGGTTTGATGATCTTAGAGGGCAAGTTCGAAGGACTCGAAGGCTATGCTGTGGGCCGGATGACTAAGAGTCGTCGCGCAAGCTCTACATCGACGATGCGGATCGGGGCCCCGAGGCCGGCTCGACGAAAGTACGGGTACCGGGTCCCCTTTGGTGGCATACACGTATTCATCGGCAAGATCGGCGAGCTGAGCCTGGGCCGGCATCCGCACCGACTCGCCGAGACGGCTCAGCGGGCGAAGAAGAGTCCTGCCTCGCTAAACCGGTTGTCAAGCGTGCTTTCGTGGGAGTCGCCCACGGAGACTATGAGGGCGGATCAGATCCGGCGGCGAAACTGTTGTCTACTCGCGACGAGTCATCCGCGGAGAAACCGAAGTCTTTGTACCAGCGCAAGATGGCCAGATCGGGGCTGTTCCGACGGAGAGAGTATTCCGGACCCTTTGATCTACCCATCCGGTTGGAATTTTCATGGCGGTACACAAGCGACGCTTCACTCTTCGATCATGGCGCCCATCGTCGCCCGGTTCAGCAGCGGTGGTGGCAGCCGAAGGAGGCCCCGTCGCCCGCCGCTCAAGTTTTATCGAGTTATTCGACGCATTGGCTGCGCCATGGCGGAGGCTAACCCGCGGATCAGGACCTGCACAACGAGAGATTGCAAGGGTGAAGGAACAGATCGCTAAAGCTAAAGCGGATCCGCAGCCGCGGGCGTGAGGATGGCGGCGAACGGGCCGCTGGATGCACAGCTTATAGGCTCATGCCGGATCGAGTGCATCACATGAAGTCTTGAAAAGGAAGTACAACCCGCTTGCCTTCGGTTTTCGAGGGAAGAGAGCTTTTCAATACCCTGGGGCAGGGACCAGAATCCGCCGCGGTGGTAAACCGCCGGAAGCACTGGACGGCCGCGCCGTTCAGCCCGTGTGATAGATCTGCCTCGCCATCATACCGGCGCACCCAGCATCAGGCGACACACCTCCGGGTCACTACTCCAACCCGATGGATAACCTTGTCGCGGCTGCGGCACGATTGGAGGCGATTCTGATCGAGGGCGATTCACCACAGGCGGTAGAAACACGCCGGGTCAAGGAGCTCTCGGACGGCCCGCTCGGCAGAAGCGATTCATACAATCGGGATCGGATCCACTCCACCCCCGCCCAAGCCGGAGTTATAGCCGACGCAGAGATGAACCGGCCGTATCAAGCAGCGCTGCCTAGCCGCGGTCCGCCGAGGCAACAACCCGGCGGTGGCTTCAAGACGCTCAAGTGGTGGTGGACCGGCGAGGCACGTAGGGAGGCCGAGTTAGCAGACAACATGAGGACCATCAGCTCGCGCCGCCCGTCCGACCATCTTCGAACCGGGGTCACGTCGGCTCATTGGGGTGCCTTGCCTCGTCCCCGCTTTACGCAATGTGCGTTTGCCCAAGGACTTCAAAGGGCCACGCAAGGTGCCCAATTATACCGCCGATTTGGCTCCAGAAGCGTGGATAGAAAGCTATGAGATGGCCATGGAGATGCTGGATGTGGACGAAGCTACGTGTGCGAAGTATTTCACCATGATGTTGGAAGGTACGGTCCGTACTTGGTTGAAAAATTTGCCACCCAAATCGGTTAGTTCGTGGACCCAATTACGGACCCGGTTCATTCAAAATTTCAAAGACACCTGTAAACAGCCCATGTCTGTGGTGGATTTGGCGGCTTGTGTCCAGGCAGAGGGAGAATCTACAACACATTGGGTGCGCCGCGTTTGGAGGTTTTACATTCATCGACGGATCAACCTGATTCCGCTATCTTAACCCTAGAAGCCAACTGCGGTTCGAACCGTTGAAGTTGAAGCTGGAGTCGCACGAAGCGTTTTGCAATGACATGGGCACGCCATGGGCGCTTTGGTAAAGTATGCTGATTCCGATAGTACCAAGGATCCCGAGTCCGAGGATGACGAAGTAGGGAAGGAAAGCGAATAGCAACTCCAGAGGCCAGCAAAGATCATTCGGCAGCAATGGGGGAAACAAGCGTAAGGCTAACGGTAACATGGGCTTCAGAGCTAACACCAATGCGCAGGACAAGGGTCAGCGCGCAAAGGTAAGCAATCAAACCGGGCGGTGCACAAGGTCACAATCCGGATCGCTTGAATTACCTATTGAATCAACCTTGTCCAAGCATGGGACGAAGGAGGCACCAGCGAACCACCTCGGAAGGATTGTTATATTATGCAGGAGTTCAAAATTCTAATGCTTTCCGGTATGATCAAGGGCCCGCGGCGTTCAGTGGTCCGCCCGGTTACGGTGGAGGAAATTCCGCCCAGGGTTCGTGGTAATCCGGGCGGGCAAGGCAATCGTAACAATCGTAACAATCGAACAATCGTAACCAAGGGGTTACAATCAACAACAGCAGCGAATGGGTTACCAAAGTAATCCAAAGCAGTTGAACGGTGGACAATACCATGTCTTTACCACCAGCTTGGACAGACGAGACCGCAAACTTCAGAAGCGGGCGGTCAGTGTTGTTGAACCGGCCGCACCGCATTACCTGCGCTGGTCAGAGCAGCCTATTGTATGGAGCAGAGAGGATCATCCTCCCCGGGTTTACAATCCGGGTCAGCTAGCCCTAGTGGTGGCACCTCAGGTGGGAGGATACAAGTTTACCAAAGTGCTTATGGATGGAGGGAGCAGCATCAACATCCTGTACTACGAGACCTTCCGACGTATGGGGTTGACGGATAAGCATCTCAGGCCATCCAGTACAGTGTTTCACGGTGTGGTGCCCAGCAAGTCAGCGTACCGGTCGGTAAGATAGCTCGAGGTAGCCTTTGGAGATGAACATGACTCGGATCGGAAACATTGACGCTTGAGGTGGTGAAAATCCAAAGCCCTTACCACGCCTGTTTGGGCGGCCGGCTTATGCTAAGTTTATGGCACGACCTTGTTATGTTTATTTGCAGCTGAAAATGCCGGGTCACAAAGGGACGATAACGGTTCATGGAGCCGCCGGATTGCGTTGGAGTGCGAGGAAGGTGATGCGGCTTATGCAGAGTCGGTTTGTGCCACGAAGAGTTAAAGTATTATAAAGACAATGTTGATCCGGCGGATATGACCCCGTTGAAGAAGCCAACTACAGAGCACGATCCGGAATTGAAGTTTAAGTCCGCGGCTGAGACTAAACTTGTTGATTTTGTGCCCGGCGATTCATCCAAGCAGTTCACCATCGCTAACTTGGATCCTAAATAGGAAAGCGCTCATCGAAGTTCATCCGTGAGAATCGGGACATTTTTGCATGGAAACCTTCTGACATGCCAGGTGTACCGAGGGAACTTGCTGAGCACACTCTTAATGTTGATCCCAAATACAGACCGGTAAAGCAGTTTCTACGCCGGTTTAATGAGGAAAGGCGCAAGGCCATTGGAGAGGAGGTTGCCAGGCTCTTAGCGGCAGGGTTTATCGTTGAAGTTTTCCATCCAGAGTGGCTTGCTAATCCGGTGTTGGTCCTTAAGAAGAATGGCACTTGGCGCATGTGTGTGGATTACACAGATCTTAACAAGGCTTGTCCGACAGATCCTTTCGCCCTCCCCCGCATTGATCAGATTATTGACGCTACGGGGGTTGTGAGCGTTTGAGCTTTTTAGATGCATATTCGGATATCATCGATTAAGATGGCGGTTAAGGACCAGGAGAAGACGGCGTTTATCACCCCTTTGGAGCCTTCGCTATGTATCTATGCCTTTTGGGCTCAAGAGCGCCCAAGCAACTTATCAACGCTATGCGTATGTAATTGCTTGCATGAACAGATCGGCCGTAATGTGCATGCTTATGTGGATGATATTGTGGTTAAGTCAAGGAGGAAGGAAACGTTGATTGAGGATCTAAAGGAAACTTTTGACAACTTGCGGTGTACAAGATGATGCTCAACCCAGCTAAGTGTGTTTTCGGTGTTCCGGCAAGTTATTGGGTTTTGTGTGTCCAACAGAGGGATTGAAGCTAATCCGGATAAAATTATAGCTATCACCTCCTTGGCTAAGCCAAAGTGCATCAATGATGTCCAGCGATTGGCGGGTCGGATTGCCGCTTAAGCCGGTTTATCACCGCCGGGAGAAAAGGCCATTCCTTTGTACCAGATGTCAAGAAGACGGATCGCTTTGTGCGAGTTCAGCCACCGATGAAGCATTGAGGACTTAAAGCGGCAGTTAGCCAACCGCCTATTCTCGCCGCTCCCATTGACAAGGAGCCGCTCATTATATGTTGCTGCTAATGCCGGGGCAGTCAACAGAGCCATTGTCGTGGAACGGAAGGAGGCGGGAAGGAGTATCCGTTCAACGGCGGTTTATTACATCAGCGAGGTCCTCATTGAGTCTAAGCAAAGATATCCGCATTGGCGAAAGCTGGTATATGGAGTTTTTATGGCAAGTCGGAAGCTGAAGCAATATTTTCAGGGCACCCCATCACGGTGGTCGGCCTCAGCTCCTTTGGGCGATATCATACATAACCGGAAGCGATCGGCGGATTGCTAAGTGGGCTATAGAACTTGGGCCGACGGTTTAAGGTATGTGCCTCGGACGGCAGTAAAATCTCGTGCACTTGTGGATTTCATTAATGATTGGACGGAGTTGCAAGCGCTGAAGAAAAGCCGATCATACCTATTGGACCATCCACTTTGATGGGTCCGAGCAATTGAGGGCTCGGGGGCTGGAGTCGTATTAACTTCCCCACGAGGTGACAAGTTCTATTCGTTCTTCGCTTAATGTTCCCTGTACTAACAATGCAGCTGAGTATGAAGCTTTACTCCATGGTCTCCGGATGGCTAAGGAGATGAATCTAAGCGGGTTAAGTGCTTTGGTGACTCGGACTTGGTGGCCCAAAAAGTATCGTACTTGGGATTCCAAAGATCCACTCATGGCCGCGATCGTCGGGAGGTGGATATTGTTGCAGACACTTTAAAGGATATCAGGTGGACCATGTGGATCGTCGGAAGAACGGCGGCGGATGCTCTAAGCCGGCTGGGCTCTCAACGTAAACCGGTCCCGCCTAATGTCTTCCTTGACGTCTCGCATAATCCGCCGCTTAAGCTTCTGATGAAGTAGATTTGGCTATTCCTGATCCGGAGGCTCGCCAGGTGGCAGCCTTGCATGTCATTCGGATTGGGCGCTCCTTATTTGGCGATATGAACCGGGCGAAGTTACGAGAAGATGAGACGCTGGCCCGACAGATAGTTCGGCGGTCCAAGTCTATGACCATATATAAGGCGAGTTGCATCGTTGCAGCGTGTCGTATGCGTTTCAGCGTTGTGTGTCCCCGAGGAAGGCCGTGAGATATTGCGTGAGATCCATGAAGGGACTGTGGTCACCACGCGGTTCAAAATCCTTGGCGGCCAAAGCGCCCGCCACGGTTTCTATTGGTTGACTGCCCATGCTGATGCGGAAAATCTGGTCGACGATGTGATGGTTGCCAAAAGTTTTCGAGACGTGCTCATGTACCGCCCAAGAATTGAGGATGATTCCAATTACTTGGCCGTTTGCGACTTGGGGTTGGATATGGTTGGACCTTTCAAAAGGTCCAAGGATAAGAAGACCCACCTGTTGGTGGCGGTTGATAAATTTACAAAGTGGGTAGAGGCGAGCACTGTTAGCAAGTGTGATGCGCCACGGCGGTTCAGTTCATCAAAAGGTGATTTTCCGTTTGGGTTTCCACACAGCATCATCACGGACAATGGCACTAATTTGTCCAAGGGAGCCATGAAGGAGTTTTGTGAACGAGCACATCCGCTTGATGTTTCCTCGGGGCCCACCCGCAGTCCAATGGTCAAGCGTAACGAGCTAATCAGAGATCTTGAGAGGTATTAAACCCCGGCTTATGGTCCCTTTAGAGAGGACGCAGGGTTGTTGGGTAGAAGAGCTACCATCTGTGATATGGAGTATCAATACTACACCTAACAGATCCACTGGATACACACCGTTCTTTATGGTCTATGGAGCGGAGGCGGTCCTTCCCTGCGATATCCGTCATGACTCGCCCCGCGTGGCAGCCTATGTTGAGGCCGACAGCGAGGCAGCACGGCAGGACGCTTTGGATCGACTGGATGAAGAGCAAGATATGGCGGCTGCTCGTTCGGCGATTTACCAGCAGGATCTTCGTCGATATCACAGTCGGCGGGTTAGAACAAGAACCTTTCAGGAAGGAGACTTGGTGCTTCGGCTCATTCAAGACCAGACAGATATGCACAAGCTATCCCCACCTTGGGAAGGGCCCTTTGTGGTCAGCAAGAATCTGCACAACGGGTCATACTATCTGATTGATGTTCGAGAGCGAAAAGACTCACGACGTCGTAAGGGAGACCAACAGCCGTGGAACATAGCTCATCTTCGCCTTATTATACCGAGCCATCGGCTCCACTTATGTACATATTAAGACAATGTATATATTATGAATAAAAGCAATAAACCGGGCCTCGGCTAAAGCGGGTATCCGTTTTGTAAAAAGTCCGTTTGGGTACATGGAGTTGTTATCGCAAAGCAGCCTCCGGTTTAGCCCTTGATCTTGCTTTTCGAAGTTTTATGTCACTTGGGGCTTGGTCGTGTCCGAACCAATGCAACACCTTTTGATGGGCGAAAGCCACCAGATCACTTGGGGACATGGTCACGCCTGAACCAACACACCTCTTGGTCGGCCTAAGGCCATAGAATCACTTGGGGCTTGGTCGAACCCAACCATTGCCATGCCACTTGATCGGCATAATGCCACGGTTTCAGTTGGGGGCTCGCTGACTTGAACCATCGCTACACCTTATGGGGAGCTTGGTCTGTCCGACCATGGTAACACCATCCGATCAAGAAAGCCTCTTCTTGCAAATGGTTTTTATCATTGCCTTTGCTTCCATGTGGTTTTCATATCAGTTATTTGATTTTTATTTGCCTTCTTAAACCGACAACCTTTTCAAAACCGGATTCAAGTTGTCAGTTAACGGAATTCGGTCCATTTTAATCCGGTGATTTTGTTCTGGTTTGATTTTTTCTGTTAACATCCCATTATGGAGTAACAGGGGGCTTGTCATGCCCGACACGGTTTACACGGTAAACCGGCATTCTAAGCACAGGAGTTGTTTTCTCCTTTGACGGTAATGGTTTATATAACCTCCGCCTCAAGATTGGCTAAGCCAACTGCATGCCCGACGCTGGCAGGTATTTTTGTATCATAAAGTTTGGTCATATACATCCATATTTTCTTATATAAATATATAAGCGTCACAAGCCGGCTGGCGACACAAGCCGCCGTGGCGGTTTAAAGAATTTGTGATTGCAGGCGAACTAAGTTGACGGTTCATCAATCCACGGTATCAGTACCACCATGCAAAGGATACAGACTGAGGTCATAAAGGCATTGTTCAAAACAAAGTGCTGACTATCCTATTACAAAGCCTTCCAAGGCCCGGTGTTTCGCGTGGTGTTATGACTAGCAGCTTGAGGCGCCACCCGGCTTGACGGATTACGCTTCTTCGCCAGTTTGACGGAGGTAGAGGCGCTTAGCGTCGGTTCAACTTCTTCCTCTTCATCACCCAAAGCCCTAAGTCATTGGTAGACCACCAATCCGGGTTAAGGCACGAAGACAGCCTCTTCACTTATAAGCTCAGCGGATCAACGTCGAGGGCATAAGTGTGCTTACGGATTGGAGGAACAAGGCTCGCACTTCACGAATGACAAACTCCACCCGCTTGTTGTTTGCGTCATAAAAAGCGGTGAACCGCCAGTTGGCTTCGCTGCCGCTTGACTTCGCCAATGACGATCTCCTTTGTTATTCGTTTGAGGTGTCATTATCAAAGGCTTCACCGTTCTCTTGAGCGCTGGGAAACCCTTGGCTATGTCGGCGGATCAAGATCCGCTATCCACGCCTTGGCGCGAGTTAGAGCCGAGGGGTGCCAGCCGGGCCGCGGATCGCTTCCACTCTTCAAGCTGCCCGGAACCATGGACAGCCGGTCCAAAGTATCTTTGATCGTGGACGGAGCCGTGTTGTCGTATGATGTGGCACATATGACTCATTGGGCACCGGTATACAGCTGCTCAATCAGCGATAAGCGGCCTTGAGCTTCTTCCGCACATCGAGCCCTGATGAGCAATACGCTTGCTGCACGGTTTCAGATAGCTCAGGTTAAACCGCGGAAATATCAAAATAGAGATAATCGGTGCAAGTTTTCTTACCAAAGATGGCAGAGGTCATGGCATGCACTTGGCGCTTGAGTCCGTAAGCTCTTCCGTCACGGTTTAAGAGCTGCTTCAAAGATCTTCCGCCCGCTTTTTCAAACCGCCTTCTCGGTGTCCCAGATTGGCCTGCTCGGTTTATACCACTCCTTCAATCTGTTCCATAGTGGCCAAGGCAGTTTTCAATTCGTCCTTGGCCTTGGTGGTTTCTCGCTTGTTGAGTTTCAGATTGGCTCAAGGTCCTTGAGTTGCACGGTTTGCTGGTATATTTCATTCTGATAACAAAGGGAGCACGTTAGTTGTTTCATTATAAAGTCCCAAGCTCAATACAAATATTCAACTTGGCACTTGGGGGCTAATGGCTAGTTGATCTCGGTTTGCTATGGGGAGACACAAATTAAGTCCCGGTTTAACTATGCTAAGTTGAACCGACCCTTGGGGGCTACTATACTGCAGTTTAAGGCGTATGTTTTTTATGCAAAGTTAAGTGCCGGTTTAGCTATGCACAGTTAAACCGACCCTTGGGGGCTACTATACAGCCAAAGTACAAGAAAGGCATAACTCATTACCTCATAGCGGTCCTTCATGCGATTTACCAGACCAGCTTCAAAGTCACGGCTTGTGTAGAGCCGGTTCAGAAAGCCGGAGTGAAGTTCTTGGGCAGAGAAGTTGTCATAAGCTGACATATCAGTTTTCCCCTTATCTTTGCTCATAGTAGTGGAATCTTCCTTGACGCTGTGTTTTGCTAAAGCGACCGGTTGGCTAGGAGTGGTGTAGCCAGTGCCTGTCACAATAGCATCGTCATTTTTGGCTGGGCTGGCCAGACCGGCGGTCTTCTTTGGGCTTGATGTTTTCTTACTTTGGCTCGGCGGTTCAACAATTACGACCCGCTCTGTGGCCGGGCTCGGTGGAGCAGGATGCGAGGTTTCCACTTGGACCTCCGGTTCAGTTTCTGGCGGATCAGCAGTGTCGTCTTTGTACAGCTCACCAGAGCTATTTTTGGCGACTTCCGGATTTTCGTGGGTTTGCTCTGGGGTCTTTTCCGGATCAACATCCGCAGTAGGATCAAGGGTTTTCGCTTTCTTAATCAAGCGAGCCTTGGTGCTGCAATATTCGGAATTGGATTAAGACAAATCGACCAAGGCAATTGTAAACCGAATTGGCGGGACAGCGATTCGCACTCCCTGCAGCAACTTTAAGCGGAGGCGAGTGCGTGGTTGATGAACCGCCGTAAGAGTTGAAAGAGGCCTGATAATTCGGGTCGACGGATTGAGAGGACATCGGAAGAAACCTTTAAGGGATAACGCCAGTGAACAAATCACCTCTGACGACGCTTCCGGTTGGTGTATCCGTAAACCGGATGAGGTAATCCGTTGACCATCGTGCCGGTCGTCGGCGCTCTTCGCCTCTCTGTGTCTTCAAGGAAAGGTTTTGATTCAAATAAGCACAGGAATGATATTTTTCACTTTCCGGACGGCGCGATTTAATTCTTTTAACCGCACGAGGTCGGATTCGAAGAAAGAAAGATTACCTCAACAGGTCGGCATGACGGCTTCAAATCATCACAGGAGGTAAAATTGTCGATAAAAGGAATACAAAGGGACAAATAACAAGCAAGAAGAAACACAAAGAGGAGAGCCGGTTTACGGCGACTCCTCGTAAGGATATCAAGTTTTACCTCAGCTTCGATTCTTCGTCCTCCGGCGGATCAGAAGACTCGGCGGTTTTCTTCTTGCCAGCCTTCTTGGTGGCCTTGGACTTTACACGCGGCGCCCGAGCCGGTTTGGTACGCTTCCAGAAGGAGCTGTTAGCCTGAGAAGTAGCAAGAATTAATATATGTCAACAAGGCATTAATGTCAGAAAAGCGGTGAGTAGAGCCTACCGCAGGCGGTTTGTTGGCAACACAGAAGGGAGCCAGCCCGGTTTGGCTACAGACAGAGATCGGTTCATCCAGCATCCGCTTCACTGTCTCTGTGACTTCAAGTTCTGTTATTGGTAGCTCGTGACGTCTTTGAGGGTCTTGGAGGCTGCCAATGTATTCGTGCATCAATCCGGGGCGGCGGCTTAGTGGCAAGACGCCCCAAGAAACCCAACACCGCACAAGGTCCACACCAGTTAAGCCATTGGCCATTAGAGCCCGGAGCTTGATAATTTGAGGCGCGAAGTTCTTCCGTTCCACGGCGGTTAAGCGTAAAGGCAGCGGATGATGGTTGCTGAGCCGGTGAGGACGGTAACCCGGCAAAGGATTCTCGTTGGCAGGAGCAGTGTTCGGCAGAGAACCAGGTTTGGTTCCAATCTTTTGGATGGCTGTGGTGTTTGGCGTGAGGAAAGTCCACTTCCTTCCTCTTCGGATTGAAACGCCGCCCAGCTCGTGTTGGGACCATCGAAAATTTCTGTATGACGGTTCAAGTGGAAAAAATCCCGGAACAGCTCCACAGATGGTTCTTCTTGAAGATAGACTTCACAGAAAACTTGAAAATTGCATATGTTTGACACAGAGTTCGGGCCAATATCCTGCGGATGGAGTTGAAAACTTGCAAGGACGTCCCGGAAGAATTTTGAACCGGGCGGGCAGAATCCCCGGTCTAAGTGCTGCATAAACACAATTACTTCTCCTTCTTGCGGCTCGGGAGGGAATTCGGCATCCGGAACACGCCAGTGGAGGACATTTTTTGAAGCCAAAGCGCCAGTGGTGACGTATCCATTGAGTTGCGTTTCAGTGATCTTAGACCGGACCCAATTGCAAGCTGAGAATTGAGGGGCCATTCTGGAAGACTAAAACTGCGAAAGAAAAGGAAAAACAGTTCACCGTTAAAAGGTTCAGGCACATTATACAATGTTAAACCGGCAATTCGGCAGCTAGCTTCCAATTCCGGTTTAACTGAGGACTAATGGAGTGACGGATTAGCTATCAAAAGTCAAACCGCCAAAAGAGACAGAACTGAAAAATCTACTAAGTGTGAACAGAAACAGATTTCACATGCGAATGGAAGTAATTTAGATCTACCGAAGGTTCAAGAGAAAATTTCATGACCTATGCAAGCCTCATAGAGGGCAGGAAGGTTCGTGTGTCCTAAACAAGAAGATCTGAACAAAATGAAAGATGAACAAGGAGTAAAACTGATGGCGGAGCGGTCGCCAAGACAGATGTGTACTACGGCCGAATCATACGGCCATGGCAGGGCAAGTATGAGGACACTACGATGAACACCCATGAACTACAAGAGGAACAGGACCTTCAGATGTGGATCTAGGGCTCAAGAGGAGCCTTACTCGATCGCCGAAAGGCGGAGGAGCGCTTAAAGAGCTTCGGTCAATCAGGTTGATGCAGCGGCCTGGCGCTGACGCGGCGGTCGAAGGTCGGCGGCGACGGCGGAGCTTCAAGAGCGGGAGCGTCGCGAGGAAGAAGAAGTGCGGAAGAAGAAGAGAAAGAGCCTGCCGGTTTATTTATAAGGAACGGGGCAATTAACGAGCGCGAGAATCGAGGAGTCAAAAGCGGCGGACGGCGCAGCGGTCGCCTCGATTTCCGGGATAGTATTAAATGAAGGGAATCTTACTGTTTGGATTTCTTTATTAAAGATGACGTCAAGGCGCCCCGTCGCGGGGATCGGAGGATGACGTCACGGCGGTTCAAGCAGATGGCGGTTTACGAAATATGAAGGGAGATCAAGAGTCTCTCAAGATGTTGAAGATTAAACATGAACCGTTCAAGTCAATCGGGGCCTAATGTTGGGGATATAACTATCGAGTGTGAACCGCCTCGAGGGGCCGGGTTACCCGCCCATGATCGGGCCCACGAAGGAGGCCCAGAGCCCAGAGGCGAAGTAGGGTCCGCTTATGTAAACCGCCTTAGTCTTGTAACTTGTCAGAAGATAAGAGAGAAGAGACCGAGCCGACACTTGTATGAGCCGGATCGGGACTCAGAGACCGGCCAAGGCCAACCCGTATATAAGGGGACGACCGGCGGCGGTTTAGGGACGACAATTCGAGGCTTAGCGAAGCTATTGCTCCCTAGTCGCCAAATCACATCAATCCCATCACAACTAGACGTAGGCTTTACCTTCATCGAAGGGGCCGAACTAGTATAACTCCCGTGTCTTTGTGTCCGCTTTAACCCCTCTAAGTTAACCCGTTCGATGGCCCTGCGACTAAGTCCTTTCACGAGGACATCTGCCGTGACAATTCCACGACACTATCTGTTTGAACCATCTTCATAGCAAGCTGGCCAAGATCAATGCATCTTAAAAATTCAGTATCAGTTCTAGCTTCAGTGACAAATGTCTCAAGTTGGTCCCTAAGCCCTCTGCACTCATATTCCGAGAAATCAGCACCATATATCTGAGCAAGTTCAACCAGCTTATTTGTACAAAAGTTGGCAAAATAATTTCTTGGGTCAAGACAAGCAATGCATCTCAATAGTTGAGTTGATTTCTCAGCAAAGCGATTGTTGAACTCAACAATAATCTGGTCAAGCACCACATTAAATATTTCATGATTGTAATAATGAAATTGAGTTACCAATTGGCCGCCGCGACCTCTGGAACGGCCCCCAATGTTTCCATCATGTTTGGAATAACGATGTTATGTTGGAGACAAAAGGCTTTTACCTCTTGATATAACTCATTCCAACCCTGATGCCTCATCTCATTAAGTTTCTGTAATGTGGTCTGAATCAAGCCCATAGCACTAACAATGTTCTGGCTCTTTTTTTGCAAGCACTGTGATAGATCATTAGATTTTCCCAACAATTTGATCATTAGATGCAGTATAAACACAAACTCAAAGCTCTCCATATGATGTATCAAACCTCGTGCTGTGGTTTTTTGTGATGTGTTAGTGGCATCATCAGACATATTTTCCAATACCTCTCGCACTGCATACCACATCTGATGAAGACGACACAAGGTTTTATGATGTCAGCCCCACCTAGTATCACCGGGTCTTGTAAGGTTAGTTTGTTGGTTCTTCCCTCTCCCTGTAAAAATTTCTCCACTCTCCAATTTCTGCACAAGATTATCATGGTGTGCTTGGGCTAACTGATCATGTCGCTTGCAAGAACCATTAACACTATTGATAATCATAGAAGTGTAGATAATGAAATCCAAGACAGAAGGACAACACTTGGCAACAGCAACTACCAGTAACTGCAACTGATTGGCAAAGCAATGAATATAAATAAGCATAAAGATTCTTATCTAGTACCCTTCTTTGCAGCCCATGGAATTCACCTCTCATGTTTGATGCTCCACCGTATCCTTGGCCCCGCACTCTATGGATAGATAGGCCATGTTTAAGAAACAGAGCATCCAAGGCTGCCTTCAATGAAGATGATGTCATGTCGGCAACATGTTTAATCGCAAGAAACCTCTCAATCACTTCCCCCTGAGTGTTCAAATACCTAGATGAGATAAGAAACCAACTAATACAAACATACTTCATAACAAAGAAGCAATACAAATTTCAATTCATGACATACAAACCTCAAGGCCACTACCATTTGCTCCTAGATAGATGCATCTCGAGCCTCATCCACAAGAACAACGAATTTTTTACCCCCAATATCCTTCACAATGGCTTTCGTAGTCTCTTCTCCACAAGCTTTACACAACTGCTTTTGTATTTCTCCAGAAGTCAACAAATTATTTCCAGGAGCGCAATCTAACAACTTCGCAACATTTTCATCCTTCTTTTTATACCATTGCACCATCTCCAAGAAATTCCCCTTATTATTTTAGTTAGCTGACTCATCATGTCCACGAAAAGCAAGAGCTTGCAATAAAAGGAACCTCACAACACCTAACATAATAGTGAGACGACCCAGATACTCTTCCTCCTTCTTATCTGAACCAGCCCATACTTGTTCAACATTTTTCCTTGGGTTTTGAAAAGCTTTACAATGTCTTCTAGCTCTATTATGAGCACTATTAACATTACCAACATGAGTCTCAAAAGATGCAATAGCATTTTTCCAATTACTAAAACCTTTCTTTTTATATGCTTCTATTGCATAGTTTTTAGCTCTTGGTTGCTTAAAGAGAAAACAATGAAAACAAAAGGCAGATTTTTTAGCAACACTATATTCCAACCAATCATGTGAGTTGTACCACTCTTCACGAAAGCCTCTCATTTGTTTCCCAATTCTTTCTTGTTCATAGACATGACCTGTTGGTCGGCATGGTCCCATGGCCAAATACTCCCTTCTAGCAGCATCTCTAACATCCACATGCAACTCTGCAATTGGTTTTCAGAGGTCAGGATCGGGATTAATGTCATCTGGATTAAGCTCCACACGTGCATTACTAGCTCTGGCTCCTACTGATTCGGTAGGCGACTCATTGGTGTTGGTATTGTTGGTTACGGGCTGGCTAGATGTTGACTGAAAAAAGATTCAATTGTTCAAATCCTCTTCATCTTGGATTTTGAACAATATTCCCTGTTAACAGATAACAATGAAACAAAAGTGATTAAAGTAATACAATTGAATGTCACAAACTCGTTGATTTCAGCAACTAGAAAGAAAACTAGGGAAAATTAGATGACAGATACAGTAAACTAAAGATTACTTGTCATGTCCTGCTGTCAAGCCGATTCTGAAGATGAAAAATAAGAAGGGCTGGAGCCCGGAGGGCACTGCTCGGAGTCGACGAGGCGATGATCCGTGCTCTGAGCGGCGAGCGCCAGCAGCCTGGGTGCAAGTACAGACATGGGACGCCGATCTATCTCGTGGGTTACGGCGGGCGGCTAAGGCGGCGTAGCTGTGAACGGGAGACATTTTTGATCAATTGGGTGAAAGATCAGGTGAAACACTGCATGATTGATTCCTTAGAAATCGCTACTTGTTGGAAATATGCCCTAGAGGCAATAATAAAATGATTATTATTATATTTCCTTGTTCATGATAATTGTCTATTGTTCATGCTATAATTGTGTTATCCGGAAATCGTAATACATGTGTGAATACATAGACCACAACATGTCCCTAGTGAGCCTCTAGTTGACTAGCTCGTTGATCAATGGATGGTTACGGTTTCTGACCATAGACATTGGATGTCATTGATAACGGATCACATCATTGGGAGAATGATGTGATGGACAACACCCAATCCTAAGCATAGCACAAGATCGTAGTTCGCTTGCTAGAGCTTTTCTAATGTCGAGTATCATTTCCTTAGACCATGAGATCGCAACTCCGGATACCGTAGAAGTGCTTTGGTGTACCAAACGTCACAACGAATCGGGTGGCTATAAAGGTACACTACAAGTATATCAGAAAGTGTCTGTTGGGTTGGCACAGATCGAGACTGGGATTTGTCACTCCGTATGACGGAGAGGTATCTCTGGGCCCACTCGGTAATGCATCATCATAATGAGCTCAATGTAACCAAGTGGTTGGTCACGGGTTCATGCATTATGGAACGAGTAAAGTGACTTGCCGGTAACGAGATTGAACGAGGTATTGGGATACCGACGATCGAATCTCGGGCAAGTAATGTACCGATTGACAAAGGGAATTGTATACGGGATTCCTTGAATCCTCGACATCGTGGTTCATCCGATGAGATCATCGTGGAACATGTGGGAGCCAACATGGGTATCCAGATCCCGCTGTTGGTTATTGGCCGGAGAGCTGTCTCGGTCATGTCTGCGTGATTCCCGAACTCGTAGGGTCTACACACTTACGGTTCGATGACGCTAGGGTTATAAGGAAGATATGTATGTGATTACCGAATGTTGTTCGGAGTCCCGGATGAGATCGCGGATGTCACGAGGAGTTCCGGAATGGTCCGGAGGTGAAGATTTATGTATGGGAAGTTGTCATACGGTCACCGGAAAAGTTCGGGGGCATACCGGTATTGTACCGGGGCCACCGGAGGGGTTCCGGGGGTCCACCGGGAGGGTCCACCTGCCCCGGAGGGCCTTATGGGCTGTAGGTGGAAGGGAACCAGCCCCTAAGTGGGCTGGGCGCCATTTCCCCCTAGGGCCCATGCGCCTAGGGTTTGGGGGAACCCTAAAGGGGGCGCCCCCCCCTTTGCTTGGGGGGCAAGCCCCCTCCCCCTTGGCCGCCGCCCCCCCCCCCTCTAGATCTCATCTAGAGGGGCCGGCCCCCTTCCCCCTTCTCCCTATAAATAGAGGGCGAAGGGAGGGCTGCAGCACCACATCCAAGGCGTAGCCCCTCCCCTCCCCAACACCTCTCCTCCTCCGTTAAGAGCTTGGCGGCCTGCCGAGTATCGCCGCCCATCACCACCACGCTGTCGTGCTGCTGTTGGAGCTCTCTTCCTCAACCTGTCCCTCCTCCTTGCTGGATCAAGGCACGGGAGACGTCTCCGCTCCGTACGTGTGTTGAACGCGGAGGTGCCGTCCGTTCGGTGCTAGGATCATCGGTGATTTGGATCACGACGAGTACGACTCCATCAACCCTGTTCTCTTGAATGCTTCCGCTCGCGATCTACAAGGGTATGTAGATGCAATCCTCTCTCTCATTGCTAGATGACTCCATAGATTGATCTTGGTGATGCGTAGAAAATTTTAAATTTCTGCTACGATCCCCAACAGTGGCATCATGAGCTAGGTCTATGTGTAGTTTCTATGCACGAGTAGAACACAAGTTTGTTGTGGGCGTCGATATTGTCAATTTACTTGCCGTTACTAGTCTTATCATGATTCGGTGGCATCGTGGGATGAAGCGGCCCGGACCGACCTTACACGTACACTTACGTGAGACAGGTTCCACTGACTGATATGCACTAGTTGCATAAGGTGGCTAGCGGGTGTCTGTCTCTCCCACTTTAGTCGGATCGGATTTGATGAAAAGGGTCCTTATGAAGGGTAAATAGAAATTGGCATATCACGTTGTGGTTTTGGTGTAGGTAAGAAACGTTCTTGCTAGAAACCTAGAAGCCACGTAAAAATTTGCAAAAACAATTAGAGGACGACTAACTTGTTTTTGCAGCATATGCCGTGTGATGTGATATGGCCAAAAGAATGTTATGAATGATATATATGTGATGTATGAGATTGATCATGTTCATGTAATAGGAATCACGACTTGCATGTCGATGAGTATGACAACCGGCAGGAGCCATAGGAGTTGTCTTAATTTATTGTATGACCTACATGTCAATGAATAACGCCATGTAATTACTTTACTTTATTTCTAAACCGTTAGCCATAGTAGTAGAAGTAATAGTTGGCGAGACAACTTCATGAAGACACGATGATGGAGATCATGATGATGAAGATCATGGTGTCATGCCGGTGACGATGATGGTCATGGCGCCCCGAAGATGGAGATCAAAAGGAGCAAAATGATATTGGCCATATCATGTCACTATTTGATTGCATGTGATGTTTATCATGTTTTTGCATCTTATTTGCTTAGAACGACGGTAGCATAGATAAGATGATCCCTCATAATAATTTCAAGAAAGTGTTTCCCCTATCTGTGCACCGTTGCGAAGGTTCGTTGTTTCAAGCACCACATGATGATCGGGTGTGATAGATTCTAACGTTCAATACAACGGTGTAAGCCAGATTTACACACGCAATACACTTAGGTTGACTTGATGAGCCTAACATGTACGCACATGGCCTCGAACACGGAAGACCGAAGGTCGAACATGAGTCGATAGAAGATACGATCAACATGAAGATGTTCACCAATGATGACTAGTCCGTCTCACGTGATGATCGAACACGGCCTAGTTGACTCGGATCATGTATCACTTAGATGACTAGAGGGATGTCTGTCTGAGTGGGAGTTCATTAAATAATTTGATTAGATGAACTTAATTATCATGAACTTAGTCTAAAACTTTTGCACAAAATGTCTTGTAGATCAAATGGCCAACGCTCATGTCAACCTCAACTTCAACGCGTTCCTAGATAAAACCAAACTGAAAGACGATGGTAGCAACTATACGGACTGGGTCCGGAACTTGAGGATCATCCTCATAGCTGCCAAGAAAGTATATGTCCTTGAAGCACCGTTAGGTGAAGCACCACCCCCAGCGAACCAAGACGTTATGAACGCTTGGCAGTCGCGTGTTAATGATTACTCCCTGGTTCAGTGCGGCATGCTTTACAGCTTAGAACTGGGGCTGCAAAAACGTTTCGAGCAGCACAGAGCATATGATATGTTCCAAGAGCTGAGAATGGTTTTCCAAGCTCATGCCCGGGTCGAGAGATATGAAGTCTCCGACAAGTTCTACAGTTGTAAGATGGAGGAAAATAGTTCCGTCAGCGAGCACATACTCAAAATGTCTGGGTTGCACAACCGCTTGTCTCAGCTGGGAGTTAATCTCCCGGATGACACGGTCGTTGACAGAATCCTTCAGTCGCTTCCACCAAGCTACAAGAGATTTGTGATGAACTTTAATATGCAGGGGATGGAGAAAACCATTCCTGAAGTATATTCAATGCTAAAATCAGCGGAGGTGGAAATAAAAAAGGAACATCAAGTGTTGATGGTGAATAAAACCACTAAGTTCAAGAAGGGCAAGGGTAAAAAGGGTTTCAAGAAAGACGGCAAGGGAGGTGCCGCGCCCGGCAAGCAAGCTGCCGGGAAGAAACCAAAGAATGGACCCAAGCCTGAGACTGAGTGTTTTTATTGCAAGGGAAGTGGTCACTGGAAGCGGAACTGCCCCAAGTACTTAGCAGACAAGAAGGCCGGCAACACCAAAGGTATATGTGATATACATTTAATTGATGTGTACCTTACTAGTACTCGTAGTAGCTCCTGGGTATTTGATACCTGCGCGGTTGCTCATATTTGTAACTCAAAATAGGAGCTGCGGAATAAGCGGAGACTGGCGAAGGACGAGGTGACGATGCGTGTCGGGAATGGTTCCAAGGTCGATGTGATCGCCATCGGCACGCTACCTCTACATTTACCTACGAGATTAGTTTTAAACCTCAATAATTGTTATTTAGTGCCAGCTTTGAGCATGAACAATGTATCTGGATCTCGTTTAATACGAGATGGCTACTCTTTTAAATCCGAGAATAATGGTTGTTCTATTTATATGAGAGATATGTTTTATGGCCATGCCCCGCTGGTCAATGGTTTATTCTTAATGAATCTCGAACGTGATGTTACACATATTCATAGTGTGAATACCAAAAGATGTAAGGTTGATAATGATAGTCCCACATACCTGTGGCACTGCCGCCTTGGTCACATTGGTGTCAAACGCATGAAGAAGATCCATGCAGATGGACTTTTGGAGTCTCTTGATTACGAATCATTTGACACATGCGAACCATGCCTCATGGGTAAAATGACCAAGACCCCGTTCTCCGGAACAATGGAGCGAGCAACCAACTTATTGGAAATCATACATATTGATGTGTGCGGGCCAATGAGCGTTGAGGCACGCCGTGGCTATTGTTATGTTCTCACCCTCACTAATGACTTGAGTAGATATGGGTATGTCTACTTGATGAAACACAAGTCTGAGACCTTTGAAAGGTTCAAGGAATTTCAGAGTGAGGTTGAAAATCAACGTGACAGAAAAATAAAGTTCTTACGATCAGATCGTGGAGGGGAATATTTAAGTCACGAATTTGGTACACACTTAAGGAAATGTGGAATCATTTCACAACTCACGCCGCCTGGAACACCTCAGCGTAATGGTGTGTCCGAACGTCGTAATCGCACTCTATTGGATATGGTGCGATCTATGATGTCTCTTACCGATCTACCACTCTCATTTTGGGGCTATGCTTTAGAGACTGCCGCATTCACTTTAAATAGGGCTCCATCGAAATCCGTTGAGACGACACCGTATGAATTATGGTTTGGGAAGAAACCTAAGCTGTCGTGTCTAAAAGTTTGGGGATGCGATGCTTATGTCAAGAAACTGCAACCTGAAAAGCTCGAACCCAAGTCAGGAAAATGCGTCTTCATACGATACCCTAAGGAAACCATTGGGTATACCTTCTACCTCAGATCTGAAGGCAAGATCTTTGTTGCCAAGAACGGGTCCTTTCTGGAGAAAGAGTTTCTCTCGAAAGAAGCAAGTGGGAGGAAAGTAGAACTTGATGAAGTACTGCCTCTTGAAGCGGAAAGTAGCACAGCTCAGGAAGATGTTCCTGTGGTGCCTGCACCGGCTAGAGAGGAGGTCAATGATGATGATCAAGGTACTTCGGATCAAGTTGCTACTGAACTTCGTAGGTCCACGAGGACACGTTCCACACCAGAATGGTATGGCAACCCCTTCCTGGAAATCATGTTGTTAGACAATGGTGAACCTTCGAACTATGAAGAAGCGATGGCGGGCCCAGATTCCAACAAATGGCTTGAAGCCATGCAATCCGAGATAGGATCCATGTATGAAAACAATGTATAGACTTTGACAGACTTGCCCGATGATCGGCGAGCAATAGAAAATAAATGGATCTTTAAGAAGAAGACGGACGCGGATGGTAATGTTACCATCTACAAAGCTCGACTTGTCGCTAAGGGTTATCGACAAGTTCAAGGGGTTGACTACGATGAGACCTTCTCACCCGTAGCGAAGCTTAAGTCCGTCAGAATCATGTTAGCAATTGCTGCATTCTACGATTATGAGATATGGCAAATGGACGTCAAAACGGCATTCCTTAACGGCTTTCTTAAGGAAGAATTATATATGATGCAGCCGGAAGGTTTTGTCGATCCTAAGAATGCTAACAAGGTATGCAAGCTCCAGTGTTCCATCTATGGGCTGGTGCAAGCATCTCGGAGTTGGAAAATTCGCTTTGATGAAATGATCAAAGCGTTAGTTTATGCGCACTTATGGAGAAGCCTGCGTTTATAAGAGAGTGAGTACGAGCTCAGTAGCATTTCTCATATTATATGTGGATGACATACTGTTGATGGGAAATGATATAGAACTCTTGGAGAGCATAAAGGCCTACTTGAATAAGTGTTTTCAATGAAGGACCTTGGAGAAGCTGCTTACATATTAGGCATCAAGATCTATAGAGATAGATCGAGACGCCTCATAGGTCTTTCACAAAGCACATACCTTGATAAGATATTGAAGAAGTTCAATATGGATCAGTCCAAGAAGGGTTCTTGCCTATGTTGCAAGGTGTGAAATTGAGCTCGGCTCAATGTCCCACCATGGCGTAAGATAGAGAAAAGATGAGTATCATCCCTATGCCTCGCCATAGGGTCTATTATGTATGCCATGTCAGTACCGCACCTGATGTAAACCTTGTCGTAAGTTTGGTAGGAAGGTACCAAAGTAATCCCGGCATGGAACACAGGACAACGGTCAAGAATATCCTGAAGTACCTGAAAAGTACTAAGGATATGTTTCTCGTTTATGGAGGTGACGAAGAGCTCGTCGTAAAGGGTTACGTCGATGCTAGCTTCGACACAGATCTAGATGACTTTAAGTCACAAACCGGATACGTGTATATTTTGAATGGTGGGGCAGTAAGCTGGTGCAGTTGCAAGCAAAGCGTCGTGGCGGGTTCTACATGTGAAGCGGAGTACATGGCAGCCTCGGAGGCAGCACATGAAGCAATCTGGATGAAGGAGTTCATTACCGACCTTGGAGTTATTCGCAATGCGTCGGGGCTGATGACTCTCTTCTGTGACAACACCGGAGCCATTGCCCTTGCCAAGGAGCCTAGGTTTCACAAGAAGACCAGGCATATCAAGCATCGCTTCAACTCCATTCGTGAAAATGTTCAAGATGGAGACATAGATATTTGCAAAGTGCATACGGATCTGAATGTCGTAGATCCGTTGACTAAACCTCTTCCGTGAGCAAAACATGATCAACACCAGAACTCTATGGGTGTTCGATTCATCACAATGTAACTAGATTATTGACTCTAGTGCAAGTGGGAGACTGTTGGAAATATTCCCTAGAGGCAATAATAAAATGATTATTATTATATTTCCTTGTTCATGATAATTGTCTATTGTTCATGCTATAATTGTGTTATCCGGAAATCATAATACATGTGTGAATACATAGACCACAACATGTCCCTAGTGAGCCTCTAGTTGACTAGCTCGTTGATCAATGGATGGTTATGGTTTCCTGACCATAGACATTGGATGTCATTGATAATGGGATCACATCATTGGGAGAATGATGTGATGGACAAGACCCAATCCTAAGCATACCACAAGATCGTGTAGTTCGTTTGCTAGAGCTTTTCTAATGTCGAGTATCATTTCCTTAGACCATGAGATCGTGCAACTCCCGGATACCGTAGGAGTGCTTTGGGTGTACCAAACATCACAACGTAACTGGGTGGCTATAAAGGTACACTACAGGTATATCCGAAAGTGTCTGTTGGGTTGGCACGGATCGAGACTGGGATTTGTCACTCCGTATGACGGAGAGGTATCTCTGGGCCCACTCGGTAATGCATCATCATAATGAGCTCAATGTAACCAAGTGGTTGGTCACGGGATCATGCATTATGGAATGAGTAAAGTGACTTGCCAGTAACGAGATTGAACGAGGTATTGGGATACCGACGATCGAATCTCGGGCAAGTAACGTATCGATTGACAAAGGGAATTGTATACAGGATTACTTGAATCCTCAACATCGTGGTTCATCCGATGAGATCATCGTGGAACATGTGGGAGCCAACATGGGTATCCAGATCCCGCTGTTAGTTATTGGCCGCAGAGCTGTCTCGGTCATGTCTGCGTGATTCCCGAACTCGTAGGGTCTACACACTTACGGTTCGATGACGCTAGGGTTATAAGGAAGATATGTATGTGATTACCGAATGTTGTTCGGAGTCCCGGATGAGATCACGGATGTCACGAGGAGTTCCGGAATGGTCCGGAGGTGAAGATTTTTGTATGGGAAGTTGTCATACGGTCACCGGAAAAGTTCGGGGGCATACCGGTATTGTACCGGGGCCACCGGAGGGGTTTCGGGGGTCCACCGGGAGGGTCCACCTGCCCCGGAGGGCCTTATGGGCTATAGGTGGAAGGGAACCAGCCCCTAAGTGGGCTGGGCGCCATTTCCGCCTAGGGACCATGCGCCTAGGGTTTGGGGGAACCCTAAAGGGGGCGCCCTGTAGGACCTTGAGAAGAGGTGTCTAGAGGGGGGGGTGATTAGACACTAAGTATCAAAGTTGCAGTTTTTAACTTCTTTAGGTTTAAGTGGAGCTTAGGCACAAGTTTAACATTCACAATACATAACAAGCAAGCATGCAAAGAGTATATGAGCAGCAAAAAGTAAAGCATGCAACTTGCAAGAATGTAAAGGGAAGGGTTTTGGAGGATTCAAACGCAATTGGAGACACAGATGTTTTTGTCGTGGTTTCGATAGGTGGTGCTATCGTACATCCACGTTGATGGAGACTTCAACCCACGAAGGGTAACGGTTGCGCGAGTCCACGGAGGGCTCCACCCACGGAGGGTCCATGAAGAAGCAACCTTGTCTATCCCACCATGGCCATCGCCCACGAAGGACTTGCCTCACTAGCGGTAGATCTTCACGAAGTAGGCGATCTCCTTGCCCTTACAAACTCCTTGGTTCAACTCCACAATCTTGTCGGAGGCTCCCAAGTGACACCTAGCCAATCTAGGAGACACCACTCTCCAAGAAGTAACAAATGGTGTGTTGATGATGAACTCCTTGCTCTTGTGCTTCAAATGATAGTCTCCCCAACACTCAACTCTCTCTCATAGGATTTGTATCTGGTGGAAAGAAGATTTGAGTGGAAAGCAACTTGGGGAAGGCTAGAGATCAAGATTCATATGGTAGGAATGGAATGTCTTGGCCTCAACACATGAGTAGGTGATTCTCTCTCAGAACTGGTAAGTTGGAAGTGTAGGTTTGTTCTGATGGCTCTCTCCACGAATGAAGAGGAGGTGGAGGGGTATATATAGCCTCCACACAAAATCTAACCATTACACACAATTTACCAAACTCGGTGGGACCGAATCAACAAACTCGGTCGGACCGATTTAGTAAACCTAGTGGCCGTTAGGGTTTTCGGTGGGACCGACATGCAACTCGGTAGGACCGATGTGGTTAGGGTTAGTGCATAATGTAATCTCGGTGAGACCGATTACACAAACTCGGTGAGACCTATTTTGGTAATAAGCTAACCAGAGAGTTGGTCAGGTAAACTCGGTGGGACCGATTACTTAAAATCGGTGGGAACGATTTTGGTAATAAGTTAACCAGAGAGTTTGCATTGTAATCTCGGTAGTACCATTACTCAAACTCAGTGAGACCGATTTGATAATGGACATACACAGAGAGATTACAATCCCATCTCGGTGAGACTGAGATCCCTATCGGTGAGAACGATTTGCCTAGGGTTTGTGGCAGTGGCTAAGACATCTGAACTCAGTGGCGCCGGATAGAAAGAATCGGTGGGGCCGAGTTTGACTTTAGGTTTAGGTCTTATGTGTGGAAGTGGGAAAGTAGTTGAGGGTTTTGGAGCATATCACTAAGCACTGTGGAGCAAGAAACTCATTAAGCAACACCTCATCCCTTCTTGATAGTATTGGCTTTTCCTATAGACTCAATGTGATCTTGGATCACTAAAATATAAAATGAAGAGTCTTGAGCTTGAAGCTTGAGCCAATCCTTTTTCCTTAGCATCTTGAAGGAGTTCCCACATCTTTTAGTCCATGCCACTCCATTGTTGAACTTATCTGAAACATACTAGATAAAAGTGTTAGTCCAACAAGAGATATGTTGACATTAATTACCAAAACCACCTAGGGAGCACTTGTGCTTTCAATCTCCCCCTTTTTGGTAATTGATGACAACATACATCAAAGCTTTAGATAAGGATATAAAGAATAGCAAGTAAAGCTTTGGAAAGACATGTAACAAGCATAGGCTTCACCTACATGTATGCAATCATGTGAATATGGAATATAGAAGCATGTGAGAGCATAACCATGATAGAGTGGGCAATGTGTTACATGTATCTTGGCCATATGCATCAGAGCAAAGAATATTAAAGAAAATACTTTCATGCTCATGTGTCCTTCTTGCAAACAGTATGTTCATCAACAAGAATTCCTCATACACATGATTGTGATGCATATACTTACCTTGTAGTCTTGAGTTGGCTTAGGATGGAATGAACCTGCGTAAACAAGGTTAGATAACACAGGTACACTTACTAGCCAGAGCAAACAGAAGAAACTACAAGAATACCAAGACTGGGATGACATGTAGAGAGTGAGTACTAAGTACCACATTGGATTTGACATGTCCCCAAGAGTAAAGATATGCAATGAATTTAAATGATTTCTTTCCCTTAGATGTCTTGCTCCCCCTAAATCTAGCATGGGATACTGGGAGAAGATAGGGAACAGAAAATCTGAGCTGAAAGATATAAGGGAACAGAGCAAATGCAAATGAGCACATATGAACATGTCTTTCCCCTCAAGAAGACATGTGGCATCTCTCCTCTTGAACACCAAGCATCTGTGATCCTTGAGAAATACTTTCTACTTGAGTATTCTCTCCCCTAGAGATCTCTTTCTCCCCCTGAGGAGGTGATATTTTCTCTCTCTGATGTGATCTGTCTAAGTGATAAGCTTTGATGTGATCTCTCTCTCCCCCTTTGACATCAATTTCCAAGAAGGGTTTGATCCTTGTGTCACAGCACAAAGCATTTATATAAATGTGATGCTTGTAGAGGACAAGATTCATCTAATGGAGCTGGATCAGAAGAAACACAGAACAAGTGGCAAACTGTTTTTCCTGTTGTGAAATCGGTGGCACCGAGTGGTGTGCTTCGGTTGTACCGAAAGGATTCAGTTGGACCAAAAACAAAAAATCGGTGAAACCGAGTTCATCGCAGGGAGAACACTTGTCACCTCAGCTCACTAGACTAGTAAGATCTCACAAAGATTTGCAAGGAATTTACTGAATGATATGCAATGAATTGGATGCAGGAAATGCAGAGCAAACAGAAAAGAAAAGAAAGAAATCTAGATGAAGTTTTTTTTGAAAGGGGAAACAAATATGCATGAGACAAATGCAAAAGCACAGAAAAGAACACGAGAGAACTTCACCTAGAGATGGTCGGCGACAAAGTCACCTATGTTAGAGTATATTGACTTAGGAGTCAAGTAAGATCACTTGATCATAGGTCATACTCATCGTTTAATCTCAAAATGGGTTTACCATTTTTCGTTTAATCATCTTCATGTATTCACATCTTGTTGAGTTGCTTTAGCTCATGAATCGGAGTAAAGCTTCTCTAAGATGGAATGACATACCTTGGTTGGTGGTGTTGATCATGTAGTTGAACTTGTGTGGGTTGCTCAAGGTTGATGGAGCTCATCAAGAGTTGGGAGCACCACTTGGAATTTGAGTCCATCTACCTGCATGGGTTAGTTCTTGCAAGGAAGAGCACTTGTGTATCCAAAAATGACAATCATGAAACTCAAACATAGAATTTGTCAAAGGATATGTTTGAATGGTTTCGTGCTTCCTTGTCTTCAACCACCATAATGTAGAGACTTGGTGATGTAAAGATTGTTCGAGATGTCAGTAGGTTACAATCTCATGGAATTTGATTCAACCAAGTACCTACATGGGTTAGATAACATGCAAGATGCAAATATATCCAAGACATAAGATTTTCATCATAAGAGAAATATCATGGATTAGTCATAAGCTCATGTCTTGCATGTATCCAATGGAGTTTCTACTCCAAGTTTGAAGCATCAATGATGTTCAATTCTCCTCTCAACCTGCAAAACACTTTCTCATCAAGAGGTTTAGTGAATATGTCCGCTAATTGCTTTTCGGTGCAAACATGCTTAAGATTAATGTCACCCTTAGCAACATGATCTCGAATGAAATGACGACAAACTTCAATATGCTTAGTTCGAGAATGTTGTACGGGATTATGACCAATTTTGGTAGCACTTTCATTGTCACAAAGCAATGGAACATGTTTCACATATATCCCATAATCTTTAAGAGTTTGGGTCATCCAAAGTAATTGAGCACAACATGAACCAGCGGCAATGTACTCCGCTTCGGCGGTAGATAAGGATACCGAGTTTTGTTTCTTGGAAGACCAAGACACAAGAGATCTACCAAGAAATTGACAAGTACCCGAAGTGGACTTTCTATCAACCATGTCTCCGGCATAGTCCAAGTCGGAGTAGCCAACAAGATCGAAAGAGGCCCTCTTAGGATACAAAATGCCAAAATTTGGTGTATGAATTAAGTATATCACTATCCTTTTTACGGCCTTAAGATGACATTCTTTAGGAGCAGCTTGATATCGTGCACACATGCACACACTTAGCATGATATCGGGACGTGAAGCACATAGATATAAAAATGAGCCAATCATAGAGCGATAAACCTTTTGATCAACCGGTTTACCATCTTTGGTCAAATCAAGATGTCCACTAGTAGGCATGGGTGTAGACATACCTTTGCATTCTTGCATACTGAACTTCTTGAATAAGTCCTTAGTGTACTTCGTTTGAGAGACAAAAGTACCTTCCTTAGTTTGCTTGATTTGCAACCCAAGAAAGAATTTGAGTTCACTCATCATTGACATCTCAAACTTCTCCGACATTAGCTTTCCAAACTTCTCACTAAAATGAGGGTTAGTTGATTCAACTATGATATCATCAACATAAATTTGGCATACAAATAATTCTCCATTAACCCTTTTAGTGAAAAGTGTGGAATCAATTTTCCCAATTTCAAATCCCTTTTCAAGAAGAAACTTGGTCAAGCATTTATACCAAGCTCTAGGAGCTTGTTTAAGACCATAAAGAGCTTTGTGAAGTTTGAAAACATGATTGGGTTTCTTAGGATTGATAAAGCCGGGAGGTTGTTTAACATAAACTTCCTTCTCTATTTCACCATTTAGAAAAGCACTTTTAATGTCCATTTGGTATAAGGTGATATCATGGTGATTAGCATAGGCAAGTAAGATGCGAATGGATTCAAGTCTAGCAACGGGAGCATAAGTCTCACCATAGTCCATACCTTCGACTTGTGTGTAGCCTTGGGCGACGAGACGTGCTTTGTTGCGAACTACTTGTCCATCTTCATCTTGCTTGGTGCGAAACATCCATTTGGTACTGATGATGTTGTGGTTGTTGTCGGGCTTCTCAACGAATGTCCAAACTTGGGTTCTCTCAAAGTTGTGTATCTCTTCATGCATAGCATTTATCCAATCCGGATCTTCCAATGCTTCTTCAACCTTCATAGGTTCAATGCTAGAGATGAAAGAATAGTTTTCACAAAAGTTAGCTAAACGAGTTTTAGAGCGAGTGATTCTCCCGGTTTGAATATCATTGTAGATTTGCTCTACGGGATGGTCTTTAGCAATTCTTGCTCGAACTCGTGATAGCTTTTGCTTGGGTCTTGGTTGCACATCTTCTTCATCTTGTTCTTCTTCTTCTTCTTGATCTTCTTCATTGTTGGCGTTTTCGCTCTCTTGTCGTGGTGGAGAAGGAGGTTGTTGACGTTCATCTTGATGCACTTCCTCGTTTTCTTCATCTTGGTGTGTTCCACTTGTGGATGCTTCCGTATCAACTCTTGGTTCACCTTGTCGTGAAGTAGAATCTTCCACTTGAACGGACAAGGTACCCTCCTTCACCTCCATTGGACGGACCTTGCGAATAGACAAGTCTTGGATTGCTTCCGAAGGATCTTTGTCTCCTACATCAATTGGCAATTGCTCTACTTGCGAGCCGTTAGATTCATCAAACTTCAAATCTACCATCTCTTCAACCTTTCGGGTGAAATTGTTGTAGACACGGTAAGTGTGAGAGTTTGAGCCATAACCTAGTAGGAAACCTTCATGAGACTTAGGAGCAAATTTAGAACGACGATGCTTATCAAGAATGTAGCACTTTGAGCCAAATACTCGATAGTATCCAACTTGGGGTTTGTTACCGGTGAGGAGCTCGTATGCTGTCTTGCCGAGTAGCTTGTGAAGATACAAGCGATTTGTTGCATGAAAAGCTGTCTCAACCGCTTCTGCCCAAAAGGGCTTTGGCGTCTTGTACTCATCAAGCATCGTTCTCGCCATTTCGATGAGCGTCTGGTTCTTTCTCTCAACAACTCCATTTTGTTGAGGTGTGTACGTAGCCGAGAACTCGTGTGAAATCCCTTCTTCGTCAAGAAAGGTGTCCACGTTTGCGTTCTTGAACTCCGTTCCGTTGTCGCTGCGAACCTTCTTGATCTTCACTTCAAACTGATTTTGAGCCTTCCTGGTGAAGTTTTTGAAGATCTTTTGGACCTGCGATTTATCATCGAGAAAGAACACCCACGTAAATCTTGAAAAATCATCAACTATAACTAGACCAAAAGAATTTCCACCGAGACTCTTGTAAGCGTTGGGACCAAAAAGTATCCATGTGAAGTAGCTCAAGTGGCCTCCTTGTGGTCATGATGTTCTTCACGGGATGCCTTCCTCGAACCTGTTTACCTGCTTGACAAGCACTGCAAAGTCTTTCCTTATCAAATATGAAATCGTTAACACCAAGGATATGATTCCCTTTGATAAGCTTGTCAAGGTTTCTCATCCCAACGTGACCTAGTCGTCTATGCCATAACCAACCTTTTGAGGATTTAGCAATGAAGCAAGTTTTAGGTTGAGCCTTTTTAGAGAAATCAACAATGTAAAGATCACCTCTACGTATACCGGTAAAGACCATTTTATGATTGTCTCGACGAAACACTTGGCAATCTACTTCAGTAAATAGGACATTGAAACCAAAATCAGCAAGTCTAGATACTGAAAGTAAGTTGTCGCCAAGAGATTCAACGAGCATAACATTCTGAATGGAGCTATCATGTGAGATGGCCACCTTACCGAGGCCAACCACCTTACCCTTTGAGTTGTCACCGAAAGTGACATACTTTCGAGGACTATCATTTTCAGCAAGCTCACGAAACATGTCTTTATCTCCGGTCATGTGATCGGTACATCCATTTTCAAGAACCCATTCCTTTCCTCCTGACATATATCCCCGAAGATTTGCCATAAGACCAAAATGTCTCATTGCATCATCAAGATCGAAGTCACTATCATCATCCTCATCATAGTATCCATGCTCAACATCATCATGTGGTGGATCAAGTCCTAGAGAGGGTAATTCGTTAGTGTGTTGACAATGATCTTGCTTATGAATTATTATAGCTTCGGAAATAATATCACCAATAATTCCAACATCTCCTTTGGCACGCATAAGGTTTGTAAGTTCAAATAGACGATCACCAAACATAGGATCACTAGTATTCATCTTACTCAAGGCAATAGACTTATGGAGAATTTCATCTAGATTTTTCAAGGAATAATTTGGAAAGCGTTCCTCAAGAAATTTCCATATAGTGTAGGCACACTCAAGAGTAGGCAAGTTTCCAATTAAGTTTCTAGGCAAGCCTCTAGTGATAAGATTAACAGTTCTAAGATTCCTAGTCATGTCAACTGATTCATCAGGGGTAGGATGCATAGGATCAACACAAGGTGCACAAGGGCTAGCAATGTACTTGCTCAAATGATATTGATTGAAAATTACAAGCATTTCATTTTTCCACTCATGAAAATACTCTCCATCAAGTATAGGCACTCAATGTCTAAGACTCCCCAAAGTAGACTCATCCATCTTCCTCCAATGGTGATTAAACCAAAGCAATGGAGACCAATGCTCTGATACCACTTGTAGGACCTTGAGAAGAGGTGTCTAGAGGGGGGGGGGGTGATTAGACACTAAATATCAAAGTTGCAGTTTTTAACTTCTTTAGGTTTAAGTGGAGCTTAGGCACAAGTTTAACATTCACAATACATAACAAGCAAGCATGCAAAGAGTATATGAGCAGCGGAAAGTAAAGCATGCAACTTGCAAGAATGTAAAGGGAAGGGTTTTGGAGGATTCAAATGCAATTGGAGACACGGATGTTTTTGTCGTGGTTCCGATAGGTGGCGCTATCGTACATCCACGTTGATGGAGACTTCAACCCACGAAGGGTAACGGTTGGACGAGTCCACGGAGGGCTCCACCCACGAAGTGTCCACGAAGAAGCAACCTTGTCTATCCCACCATGGCTGTCACCCAAGAAGGACTTGCCTCACTAGCGGTAGATCTTCACGAAGTAGGCGATCTCCTTGCCCTTACAAACTCCTTGGTTCAACTCCACAATCTTGTCGGAGGCTCCCAAGTGACACCTAGCCAATCTAGGAGACACCACTCTCCAAGAAGTAACAAATGGTGTGTTGATGATGAACTCCTTGCTCTTGTGATTCAAATCATAGTCTCCCCAACACTCAACTCTCTCTCTCATAGGATTTGTATCTGGTGGAAAGAAGATTTGAGTGGAAAGCAACTTGGGGAAGGCTAGAGATCAAGATTCATATGGTAGGAATGGAATGTCTTGGCCTCAACACATGAGTAGGTGATTCTCTCTCAGAACTGGTAAGTTGGAAGTCTAGGTTTGTTCTGATGGATATCTCCACGAATGAAGAGGAGGTGGAGGGGTATATATAGCCTCCACACAAAATCTAACCGTTACACACAATTTACCAAACTCGGTGGGACTGAATCAACAAACTCGGTCGGACCGATCTAGTAAACCTAGTGACCGTTAGGATTTTTGGTGGGACCGTCATGCAACTCGGTAGGACCGATGTGGTTAGGGTTAGGGCATAACATAATCTCGGTGAGACCGATTACACAAACTCGGTGAGACCGATTTTGGTAATAAGCTAACCAGAGAGTTGGTCAGGTAAACTCGGTGGGACCGATTACTCAAAATCGGTGGGACCGATTTTTGTAATAAGTTAACCAGAGAGTTTGCATTGTAATCTCGGTAGTACCGATTACTCAAACTCGGTGAGACCGATTTGATAATGGAAATACACAGAGAGATTACAATCCATCTCGGTGAGACTGAGATCCCTATCGGTGAGACCGATTTGCCTAGGGTTTGTGGCAGTGGCTAAGACATCTGAACTCGGTGGCGCCGGATAGAAAGAATCGGTGGGGCCGAGTTTGACTTTAGGTTTAGGTCATATGTGTGGAAGTGGGAAAGTAGTCGAGGGTTTTGGAGCATATCACTAAGCACTGTGGAGCAAGAAACTCATTAAGCAACACCTCATCCCTTCTTGATAGTATTGGCTTTTCCTATAGACTCAATGTGATCTTGGATCACTAAAATATAAAATGAATAGTCTTGAGCTTGAAGCTTGAGCCAATCCTTTGTCCTTAGCATCTTGAAGGAGTTCCCACATCTTTTAGTCCATGCCACTCCATTGTTGAACTTATCTGAAACATTCTAGATAAAAGTGTTAGTCCAACAAGAGATATGTTGACATTAATTACCAAAACCACCTAGGGAGCACTTGTGCTTTCACGCCCCCCCTTTGCTTGGGGGGCAAGCCCCCTCCCCCTTGGAGCACCACATCCAAGGCGTAGCCCCTCTCCTCCCCAACAACTCTCCTCCTCCATTAAGAGCTTGGCGAAGCCCTGCCGGAGTACTGCCGCTCCATCACCACCACGCCGTCGTGCTGCTGTTGGAGCTCTCTTCCTCAACCTCTCCCTCCTCCTTGCTGGTTCAAGGCGCGGGAGACGTCCCCGCTCCGTACGTGTGTTGAACGCGGAGGTGCCGTCCGTTCGGCACTAGGATCATCGGTGATTTGGATCACGACGAGTACGACTCCATCAACCCCGTTCTCTTGAACGCTTCCGCTCGCGATCTACAAGGGTATGAAGATGCACTCCTCTCTCTCATTGCTAGATGACTCCATAGATTGATCTTGGTGATGCGTAGAAAATTTTAAATTTCTTCTACGATCCCCAACACTACTAACCAAACCAACTGCGCTGGTCTCGAGTCGTGGCATAGGACATCTCCGTTGGGCTGGGAAGTGGGAACTTACATGACTGAACATTGGGCTGTGCTTGCACGCCTGGGGCTGAGCCTTGTATGTCTATAAATATTAAAAACTAATGAATGTACGTCTACTAGATGAGCCAAGCCTAGGGCTATAGCCCCAGTTGCCCCAGGCCAAATTCCGCCCCTGCCTATGGGCTGACCTATCGTAACCAGGTGGAAGAGTCCACTGGTCAAAGCCCGTCTGGTGAAAGTCAAAGGCCTAGATCTCCTGGTCAACGAGGCTAGGGTTACTCCAGTCGGTGGGGAGTCCGAGGGTAGCAATGCCACCAAAACACCGCACTGGGTACTCTTGCATGTCCTAAAGGGTAGATGTAGGTTCAAAGACCCGACGCCCAGCTACCACTACAAGAAATACGTCAACTTGCGACCATCACTATTGGTCACTGAATGGTCATTGTTTTCCATTTGCGCCCTTTTTTCGACCAAAAACAGATGGTCAAAAGCTGACCGTCAAGAACTGAAATTAATGACCTTCTTCAAGATAAGGTCGTGGAAGGTGATACGTCTCCAACGTATCTATAGTTTTTGATTGTTCCATGCTATTATATTATCCATCTTGGATGTTTTATGGGCTTTACTATGCACTTTTATATTACTTTTGGGACTAACCTATTAACCCAGAGCCCAGTGCCAGTTCCTGTTTTTCCCTTGTTTCAGTGTTTTGAAGAAAAGGAATATCAAACGGAGTCGAAACGGAATGAAACCTTCTGGAGAAGTTATTTCTGGAAAGAAAGCAATCCGGGGACTTGGAGTGCACGTCAGGAAAGCAACGAGGGAGGCACGAGGCAGGGGGCACGCCCACCCCCCTGGGCATGCCCTCCACCCTCGTGGGCCCCTCGTGGCTCCCCTGACGTATTTCTTCCTCCTATATATATCAATATACCCTAAAGCCATCGGGGAGCAGAAAGAGATCGGGAGTTCGGCTGCCGCAAGCCTCTGTAGCCACCGAAAACTAATCGGGACCCTGTTCCGGCACCCTGCCGGAGGGGGGATCCCTCATCGGTAGCCATCTTCATCATCCCGACGCTCTCCATGACGAGGAGGGAGTAGTTCACCCTCGGGGCTGAGGGTATGTACCAGTAGCTATGTGTTTGATTCTCTCTCTCTCGTGTTCTTGATTTGGCACGATCTTGATGTACCGCGAGCTTTGCTATTATAGTTGGATCTTATGATGTTTCTCCCCCTCTACTCTCTTGTAATGGATTGAGTTTTCCCTTTGAAGTTGTCTTATCGGATTGAGTCTTTAATGATTTGAGAACACTTGATGTATGTCTTGCGTGGGATAACCGTGGTAACAATGGGTTATTTTATTGACTCACTTGATGTATGATTTGGTGATCAACTTGCGGGTTCCGCCCATGAACCTATGCATAGGGGTTGGCACACGTTTTCGTCTTGACTCTCCGGTAGAAACTTTGGGGCACTCTTTGAGGTTCTATGTGTTGGTTGAATAGATGAATCTGAGATTGTGTGATGCATATCGTATAATCATACCCACGGATACTTGAGGTGACATTGGAGTATCTAGGTGACATTAGGGTTTTGGTTGATGTGTGTTTTAAGGTGTTATTTTACTACGAACTCTGGGGCTGTTTGTGATAGTTATAGGAATAGCCCAATGGATTGATCGGAAAGAATAACTTTTAGGTGGTTTCGTACCCTACCATAATCTCTTCGTTTGTTCTCCGCTATTAGTGACTTTGGAGTGACTCTTTGTTGCATGTTGAGGGATAGTTATATGATCCAATTATGTTATTATTGTTGAGAGAACTTGCACTAGTGAAAGTATGAACCCTAGGCCTTGTTTCCTAGCATTGCAATACTGTTTACGCTCACTTTTATCATTAGCTACCTTGCTGTTTTTATATTTTCAGATTACAAAAACCTATATCTACCATCCATATTGCACTTGTATCACCATCTCTTCGCCGAACTAGTGCACCTATACAATTTACCATTGTATTGGGTGTGTTGGGGACACAAGAGACTCTTTGTTATTTGGTTGCAGGGTTGTTTGAGTGAGACCATCTTCATCGTACGCCTCCCACGGATTGATAAACCTTAGGTCATCCACTTGAGGGAAATTTGCTACTGTTGTACAAACCTCTGCACTTGTAGGCCCAACAACGTCTACAAGAAGAAGTTTGTGTAGTAGACATCAAGCAGTTTCTGGCGCCGTTGCCGGGGAGGCTAGGTAAGCGGCACTCACACCCCGTCAACTAAGCAGTTTCTGGCGCCGTTGCCGGGGAGGTGAGTGCTTCTTTTAGTTTCTTGTTTTATCACTAGTTTAATTTATAAACGGAAACTACAAAAAAATGGAATTGAGTTTGTCTCATACGCTTCATCTTTTTAATATCTTTCGTGAGTATGATGGAAAGGAAAATTGTGCCAAAGTACTAGAAGAAGAATTACATAGAATGCTTGGCATAAAATATGTGAATGATGAGCATGATTGCAATGTTGTTAGTATGAACTCCTTGAATATCCATAGTACTAATGATGATTGCAGTAGTCATGATGAAAATATCTCTTATAAGCATGTCGATTTTTGTGGAGTGTATTGGGTTTGCAAGTACACACTAAATAGGGAAGATAGATATTGCAAGAGGCATAATCATTTAGAAACTAAATTGTTGCAAGAAATGCTAGATGTTTGTGCTGAAAATTTAAATTTTCTTGGCCATACTTGTGAACTTTGCAATGAACGGGGTCATTTAACTATCCGTTGCAAATTGTTTCATGATCTAATCGTGTCCAAAAATTGTGATGACTTGATTTCCCTTGCACATTATAATGAACTTAGTTTGCTTATGGGTTACGAAGAAATGAAACGTATAACTAACTATCTCCCAGAATTTGCCCGTTATAAACTTCTTAATTTTTATCTAGAGGAAATTTATATGTATTGTGCAATGAATTGCATTGAAAATCCTTATATTGCCAATTACATAAAGAAAAGAAAGCAAATAGAAGATGAAGAGAACACTAATGAAAGGGAAGAGACTTCCCAATATCCTCCTATTATTTCTTATGATGAATCAGGTAATGAGGAGGAGCTTTCTATTCAACCAATCTCATCAATAAGGAGCTCAAAAAATAGGGATAAACCCGCACATGATGTGAAGAAGAAAAAGAAAAAATGGAGAAGCAAAGGTAAAAAGCTATCCCTCCCAAATAATGTTGCTCCTATTATTGTTGTGCCTCATGAAAATGAATCAAAAATAATTGTAGAAGATGATGCACTTGAAGATGATCTAGTTATGCCTATTGCTTGTTGTGATGATTATGATTGGGAAGATAATGATACTTCTTATGATGTTGAAAATATTTTTGGCACTTGCTTGGAATATGACAATCGCTATACTATTGGTGCTATCCATACTATTAATATGAGAGTGATTATGCTGATGGTATGAAAAGGCCCAAGCTTGGGGATGCTATGTTTGATGAGAATGACATGTTTGAGAATTTATTTGCTGCAATTAATGTTTGTCCCAACCTTGGGTATGCTATGTTTAATGAAGATGATATTTTTAGTCTCCCAAGTTTTGATGAGCAAATTTATTATGATGATAGCATGCCTCCTATTTATGATGATTATATTGATGAAAGTGGGTCTGGAAGAGTGTCAACTTTAGAAAGTAATGATCCCACTATTTTGGAGGGTGTTGAATCTTATTGTGATAATTCTAAAAGTGGATTTGGAAAGGTCATGACTTTATTTAGTGATGAATCCACTATTTCGGAAGAGTTTCCAATTGATTATGAGAAGAAAGTTGCTATCTATGATGATTATTGTGATGACTTGTATGCTATTAAGAATAATGGTAACCATGAAACTTGTCATCATGATTTTAATTTTCAATTGGATTATGCCTCACGTGATAGTTATTTTGTTGAGTTTGCTCTCACTTCTATTCATGAGAAGAAATTTGTTTACGTGGAGAGTAATAAAAATTCTATGCTTGTAGATCATGAAAAGAATGCTTTATGTGATGGTTATATTGTTTAATTCATTCATGATGCTACTGAAAATTATTATGAGGGAGGAATATATGCTTGCAGGAATTGCAATAATATCAAGTTTCCTCTCTATGTGCTTAAAATCTTGAAGTTATGCTTGTTTTGCTTTCCTATGCTAGTTGATTCTTGTTCCCATAAATTGTTTGCTCACAAAATCCCTATGCATAGGAAGTGGGTTATACTTAAATGTGCTCTAGTGATTCACTTATATCTTTTTAGAGCATGATGGTGGTTTTATTTTGAAGAAATAGATGAACTCTCATGCTTCAATTATATTATTTTGAGAGTCTTAAACAGCATGGTAATTTGCTTGGGTTATAAAACTAGTCCTAATATGATGGGTATCCAAGAGGGATATAATAAGAACTTCCATATAAAGTCACTACAAAAAAAATACACTTCCGTGACGATACGTGTTTGTCATAGTAGGTTGCATTTTTTGTCATGCATGTACATCCATGACAAATTTATGACAGAATCAAGATAGTCATACCTGTGCTGTCGTAGAAGTGTTCCATGACATTACCAAAATTATCATCACGGAAGTGTCCACTTCCATGACGATAAATCGCGCGTCACAGAAGTGCTTTCGTCAAGGGTGACCGACACGTGGCATCTACCGTAACAGAACGCCGTTAAGCTATCGGGTCAGGTTTTGGATCCGATAACCCGTTAACAGCCAGGACCAATGGGGATTGTCCACGTGTAAAATTCTGATTGGCTGATGGAAACACGTGTCAGCTCCGCGTTGGCACCGGTGTCACTCATCCAATGGGCGAGATGCGCCTATGATATGCTGACACGTGGACCGGCCCAAAAGTGGCCCATAAAGTTTAAATGGGCCGACCCAACTAAAGGCCCACAAGATTTTGCGGTCCATAATGGGCCAACCCAGCAAAAGGCCCATGAGATTTTTCGTATCATAATGGGTCGGCCCAGCTAAAGTCCCACGAGATTTTGCAGGCCATAATGGGCCGGCCCAGCTAAAGGCCCGCGAGATTTTGCGGACCATAATGGGCCAGCCCAGATAAAGGCCCAACATTCTCAGTTAAGGCCCGTACGGCTAGTGTCAAATCGGCCCGTCAACGGCCTGTCCTAAACTTGTCATCATCGCGGCCCATGATCACTTCTGGCCCGTTAACAGTCCGCTAAGTATATGGGCCGAATTACGGCCCGGTGTATTTCCGACCTGTTAAAGGTCCTGCTTCATTTGGGCCCATTTACAGGCCATTGAAACTTTCGGCCCATAAATGACCGTGAAGGATTTGCGTCATATTCGGCCATTTCTAACATTCAGCCTGTTAGTGACCCACCATAGATTTGGGCCACTTTCGGCCTGTTGTGATTTTCGACCTGTTAACGTCGGACGAAATCCATGGGCCATTGATATGTCTCCAACGTACCTATAATTTTTGATTGTTCCATGCTATTATATTACCCCTTTTGGATGTTTATGGGCTTTATTTTACACATTTATATCATTTTTGGGACTAACCTACTAACCGAAGGCCCATTTATATTGCTGTTTTTTGCCTATTTCAGTATTTCAAAGAAAAGGAATATCAAACGGAGTCCAAACAGAATGAAACCTTCGGGAGCGTGATTTTTGGAACAAACGTGATCCAGAGGACTTGGAGTGCAAGTCAAGAAGCAGCCGAGGCCTCCACGAGATAGGAGGGCGCCCCCCCTATAGGGCGTGCCCTCTGTCTCGTGGGCCCCTCGGGCAGCCACCGACGTACTTCTTCTTCCTATATATACCTCGCACTCGAAAACATCCAGGGCACCACAAAACACAATTTCCACCGCCAGAACCTTCAGATCCGCGAGATCCCATCTTGAGCCTTCACGGCACTCTGCCGGGGGGAATCAACCATGGAGGGCCTCTACATCAACATCCTTGCCCCTCCGATGAGTTGTGAGTAGTTTACCACAGACCTCGGGTCCATAGTTATTAGCTAGATGGCTTCTTCTCTCTTTTGGATCTCAATACAATGTTCTCCCTCTCTTGTGGAGATCTATTCGATGTAAACTCTTTTTACGGTGTGTTTGTCGAGATCCGATGAATTGTGGGTTTATGATCAAGTTTATCTATGAATAATATTTGAATCTTCTCTGAATTCTTTTATGTATGATTAAGTTATCTTTGCAAGTCTCTTTGAATTATCAGTTTAGTTTGGCCTACTAGATTGGTCTTTCTTGCCATGGGAGAAGTGCTTAGCTTTGGGTTCAATCTTGCGGTGTCCTTACCCAGTGATGAAAGGGTTGCAAGGCACGTATTGTATTGTTGCCATCGATTTATAACAAGATGGGGTTTATATCATATTGCATGAGTTTATCCTCTACATCATGTCATCTTGCTTAATGCGTTACTCTGTTCTTATGAACTTAATACTCTAGATGCAGGCAGGAGTCGGTCGATGTGTGGAGTAATAGTAGTAGATGCAGGCAGGAGTCGGTCTACTTGTTATGGACGTGATGCCTATATACATGATCATGCCTAGATACTCTCATAACTATGCGCTTTTCTATCAATTTCTCGACAGTAATTTGTTCACCCACTGTAATACTTATGCTATCTTGAGAGAAGCCACTAGTGAAACCTATGGCCCCCGGGTCTATCTCTTATCATATTTGCTTTCAATCTACTTTTACTTGCATCTTTACCTTTTGCATCTATTTTATAAAATACCAAAAATATATTTATCTTATCAAACTATCTTTATTAGATCTCACTTTCGCAAGTGGCCGTGAAGGGATTGACAACCCCTTTATTGCGTTGGTTGCGAGTTCTCAGTTTGTTTGTGTAGGTGCGTGGGACTTTTGAGGAGCCTCCTACTAGATTGATACCTTGGTTCTCAAAACTGAGGGAAATACTTACGCTACACTTGCTGCATCACCCTCTCCTCTTCGAGGAAAACCAACGCAAGCTCAAGACGTAGCAAGAAGGATTTCTGGCGCTGTTGCCGGGGAGGTCTTCGCTCAAGTCAAGACATACCAAGTACCCATCACAAACCCATCTCCCTCGCATTTACATTATTTGCCATTCGCCTCTCATTTTCCTCTCCCCCACTTCACCCTTGCCGTTTTATTCGCCCTCTCTTTTCCAGTCTCCTCCTCTCTTTTTGCTTTCCGTTTTTCTGTTTTCTTGTGTGTTGGATTACTTGTTGCCATGGCGCAAGATAATACCAAATTGTGTGACTTATCGAATACCAATAATAATGATTTCCTTAGTACTCCGGTTGCTCCTCTTAATGATGTTGAGTCTTATGAAATCAATACCGCTTTGCTAAATCTTATTATGAAAGATCAATTCGCCGGCCTTCCTAATGAAGATGCCGCTACTCATCTAAACAACTTTGTTGATTTGTGTGATATGCAAAAGAAGAAAGATACGGATAACAATATTGTCAAATTGAAGTTATTTCCGTTTTCACTTAGAGATCGTGCTAAAGTTTGGTTTTCGTCTTTTCCTAAGAATAGTATTGATTCTTGGAACAAGTGCAAAGATGCTTTTATCTCTAAGTATTTTCCTCCCGCTAAGATCATCACTCTTAGGAACGATATTATGAATTTTAAACAACTTGATCATGAGCATGTTGCCCAATCTTGGGAAAGAATGAAATTGATGCTTCGCAATTGCCCTACTCATGGTTTGAATTTATGGATGATCATACAAAAAATTTATGCCGGTTTGAACTTTGCTTCTAGAAATCTCTTAGATTTGGCCGCGGGAGGCACCTTTATGGAAATCACATTAGGAGATGCTACAAAACTTCTTGATAATATTATGGCTAATTATTCTCAATGGCACACCAAAAGATCTTCTAGTAAAAAAGTGCATGCTATAGAAGAAATCAATGTTTTGAGTGGAAAGATGGATGAACTTATGAAGATGTTTGCTACTAAATATACTCCTCTTGATCCCAACGATATGCCTTTGTCTTCCTTGATTGAGAATAATAACGAATCTATGGATGTGAATTTTGTTGGTAGGAATAGTTTTGGAAATAATGCTTATAGAGGAAATTTTAATGCTAGACCGTTCCCTAGTAATCCCTCTAATAATTATGGAAATTCCTACAATAATTCTTATGGTAATTTTAATGAGATGCCCTCTGATTTTGAGAATAGTGTGAAATAATTTATGATTTCTCAAAATAATTTTAATGCTTTGTTTGAAGAAAAATTGCTCAAAGTTGATGATTTGGCTAGGAAGGTTGATAGACTTTCGCTTGATGTTGATTCTCTTAAAATTAGATCTTCCCCTCCTAAGCATGATATCAATGAGTCTCTCAAAGTAATGAGAATTTCCATTGACGAGTGCAAGGAAAGAACCGCTAGATTGCGTGCTAAAAAAGAAAGCTTTATAAAGGCGTGTTCTTCTAGTTTACATGAAAATAATGATGAGGATCTTAAAGTTATTGATGCGTCTCCGATTAGATCTATGTTTTGCAATATGAATTTTGATGATTATGGGACTGATGATGAATCAACTTTGCCTAGAAGGCATCCCAAGAATTCGGAGTCTTTAGATCTTAATGTTAAATTTGGTAAAAGTGAGATTGGAGAATCCTCAACTCCTAATAATGTTGAACCTACTATCTCAGATTTCAAGGAATTTGATTATGATAATTGCTCTATAAAAGGTTGTATTTCCTTGTTGCAATCCATTGTTAATTCTCCTCATGCTTATAGTCAAAACAAAGCTTTTACCAAACATATTGTTGATGCCTTGATGCAATCTTATGATTAAAAACTTAATTTGGAAGTTTCTATACCTAGAAAACTTAATGATGAGTGGGAACCTACTATAAAGATTAGAATTAAAGATTATGAGTGTTTTGCTTTGTGTGATTTGGGTGTTAGTGTTTCCACAATTCCGAAAACTTTATGTGATATTCTAGGTTTCCATGATATTGATGATTGTTCTTTAAATTTTCACCTTGCGGATTCCACCATTAAAAAGCCTATGGGAAGGATCAATGATGTTCTTATTGTTGCAAATAGAAATTTTGTGCCCATAGATTTTATCGTTCTTGATATAGATTGCAATCTTTCTTGCCCTATTATTCTTGGTAGACCTTTCATCAGAACGATTGGTGTGATTATTGATATGAAGGAAGGGAATATTAGATTCCAATTTCCATTAAAGAAAGGCATGGAGAACTTTCCAAGAAATAAAGTCAAATTACCTTATGAATCCATTATGCGTGCTACTTATGAGTTTAGTGCCAAAGATGGCACTCGTTAGATCTATCCTTGCTTTTATGCCTAGCTAGGGGCGTTAAACGATAACGCTAGTTGGGAGGCAACCCAATTTTATTTTTAGTTTTTAGTTTTTGTTTATGTTTAGGAATAAATAATCCATCTACCTTCTGTTTAGATGTGGTTTTATCTTTTAATTAGTGTTTGTGCCAAGTTAAACCTATAGGATCTTCTTGGATGATAGTTATTTGATCTTGCTGTAATTTCCAGAAACTTTCAGTTCATGAAAACTATTGTTAAAAATCACCAGAACGTGATAAAATAGTGATTCGAATTTCTGCTGATCAATAAACAAATTTCCTAGGTCTTCCTATTTTGGTTGGATTTTTTTAGTTCCAGAAGTTTGCATTAGTTACAGATTACTACAGACTCTTCTGTTTTTGACAGATTCTGTTTTTCGTGTGTTGTTTGCTTATTTTGATGAATCTATGGCCAATAAAATAGTTTATAATCCATAGATAAGTTGGAATACAGTAGGTTTAACACAAAATTAAATAAAGAATGAGTTCATTGCAGTAGCTTATGTGGTGGTTTTCTTTTCTTTCACTAACGGAGCTTATAAGATTTCCTGTTGAGTTTTGTGTTGTGAAGTTTTCAAGTTTTGGGTAAATCTTTTATGGACTATGGAATAAAGGATGGTGAGGGAGTCCTGGATTAGGGGGTGTCCGGATAGCCGAACTATCACCATTGGCCGGACTCCTAGACTATGAAGATACAAGATTGAAGACTTCGTCCCGTGTCCGGATGGGACTTTCCTTGGCGTGGAAGGCAAGCTTGGCGATACGGATATGTAGATCTCCTACCATTGTAACCGACTCTGTGTAACCCTAACCCTATCCGGTGTCTATATAAACCGGAGGGTTTTAGTCCGTAGGACGAACAACAATCATACATCCTGTCCCTTGTCTCCTGTTACCATCCGCCTAGACGCACAGTTCGGGACCCCCTACCCGAGATCCGCCGGTTTTGACACCGACATTGGTGCTTTCATTGAGAGTTCCTCTGTGCCGTCGCTGTTAGGAAGGATGCCTCATCCCGTCTTTAAAGACGGCACCGTTGCTAAATGAGCTTTGGCCACCAGTCAAACTCTCCGGCTAGGCGGTTTTCTTATGAGCGCCTGTTCGGCCGCCGTGCCGACGATGACTTCTCGGGTCATCGAAAGCAATCTTCACGTTAACTCGGAACTCGTCGAGCAGTTAGGTCCGATGGAGCTCTCTTACTTAAACGAGCTCTTGGATCGCATCGCCACCCTGGGAGTCTCTGCAGACTACGATCAGATTGGGCCTAAAACCGATCTGAGAGAGATCAACTCTCCCCAGGCTACCCACCACGTTGCTGTGGTAGAGGAACAATACGGCGACTCTTCTCCTACCTTAAGGACCAGCTATGTCCGGATTCCTGACCCCTCCATGCGGATTCCATGCGGAGGAGGACACCACTCAAGCCCTGAACTTAAAGTCGCAGCGGGCTAGATTCATTGGACAACCTCCAAGAACCCAAGCTTCCAAGTTCGGAAACTTCTTGGCCCCTGAATCTTAGATCGGACGGGGTTCAGAATTTAATTCCACACGCCCACCCAAACATAAGCGATCTATCCCAAACCCGGCAAGAGCCCGGTGAAACAGTACATCATTACTGGGCCAGATTCCTCCTGGTTATGGACAAGATAAAGGATTGCCGCGAGGAGGATGCAATCTCATTCTTCTGCAATAATTGCACGGACAAGGGAATCGTAAACGCCATAAGTCGTCGTGACATTACACGCTCCGCTCACTTGGCGTCCATAGTACGAAAGTACTGCGCGATGGAGAGCGCCTGAAAAACCGAAATCAAATTTTGGGATAATCCGCCCCAATACGACCCTAGTCCGAAATAAAGGGTGCATCAAAACCAGGCACCGGGTTACATACCAAAAAGCGAAAACCCCCCAAAGGGCATGGAACCGTACTGGATGGATGGCTCAATGGACCCTGCAAAATCCATAGCACAGAGGGCGCCACTCCAACTCATAGCCTTAGAGCATGTTGGATACTACGGCAGGTGGCCAAAAGTGGCGAAGAGCTTTTAGCTCCAGAGCACTAGCCCAGCAATACCAGGACGGTATTAACAGTCTTGAGACTTTCGCATCAAATAATATGCGGAAGCGAACACTCCAGCCTTGCCAAGTCTACCAGATTAGCAACAATAAATCCATGGAGGACACGGCTATTACCTTTAACGCCAAGATTTAACCTAAATTGAACAGCCCGAGCACCACCGCATTGGTCCTCGGTCCAATAGTGGATTTAAACGCTTACCATGGTACTCATGGATGGCGGCAGCGGATTAAACCTCATCTACGAGGAAACCCTTCAAAAATGGAAATAGACTGGAGCCGCATTGAGAAAAGCAGCACAACCTTTAGAGGAATAATCCCCAGTCGTGAAGCATGCTGCACAGGAAAGATCACACTGGATGTGGTGTTCGGCACGCCGGACAATTATAGGTCCGAGGAGGTCATATTCCAAGTGGCCCCGTTCAGCAGCGGATACCACGCTCTATTAGGGCGAGAGGCATTCACAATTTTTCAAGCTATACCCCATTACGGGTACATGAAGCTCAAAATGCCCGGACCCGACGGAATCATCACTCTCGCTAGTGACCCGGACATAGCGCTCTAGGCCGAAAATAAAACAGCCACACTTGCCCTTGAGGCACTATCCGAAGCCCTAGCGGTAGAGGAACTCACTGCACTACGCTCCACGGTGAACAGGGACGATGTGATACTCGATAAGAGATCCAAGTCCACCTCTTTTAAACCGGCGGACGAAATAGTCAAATTCCAAGTCCATCCAACGGACCCTACAAAAACGGCCTCCATCGGGGCACAATTAAACCCTGTTGTGGACGCCGCATTACGAGAATTCCTACGCGAAAATTGGGACATTTTTGCCTGGCACCCTTCAGACATGCCAGGAATCCCACGCCGGCTGGCCGAGCAAAGCCTAAATATCCTAAAAGGATTCAAGCCAGTCAAACATGCTCTTTGGCGTTTCTCCGAACCCAAGAGACAGGCCATGGGAGAGGAGCTAACCAAACTATTGGAGGCTAGATTCATCAGAGACATTAAACATCGACTGGCTAGCAAACCTGGTAATGGTACCAAAGAAGGACAAATCCTGGCGCCTATGTGTCGATTTTAAGGACCTTAACAAGGCTTGCCCAAAGGATCCCTTCCCCCTCCCCCGGATCGATCAAATTATCGATGCTACCGCAGGACACAATTTATTGTGTTTCCTCGACGCATACTCCGGCTACCACCAAATTAAGATGGCAGAGCCAGACCAAGCAGCAACGGCATTCATCACTCCATATGGCCCATTCTGCTTCAACACAATGCCCATTGGGCTCAAAAACGCCGGCGCAACATATCAGCGCATGATTTAGACATGTTTGGCAAACCAGATCGGCAAAACAGTGGAGCCATACGTAGACGATGTGGTCATCAAATCCAAGCATGTCGAAACCCTAGTCGACGACTTGAGGCTCACATTCGATAACCTCCGAACATATGACATCAAGCTCAACCCGGAAAAATGCGTTTTCGGCGTACCAGCCGGAAAGCTCTTGGGCTTCATTGTATCCGGTAGAGGAATTGAAGCAAACCCAACCAAGATCCGAGCTCTGTCACAATTGGATATCCCCAAAGACCTCAAACAAATACAAAAATTGACTGGATGCGTGGCGGCTCTAAGCCGCTTTATCTCCCGCTAAGGAGAAAAGGCATTACCTCTTTATCGCCTCCTCCGGCGCACCGAACACTTTGAGTGGATTTGATGCATACCACGGCCGGACTCGAAGAAATCAAAGCCATATTGGCAACAAATCCGGTCCTAGCCGCGCCCAACATGGGCGAACCAATGCTATTATACATCGCAGCAACCCATCAAGTTGTAAGCGCGGTGCTCGTTGTCGAACGAGAAACGGACGGACACAAGTTCCCTCTCCAAAAACCAGTTTACTACGTGTCCACTGTCCTAAGTCCGTGCAAGTCACAGTACCCGCATTATCAAAAGATAGCATACGCGGTGTTCATGGCATCCCGGAAGCTGCGACACTACTTCCAAGAGTGTTTGATAACAGTAGCCTCCGAAGTACCTCTTAATGACATTATAAACAACCGCGACGCAACGGGCCGGATTGCTAAATGGGCCATTGTGCTCCTCCCGTTCGACATAACAAGCCACGGCGAGCTATTAAGTCGCAAGTTTTGGCTGACTTCATCGCCGAATGGACTGAAGCCGAACTCCCTAAAGAGTACGGCGCATATTCCAACTGGATCATGCACTTCGAAGGCTCCAAAATGTTGGCGGCACTGGGGCTGGCGTCGCTCGACGTCCCCAACCGGAGATACAGTCCAACACGTACTTCAAATAATGTACACGGACTCCAACAACGCAGCCGAATACGAGGCCCTTCTACATGGTCTCCGGATGGCGGTCTCCATGGGCATTTAAAGCATAGAGGTGCGCGGGGATTCGAACCTCGCGATATCCCAAATAAATGGGGACTTTGATGCCAAGGATCCGAAAATGGCAGCTTATCGCAATGCCGTCCTAAAAATGTCAGCTCGGTTTGAGGGGCTCGAATTTCACCATATAGCCCGGGAAAACAACCAGGCAGCAGACATGTTGGCACGCATTTGGGCAAAGCGCGATGCCGTTCCCCCCAACATCTTCCTAGAGAGGCTTTTCAAGCCATCCGTATTATGGGAGGGAGAGTCCGGAAATAACAACCCGGACCCAACCACACTGCCCCACACCGAACATTCCGACATAGTTGGTGGTTCCGCCAACGAAATAACACCGTCAGCCCACGCAATAATGGCAGTCATTGCCCCGTGGACAGAACCATTCCTAGCCTACCTAACTAGGCAGGAACTTCCCGAGGACCAAAACGAGGCCCGCTGCATAGTGCGGCGGTCTAAAGCCTATAAGGTCCATGAGGGAGACCTTTATAAGAAAAGCACAACCGGAGTCCTTCAAAGGTGTATCTCCAAAGAGGAAGGGGGGAATCTCCTGGCTGAAATTCATGCCGGACTCGGTGGGCACCATGCCGCAGCCCGGGCCCTCGTAGGCAAGGCCTTCCGTACAGGATTTTATTGGCCGATGGCCCGGGCAGATGCTCAGAACTTAGTCCAACAATGCGTCGGTTGCCAGCTCTTTGCTAATCAAAGCCACATGCCACCCACCTCCCTCAAAACTATACCCATCACCTGGCCCTTCGCGGTCTAGGGGCTTGACATGGTTGGACCCCTTAAAGGAGGAACCCACAAGCAAAAATACCTATTGGTCATGGTGGATAAATTCACCAAATGGATAGAGGCCAAGCCTGTAAAGACGGCAAAATCCGGACCGGTGATAGACTTCATATCAGGGGTAGTACACCATTACGGCGTCCCCCATAGCATCATCATTGATAACGGCACGAACTTCACGGCCGACGAGGTCAAACTCTGGTGCAAAAACATGGGCATCAAGCTCGACTACGCTTCAGTCTATCACCCCCAAACGAACGGTCAAGTCGAGCAAGCAAACGGTCTAATCATGAGCGGCATTAAACCCAGGCTAGTGCGGTCCCTCAAGGAATCTAACACGCACTGGGTAGAGGAGCTCGACTCCGTACTCTAGGGGCTGCGGACCACGCCGAATCGCACTACCGGATTCACACCATTTTTTATGGTATACGGCGCAGAGGCAATTTTGCCCTGCGACATAATTCATGACTCACCTCGCGTGTGCATGTACGAAGAAAGAGAAGCCGAGCTCGATCGGCAGGACAGCTTGGACGCCTTGTAGGAGGAGCGTGACGTGGCAAAAGCTCGTTCCGCATTCTATCAACAGCAGGCTCGAAGATACCAAAGCAGGGAAGTACGGGCCAAAGCTTACAATGTTGGCGAACTAGTTCTACGCATGCCGGACAAGAAAAAGGACAAACACAAGCCCAAATGGGAGGGTCCCTTCATCATCGACCAAGTACTGACCGGTGGAGCGTACCGTCTGTGAAACGCATCGGATAACCAACTCGAGCCGAACTCATGGAATGCAGCCCGTCTCCGAAGATTCTACGCCTAGCGCCGGATTCCGAGTTCGTCTCCTTCCTCCGTCTATATTTTATACTTTAAGCTGTCTTTTATTTCTCTCCTTCTTCCTCCTTTTTTTCTGAGGCCGTTAAAGGCTCGTTTGCGCATTGTTCGCACACACTTGACGCGCTATCCGCGCTCATTATACCAGGGGGCTTCTCTAACAGAAGCTTATTTATACGGGCTTTATACCCAACACATGTGTCCCACTTCCGCATGTACCTTTTTTCACCATTATATGCATCGATATGACTTAAGTTTTGGCCAAGCTGGGTTGCCTGGCTCCTGTGCTTACCCCTACATTCCCGATTGTTCAGCTAGGTGGTAAAGGGAGCACCTCTGCGATTGTTACCGCCGGGTCAGCCGGAAGTGTACCTCAGACTGGGTGAAGCCGAAAGCTAGCGTTCTTAAGGGAATATTCGGTCGGTGAACTAATAGACGATTTTTTATTTTTTATTTATCTGCCCCGGATGCTTTTACTCGCTTCGCAGTCCGACATGCACTTTAGGGCATGCCTCCCAGGGAAAGGAACCCCTAACGGAACTGTTCTCCCTGGAAGATGTTTCTTGCTAACCATGTAATATAACATAACTAGTTGGGCACTTTTCTGATAAAGCACTCATGACCCCTACGCCTGGTCTCCACACATGCCCCTGTTTTTACATAACCGCGAGGGTATTCGGACACACTCCGGACGATTGGGTCCCGAGGTTGAAGCGAAAAGGTCCGCTACGACAAACGACCTACAATCCGGCTAGAAGGCATTTTACATGTCATTTTAAATTACATAGTAAAATTGACTGATTGTATTCCTCTTCAATGCCATCTAATAGGCTGTCTAGTTTGCAGTCCTGCTAGGAATACTTTGCGGCCAACTCTACTTGTCCGTACGCTAAGCTCACAGGGATCTCCTTGCCGTCGGGCCCCACAGGTCCGACCTCGGCCATGAGGTTTGGGTCCGCCTTCGTGTACCGCGTCTTCACCATGGCCCAGGCCTCCCTGGCGCCTTGACGACAGGCCGATATCTTCCATAGTCGGAAGCGCCGCCGTGCTCCCTGAAGCCTCTCTGCAAGCTCTCCTAGGCCTTCGGGCAGGGAGATAGATGGCCACAAGGCCTGTGCGACGCCTTTCATCACATGCCGAACTCGTTTGTGCAGTAGCAATAGCTCGGGTAGAAGGTCACCCGTAGAACCGGGCATTTCCTCTGCAGGACTACCCGTGAGCATACCTACTGACATAACTCTGTTAGTTGACTTACTTGCAGAACTCTTTTTCAAAGATCGCTCAAGCACTTACTATAAATGCCGCGACGAAGTCGCCGATTCTCCTTCACGGAGTCAGACAGCTGGGCACGAACATCCTTTAGTTCCTCACCCAGCTTGGTGTTGGCATCCTGGAGATTATTTTTCTCTTGCCTCACCCTTGTAAGCACATTCTCGCCGGCCTTCTACCGGCGCAAGAGCTGTTTCTTGTCCGGATCTAGTCCGGCGCCATCTGCAATATTATTGTCAGATTTACACACACGCCGCACTTCACAAACTACTTATCTTTTGAAGCATATATTACCATAGGGGGTCTCTGTGGCTCCCCCTGTAGCGGCTAGTGCGGCCTCAAGTTGGGCCTTGCATTCTTCAAGCTCCTGGGATAGTCGGGTATTCTTTTTTGCAAGATCCTGCATAACAAATGATCCTTAAATCAGTTATTCTAACTATTTTAAGTCTCGGGGGCTACTGGCATATATAACCGTCAAATTTCCTCACCCGTATGTCCTTTACATATTGCTCCGTGGCTCTGGATAGACCATCTTGAGCGGCACGGAGGTGCGCATCTCCCGAATTGAAGGCATTCAATGCCTCTTGGGAGAAACATGCGTCACGAAGAACTGTCCGGCGGTGCCTGTGATTCATGGCACTCTCCACCTCGGAGTTGGTGGCGGACAATTTGTTGGCATCCTCTGTCGGAGGAGCATCCGACGCACGCCTCATGCTCGCCTCTGCTTCTGGACCCGACTTTGGAGCCTGGCTGGCGGAGGCTCGATTGGCAACCTCTCCGGACACAGTCCGGCGAGCGCTCTTTTTCCTGAAAAGAGCACCAACGTTAGTACGCCTTCCAGGAATCTATCCTGGGAATATGGTGATGTGCCATACCGTTGCGGCAGCGTTTCGATCCGGACCGCACTTCTTTTTAGCCTGCGGGGCCGTGCTGCCCCTTGTTGACTAGCTGCCGCGGGCTCGGCCACCTGCCTCGAAGGCACCGCCTGCGAAACACCATGGGTATACGGTGAAAAAAATAAGCATGGATGGGTCATTATCAGAGTATTGGGACCTCGGTCTCGATTACACGTGAGGCTGGAAGTATTCGGGGTGTCGGCCGTAATGGCAGCAAGGCATGCTCGATGCTCGGTTGGTGAAATACCCCATCAACGGCTCCACCAATATGTCCGGATCCTCTTGGGAGGCGGATCGAGGCCGTTCGGATCTGAGGGTTGTGGGCGGGCTGTTTATGTCTTTCACGGCTGGCGCAGTTCCTGCGTCAAAATCACAAAATGAGATACCTAACCATGGGAATACGGATCGGTGTACAAAAAGAAATATCCGCTTACCCGGCTTGAGGATTGTTCATAGAAAATCCGTTCAATGGGTAGCGGAGAAAATCCTCCTCTTCTCCCTTATGCAGTAGCGGACAAGATCTTCACCAGATCGGTGACGATCCGGCCCTCTGACCATCTGGTGGCATCATTCTCCCGTTGAAATCCCACATGGGGTGGCCCCTATCTTTGGGCGGCTGCACCCCTGCATAATACATGTGGCCATGACACGATCATGGTCGATCCGGAATGAGCTAACAATCTTATTCGGCTCATCGGTATAGGGCGTCCCTGTCGTCTTCCCTCACAGGAGCTCGCGAGCACCAACTCAGGTGTTTCTTCAAAGGAGCATTGCTGAACTCCGAGACCCGATCCGAGCAGGATCCGGCAGCGGGGCGTCTTCTATATAAAACCATTCAAGGCCAGTCTTGGATGCCTTCTTCGGGGAGTTCGGATAGATATCCGGTCCAGCGATGTGCCATAGCTCGGCTCCGCCCACTTGATATATTGACCCCTCATGAGAACGGGGTACAAGGCAGAATAATCTCTTGCACAGCGCAAAATGAGCCTCGGCGCCCAAGAACAGTTACAAAGGGCCACGAAGCCCGCGATGTGCAAAATGGAGGCAAAGCGAAGGTGGTGCAGCTGGAGGCCGTAGAACTCCAAGAGCCCCGGAGAAACGGATGAATTGGAAATCCGAGTCCTCTTACTAGATAAGAGACAAAGCATACCCGCTCTCCTTTGGAGGGATCGGGACACTCTCGCTTGCTTTCCGCCCTTATAGGTGGCGAGTCTGCTCGAACCGGAACCATGAAGGCCGGGAAGAAATCCCTTGGTTTGGAGTGTCACTAGCTTATGAGGGACTGAGCATCTCTTCCAATTTCAGGCTGAGGGCCGGGGCGCGAGATTTCTCCTCTGGCGCCCCAGCCCTCACCTGAAATTGGGAGAGATGCTCATCCAAGATAGCGAACTAGTGACACTTCCCTCCATTTTGCACATCGCGGGCTTCGTGGCCCTTTTGAACTGTTCTTGGGTGTCGAGGCTCATTTTGCACTGTGGAAGTATTATTCTGCCTTGTACCCCGTTCTCATGAGGGGTCAATATATCAAGTGGGCGGAGCCGAGCTATGGCGCATCGCCGGGACCGGATATCTATCCAGAACCCGGAAGAAGGCGTCCGAAGACTGGCCTTCGGAATGGTTTTATATAGAAGACGTCCCGCTGCCGGATCCTGTTCGGATCGGTCTCTCGGAGTTCAGCAATGCTTCTTTGAAGAAACGCCCGAGTTGGCGCCCGCGGAGCTCCCAGAGGGAAGACGACAGGGACGTCCTATACCTGATGAGCCGAATAAGATTGTTAGCTCATTCCGGACTGACCATGATCGATGTCATGGCCACATGTATTATGCAGGGGTGCAGCCGCTCCAGTATAGGGGCCACCCCATGTGGGATTTCAACGGGGAGGACGATGCCACCCGTCATGGCCGTAAGGGGCCGGGATCGGTCATTGATCTGGTGAAGATCTTGTCCGCGCTGTACAAGGGAGAAGAGGAGGATTTTCTCCGCGTCAGTCCATTGAACGGATTTTCTATGAACAATCCTCGAAGCTGGGTAAGCGGACATTTCTTTTTTGAACATCCGATCCGTATTCCCACGGTTAGGTATCTCATTTTGTGATTTTGACGCAGGAACTGCGCCAGGCCGTGAAAGACATAAACAACCCGCCCCCGCAACCCGAGGATCCGGAACGGCTCCTCGATCCGGCCTCCCAAGAGGATCCGGACATATTGGTGGAGCTGATTGATGGGGTATTTCACCAACTGAGCGTCGATAATGCCTTGGTTGCCATTACGGCCGATTACCCAGGAATACTTCCAGCCTCACAGGTAACTGAGACCGAGGTCCCAATACTCTGATAATGACCCATCCGTGCTTATTTTTTATCACCGTATACCAATGATGTTTCGCAGAGGGTGCCTTCGAGGCAGGAGGCCGAGTCCGCGGCGGCTAGCCAACAAGGGGTAGTACTGTTGGGGAACGTAGCAGAAATTCAAAATTTTCCTACGTGTCACCAAGATCTATCTATGGAGAAACTAGCAACGAGGGAAGGAGAGTGCATCTACATACCCTTGTAGATCGTTAAGCGGAAGCGTTCAAGTGAACGGGGTTGAAGGAGTCGACTGCCGTGATTCAAATCACCGGAGATCCTAGTGCGAACGGACGGCACCTCCGCGTTCAACACACGTACAGCCCGGTGGCGTCTCCACGCCTTGATCCAGCAAGGAGAGAGGAGAGGTTGAGGAAGACTCCATCCAACAGCAGCATAACGGCATGGTGGTGATGGAGGAGCGTGGCAATCCCGCAGGCTTCGCCAAGCACCAAGGGAGAGGAGGAGGAGGAGGCAGGGGCTGCGCACGGAGAGGAGGCTCTCGTGTGTTATGGGCAGCCCCTGGGCCTCATATATATAGGGAAGGGAGGGCTGCGCCCCTCTAGGGTTTCCACCCCTAGGGGCGGCCAGCCCTAGATGGGATCAAGGGAGGCGGCCAAAGGGGAGGGAGAGGGGCGCCCACTAGATGGGCCTTAGGGCCCATCTGGACTAGGGTTGCCCCTCCCACTTCCCCTTAGCGCTTGGGCCCCTTGTGGGGCGCACCAGCCCCTTGGGGCTGGTTCCTCCACACTTGGCCCACGCAACCTTCCAGGCAGGTGGCCCCACTTGGTGGACCCGGACCCTCCGGTGGTCTCGGTACATTACCGATATCGCCCAAACTTTTCCGGTTACCAAAACAGGACTTCCCATATATAAATATTTACCTCCGGACCATTCCGAACTCCTCGTGACGTCCGGGATCTCATCCGGACTCGAACAACATTCGGTAACCACATACAAGCTTCCTATATAACCCTAGCGCCACCGAACCTTAAGTGTGTAGACCCTACGGGTTCGGAAGACATGCGCATGACCGTGGCGTTCTCCGGTCAATAACCAACAGCGGGATCTGGATACCCATGTTGGCTCCTACATGTTCCACGATGATCTCATCGGATGAACCACGATGTCAAGGACTCAATCAATCCCGTATTCAATTCCCTTTGTCTAGCGGTATTGTACTTGCCCGAGATTCGATCGTCGGTATACCGATACCTTGTTCAATCTCGTTACGGCAAGTCTCTTTACTCGTTCCGTAACACATCATCCCGTGATCAACCCCTTGGTCACATTGTGCACATTATGATGATGTCCTACCGAGTGGGCCCAGAGATACCTCTCCGTTTACGGAGTGACAAATCCCAGCCTCGATCCGTGTCAACCCAATGGTCACTTCGGAGATACCTGTAGTGCACCTTTATAGTCACCCGATTCGTTGTGGACGTTTGATACACCAAAGCACTCCTCACGGTATCCGGAATTGCACGATCTCATGGTCTAAGGAAGAGATACTTGACATTGGAAAAGCTCTAGCAAAACGAACTACACGATCTTGTGCTATGCTTAGGATTGGGTCTTGTCCATCACATCATTCTCCTAATGATGTGATCCGTTATCAATGACATCCAATGTCCATGGTTAGGAAACCATAACCATCTATTGATCAACGAGCTAGCCAATAGAGGCTTGCTAGGGACATGGTGTTGTCTATGTATCCACACATGTATTTGAGTTTCCTATTAATACAATTATAGCATGGATAATAAACGATTATCATGAACAAGGAAATATAATAATAATAACTAATTTATTATTGCCTCTAGGGCATATTTCCAACAAGTACGGCCCCGCAGGCTAAAAGAAGTGCGGTCCGGATCGAAACGCCGCCGCAACGGTATGGCCCGTCACCATATTCCCAAGATTGATTCCTGGAAGGCGCACTAACGCTGGTGCGCTTTTCAGGAAAAAGAGCACTCGCCGGACTGTGTCCGGAGAGGTTGCCAATCGAGCCTCCGCCAGCCAGGCTCCAAAGCCGGGTCTAGAAGCGGAGGTGAGCACGAGGCGTGCGTCGGACGCTCCTCCGACAGAGGATGCCGACAGATTGTCCGCCACCAACTCCGAGATGGAGAGCGCCATGAATCACAGGCGCCGCCGGACAGTTCTTCGTGGCGACATGTTTCTCCCAAGAGGCATTGAATGCCTTCAATTGGAGATGCGCCTCCGTGCCGCTCTAGATGGTCTAGACAGAGCCACGGAGCAGTATGTAAAGGACATACGGGTGAGGAAATTTGACGGTTATATATGCCAGTAGCCCCCGAGACTTAAAATAGTTAGAATAACTGATTTAAGGATCATTTGTTATGCAGGATCTTGCAAAAAAGAATACCCGACTGTCCCAGGAGCTTGAAGAATGCAAGGCCCAACTTGAGGCCGCACTAGCCGCTAAGGGGGAGCCACAGAGACCCCCTCTGGTAATATATGCTTCAAAAGATAAGTAGTTTGTGAAGTGCGGCGTGTGTGTAAATCTGACAATAATATTGCAGATGGCGCCGGACTGGATCCGAACAAGCAACAACTCTTGCGCCGGTTGAAGGCCGGCGAGAATGTGCTTACAAGGGTGAGCCAAGAGAAAAATAATCTCCAGGATGCCAACACCCAGCTGGGTGAGGAACTAAAGGATGTTCGTGCCCAGCTGTCTGACTCCGTGAAGGAGAATCGGCGACTTCGTCGCGGCATTTATAGTAAGTGCTTGAGCGATCTTTGAAAAAGAGTTTTGCGAGTAAGTCAACTAACAGAGTTATGTCAGTAGGTATGCTCACGGGTAGTCCTGCAGAGGAAATGCCCGGTTCTACGGGTGACCTTCTTCCCGAGCTATTGCAACTGCACGAACGAGTTCGACAGGTGATGAAAGGCGTCGCACAGGCCTTGTGGCCATCTATCTCCCTGCCCGAAGGCCTTGGAGAGCTTGCAGAGAAGCTTCAGGGAGCACGGCGGCGCTTCCGACTATGTAAGATATCGGCCTGTCGTCAATGCGCCAGGAGGCACAGGGCCATGGTAAAGACGCGGTACACGGTTATGATCCAAACCACATGGCCGAGGTCGGACTGTGGGGCTGACGGCAAGGAGATCCTGTGAGCTTAGTGTACGGCCAAGTAGAGTTGGCATAAAGTATTCCCAGCAGGACTGCAAACTAGACAGCCTATTAGATGGCATTGAAGAGGAATACAATCAGTCAATTTTACTATGTAATTTAAAATGACATGTAAAATGCCTTCTAGCCGGATTGTAGGTCGCTTTGTCGATAGCGGACCTTTTCGCTTCAACCTCGGGACCCAATTGTCCGAGTGTGTCCGAATACCCTCGCGTTATGTAAAACCGGGGCATGCGTGGAGACCAAAGCGAAGGGGTCATGAGTGCTTTATCGGACAAGTGCCCAACTAGTTATGTTGTATTACATGGTTAGCAAGAAACATCTTCCAGGAGAATAGTTCCGTTAGGGGTTCCTTTCTCGGAGGCATGCCCTAAAGTGCATGTCCGGACTATGGAAAAAGCCGAAAAGCATCCGGGGCAGATAAATGAAAATAAAAATCGTCTTTTAGTTCACCGACCAATATTCCCTTAAGAACGCTAGCTTTCGGCTTCAGCCAGATCGAGGTACACGTCCGGCTGATCCGGCGGTAATAATCGTGAGAGGTGCTCCTTTACCACCTAGCCGAACAATCGGGAACGTGGGGTAAGCACGTGAGCCGAGCAATCCAGCTTGGCCAAAACTTAAGTCATATCGATGCATATAATGGTGAAAAAAAGGTACATGCGGAAGTGGGACACATGTGTTGGGCATAAAGCCCAGATAAATAAGCTTCATTAGAGAAGCCCCAGTATAATGAGCGCGGATAGCGCGTCAAGTGTGTGCGAACAATGCGCAAACGAGCCTTTAACGGCCTCGGAAAAAAAGGAGGAAGAAGGAGAGAAATAAAAGACAGCTTAAAGTATAAAATATAGAAGGAGGAAGGAGACAAACTCGGAATCCGGCGCTAGGCGTAGAATCTTCGGAGACGGGCTGCATTCCATGAGTTCGGCTCGAGTCGGTTATCCGATGCGTTTCGCAGACGGTACGCTCCACCGGTCAGTACTTGGTCGATGATGAAGGGACCCTCCCATTTGGGCTTGTGTTTGTCCTTTTTCTTGTCCGGCAGGTGTAGAACTAGTTCGCCAACATTGTAAGCTTTGGCCCGTACTTCCCTGCTTTGGTATCTTCGAGCCCGCTGTTGATAGAATGCGGAACGAGATTTTGCCACGTCACGCTCCTCCTCCAAGGCGTCCAAGCTGTCCTGCCGATCGAGCTCGGCTTCTCTTTCTTCGTACATGCGCACGCGAGGTGAGTCATGAATTATGTCGCAGGGCAAAATTGCCTCTGTGCCGTATACCATAAAAAATGGTGTGAATCCGGTAGTGCGACTCGGCGTGGTCCGCAGCCCCCAGAGTACGGAGTCGAGCTCCTCTACCCAGTGCGTGTCAGATTCCTTGAGGGACCGCACTAGCCTGGGTTTAATGCCGCTCATGATTAGACCATTTGCTCGCTCGACTTGACCGTTAGTTTGGGGGTGATAGACTGAAGCGTAGTCGAGCTTGATGCCCATGTTTTTGCACCAGAGTTTGACCTCGTCGGCCGTGAAGTTCGTGCCGCTATCGCGATGATGCTATGGGGACGCCTTAACGTGTACTACCCCGATATAAAGTCTATCACCGGTCCGGATTCGCCGCCTTTTCTGTGCTTGGCCTCTATCCATTTGGTGAATTTATCCACCATGACCAATAGGTATTTTTGCTTGTGGGTTCCTCCTTTATGGGGTCCAACCATGTCAAGCCCCCATACCGCAAAGGGCCAGGTGATGGGTATAGTTTTGAGGGCGGTGGGTGGCATGTGGCTTTGATTAGAAAAGAGCTGGCAACCGACGCATCGTTGGACCAAGTCCTGAGCATCTGCCCGGGCCGTCGGCCAATAAAATCCTGTACGGAAGGCCTTGCCTACAAGGGCCCGGGCTGCGACATGGTGCCCACCGAGTCCGGCATGAATTTCAGCCAGGAGATTCCGCCCTTCCTCTTCGGAGATACACCTTTGAAGGACTCCGGTTGTGCTTTTCTTATAAAGCTCTCCCTCATGGACCTTATAGGCTTTAGACCGCCGCACTATGCAGCGGGCCTCGTTTTGGTCTTCGGGAAGCTCCTGCCTAGTTAGGTAGGCTAGGAATGGTTCTGTCCACGGGGCAATGACTGCCATTATTGCGTAATGACGGTGTTATTTCGCATGAACCACCAACTATGTCGGAATGTTCGGTGTGGGGCAGGTGGTTGGGTCCGGTTGTTATTTCCGACTCTCCTTCCATATTACGGATGGCTTGAAAATCCTCTCTAGGAAGATGTTGGGGGGGGACGGCATCGCGCTTTGCGCCAATGCGTTCCAACACGTCCGCTGCCTGGTTGTTATCCCGGGCTATATGGTGAAATTCGAGCCCCTCAAACCGAGCTGACATTTTTAGGACGACATTGCGATAAGCTGCCATTTTCGGATCCTTGGCATCAAAGTCCCCATTTATTTGGGATATCGCGAGGTTTGAATCCCCGCGCACCTCTAGGCTTTAAATGCCCATGGAGACCGCCATCCGGAGACCATGTAAAAGGGCCTCGTATTCGGCTGCGTTGTTGGAGTCCGTGTACATTATTTGAAGTACGTATTGGACTGTATCTCCGGTTGGGGACGTCGAATGACGCCAGCCCCTGTGCCGCCAACATTTTGGAGCCGTCAAGTGCACGATCCAGTTGGAATATGCGCCGTACTCTTTAGGGAGTTCGGCTTCAGTCCATTCAGTGACGAAGTCGGCCAAAACTTGCGACTTAATAGCTCGTCGTGGCTTGTAGGTTGTGTCGAATGGGAGGAGCTCAATGGCCCATTTAGCGATCCGCCCGCTCGTCGTCAGCTGTTGTTTATAATGTCATTAAGAGGTACTTGGAGGCTACTGTTATCGAACACTCTTGAAAGTAGTGTCGCAGCTTCCGGATGCCATGAACACCGCGATGCTATCTTTTGATAATGCGGTACCGTGACTTGCATGGAGTTAGGACAAGGACACGTAGTAAACTGGTTTTGGAGAGGAACTTGTGTCCGTCCGCTTCTCGTTCGACCACGAGCACCGCGCTTACAACTTGATGGGTTGCTGCGATGTATAATAGCATTGGTTCGCCCATGTTGGGTGCGGCCAGGACCGGATTTGTTGCCAATATGGCTTTGATTTCTTCGAGTCTGGCTGTGGCGGCATTCGTCCCACTGTTGTTCGTGCGCCGAGGAGGCGATAAAGGGGTAATGCCTTTTCTCCTAAGCGGGAGATAAAGCGGCTTAGAGCCGCCACGCATCCAGTCAATTTTTGTATTTGTTTGAGGTCTTTGGGGATATCCAATTGTGACAGAGCTCGGATCTTGGCTGGGTTTGCTTCGATTCCTCTACCGGATACAATGAAGCCCAAGAGCTTTCCGGCTGGTACGCCAAAAACGCATTTTTCCGGGTTGAGCTTGATGTCATATGTTCGAAGATTATCGAATGTGAGTCTCAAGTCGTCGACTAGGGTTTCGACATGCTTGGATTTGACGACCACATCGTCTACGTATGCCTCCACTGTTTTGCCGATCTGGTTTGCCAGACATGTCTGAATCATGCGCTGATATGTTGCGCCGGCGTTTTTGTGCCCAAAGGGCATTGTGTTGAAGCAGAATGGGCCATATGGAGTGATGAATGCCGTTGCGGCTTGGTCTGGCTCTGCCATCTTAATTTGGCGATAGCCGGAGTATACTTCGAGGAAACACAATGAATTGTGTCCTGCGGTAGCGTCGATAATTTGATCGATTCGGGGGAGGGGGATGGGATCCTTTGGGCAAGCCTTGTTAAGGTCCTTAAAATCGACACATAGGTGCCAGGATTTGTCCTTCTTTGGTACCATTACCAGGTTTGCTAGCCAGTCCGGATGTTTAATGTCTCTGATGAATCCGGCCTCCAATAGTTTGGCTAGCTCCTCTCCCATGGCCTGTCTCTTGGGTTCGGAGAAACGCCGAAGAGCTTGTTTGACTGGCTTGAATCCTTTTAGGATATTTAGGCTGTGCTCGGCCAGCCGGCGTGGGATTCCTGGCATGTCTGAAGGGTGCCAGGAAAAAATGTCCCAATTTTCACGTAGGAATTCTCGTAGTGCGGCGTCCACATCAGGGTTTAATTGTGCCCCGATGGAGGCCGTTTTTGTAGGGTCCGTTGGATGGACTTGGAATTTGACTATTTCGTCTGCCGGTTTAAAAGAGGTGGACTTGGATCTCTTATCGAGTATCACATCGTCCTTGTTCACCGTGGAGCGCAGCGCAGTGAGTTCCTCTGCCGCTAGGGCTTCGGATAGTGCCTCAAGGGCAAGTGCGGCTGTTTTATGTCCGGGTCACTAGCGAGAGTGATAACTCCGTTGGGTCCGGGCATTTTGAGCTTCATGTACCCGTAATGGGGTATAGCTTGAAAAATTGTGAATGCCTCTCGCCCTAATAGAGCGTGGTATCCGCTGCTGAACGGGGCCACTTGGAATGTGACCTCCTCGGACCTATAATTGTCCGGCGTGCCGAACACCACGTCCAGTGTGATCTTTCCTGTACAGCATGCTTCCCGACTAGGGATTATTCCTCTAAAGTTTGTGCTGCTTTGCTCAATGCGGCTCCAGTCTATTTCCATTTTTCGAAGGGTTTCCTCGTAGATGAGGTTTAATCCGCTGCCGCCGTCCATGAGTACCTTGGTAAGGCGAAAGCCGTCCACCATTGGACCGAGAACCAATGCGGCTGGTGCTCGGGCTGTTCGGATTTTAGGTTCGTTACTGGCGTTAAAGGTAATAGCCGTGTCACTCCATGGATTTATTGTTGCTATCTCGTAGACTTCGCAAGGCTGCGGAGTGTTCGCTTCGCATATTATTTGATGCGAAAGTCTCAAGACTGTTAATACCGTCTTCGGTATTGCTGGGCTGGTGCTCGAGCTAAAAGCTCTTCGCCACTTTTGGCCACCTGCCGTAGTATCCAACATGCTCTAAGGCTATGAGTTGGAGTGGCGCCCTCTGTGCCATGAATTTTGCAGGGTCCATTGAGCCATCCCTCCAAAGACGGTTCCATGCCCTTTGGGGGTTTTTGCTTTTGGTATGTAACCCGGTGCTGGTGATGATGCACCCTTTATTTCGGACTAGGGTCGATTCGGGCCGGATTATCCCAAAATTTGATTTCGGTTTTCCAGGCGCTCTCCATCGCGCAGTACTTTTGTACTATGGACACCAAGTCAGCGAAGCGTGTAATTTCACAACGACTTATGGCATTTAGGATTCCCTTGTCCATGCAATTATTGCGAAGAATGAGATTATGTCCTCCTCGCGGCAATCCTTTATCATGTCCATAACCAGGAGGAATCGCCCAAGAATGATGTACTGCTTCACCGTGCTCTTGCCGGGTTTGGGATAGATCGCTATGTTTGGGTGGGCGGTGGAATTAAATTCAACCCCGTCCGATCTAAGATTCAGGGCCAAGAAGTTTCGAACTTGGAAGCTTGGGTTCTTGGAGGTTGTCCAATGAATCTAGCCCGCTGCCTGACTTTAAGTTCAGGGCTTGAGTGGTGTCCTCCCCTCCGCATGAATCCGGCATGGAGGGGTCAGGAATCCGGACATAGCTAGTCCTTAAGGTAGGAGAAGAGTCGCCGAATTGTTCCTCTACCACAACAACGTGGTGGGTAGCCTGGGGAGAGTTGATCTCTCTCAGATCGGTTTTAGGCCCAATCTGATCGTAGTTTGTAGCGACTCCCAGGGCGGCGATGCGATCCAAGAGCTCATTTAAGGAAGAGAGCTCCATCGGATCTAACTGCTCGGCGAGTTCCGAGTTAACGTGAAGATTGCTTTCGATGACCCGAGAAGTCATCATCGGCGCGGCGGCCGAACTTGCGGTCATAAGAAAACCGCCTAGCTGGAGAGTTTGGCCGGTGGCCAAAGCTCCTTTAGCAACGGTGCCGTCTTTAAAGATGGGATGAGGCATCTTTCCTGACAGCAACAGCACAGAGGAACTCTCAATGAAAGCACCAATGTCGGTGTCAAAACCGGTGGATCTCGGGTAGGGGGTCCCAAACTATGCGTCTAGGCGGATGGTAACAGGAGACAAGGGACACGATGTTTTTACCCAGGTTCGGGCCCTCTCGATGGAGGTAAAACCCTACTCCTTCTTGATTAATATTGATGATATGGGTAGTACAAGAGTGGATCTACCACGAGATCAGAGAGGCTAAACCCTAGAAGCTAGCCTATGGTATGATTGTTCTTTGTCCTACGGACTAAAACCCTCCGGTTTATAGAGACACCAGATAGGGTTAGGGTTACACAGAGTCGGTTACAATGGTAGGAGATCTACATATCCGTATCGCCAAGCTTGCCTTCCACGCCAAGGAAAGTCCCATCTGGACACGGGACGAAGTCTTCAATCTTGTATCTTCATAGTCCAGGAGTCCGGCCAACGGTGATAGTTCGGCTATCCAGACACCCCCTAATCCAGGACTCCCTCACCTACCTATTATGGCATTTCCATAGCCATTCCGAGATATATTGCCATGCAACTTTCCACCGTTCCGTTCATCATCATCATGACATACTTTACTTCTGTCATATTGCCATTGCATGATCATGTAGTTGACATCGTATTTGCGGCAAAGCCACCATGCATTATTTTTCATACATGTCACTCTTGATTCATTGCACCATCCCGGTACACCGCCGGAGGCATTCATATAGAGTCATATCTTGTTCTAGTTTTGAGTTGTAATTCTTGAGTTGTAAATCCATAAAAGTGTGATGATCTTCATTATTAGAGCATTGTCCTAGTGAGGAAAGGATGATGAAGGCTATGATTCCCCCACAAGTCGGGATGATACTTCCGACTTTAAAAAATGGAAAAAAAAGAAAAAAAAGAAAAGGAAAAAAAGAAAGAAAGAAAGAAGAAAAAAAGAAGAAAGAAGAAAATAAAAATGAGAGAAAAGGAGAGAAGGGACAATGCTACTATCTATTTTTCCACACTTGTGCTTCAAAGTAGCACCATGATCTTCATGATAGAGAGTCTCCTATGTTGTCACTTTCATATACTAAGTGGGAATTTTTCATTATAGAACTTGGCTTGTATATTCCTACGATGGGCTTCGTCAAATGCCCTAGGTCTTCGTGAGCAAGCAAGTTGGATGCACACCCACTAGTTTTGTTTTGTTGAGCATTTATTTATAGCTCTAGTGCATCCGTTGCATGGCAAACCCTACTCCTCATGTTGACATCAATTGATGGGCATCTCCATAGCCCATTGATTATCCTCGTCAATGTGACACTTTGTCCTTTTTTGTCTTCTCCACACAATCCCCATCATCATATTCTATCCCACCCATAGTGCTATATCCATGGCTCACGCTCATGTATTGCGTGAAGGTTGAAAAAGTTTGAGATTATTTAAGTATGAAACAATTGCTTGGCCTTTCATCTGGGGTATAGAAGTTGGGAACATCTTTGTATGACGAAAATGAAGCATAGCCTAACTATATGATTATGTAGGGATGAACTTTCTTTTGCCATGTTATTTTGAGAAGACATGATTACTTTGAGTACTATGCTTGAAGTATTACTATTTCTTTTATCAATATGAACTTTTATTTTGTAATCATTTGGATCTGAACATTCATGCCACAATAAAGAAAATTACATTATGAATTATGCTAGGTAGCATTCCACATAAAAAATTCTCTTTTTTATCATTTACGTACTCGAGGACGAGCAGGAATTAAGCTTGGGGATGCTTGATACGTCTCCAACGTATCTATAATTTTTGATTGTTCCATGCTATTATATTACCCCTTTTGGATGTTTATGGGCTTTATTTTACACATTTATATCATTTTGGGACTAACCTACTAACCGGAGGCCCAGCCCATATTGCTGTTTTTTTTTGCCTATTTCAGATTTCAAGAAAAGGAATATCAAACGGAGTCCAAACGGAATGAAACCTTCGGAGCGTGATTTTTGGAACAAACGTGATCCAGAGGACTTGGAGTGCAAGTCAAGAAGCAGCCGAGACCTCCACGAGATAGGAGGCGCGCCCCTGTCTCGTGGGCCCTCGCGCCACCGACGCATTTCTTCTTCCTATATATACCTCGTGCACTCGAAAACATCCAGGGCACCACGAAACACAATTTCCACCGCCGTAACCTTCTGTATCCGCGAGATCCCATCTTGGAGCCTTCGTCGGCACTCTGCCGGAGGGGGAATCAACCATGGAGGGCCTCTACATCAACATCTTTGCCCCTCCGATGAGTTGTGAGTAGTTTACCACAGACCTACAAGTCCATAGTTATTAGCTAGATGGCTTCTTCTCTCTTTTTGGATCTCAATACAATGTTCTCCCCCTCTCTTGTGGAGATCTATTTGATGTAAACTCTTTTTGCGGTGTGTTTGTCGAGATCCGATGAATTGTGGGTTTATGATCAAGTTTACCTATGAATAATATTTGAATCTTCTCTGAATTCTTTTATGTATGATTAAGTTATCTTTGCAAGTCTCTTCGAATTATCAGTTTAGTTTGGCCTACTAGATTGGTCTTTCTTGCCATGGGAGAAGTGCTTAGCTTTGGGTTCAATCTTGCGTGTCCTTACCCAAAGGATGTAAAGGGTTGCAAGGCACGTATTGTATTGTTGCCATCGAGGATAACAAGATGGGGTTTATATCATATTGCATGAGTTTATCCCTCTACATCATGTCATCTTGCTTAATGCGTTACTCGTTCTTATGAACTTAATACTCTAGATGCAGGCAGGAGTCGGTCGATGTGTGGAGTAATAGTAGTAGATGCAGCAGGAGTCGGTCTACTTGTTATGGACGTGATGCCTATATACATGATCATGCCTAGATAATCTCATAACTATGCGCTTTTCTATCAATTGCTCGACAAGAATTTGTTCACCCACCGTAATACTTATGCTATCTTGAGAGAAGCCACTAGTGAAACCTATGGCCCCGGTCTATCTCTTATCATATTTGCTTTCAATCTACTTTTACTTGCATCTTTACTTTTTGCATCTATATCATAAAATACCAAAATATATTTATCTTATCATACTATCTTTATTAGATCTCACTTTACATGAAGTGGCCGTGAAGGGATTGACAACCCTTTATTGCGTTGGTTGCGAGTTCTCGCTTGTTTGTGTAGGTGCGTGGGACTTTTAAGGAGCCTCCTCTTCGGATTGATACCTTGGTTCTCAAAACTGAGGGAAATACTTACGCTACACTTGCTGCATCACCCTCTCCTCTTCGAGGAAAACCAACACAAGCTCAAGACGTAGCAGCCATATGTGGCCCAACGTCACATCGGGCCCATTAACGGCCCATATAAAAACGACGATAATCTAGCCCGACCGAACTTCCGGCCTGTTAAAGGCCCGTGTATTAGGTCGGCGCATTTACGGCCCGTCCAAATTTCGGCCTGTGAAAGATCTGCATTGTAAATGGGCCCAATCTCACTTTCGGTCTTTTAAAGGCCCATGTTTTTTATGGGCTCGAGATATTTACACCTGTAGACGGCCTATTGTTACTGAGGGCCCAAATTATGTTTAGGCCTGTTAAAGGCCCACTATGGGCACATGCCTACCAGAAAAATATGAAATCTTATGCTGATTTAGGCTCAGATATTTTTAGTGGGCTACATGTAAATTTCGGCCCATAATCGTTTTTAGCCCAGTTGGAATGGGCCCGACGAATGTTGGCATGTTGGGCTCCTATGAAGCTTTCGGCCGAATATATTACTAAGATAAACCTACACTATACAAAAATAGCGTCGTAATTATTGCAGCCTTTGGAAGCAACATAAATGCTGTATCACAACAAAAGGCCTGTTGGCATAAAGTTTACAGTCCTTGCAGATAAAAGCACCATCAAATGTATAGAAGCACATGTCATTTGATCTGAGTGCTAATGTTTCAGGCTGTAGAATCTGATGGAGCAGCATGATATTCACCTTTTTTCCGCCATTGCTCTTGAACAACGAAGCGAATGTCTGATAGTCTGGTTTCAAAACCATTCATATCTTGACGACATTTGTCAACCACTATTCTTGTTTCCAAAACGACGTCCATTAGGGATTGGTCTTGTGTTTGGAGCACATATATATATATCACTCTGTCTAGCTGGAAGATTTTGTTCGGTAGGCGATTTGGACGAGGTTACCTTGACAACCAACCCAGAATTACGCAGGAAGGTGCTTTTTGCACTGTTAGTGGAGAGATACTGACGCACTGCAGCAAGAGGTGACATTGTGCCTGTGGTAGCCTCGTCACCTTCAGGTGGTTGTGGCTGTTCAATCATCTTTTCCATAGCTTCCTGAAAGTTTGAACTTGTAGATTAGTGTACCAGATAAGTTACTAATGATATAAAAACAAACAAAGTAGGTTACATGTTTATGCATAACTGATTTTGGTGAACTACTGTAATACATTAACATGTATTGTAGTGCCAACTACATAATAAAATCACTTCCGGAACATATGTCCATGTAGCATGCCTACTGTATTGTCTATTTCCTCACATTCGTTGACATCTAAGGATAAAGTGACATGGTTTAAAGTAGGATGAACATAGTATGACATCATTCATATCATGGGCAAAAAAAATATAAAACAAACAGGCTATTTTATCATTGTGTGCGCATGTGAACATAACAACTAGAATACATATCAAGACCAAAAGAATATCCTTCATCTCTTTTAAACCATGTAAGGTGAAATGATACGTTAAGACAACTGTGTATAAAAGTGAACAGAGTAACTGACATTGGCTGCAAACCAAGTAGTTAAATGAACACATCACAGTACCAATCAGTTCAAAGGAAGGAGGAGTAAGGACTTACAACAGCGGCTTGAACTAGTGTGCTCATGCCCTTCATCTTGCTGGTGTGGCAATCCTTGAAGATTTGCACTGCATTCGGTTCAGGTTCTTTTTGGTCCGCACAGGCTTTCCTCTGTATTTGGAACAAGTCAATATAGATACGATAATATGGCATAGAAAAAAGAAGGAATTAGCAGCTATTTACAAGAGCCTCGCAGTGTGCAATATAGCTACGAGATCCTGTTGTCTGTTGGAATTTCACTTTAGAACGGTTGGTCTTGTTCTTCAAACAGTTAGCCTAGAAGAAGATACACTTGTAAGGCACATACATAAATACAAGTTCAATATGTGGTATGATCAAATACATATAGCCTACGATACTTTGGATCGCACCAGTGTTTAACGAGGGCTGTCCAGTCTTCATCTGTAATATATTCCACTAGAGATGTTTGGGCGATTTCATTGTTAGCCTTGCCTTCAAAGTGAGATTTTCTAAGGTGGTACCGATACTGTCGCAGAGCAGACTGAAAAACATGAGTGCATGCTTGTTTAGTTGCATCATCTTTCGGATCCAACTTGAACCTCATCTGTTGAAAAAAGAATGTGAGTCTTATTAGGAGGAAGCTAGAAAGTATGGGACAGAGCAAGACAATATTACTAATTGCGATGAATAACATTACTTACGGATAAATGGTCAAGGAAGGTGTTAAACTGGGTATTGTCTTTCTCATTCCTGTACTAGATCCACGTTGGGAGGATACATGCATGACACCTAACGGCAACGACTGCCTCTGATACTAACTTGGCTGACTTTGTAGCATCACGTGGCCTTTTTAAACGTGCCTCAAAATGGATCTCCATTCTTCCGCCTTTAGATTTTGTTAATCTGTCAAGAATTATCCCTGATGTCTGTTTCCGCTTGCGTCGTGGTGCTAGTTCAACAACGAATATGGAAAGTGTTAGTGTACATCAAACTGTGAGAGTACATATAAAGGAGCATGCAACTGCAACTTGACTTGGTCAGGTACCGTCTTGGTGTTCATGCTCATGAGGTTCATCTGATCTTGGCAAGTCCTGTTGTGTCAGCAGTGCTTCAGAAGTAGTGTTAGGTGTGAAGGCAGCTTGGGAACTGGCCAGTTCCGAAGGAAACGAACGAGTAACTCGTTGAGATGCTCTTACAGTTGAAGCGGATGCTGCAGCTGGTGGAGCAGGTGATACTGTGTTTGTAGATTTAGCCGGTGGACTTGGACCTTCTAGTGCACTATAAGTACCAGCAGAATCTGGACGGCCGATCCTTTTCCGTTTCACCCGACGAGTAACACCACTCCCTACTATATTATTTTCCTTGCTCTTTTTTGACTTTGCCATGTCAAGCAGTACCCTCAACACAAAAGAATAAAATTGCTCTTCAGAACTCATTGATGCATGCTACAGACAAGCAATACTTTGATGTAAGACAACCGTATGAGGATGGAATATGTAAGGAAAACAGGACGGCATGACATATTCACAGCTACGATGTGTAAACTAAGAAGAAGGATTTTCAAGAAAATAGAAGTGATACAAGCTAGACACCATATGAAAGATGCAACCAATATTACTCTGCCAAGTTAAAAGTGTCTTGTCATAATTGGAAATTCGAAAAATTAGAAGCAGTACAACGTAGAAATCAATGCAAGATGCAACCACTATCAAACTGCCATGTTAAAAGTGTCCAATCATGAGTGACTGATGCGGGATACACAACATCAGTACTTTGATGTAAGAATATGGTATGATAGATAGATGGAGTGTATTCTAGACACAGAATGCCATGTCATATGCACATGTATAACGTATGAACTCAGCAGATGCAATTTAATCAAAATAGAAGAAATACAGACTAGACAACATATGCAACATGAAACCAATTATCACACTATCAACTTAGAGCAAGCACCTGCGATGGAGTATGGGAGATGAACTCATCATGTAGACTTGGGACTTCAACTTCATTAGCAGTAGCAGTGGAAAATCTAGAGAGTCTCTGTTTGCGTCGGTGCGGAGGACCACCAACATCCCCTAACTTACTCTTTTCCTTCTTATTTTCTGATATTGCCTTATGAAGTCAAAACCACAAGAAGATGAATAAAATTAGCTCTGCATAACTGGTTGATGCATGATACAGACGAACACTACTTTGATGTAAGGCAAGCGCATGATAAGAGGATGGAATATATAGAAAAAAAGACAACGTTTCATATTCACACGTACGATAGGAGGATTGGAATATGTATGGCAAAACAGTAGGCATTTCAACAAAATTAGAAGAAATGAAAGCTAGGCACCATATGAACATGCAACCAATATCACTCTATCAGGTAGAAAGTGTCTCGTCGTAAGTGCCATTTCAAGAAATTAGAAGCAGTACAAGCTAGAAGACAATGCAAGATGCAACATACATCACAGTCCCAAGTTAAATGTGTCTTATGGGTAAGTGATCGTTGCAGGTATAAGTTTTAAGCTACGCAGATGAAATTCAACATAATCAGAAGCAATACAAACTAGACATCATACGGAAAACGCAACCACATATATTAGTTCCAAGTTAGAGCAAGCACCTGTGATGGTGGAGTAGGGGAGATGTGCTCATCATGTACACGTATGTTCTAGAAACAGGAATACGTGTCATATTCACAGGCATTATGTGTAAAGTAAGCAAATGCAATTCAACAAAGTTAGAAGCAATACAAGCTACACATCATACGCAACATGAAACCACATATAATAGTACCAAGTTAGAGCAAGCACCTGTGATGGTGGAGTAGGGGAGATGTGCTCATCATCTACACAGCTACGTTAACTGTCTAGCCTTGCGTTGTCTTGTGAATCTTGTTGGGAGGATGGCAGAGTAGAATCTGTAGAGAACCTCCGTTTCAGTTGCTCGGAAGGACCAACATAATCCAATGCCTTGACAATTTCCTTCAGCTTTATTAATTTTGCATTGTGAGGTCAAACCGACAAGAAAAAGGAATATAATTCGCTCTTCAGAACTCCTTCATGCATGATACTGACGAACACTACTCTGATGAAAGGCAAAGTCATGATCCAAGGATGGAATATGTACGAAAAAATGGATGGCTTGACATATTCACACCTATGATGCGGTAACTAAGCAGAAGGCACGTCAACAAATTAGAAGCACTGCAAACTAGACACCATATGAAAGGTGCAATCAATATCACTCTGCCAAGTTAAAACTGTCTCGTCATAGGTGGCGTTCATCAAACTAGAAGCAATACATGCTAGAAATCATATTCAATATGCAAACCAATATCACACTTCCAACTTAAAGGTGTTCCATCATAAGTAACTGATGCAGGATACACAAGAAGAGTAGTTTCATGTAGAACATGGTTTGATAGACAGATATAGTATGTACCAAAAACAGGAAAGCGTGTCATATTCACACGTGTCATGTGTAAGCTAAGAAGATGCAGTTTACTCTAATTAGGACAAATACAAGCTAGACACCATGTGCAACATGCAACCAGATATCACACTGCCAAGTTAGAGCAAGCACCTTGGATGGTGGAGTAGGGGAGCGGAGACTTGGACCTTGTAATGCACTATCAGTACAAGGAGAATCGGTACAGATGCTCTGTTTACGTTGCTGCAGAGGACCACCATCATCGCCTTCCTAACTCTTTCCTTCCTCTTTCTTGATTTTGCCTAGTCAAGTCCAACCCACAAGAAAAAGGAATAAAATTTGCTCTTCAGAACTCATTGATGCATGATACTGTCGAACACTAATCTGATGAAAGGCAAAGTCATGATACGAGGATGGAATATGTACGAAAAATTGGACGGCTTGACATATTCACACCTATGATGTGGTAACTAAGCAGAAGGCACTTCAACAAATTAGAATCACTGCAAACTAGACACCATATGAAAGGTCCAATCAATATCACTCTGCCAAGTTAAAACTGTCTCGTCATAGGTGGCGTTCATCAAACTAGAAGCAATACATGCTAGAAATCATATTCAAGATGCAAACCAATATCACACTGCCAACTTAAAGGTGTTCCATCATAAGTGACTGATGCAGGATACACAAGAAGAGTAGTTTCATGTAAGAACATGGTGTGATAGATGACATCTGATGTACCAAAAACAGGAAAGCGTGTCATATTCACATGTATCATGTGTAAGCTAAGCAGATGCAGTTTACACTAATTAGGAGCAATACAAGCTAGACACCATAAGCAACATGCAACCAGATATCGCACTACCAAGTTAGAGCAAGCACCTTGGATGGTGCAGTAGGGGAGCGAAGACTTGGACCTTGTAATGCACTATCAGTACAAGGAGAATCGGTACAAATGCTCCGTTTACGTTGCTGCAGAGGACCACCATCATCGCCTTCCTTACTCTTTTCCTTCCTCTTTCTTGATTTTGCCTTGTCAAGTCAAACCCACAAGAAAAAGGAATAAAATTTGCTCTTCAGAACTCATTGATGCATGATACTAACAAACACTACTATGATGAAAGGCAAAGTCATGATACGAGGATGGAATATGTACAAAAAAATGGATGGCCTGACATATTCACACCTATGATGTGGTAACTAAGCAGAAAGCACTTCAATAAATTAGAAGCACTGCAAACTAGACACCATATGAAAGGTGCAATCAATATTACTCTGCCAAGTTAAAACTGTCTCGTCATAGGCGGCGTTCATCAAACTAGAAGCAACACATGCTAGAAATCATATTCAAGACACAAACCAATATCACACTGCCAACTTAAAGGTGTTCCATCATAAGTGACTGATGCAGGATACACAAGAAGAGTAGTTTCATGTAAGAACATGGTGTGATAGACAGATATAGTATGTACCAAAAACAGGAAAGCGTGTCATATTCACACGTATCATGTGTAAGCTAAGCAGATGCAGTTTACACTAATTAGGAGCAATACAAGATAGACACCATATGCAACATGCAACCAGATATCACACTGCCAAGTTAGAGCAAGCACCTTGGATGGTGCACTAGGGGAGCGGAGACTTGGACCTTGTAATGCACTATCAGTACAAGGAGAATCGGTACAGATGCTCCATTTATGTTGCTGCAGAGGACCACCATCATCGCCTTCCTTACTCTTTTCCTAAGTCAAACCCAAAAGAAAAAGGAATAAAATTTGCTCTTCAGAACTCATTGATGCATGGTACTAATGAACACTACTTTCATGTAAGGCAGCCGCATGATAGGAGGATGGAATATGTATGAAAAACAGGACGGCATGACATATTGACATGTATGATGTATAAAGTGTAAACTAAGCACAAGGTGCTTGAACTTGTTAGAAGCAATGCAAGCTAGAAACCATATGAAAGATGAAACCAATATCACTCTGCCAAATTAAAAGGGTGCCCTAACAAATGTATTTGACCAAATTAGAAGCAATATATGGCAACAAGCTAGAAATAATATGCAATATGCAACGAATAAAGGTGACTCATCGTAAGTGATTGATGCAGGATACAGAAGAGAGGTAGTTTCATGTAAGAACAAGGTTAACACATAGATGTAGTGTGTACAAAAAATAGGAAGGCATGTCATATTCACAGGTATAATGTGTAAACTAAGCAGATGCAATTTGCCCTAATTAGAAGCATTACAAGCTAGACACCGTATGCAACATGCAACCACATATCACACTGCGAAGTTAGAGCAAGCACCTGTGATGGTGGTGTGGGGGAATTGCGGTCATCAACTAGAGAGCTACATTGACTATCTTCATTTAGCCTTGTTGTTTCTTGAGAATCATGTGGGGGAGGATGACACTGCACTCTTTAAACGAGTATGGCGTCTAATAGTAACCCACCCGGGTGACTGTCTCATCATAAGTGATTGACGTGGGATACAAAAGAGCATTAGTTTGATGTATGAACATGGTTAATAGACATATGTAGTATGTATCAAAAACAGGAAGGCTGGGCAGTCCCGGCTTGATCATCTCCGGCGGCAGCCGGCCCAGTCGGGCGCGGCTCGTTGCTGGAGGCGCGGTTGAGCTGAGGCTGGTCGCCCGCTCCGTCTTCTGGCGCCTCCGTCTCACCTCCGTCCTCCGCCTCGCCTTCCTCCTCGGCGCTAGAGCTGATCATCTCCGCCGAGTCCTCGTCATAATCCGGGTTCATCCCGAACCACTCCGGCGGCGCCTCCCCGCCGTCCTCAGCCCGCTCAGGGACGAAGACGCTGGTGTCCGTGTAGTCGGCGATCGCCACCGCACGCTCGACGAGGGCGTCTTCCGCAGCCAGCAGCTCCGCCTGGGCCTCTGACCAGAACGCAACCAACCGGTCCAGATCCAGCCCTGGATACCACGCCTTGACGAATTCCAAGGCCCGACGCGCTCCAGCCCGGGCCGAGGAACCCTTCCAGGCCTCAAGACGGCCAGCCGCGACCTCCAGCCAGTCGGCAGTCCGACTGGGAGTGCGCAGAACCGGCATGTCTGGCCATAGGGCAGCGATCGCCTGGGCGCCGACACGTTGAAGCCGGCGCAGCATCCGATGGGCCGGCCGCAGATGAGCCTCGATGCTCAGAAGCTGCTCGTCAAGGGTCCGGGGGGCGTTGGCAGCAATCTCCGCACCATTTGCCCTCCGCGCCTCGCGATCAGCCTCGATGGCTTGATTGGCCGCCTGCGTGTGGCTGGGGAAGAAGTCTGCCACGACGAAAAAGAAGCAAGTCAAAAAACCAGGAGTCAGCCCGACCTATAGTCAGCGGCTCAAAGAAGGAAAGTAAAGAAACTCACCATCGACAATGTCCTCAATTTCATGGAAGCCGGAGGTCAGCTGTGCCTCCTTGTCGGTCCAGGAGGAGCGCTCGCTTTTGAACTCGGCCAGGAGAGCAACCTCTTTCTCCTCCGCCTCATCCTGCGCCTTCTTAAGTAGCTCCCTTTGCTCCGCCAGCTACGTAGCTAACAGGTCGCGCTCTGCGGCGAGCTTGTTGCACTCCTCCCCCTTGGCACGCAAGGCGGTGTTGGCTTCGCCCAGCTGCCGTCGGAGAGTGGCATTGGCCTCGGAAGAATAAAAAGAAAAAGGACGTTAAGTCGTCAACTAAGAAGGTCGCTGGGAAGATCCGCCCGACCGCCAGCAGCGGCCCAATCTCGGGACTACAGCCAGCAGGTGCGCTTGCGCTGCCTGAAGAAGAAAGAAGACTCACCCCTCCTCGACAAGTCGGCGGTCCGCTGCCCAGCTCCTCAACATTGCGGTTGAAGGCGGTGACACGGGGTTGTGATACTCCCGTGATAAGCATTTCGCACAAAGGTAAATATTTGAAATTGCCAGATAGAGTTCGAGCCGCTTTGCTCGCAGCCGCCTGAACTAGGGGATCTGCACCTGGGTGCATTTGGCCTTCCACGAGAAGAACAAGAAAAAACTCAAAGAAGAAAACATAGCCGAACGGCGTTTCGCGACGCCAGGTGCGCGTTGGTGCAGTTCTAGATAGCGTCGCCCTCGGCTCGCAGCTTCGCTTGAACGCCCGTCGAGCGCTGGTTCAGCGGGCCTATGCCGCCTCGCACCCACCTAACGGCACGGCGCTTGTCGCCGACGTCTGGATGGCGAAGCTGGCGGCGCCCGGTCTGGCGGGCGTGGCGCGAAGTCGCCTTCTCAAGACGGCGGCGCGCTGGCGAGGCGACTTGAAGGAGCAGCTTCGCTACGGCCTCGTCTTTAGTCGGCGGTACCGGCGGGTCCGCCTGCTGTTTACCTCGCGCGCTCCCAGACGGCGGCGGAGGCGGCGGTGGCGGCACGGCCGTGCCCGACATGGAGGCCTCGCCGCCTTCCTTCTTCATGATGGGGAACGCGCTGCCGGCTCCCTCCGTCTGCCCCGTGAACTCTGGCGGCGGCGGCGCGGAGCTCAGCGGGGTGACAAGCAACGCAGATTGGAGGCGCGCGGCCTCCTCGGCCCGCCGCTTTGCCGCGACGGCGGCTTCGGCCTCATCCAGCTTCCTCTGGGCGAAAGCCGCAACCTTATCGGCCTCCGCCTTCTCCAGGCGGGCGGCTTCTTCCTCGTCGCGCTTCTCCTGCGCGTTCCGCTTTGTCGCCTCCCGGAGGTCGGCGGCGGGGTCAATCCGCCGAGTATTGGCGGACGTCTCTGCCGACCCCATGACGGAGGCGGCGGCGACCCTCTCTAAAGTAAGGGGAGCCCTGATGCGAAGAAGACATTTAAAAGATTTGGACAAGATTCACCAGAAGAAAACAAGACAAAAGCAGAAGCACTTACGTGGAGACCAGTGGCGGCTTTTTCACTTCCTTGCGGAAGAGGTTAGCCTTTGCGACCACCTCTTCCCGCTTGGCCGCGGCGGTCGTCCCCTTAAACTTCTTTGACCGGCCGCCAAGCAAGCTCGGCCCGGCCCAACGCTTCTTCGCGCCGCCTCGACCACCCAAGCCGACGGAGGAACTCGCGCCCGGCTGGCCGACCTTCGGTTGGCGTCATGGGACGACTTCCCCCTTGCCGTCATCTTCAGGCCAGTCGGCGAAGGTAGCCGAGGGCCTGAAGTCGTCAGCCCCTCCTCCTCCTCCTTCGCGCCGGCTCTCATCACCGCCGCCCCAAGTCAGGGTCGCCGGCGTCGCTCTCCGCCCGGTCGGGGACGAACTCACGGGCCGGCCCCGTGGTGCCGGCTGAGGGCTGCATGAGGGGGTTCTAACTCGAAAAAGCCAAAAAAGATCAGAGGTCGGATTCGGCTGAAAAAGATAACAGAAGAGGAAGAGAGACGACTTACCATAGGCGGGGGGTTGGCGCGTGAGTACGACTCCTTGCCGAACTGCCAATCCGCCGTGATATTACAGTTCGCCATGTAGTTCACCGTGTCTGCCACCTCCGCGTGGGGCATGTCCTTGGAGCACAATCATTGTCTCGGTGGCGCTCATCTGACAGATCAGATGAGGTCGGCCTTGGAGCGGAAGGACTCGGCGCGCCATGAAGGCGGCCAGCAGGTCGGCCCCGGTCAAGCCTTCCGACTGCGTCAGCACTCGGAGTCGCGCGACGGCGGCGGCGCCAGCAGGAGTCAGCGTCCTGGCCCGGTGGGACTAGCTGGGGAGCCTCCCGCCAAGAGCCCGGCTTCAGAAGGCGAGATTGACCCAAAGGCCTACGGGCGACGTTCTTCACATAGAAGTAGGATCGCTGCCACATCTTCACCGACTTGATCAGCGGAATGGTGGGAAACGGGTTGTCGGCCATCGCTCTCCGCATCGCGGTGAAGGTGCCACACAAAGCCGGCACGCCGGCGACGTGCGTGCCGAGTTTGGACTGTAAGAATTCCCCCCACAGCTCGATGGTGGGGAGAACACCGAGGAAGCCTTCACACAAGGCGGCGAAGGCAGCCAGCAGCACCACCGTACTCGGAGTGAGGTGGTGCGGCTGCAGCCCGTGGAACTCCAAGAAGGCGCGGAAGAAGCCGCTCGCCGGCAGCCCTAGGCCGCGCATGAGGTGCGAGCGGAATACGACCCGCTCGCCCTCCTCCGGCGCCGGCGTTATTTCACCCGCCGGCGCGGCGCGGGTCCGCACTAGGCTCTTGCCGGGGAGGCGGCGCGTCTGGCGGAGGAATTCGATGTGGTCGTCGTCCACCTCGGAGCCGTCCCACACGCCGGAGCGTGCGGCGGGAGGTGCAGCGGCGGAGGAAGAGCTCATCGCCGCGGCGTGGCGTGGTTCGGCGCGGCGGCGGCAAGAGGAAGAAGAAGCAAGAGGAAGCTGGGGAAGCAGGGAGATGGTGCGCGTGCTTCGCCGCCCCCCTCCTCCCGCCTACTTATAGGCTCATGGGCTGAGAAGCCGATGTGGCGGGCGTGGGATTAACTGCGCCCAGGACCCCACACCCCCCATGATTTAACCCATGAAGTTACTGCGCGCAGTAACAACGTGGGAACCCCAACCGCCCGCACGGCCACAACTGATCCGTTCGCGTTCCGAGACGCGGTAGTGGCGGGTCCCGCCTGACGGCTTGTCTCGTCACGCACGTGGGTGGGCAGACTGACCCTGCCGCATGGCGTCACGCGACGTGCCCGCAACGGGCAGCTGCCTGGAAGCTTATCAGGCATGCTGCCTGGATCCCACTACGACTTTCAAACCATTTAAGGAGCAAGACGGCCTCCTGCAAGTCCGACTCCATCTAGTCGGCCTAGAGGAAGATGGCGAGCAAGACCCAGATTCTTTCACCAGAGGGATGAAACTGTTGAGGCTCCTCGACGTGTTGCGCTCAGCGCCTCACCAGCTTCGGGGACTATTGTCGGAGTAATGGGCCACGGGTAGGCAAACCCGAGCCCCCGGACCTTTCAAGACATCGGGGCAGGCTGCGCCCCTCAAGACCCCAAGACGAAGAGCCGCCGACCGCCCCTCACGACCGAGTCCCAGAGACGGCTTCGAGATAAGCTGACTCCCAACTGGCGGCTTCCAGAGAAGCCGGCTATGGGGAGTAGGCCCGCGACTCCCCCCACCTCCTGCCTACGCAACTACGGACGGGATGGGGTGCGGCCGCCGCGCGGCCCATCCCTGTCCCGTTCATGAAGGACATGCATGGCCCCAGTGCGCCGTACCGACGGAGATCTCCATCCGGCGCGGCACTGTTGCCATACCGGCCCTGACATCAGCCCCAAGGGCGGCGCCCTGAGCCCACGACGGCCTGTCTGTACGACCCAGAGACGGCGGGACCCGCCTGTCGGCGGGGATGCAGAAGACGGCGAGAGCGCCACAAGCCGGATCCGTTGGGAGTCGGCCCCCAGGAGTCGGCCGGCCCCTCCCACGGGCCCCGCACGCCATTAACCAGACGAGACAGGGAGTGGCAACAGTGATCGCCCGTCAGGCGGCGGCACTGTTGCAATGACCCCATGACCAAGCCAGCGTCATTAGAGGGGCCGCTACAGTAATCCGCAGCCGGCAAGTCCCGCCCGCGGCGGACAAGGCCTGTCGGCCCCATGCTGGGCCCGTCGGCGGGGCCCACTAGTCGGCGGGCCCCAGTAGTCGGCGGAGAAGACGACGACTTTAGAGACAGACGGCTGGGACCTGCGCCCAGCCAGATTATGATTGTACCCCCGGGGGGTAGGCCTATATAAACCCCCCGGGGCACCCATGCAAGAGGTTGGACCCTAGTAGTTTTAGACACACATAGAGGGAAGAGAAGAGCTAGCCGTGCCCTTCTCCTTCCTCACCCCGAACAGCTCAAGGAGCAACCTTGTACCCACTTTGCCATAGTGATCATGCGGATACCCCGCAGAGCAGCAGTAGGGGTATTATCTCCATGGAGAGCCGTGAAGCTGGGTAAGATCCGCCGGCGTGCATGCCTTCGCCTCATCCCGTTTCCAGGCACCGGCGACGTTCAATCGCCCCCACCATGATAAGCCATCCTTTGGCATATGTCGCACCCAACCCCCGACACAGCTCCTGCGCCCCACACCCCTATGATAGACACCGATGCGCCGCTTCCCCGGCGAACAGGCGGACTAGGTGCTCCGCGCGCCTAAGCAGGTGCTACTTCTTTTAATTGCGGTTCGACTGACCCTGAATTGAAATCCAGGCGGGCTACTGACCTCTAGCAAAGGTGAAATAGTAAAGGAGGAAACCTTGTGCATTTAGTATCACAAAGAAGATGCAGTAAGAAGCGCTCAACTAGTTTCTTTCGTGGGATGAATACGGTGTGAGCAGAGACGTAAGGTTTGCACGAATAAGGGAAGAGGAGTGCCTCTTTCTGCTGGCAGTGCTGTGTCCTCCTTCTGTTTTTCCAACGATCTTCTTGTGGTTCGCCAAAAACGAGAAGTTGTGGAGGAAGGAGCAGCCTTGGACTAACCCATGGCCAAATTGTTGAGTATGGTGTGGTGGCCGTCTGTCGGCCGCGGGAACAACTCCGGTGCGGTGGACGATTGCGACAGTGGAGCGGCATCAGTGAGGCGCAGGACGGCGTGGTCGGAGTGGTTCTGGTACGACGCACATCGGTGTCGGTGTCGTGGAGGCAACTCTACCTCGGCTTCAGCTGCTAAGTCCTTGAGGGCGTTGTGGTTGTGGTTGCATTGGACGACGGCGTTGGGGTACCGGCTCCGGCGTGATGGAGGAGGGCGGCGGTGGATTGGGCGCTATGGGGTGGAGGACGGAGGAGGATGGGGTTTCGCGGCTGGTGGAGAGGGCGTTTTGGCGCCCACGGAGTATGAATGGGGAAACGGAGGGAGGCGGGGAACTAAGGGGGACAATGTTTGGTTTGGGACACGCTTGTTTGAAATTTGGGAAAGTTGCAAACTTTGCCCCATCTAAAATTCGGACATATTGCGGGTTGGGGGTAGGACAAGAATCTCAGTGTCCCAAATGTGGGCGGATAGATTTGACCGAGCGCATGGTGTTTAGGCGCCCACGGCGTATGAATGCTTCTCGGAGGCGGTTGAGCCTGGCATCTTGGTGAAGTTACAAACCTACCCCAGTTTAGACCATTGGACATCTGGCCGATAGGCTACACGGGCCAGAGTCAGGACAGTAATTTGCTACCACCAAACATTAGTCTCACGCAGTTTCGGGTGACCAGAGGCCTATTAGGCACTTCGTTCAATATTTGGGAGCAAAAGCATTAACGTTTTCGGTTCTCTTGAATTGAACATTCAGGATTTGTCAAACTTCACAAATCATTACTCTTGAAAATCCTAAAGCTACGATTATTTTGGAATGGAGGTGGTACATTTGAATATACATTGTACACGAGTATATATTAAAAAATATGCAACTTACCTCAGCTGATGCATGGTTCCAGATATAATCTCCTTGGTTGCAAAAAAAATTTAGACATGCGTATGAATATATATAGCATGTTCAAACACACAACAAAGATTGATGCCCCCTTTTACATCTGATTTACAAATGCCATTATCTCGGGTTCAAATAGATGAATGCACTTCCTATGAATTCTAATCTTCGAAACCCCCTTTATGTTGAAGTCGACATGTATTCTATTTCATAGCTAGCAATTTGGAAGGTATCCATACAAGTGACAAATGTATAAAGTGCTTCACACTAACAACATGGAGTGCACTAATTAATGTTTATATATGAATTGCTAAAGCATTCATTGCCTGTATTTCAAACCGCTCTCACTCTATGGATCGATAATATGAAATAAACACATGCACATGCTAGAATTCAATAGAGTATGGGTGTATGATAGACCGATTTTCGTCCATACACAATTTGCAAAATTCATGATCTCATCCAAAAATAATAATGTCATTTATATTTTAATTTAATGCGTAGAACCTCCTTTTACACGTAGATGCACTATGCCTCGGCCCGTTCTCACAAACGCACTATATATCTCTCTATCTACCGCATAAGTGCACACACTTTGTATGCATCAGCATTTCTCTTTCACACATGCTCACAATCTCTCTCGGGGTGTCGGGGAGTCTCACACACATGCTCTCTCTGTATCTCTCGCTCTCTCTCTCTCTCTCTCTCTCTCTCTCTCTCTTTCTGACTACTATGTACCAATCTTTTCACTAATCTCAGTTGGAAAACACTATTTCTCTCACATGCATATATACACACACGCACGGTCTCTACTAGCGCTCTATATGCACATATATGTGCCTACGTGTCTCCTGCACGCACATTATCTTTAGGCCTCTCTACTTTTACATTGCCCCCCAGCACACACCTCTCTTAGTAGTTGGCAGCTATGATTCGATCATATCATTGATAGGATATCCCTGACTGTTAGGCTGGATGGTAATACGAGGCAAAGTTTTACCCTAGTTCGGACCCTTGCAGTTGAGGAAAAAGCCTACTCCTGGTACTGTATATTAGTGAAAGGGGTGTGTACAAAGTACACATAAATACCAGTCATTGTGCATGTGTGCATACTATCGATGAACTAGCCCCCAAGCTTCTATAACATACTGGGGGCCTAGGTTTACAAATCACATATAGTCGGCTTATCACCAGTGGGGATAGAGTCCTCCGCGACTCTGGTAGCTAGCTTCGTGTTGTACGCCGAGTCCTCCACATGGGTTTTCGTATAACGCGTCTCGATCCAACCTATGTGGTGCAGGATGGAACCAACCCATGAGTCCTCATGTTGACCCACCAAAACTAGAAATGATGTGCCCACCACATCACAAACGCAATCGGCCACTAAGAAAATAAGCATATACAATAGTACAATGTTATACATGAAAAATATTTGTTCTGCATTGTGAATGTTTATATATTCTCCTAAAATATTAGTCACGGGAAAGAGAAATGAAGGGCATATCTCTCCTTGTCTCCACCGGACATCCCCTCTTTCTACACCACTTTCACGTACGCACACAAACTATCTCTCGGCCCTCTAAAAGTATGCATGCCCACGACACATTCACACATGACGGTCACTGTATTTCAAGATAAAGAACTATATAGTCATTGGAGTTCAGAATATGCTCATTACGGTCACCGTATACATTCTTGTGGTGATCATACGGTATCTAGCTCATGATACGTCTCCGTATTTTCTTGATGACATTGATGGACTTTGCATTTGATGTGTGCTCCGTGTTTTGTTGACGACACTTACGGTCATTGTATTTGAAGCGAAAGCACGATATGGTCACTGGACTTCAGAATAAGTTCATCACGGTCACCACATACATTTTGTTGTGCGAACCAACATGTGGTTGGATGGTTAGGAGGACAGTGGTTTCTCGAGCCCACCAGGGTTAAAGTCCCGGTGCTCGCATTTATCCTGGGTTAATTTCAGTATTTTCCGGCAATGTGTGTTCGATGGGAGGAGACGTTCCACTCGACTACGAGGCACCTATGGTGACTTCGTAAAATCTCAAGATCATATGCTGGCCCACTCTCTCGAAGGTGCTCATAGGGGTAGGGTCTGCGTGTGTGCGCTTATAGCGGTGAGTGCTTGCGCGATATATGAGCTCCTTATGTCAGATTGTGTTCAAAAATACATGTCATGATTATACGGTCACTGGCTCACCCGTACAACTCCGTATTTTGTTGATGACACAATCAATTGACCAGTCAAACGTTCCACATGGCGCAACTAGTGTTGCACCATCGGGGCGCGTAACCGTGGGGCCCACCTGTCAGCCCGTATATGCATATGGTCACTGGCTCACCATACAGCTCCGTAATTTGTTGATGACACGATCAATTGACCAGTCAAACGGTCCACATTCAGCAGCGCACATTATCATAGGGCCCACCCGTCAGCGCGTATATGAAGGAAAAAAATGGTAATAAATTAGTGGTCGGTGGGTACTCGAAGTCGTGAGACCTCTGGTTGGCAGTCGCCGGCGGTGGGGGCGGGGGGAGGGGGCGTTGATTGGGCGGTGGGGTGGGATCGCCGGAGAAAAAGCTCGGCGTGGGGGGGCCTAGAGGGATGGCCGGTGCGGCGGCGAATCGGCAGTGAGGAGTGGTTTCGGGACGGGTGGGGCGGCATGGCGGCGCGGGCCGGCCGTGGGCGGCGGGGGCCGGCGGTTCGACCGGTGGTGGCTAGCGGCTCAGGGGGGTGGAGTTTGATGATAAACTGCAGGCCCTTGATTTCGTATCCACTGGCTGGAAAATCTAATGACCAGAGATGAAAAAGTCAGTCGACTGATGTAACGCCCCAGATTCGATGCGCCAGGTGTTTGCCAGTTATTCGCCGTCGTTGCCATGTCATTTGCTTGCGTGTTGCACTTTGCCACGTCATCTTATGCATTTCATATCATGTCATCATGTGCATCTCATTTCGCATTCGTGTTCGTCTCATGCATCCGAGCATTTTCCCCGTTGTCCGTTTTGCAATCCGGCACTCCTATGTCACCCGACGCCCCCTTTTTCCTCTTTTCGTGTGCGGATGTTAAACGGTCTCGGAATGGACCGAGGTTTGTCAAGCGGCCTTGGTATAGCACCGGTAGACCGCCTGTCAAGTTTCGTGCCATTTGGAGGTCGTTTGATACTCCAACGGTTAACCGGGTAACCGTAAAGGCCTCTTTTGTGTGCAGCCCAACACCCCTTCCAAAGTGTCCCAAAACCCATCCTAACCCCCTCCATGCTCTCCGCCGTTCGATCACGATCGTGTGGGCGAAAACTACACCCCATTTGGACTCTCCTAGCTCCTTCTACCTATAAATACACCTTCCCCTCCAAAATTTGCGGACATGTCCGCCGCACCGCCCCTCAGCGAATCACGTCGCGCCACCTGCCGCCCGCGCCTCCCCTCCAAAGGCGCTGCCCGCTGAGCCAGCATGTGCCGCCGTGGGCCGGAGCAGGCCCGACCCGCCGCTCCCGCCGCCTCGGCGCCGCCATCTGCCGCAGGTGCCCGTCGCCGAAGCGCTGGCCTCCTCCATGAGCACCGACCCGCCCTTTGCTCGCCGTGCGCTGCCGCCTCCGGCGCCGTCCGCCGCCCGGCTCGCCAACTCCGGCGACCGGATCTGCCCGGGTCCGGCCGCTCCCTCGCCGGACTCGCCTCCTCTGCTCCCGTGCCCCTCTCCGGCTTCCTCCTCGCCGCCTCACCTCGGCGAAGGAGCTCGCCGGAGTTCCTCTCCGGCCGGATCCGGCGAAGTGGGATCAGATCCACCAGCGCACCTAACCAAACGGCGTCCCCGGATCCCTCCGTCCTGTCCCGCGTTGACTTTTCGCGGAGGTGATTTTTCCACTAAGTCCCGAGATTATTTACATTATCATGCCATGTTCACCGCATCATAACTCCTCGCATACTGCTCCGTTTTGCGTGCATGATATATCTAAATGTTCATCTTGTTGTGATCTTTATTTCATTCCATTGCACCATGTTCATTTGAGTCTATATTGATGCCTGAATCATCGTTGCAAGAGTGCTATGTGATGTTAATCTGCTGAAACTGTTATAACTTGCTCATTTGTCATTTTTGCCATGATTGATGTGTGCATCCTATGGGGTTGATGTCTACATGTGTTTTGATCTACATCATGTCATATTTATAGGGGTGCCATCCATGTATTTTTGTGAGTTGTGTAATGAGTGCATCAAGCTTGTTAAGTAGGGTACTTGCTGTTGCTGTTTTGCTAGGATGTTTCTGTTATATTTTGTTGCCATGAAAACCTGCTGCTACAAGTCATTCTATGCATAATCTGGAGATGTTCACTAAGGATATTTTGTTATACATGTCATGTTATATCCATCCATGCCCCTGGTTGCATTTATAGCTTGCTGTAGATTGTTCATATCTTGATCCAAACTTGCTAAATGATGTTTCTGTCAGCCTGTTTACATTAAGTTCAATGTTTCCATGATTGTTGTTAGTTATCCATGCACCTTATGAACTTTCTCTTGACATTCTTTGTTTCACAAACATGTTTTCTTACTGTTGGTTGCCTTTCCATGCCATTTATTGCTTTGTGGTGAGTGGTTCAAGCTCACCAACATGCCTACTTATCGTTGTTCCTGCCATGTATGAATCTGTCATATAACTTTCTATGTTTACATGGGTGCCATCATATCTTCTGATCCTTTTTGGATCATGGTCAGTAAAGGACATTTGTTCTATGCATTTGTTAGTATCATTACATGCCTTTTTTTGCCATCTTAAGTTCCTGTAACATGTTGTTTGATAGCTCTAAACTTGGTAACCTGATGTTATTTCTGCTAAGCCTGAAACTGTTACTATTTGCAATCTTGCCATGTCATTTTGAGCATGTTCTAGTGATTTATGGAGATAGCTCAGTGTTCATGTTTTGTCATGATTTACCTGTACATCATGCCCATGTCTTTTTTTACCATGTTAAGATGCTGTAGCTTGTTGTTTAGGTGCTTGCAATATGCCTAGTTGCTATTTTGGACAGATTGTTGCTATAACTTGTTTCATGTGTATGTGTTGAACCGTTGCTCCGTATTGAGTGTGCTCTATATGAAACTTGCTTGATTTTGCATGTAGTTTCATATTATCATGTTGCATCCTTGTTTTGAGGTGTTTGCTTGATGTTTGTATGCATTTTGCATCAATGCCATGTTTAACTTGTTTTGCTCATATCTTCTAGGCCGTAGCTTCGAATTAAATGAACTTTATATGTAACTTGACTAGAATTTCGTGTAGATCGTCGTGGTGCATCTTAACTTGCTGTTTAACAACTTGAACTTAAGGTTTATTCAGATCTGGACTAATTTCAAAATTTGCATACGAGGACTTACCGGAGTTGTTCTATGTTGTTTCCGGCCTCATTTAAACTTGCTTTGATGTGTTGGTCTTGTATGCATCATCTTTTGCCATGAGTAGCTTCATGTAGCCTTGTCATGCATCATACTTGGTTGAGCATCATGTCTTGTTCATGTGTGGTGTGTTTACCATGTTGTGTGCTTCTTCTCGATAGTTCCCGTTTCGTTGCGATCGTGAGGATTCGTTCGTCTACGCTTGGTTCGACTTCGTGGCTTCATCTTATTCATGGACTCGTTCTTCTTCCTTGCGGGATTTTAGGCAAGATGACCGTCACCTTGGATCTCATTACTATCATTGCTATGCTAGTTGCTTCATTCTATTGCTATGTTGCGTTACCTACCACTTGCGGCTCAAGCCTCCCAAATTGCCATGAACCTCTAACCTTTGTCACCCTTCCTAGCAAACCGTTGTTTGGCTATGTTACCGCTTTTGCTCAGCTCCTCTTATAGCGTTGCTAGTTGCAGGTGAAGATGAAGATTGCTCCATGTTGGATTATGTTTATGTTGGGTTATCACAATATCTCTTATATTATTAATGCATCTATATACTTTGTAAAGGGTGGAAGGCTCGGCCTTATGCCTGGTGTTTTGTTCCACTCTTGCCGCCCTAGTTTCCGTCATATCGGTATTATGTTCCCGGATTTTGCGTCCCTAACGCGGTTGGGTGATTTATGGGACCCCTTGGCAGTTCGCTTTGAATAAGACTCCTCCAAAGAAGGCCCAACCTTGGTTTTACATTTGCCTCACCTAGCCCTTTTTCCGTTGGGAGTCGCGCTCGAGGTCATCTTTATTTTACCCCCGGGCCGTGCTCGTCGTGAGTGCTGGTCCAAACTATCGACCGCCGGTGTACGGGGGCAACTCTGGGCTCGCCTACCGGAAGTTTGGACAATCGGTGTGCCACGAGAACGAGATATGTGCAGCTCCTATCAGGATTTGTCGGCACATCCGGGCGGCTTTGCTGGTCTTGTTTTATTCTTGTCGAAATGTCTTGTAGCCGGATTCCGAGACTGATCGGGTCTTCCCGGGGAGAAGGAATATCCTTCGTTGATCGCGAGAGCTTATCATGGGCTAAGTTGGGACACCCCTGCAGGGTTTGAACTTTCGAAAGCCGTGCCCGCGGTTATGTGGCATATGGGAATTTGTTAATATCCGGTTGTAGTAAACTTGAAGTAAACTCTTCTAAAATACACCAACCATGTGCGAAACCGTGAGTGTCTCTTTTCGGGGTTGATCGAGAGGAGAACACGGTTTCTGGGTTATGTCTGACGTAAGTAGGAGTTCAGGATCACTTCTTGATCATTACTAGTTGACGACCGTTCCTTTGTTTCTCTTCTCGCTCTCATTTGCGTATGTTAGCCACCATATATGCTTAGTCGCTACTGCAACCTCACCACTTTACCCCTTCCTTTCCCATTTAGCTTTGCTAGTCTTGATACCCATGGTAATGGGATTGCTGAGTCCTCGTGGCTCACAGATTACTACACCAACAGTTGCAGGTACAGGTTATGCGATGATCTTGACGCGAGAGCGGTGTTACTGTTTTGGAGTTCTTCTTCTGCTTCTTCGATCAAGGGATAGGTTCCAGGTCGGCAGCCTGGGCTAGCAGGGTGGATATTGTTTGAGTTTCTGTTTATGTTTCATCCATAGTCGGATGTTGATCTTATCTATGTTGTATTGTTGTATTCATGTGACATTGTATGTATTGGATGTGTCCCCACTATTATGTAATGTTGATGTAATGATATTCACCTTGCAAAAGCGTCTTCAAGATGCGCTTCTATCCTTGGTGGGACCTTCGAGTTCCTTTAGGATAGGGTCGCATCTTGGGCGTAACAACTGATGTGTAGCCTCATCCCGCATGTACACATGCACGCACGCATGCAGGCATGGAACACTGACACGTACACATAAGGAACACACGCACGCATGCAGGCGTGCAACACTAACGCGTACACATACACTCACGAACACACGCACGTACGCACACGGGCATGCAACACTGAAACGTACCCTTGCATGCACGCAACACTCGCACGCCTGCATGCACACAGCACACGACGCAAGACACACGCTCAACCTATACGTGCATGCACCCTTTGTTAAGGACATTGATTGTTACGGGTATTAATCAATCTTATCTGTGATAAGCAGAACATTGATGTTTGTAGCGGTCTTTATGAATCACAACATATCGAACGGGCTATCAACATAGTAGGCTTATCTACATGAAAAGGATGACGTCACACTCAATGAACAATCATCGGTTTATGAAATGCCCGCTTCTGACCGCCCTGGCCCACCAAAGGTTCCTCTGTTGTGCGCTGCCTGCATTGGGTCACTGACATGCAGGCCATGTCCCCAAAGAGCCCACACGTCAGTGGAAGAACGGTGCAATGTCCTACGTTAGAGTCGAGGGCACCACTCGCTGCACGCCCGGCTGAACACGCCTCCTTGCCGCATTGAAACGCCTCCATGAAACCCGCCCGTGTGGAAGCCGAGAAAACCACTCTGGACGCACGTCCGTTCATGACCGTGCCGGCATTAAATGCAACGCCGGCTGAGCTCCTCCCGTCTGCCGTATATTTAATCTCCTATTTAAATGAGGCCAAACGCCGACCAAGAATCGCACACCTCCGCTGCTCCCCTATATCTCCTCTTTCACCATTTTGTCCACTCTTACAATGGCTTACGAAGAGTAGTTATTCCACATCCAAGCCGGTTGGGTGGCCCGCCGAGCCCGCCGGATACGAGCTATGCAGCTCGCTGATCCACCTCCCTCCCCTCGCCCGACGGAGCCAGTTGCTACCCCAAGCCGGCGCGCGGTTCAGCAACTCGCCGCTCCAGGCCAGCTCGTCGAGGAGCGGCGCACGGGCGTCGTTGCTGCCGCCCACGCCGCTGCCTCGTACCGTGTCTCTCATTTCTGTGGCCGAGACTCCCATGCCGGCGGCCGCGCCATGCAAGCAGCGACAGAAGCCGGGAGCGCGGAGAGCGACGAGTCGGTGGCGAGCGCCTCCGCGTCCGCCGCCATCATCGAGGAGAAGTAGAACACGGGAGGACGCCGCCGCTTGGGTCCCATGAAGGCCACCACGGAGGCGATGCCGGCGTACACAGCAGGTGTCTTGCCGGATCCTTTTCCTGCGAGGGTCTTCGTCGACCCCGCATATACCTCCGGGGCTCCCGGCAGTCTGGTGATCATGCTGCCGGACATGAGGAACACAAATCCATCGGCGGGCGACCATTTAGGCCAGGTATTATATACATGTGCTGTCTAGAACTAGCACCGCGTAGTTCATTTGAATGTAATGAAATCCGTCATGTTTGTATGAAAATCCGGTATCTTATATGATTTCCGTCGTTGTTTATATGAAATATCGCCGTGTTTGCGTGAATTTCGTCCGGCTGGTTGACTTGCTGTCATAATGTGTGCGGCTACGGTTGGATGGCGTAATTTGCGAGTCGCCGGTCGGTCTACGGGTGGCTCGGGCGGCGTGGTGGGACAAAAAGAACACAGCTCGTGCGAGCTCATCTCCAACGTGCGCGCTGGAGGATGCATGAGAACCTGAGCCATTCCTCGTTCATCGGTGGCAAAGGCTCCGATGGACAAAAGGGTCGCCAATATTTTGGCTACCCCGGGCAAGATCCAAACAGCCCCTCCCAACAGATTCAAATCCCTCGTTCACCGTCGAATTTGCCATGTGTTGTTTTCATGGACTAGCAAGATGCCCGTGCATTGCACGGAACATCAAGATGCATTTTTTACAAAACACCTGTTGTGATTGACCCATGCAGGAGTAATCCCATTTTGTAAAAACTAATGATTGGTCGAGAATTTTATCGGATAAATGGTATCTCGAGAATTTTATCGGACTCCATTTTTGTATACAAGGCCACAAACCCATCTTACAGGTACCAAGGCAAAAATTGATGTCTTCTAACTCAATGTTGCAAGCCACCGTGTTTCCTTGTTTGCCGTGTAAATTAATGTGTATTCTTCTCTTTCATGCACATCAAGCCAATGCTCACACTCCCGCATGCATGCAAGGGATAGTTAATGTCCTCCTTTGCTAGTAGTACTACGAGGCAAACATTATTAATATTGCATCGATTAGTGTTAGTGGCCTTGTATATCTGCAAATTGTAATTTTGATAGTGGCCTTGTATATAAAAATGGAGGGAGAAAGATGAGAGATAAGGTGAGGAGGAGTGGGGCGTGGTGGTGACTGGTGGTCGGACTGTGCGGAGGCATGGGGATGGATGGCGCATTATGTCTAGGTTTGTATCTCTATAGTCCCTCTCACACACACCCACGTAGGTGGGGGACGTGCACGAAGAGAAGAGGTGCACGCACTCCCGTCTCTTTCCCAACCACACCCGCGCGGGTACACGGTGGAGCTCATTTCTGTACGAAAAGGCAGCCCACATGGTAAATTGACACGTGTACTGGTTGTCCACTAGATGGAGGGAGGATCGTCTACCATGGGTGAACAAACAAATTGCGACTTGACGCGTTATGTTAAAAAAGAGGCAAACCATGTGTGGCCTACCTTAGAGGCAAGGCTCTATACACTGGAGTACTTTTGATGTGTCCCGTCAACTCGTAGAACGAGGATAAGCTTGCTTAGTACGCCGTCTCCCCCGCCCATGGGCATGGTGGCTTGCAGGATGAGGTGAAGCTTGCTTACTACGCCTTACGCCCGCTCCCTCGCCCACGCGCGCGGTGGCTCGCAGGACGAGGAGAAAATTTTACTAGTACTCCCTCTGTCATGGTTTTGTCACGGCAGATGTCCTCATGAAAGGACTTACTCGTGGAGCCATCACTACGGGTTAGCTTGACGGGGTTAAAGCAGACACAAGGACGCAAGAGAGTTTATACTAGTTCGGCCCCTTCGATGAAGGTAAAAGCCTACGTCTAGTTGTGATGGAATTGATGGGGTTTCGATGACTAGGGAGCAAACAAGCTTCGCCTAAGTCTCGAGTTGTTGTCTGTTGTCCTTGAACCGCCACCGGGTTGCCCCCTTATATACATGGGTGGCGCCCGTCGGCTCACAGAGTCCTGACGCCGATTCATAGATGTATCCGGCTCGGTCTCTACTATTCCTAACTTACAATGCAAGTTACATACTGAAGCCGGTTTACGGCTACAGGCCTTGAACCAGCTATGGGCCTTAAGCCCTCATCTGCCTACTTGGGCTTTAACATACTCAACTACTGATGAAGTTAACCCGGCCTGTCCTGGCCGGTTTACACCCAGTAGTAATATCCCCAACATTAGGCCCTAGATTGATTTGAACAGGTTCATGTCAATCCTTAGCAAAAAACTTCATCTTCAGCATCTTTGTGTAGTCTGGTGAACCGCCATGATGTCATCTTCTCTGGTCGTCGTAAACCGGCGTGATGTCACCTATCATAAAAGCTATCCACGATACCTTTTTTGTTTAATAGATCTGCGACAATCGAGGCGACAGCTCCGTTTCCAAACTCGCGGCCCCTTGATTTTCGTGCCTGACACATGTCCCTTGCTTTATAAATAAGACCGAAGGGTCATTTCTTTTTCCCCTTCGTGCCCCTCTGCTTTGTCTTCCTCGCATCGCCCAGCTTCGGAGCTCCGCCGCCGCCGTCGACTTCTGCATGAACCTTGGCCGCTGCATCACCCTGAATACACCAGAGCATCGCGGCGATCTTCCATTTCTTCCTCGGCTCTGGTAAGTCTTCTATCTTTTCATCATAGATCTGTTCTAGGGTTTCCATGTTCTTCAGCGTTCATCACTTGCTTCCTGTTCATATGATAAACTTTAGACGAGTCTGTGAATCTTTGTTCTGCGTAGCGGTAGTTTTTATCATCCGTTTTCACTTGCGCATCCCAAGACCATAGATCTCTCTGTATCCTTGCTCATTGATTCAGCATCTGCTCCCCTTTGGACCTTGAATATTTATCTCTTTTTCTGAACATGTTCCAGATCCAAAACTGTGATGTAATTTTGTGAAACCTGTTTTCGCACACCTACTCATCCGCAATCTTGACTCTTCAATATTTTAGACCAGGCGGTTTAACTTTGTAGAAAAATTGATAACTCGGTATATACCATTAGTCCCCTTGTTGAACCGCCAGGATTCCCTAGGTAAGTATTGCCACTTTGCAGAACTCCGGTTTATAACTAACTGCTTCCGGTTTAGCAATGAATGCATGAATGTATACCTTTCCAACATATTCTTGAACCGGTATTACTCCTTTGTAGATTGCACCATGGCCAAGCAAGTGTACGAGTGCAACTGGGTCCCTTCTTGAGTGACCGAGACTCAACTGAATAGCCTAGTCAACACCGGCGCTTTAGGCAAAAAATATGTCGTTCCTTTGGAGGGTCCTCGCCCGAAATGTCCTCCAACCGAAGATGGAGAGGTTGTTGTTTTGCTGACCATCTAGCCCGGGCTTCATCCGCCGGTTCAAAGTTTTATCGGGATGTCTTGGCAAACTTCCAATCAAGGTCCCACAAGATATTGGCCCCAACTCCGTAACCAACATCTGTCACTTTCAAGTGCTCTGTGAGGTGTTCTTTCAAGAGGAGCCCACAGTTGAATTATTCAGGGATTGCTTCCATCTGAACCGCCGCACCGAATTTACTAACGGTCCCAATACCGAGTTAGGTGGTATGGCGATTCAAAAGAGGAAGGAGGTCACTTACCCTCACACCAAACTGCACAACCATCCCAAAGAGTGGAATTCACCATGGTTTTACTGCAAAGATACCTCTCCTGATGGAGAAAATCCCTTGCCGGGTTATCGTCCGGAGCGGTTAAGCAACACACATCCCTTCCCTCAGAGACTGACTGCTAAAGAGAGAAGCAAATACGCTCCTCAATTATCCAAGCTCAGGGCCTTCATGGCTAACGGGTTGAAAGGAGTTGACCTTGCTTGCTGCTGGATATCTTGGAGTATATTGCCCTTAAGCCTACGCTCCGGTTTGATGTGCAAATACACAGGAGATGTAAAAGACCCTCTACGGCATATTGAGATCCAGCTGATAGATGACGAGGTCCCTGAGGCTGTGAAGAAGATATTAAATGAACCGGAAGCTGCCTGCTCTCAAACCGGCCTGCCTCCTTTTTGTACCACTAACAAACCGCCAGCCGTAAGACTCATATCTTATGCTTTCATGAAATCTGACTATGTTTAAGTACCCTTTGTTGACATTAACATCTTTCAAACAGGGCGATGATCCATTTTGGAGCAAGAAGCCTCCACAAGAGAAACCGGAGAAAACAACCCGGCCCAAGACCAGAGTTGTGAAGAAACCGACCAATAGAAAGAGAACCACTGCATCCTCCGATCCACCAGCTGACGATGATGTGGGTAATCCGGACCTTGAGGTAGAGCTTGATTCACTTGGTTTATTTTTAACATGCCTTGTTGATAATGATTATTGCTAGGATGACGCTGAAGTCAGTCACGCTGATGTTGTAGAGGTAATCACTCTTTCTTCCGATTCAAACCCTTTACCTTCACTAAAAATCCATCGGGCAAACCGGGAAGTTAAAATTTCTCATCCTCTTGCTTATTTGGACCGAAACTTTCTTATGAAGACACAACAGCATGAAGCTCGCCGCACAACCCGGCACAGCGGCCAGGTAGTTACCTCCGCCGGTTTACCAAACAGTCTGGTTTGGAAACGCCGTTCAGAGGTCTCGAACTGTTTCGTCAATGCTTATCCTAAAGCGGGTTGTTTTCGTCAACCTCTTAATCCATCTGACTCCGATTATCTGGGCACTTCTCACTCTTCTTCCGGCGATTCGTCAGCCACCCAGCTCCCACCACTCAAAACGGTGCTTGGGTGAGCCATATACCTGATAATGTTGTTTGATATATCACTTTCAATATTCAATGGACTGATCCGTCTTTTTCCTTTCAGGGCCAAGCCTAGGCCAAGCAAGAAAGCTCGTCAGGACAAAGCAGCAGAAGAAGACGACGCTCCTGAACCGGTCAAAATACCAGATCCCGAAGAACACATCCACGACGATGTGCTGAATGACCTACCATCGCAAGATCATGATATTCCTGCTGAAGAGGCACATGTTGATACCACAGGCCCTTTTAATCAGCCCACAAGTCCTGTCCATACTGACAAAACAACGAGCCCAGCAAAGCATACTGATAAACCGGCAACCCAGTGCGGATCGGTGAAGCCAAAGATGATGAAGTTGTTATTACTGGCGTTGGTCGTTCAGAGCCAGGCAATCCTGTCGCTTTATCTAAGCACACTGCCAAAGATGAATTTGCTGCATTTGGCAAAGGCAAATGGAATGCCGATTTGGCCACTTATGCCGCTCTGAACACCCAAGATCTTCATTCCGGCTACCTGAATCGGCTATATACCAGCCGTGATTATGAAGCCGGTCTGGTAAATATGATGAAGGACAAATATGAGGTAAATTCCATATGACTCTCTGCTTGTATATTTCAATTTGTTAACTCCAATAGCCCCCAAGTGATGGTTTTAAGATATCAACTTAAACCGGGACTTTCCAACGTGAACTTTAACGCAGCTGTACTTTGGGAAAGTAGCCCCCAAGGGCCGGTTCAACTTAATGTAGTTAAACCGGGACTTTATACAGTAAGAATTCCAGTGTCACTCAAGGACAGAGCAAATATGCATTAGCCCCCAAGTGCCAAGTTGAATACTTGTATTGAGCTTGGGACTTTATATAGAAATTGTAGCATGAAAAGCAAATATGCATTAGCCGCCAAGTACCGAGGACATAACTTGTTATGTGGTTGGTACTTCAATTCTGCACCGTAATCTCTATCAAATGATTATCTGTATGTAGGCTGATCTGAGCAAGAAAGAAAGTCAAATCGCCGATCTGAAAGAAAATCTGAAGTCCCAGCAAGCTGAATCCTCCAATGCAAAAAATGAATTAACCAGCGCTTTAAGCGTCATGGAAAAGCTTAAAGAAGGTTTCAACAAAGAACGGGCAGATTGGGCCACTGAAAAAGCCGCTTTAACTCAACGGACAGAGAAGGCTGAGGCTGCACTCAAACCGGTGTTGGATGAAATGACCAGTGTAAAACGGTAAGTGCATGCCATGACTGCTACTGTCTTTGGTAAGCCTTCTTTATTTCTAGAGTAATGAGGCCTTCTCATGTAACTGCCAGTTTACTGACCCTTTGAATGATACAGGGACACGTATTTGTCACTTGGGACCAGATGTGCGGAAGAAATTGAAAGCCGCCTATACATTGATAGAGCAACTGTATACTGGTGCGCAACGGATCATCTGCATTGCTTATCACAACAACCCGACGCCGACCTTGATCCAGGACACTATTAAAAGGTTGTCAATGCTTCCTGCCCGGGTTGAAGAGTTAAAGAAATCTTCTGCTAGAACCGGTGCTATAAACGCCTTAATCCGGGCAAAAGCATGGGTGCCGGATTTTGATCCTGTTGAAGCAGCCCAGGGCTTCCCAAGCTTGAAGGAAGACGAGACAGAGTTCAGCGAAGAAGATATCCGAGCTATAAACTGGGAAGTGCGCCCTCTGGCTTGTCAATTGGTTGAAGAGGCAGATTTGTCTCATTATCAAGCCCAATACGATGGTCAAAACAAACGAGTGGCTACACCAATTCCTGAAGCAGAGAACCTTATACCTCCAATCCGTAAGCATACTTACGCTCCTGACATTGAACCGTCCTTGCTGATCAATGATGAAACTGTATTTCAAGCATTAATGGGAATCGACTGGACAACTTTTGATTTCCAACCGCTGGGTAGGGAAGCAGGGGTTGAAGCGGCACAAGATGACCTGCAACCATCAGGCCAAGCTGGCGACCAAGCATGAACCGGAAGCCGGTTTACATTACTGCTCCTTTATGTTATGCAAAAACAATTATCTTATCTGGGCACCGTGTTGCCTTGTAATAGACTAGCTTCCACACTTGGTGTTGATATGCCTTCGTGCATACTTATTGCAACTTATGCTTCCGTTGAATCATCAATCTTAAACTGTTGTCTGCAGCCAAAAAGCTTAAAACGCCGTTGTGGTTCTATCACCAGCCGGGTCATAATATCTATGTATATGAAATCAAAGATAATATCTTAGATTTAAACATATGATCAAATATGGGAATATATGATACCTGCCATCATAGGGCATGAAGTTGGCTGTGCCGATCTTGAAATGGAGTTTTAAGAAACCCACTCTGCTGGAGGAGAAAACAGCTCCTGTGAATATAAGGTCGGTTTACCAGGTAAACCGTTCCGGGTTACGATGAACACCGGTGTTACTCCATAATAGGACGTTATCAAAAATTAAACTGGGCAAAGAGTCTCCGGATTAAGAGTGGACCGTGCTCCGTCAATTGACAGTCGAACCGGTTTAAAAACACAACAAGAGAAATATGCAAAAAGAGAAACGAATTGCAAGCAAAGACAAAGATAGAATTATTTGCAAAAAGAGGCTGTTGAGCCGATCAAGTGGCATTACCATGGTCGGACACGACCAAGCCCCCGATAGGCGTAGCTATAGTTCAAGTCAGCCAGGTCCCCAAATGATGCAGTGGCATTACGCCGATCAAGAGGTGCAGCGATGGTTCGGGTTCGACCAAAGCCCCCAAGTGATTCTGTGGCCTTAGGCCAATCAAGAGGCATGACTGGTTCAGACGTGACCAAGTCCCCAAGTGATTCTGTGGCTTCCGCCCATCAAAAGGTGTTGCATTGGTTTGGACACGACCAAGCCCCCAAGTGATATGATATAAAGCTTGTTGAAAAAGCTAACTCAAGGGGTAAACCGGAGGCCGCTTTAAGATAAAAACTCCGTGTAATCACACATGATGTAATAATCACAGAGACCCCGCTTTAGCTAAGGCTCCGGTTTATTGTATTGATCATAATATATACATTGTCATAATATGTACATAAGTAGAGCCTATGGCTCAAGTATAGTAAGGCCGAAGATGAGCTATGTTCCACGACCTGTTGGTCTCCTCCTCTGATGTATGTGAGTCTTTATGCTCCCGAAGATCGATCAGATAGTATGACCCGTTGTGCAGATTCTTGCTGACCACGAAAGGTCCCTCCCAAGGTGGGGATAGCTTGTGCATATCAGTCTGGTCTTGGATGAGCCGGAGCACCAAATCTCCTTCTTGAAAGGTTATGGTTCTAACTTGGCGACTGTGATAGTGAGGAAGATCCTGCTGGTAAATCGCCGAACAGGCAGCTGTGATGTCACACTCCTCGTCCAACAGGTCCAAAGCGTCTTGCTGTGCTACCTCGTTGTCCGCGTCAACATAAGCTGCTACACGGGGTGAATCATGACGGACATCACTGGGGAGAACCGCCTCCGCTCCGTAGACCATGAAGAACGGTGTGTATCCTGTCGATCTGTTGGGCGTAGTATTGATGCTCCATAATACAGATGGTAACTCCTCAACCCAACAACCTGGCGTCCGCTGCAAAGGAACCATAAGCCGGGGTTTGATACCTCATAAGATCTCTTGGTTAGCCCTTTCTGCTTGGCCATTGGACTGTGGGTGAGCCACTGATGAAACGTCAAGCCGGATGTGCTCACATTCACAGAACTCCTTCATAGCACCCTTGGACAGGTTGGTACCATTATCTGTAATGATGCTGTGTGGAAAGCCAAACCAGAAAATCACCTTTTTGATGAATTGAACCACCGTGGCTGCATCACCTTGCTAACGGGCTCCGCTTCCACCCACTTCATAAACTTGTCAATCGCCACCAAAAGGTGGGTCTTCTTGTCCTTGGACCTTTTGAAAGGCCCAACCATATCCGGCCCCCAAGTCGCAAACGACCAAGTAATTGGAATCATCCTCAATTCTTGAGCCGGCACATGAGCGCGTCTTGAGAACTTCTGACAGCCATCACATTGCCTAACCAGGTCCTCCGCATCAGCATGAGCAGTCAACCAATAGAAGCCGTGACTAAACGCTTTAGCCACCAGAGATTTTGAACCGGGTGGGACCACAATCCCTTCGTGGATTTCACGCAAAATTTCACAGCCTTCCTCAGAGAGACACAGCGTTGAAACACCCGACACACTTCGCAATGATGCAACTCGCCATTGACAATAGTCATGGACTTGATCGCCGGATTATCTGCTCGCCGAGTCTCATCTTCTGGTAACTCGCCCCGGTTCATGTACGCAAGATAAGGAACCGTCCAATCCGGAATAACATGAAGAGCCGCCACCAATTGAGCCTCCGGATCAGGAATAGCCAAATCCTCTTCACCAGGGAGCTTGACAGACGGGTTATGCAGAACATCCAAGAAGACGTTAGGCGGGACCGGTTTTTGTTGAGAGCCCAACCGGCTTAAAGCGTCTGCCGCTTCGTTCTTCCGTCTGTCCACATGATCCACCTGATATCCTTTGAAGTGACCTGCAACAATATCCACCTCACGACGATATGCTGCCATGAGCGGATCCTTGGAATCCCAAGTGCCAGATACTTGTTGGGTCACCAGGTCTGAGTCACCGAAGCACTTAACTCGGCTGAGATTCATTTCCTTAGCCATCCGGAGACCATGGAGTAAAGCTTCGTACTCAGCTGCATTGTTAGTACAAGGGAACATTAAGCGGAGAACGTAACAGAACTTATCACCTCGTGGGGAAGTTAACACGACTCAAGCCCCCGAGCCCTCCAATTGCCTGGACCCAACAAAATGAATAGTCCAATAGGTGTGATCCGGCTTTTCTTCAGGTGCTTGTAGTTCCGTCCAATCATTGATGAAATCTACAGGTGCTTGAGATTTGACCGCCGTCCGAGGCACGTATTTCAGTCCGTGTGGCCCAAGCTCTATAGCCCACTTGGCAATCCGGCCAGTTGCCTCCCTATTCTGAATTATATCTCCCAGAGGAGCAGAGCTGACCACTGTGATGGGATGTCCCTGGAAGTATTGCTTAAGCTTCCGGCTTGCCACGAAAACTCCATACACCAACTTCTGCCAATGTGGGTACCTTTGCTTGGACTCAATAAGCACCTGGCTGATATAGTAAACCGGACGTTGAACCGGATATTCCTTGCCCGCCTCTTTGCGCTCCACCACAATAGCTACACTGACTGCATGAGCATTAGCTGCCACATATAGTAGCACTGGTTCCTTGTCAATCGGAGCTGCAAGAACATGCGGATTGGCTAGCTGCCGCTTTAAATCCTCAAACGCTTTATCAGCAGCCGAACTTCAGATGAATTGATTTGTTTTCTTCAGCATCTGATATAAAGGGATCGCCTTCTCACTGAGGCGGCTGATAAACCGGCTCAACGCGGCAATCCGGCCTGCCAAGCGTTGAACGTCATTGATGTTGGGGAACGTTGCAGAAAATTAAAATTTTTCCTACGGTTTCACCAAGATCCATCTATGAGTTCATCTAAGCAACGAGTCATGGGAGAGAGATTGCATCTACATACCACTTGTAGATCGCGTGCGGAAGCGCTCACTAGAACGTGGATGATGGAGTCGCATCGCCGTGATCCAAATCATCGATGACCGAGTGCCGAACGGACGGCACCTCCGCGCTCAACACACGCGTGCGGAGCGGATGACGTCTCCTCCTTCTTCATCCAGCAAGGGAAAGGAGAGGTTGAAGAAGATGGCTCCAGCAGCAGCACGACGGGTGGTGGTGGTGGAGCAGCAAGATTCTACAGGCTTCGCCAAGCTCGTGACGGAGGAGGAAGAGGTGTAGCAGGGGGGAGGCGCGAGAACTTCAGGTGCGGCTGCCCCCCCTCCCTTTATATAGGCCCCAAGGGGGGGGCGCCGGCCCTTGGAGATCCAATCTCCCAAGGGGGGCGGCGGCCAAGGGGGGTGGATTGCCCCCCAAGGCAAGTGGGGCGCCCCCCCCCCCACCCTAGGGTTTCAACCCTAGGCGTAGGGGTGGGCCTAGGGAGGCGCACCAGCCCACTATGGGCTGGTTCCCCTCCCCACTTCAGCCCATGGGGCCCTCCGAGATGGGTGGCCCCACCCGGTGGACCCCCGGGACCCTTCCCTGTGGTCCGGAACAATACGGTGACCTCAAACTTTCCCGATGGTCAAAACAACACTTCCTATATATAATTCTTTACCTCCGACCATTCCGAACTCCTCGTGACGTTCGGGATCTCATCCGGGACTCGGAACGACATTCGGTTTACTGCATACTCATATTCATACAACCCTAGCGTCAGCGAACCTTAAGTGTGTAGACCCTACGGGTTCGGGAGACATGTAGACATGACCGAGACGGCTCTCGGGCAATAACCAACAGCGGGATCTGGACACCCATGTTGGCTCCCACATGCTCCTCGATGATCTCATCGGATCAACCACGATGTCGAGGATTCAAACAACCCCGTATACAATTCCCTTTGTCAATCGGTATGTTACTTGCCCGAGATTCGATCGTCGGTATCCCAATACCTCGTTCAATCTTGTTACCGGCAAGTCACTTTACTCGTACCGTAATGCATGATCCCGTGACCCGACACTTGGTCACTTTGATCTCATTATGATGATGCACTACCGAGTGGGCCCAGTGATACCTCTCCGTAACACGGAGTGACAAATCCCAGTCTCGATCCGTGTTAACCCAATGACACTTTCAGAGATACCGTAGTGTACCTTTATAGTCACCCGATTCGTTGTGACGTTTGGTACACCCAAAGCACTCCTACGGTATCCGGGAGTTACACGATCTCATGGTCTAAGGAAGAGATACTTGACATTGGAAAAGCTCTAGCAAAACGAACTACACGATCTTGTGCCATGCTTAGGATTGGGTCTTGTCCATCACATCATTCTCCTAATGATGTGATCCCGTTATCATTGACATCCAATGTCCATAGTCAGGAAACCATGACTATCTATTGATCAACGAGCTAGTCAACTAGAGGCTCACTAGGGACATATTGTGGTCTATGTATTCACACGTGTATTACGATTTCCGGATAATACAATTGTAGCATGAATAAAAGACAATTATCACGAACAAGGAAATATAATAATAATCCTTTTATTATTGCCTCTAGGGCATATTTCCAACAGTCTCCCACTTGCACTAGAGTCAATAATCTAGTTACATTGTGATGAATCGAACACCCACAGAGTTCTGCTGTTGATCATGTTTTGCCCGTGGAAGAGGTTTAGTCAACGGATCTGCGACATTCAGATCCGTATGCACTTTGCAAATTTCTATGTCTCCATCTTGAACATTTTCACGGATGGAGTTGAAGCGACGCTTGATGTGCCTGGTCTTCTTGTGAAACCTGGGCTCCTTGGCAAGTGCAATAGCTCCAGTGTTGTCACAGAAGAGTTTGATCGGCCCCGACGCATTGGGTATGACTCCTAGGTCGGTGATGAACTCCTTCCCCCAAATTTCTTCATGCGCTGCCTCCGAGGCTGCCATGTACTCCGCTTCACATGTAGATCCCGCCACGACGCTCTGCTTGCAGCTGCACCAGCTTACTGCTCCACCATTCAACATATACACGTATCCGGTTTGTGACTTAGAGTCATGCAGATCTGTGTCGAAGCTAGCGTCGACGTAACCCTTCTACGACGAGCTCTTCGTCACCTCTATAAACGAGAAACATGTCCTTTGTCCTTTTCAGGTACTTTAGGATATTCTTGACCGCTGTCCAATGTTCCTTGTCGGGATTACTTTGGTACCTTCCTACCAAACTTACGGCAAGGTTTACATCATGTCTGGTACACAACATGGCATAGATAATAGATCCTATGGCCGAGGCATAGGGGATGACGCTCATCTCTTGTTTATCTTTTGCCGTGGTCGGGCATTGAGCCGAGCTCAATCTCACACCTTGCAGTACATGCAAGAACCCTTTCTTGGACTGATCCATTTTGAACTTCTTCAAAATCTTATCAAGGTATGTGCTTTGTGAAAGACCTATGCGGCATCTCAATCTATCTCTATAGATCTTGATGCCTAATATATAAGCAGCTTCTCCAAGGTCCTTCATTGAAAAACTTTTATTCAAGTAGGCCTTAATGCTGTCCAAGAGTTCTATATCATTTCCCATCAAAAGTACGTCATCTACATATAATATGAGAAATGCTACAGAGCTCCCACTCACTTTCTTGTAAACGCAGGCTTCTCCATAAGTCTCAAGATAAACCCAAACGCCTTTGATCATCTCATCAAAGCGAATGTTCCAACTCGAGATGCTTGCACTAGCCCATAAATGGATCGCTGGAGCTTGCATACTTTGTTAGCATTTTAGGATCGAAAAACCTTCCGCTGCATCATATACAACTCTTCCTTAAGATAACCGTTAAGGAATGCCGCTTTGACGCCCATCAGCCATATCTCATAATCATAGTATGCGGCAATTGCTAACATGATTCGGACGGACTTAAGCTTCGCCACGGAGAGAAAGTCTCATCGTAGTCAATCCCTTGAACTTGCCGATAACCTTTAGCGACAAGTCGAGCTTTATAGATGGTGACATTACCATCCGTGTCCGCTTTCTTCTTAAAGATCCATTTGTTTTCTATCGCTCGCCGATCATCGGGCAAGTCTATCAAAGTCCATACTTTGTTTTCATACATGGATCCTATCTCGGATTGCATGGCTTCAAGCCATTTGTTGGAACTGGCCCGCCATAGCTTCTTCATAGTTCAAGGTTCACCGTTGTCTAACAACATGATTTCCAGACAGGGTTTGTGACGCCGATTCAATCGTACACTAATCATGCACGCAAATGTGTACGATCAAGATCAAGGACTCACGGAAGATATCACAACACAACTCTACAAATAAAATAAGTCATACAAGCATCATAATACAAGCCGGGGGCCTCGAGGGCTTGAATACAAGTGCTCGATCATAGACGAGTCAGCGAAGCAACAATATCTCGAGCACGCACATAAGTTAAACAAGTTGCCATAAGATGGCTAGCACAAACTGGGATACAGATCGAAGAGGCGCAGGCCTCCCGCTCGGGATCCTCCTAACTACTCCCGGTCGCCGCCAGCGGGCTGCACGTAGTAGTAGGCACCTCCAGTAGTAGTCGCCATCGACGGTGGTGTCGGGCCCTGGCTCCATCGCTCTATTTGCAGCAATCGAGTAGAGATAGGGAAAAGGGGAAACAATGCAACCGTGAGTACTCATCCAAAGTACTCGCAGCAAGGAGCTACACTACATATGCATGGATATATGTGTAAAGGGCCATATCGGGACTGCATCGCAGAATGCCGAATAAGACGGGATAGCTAGTCTTATTGATGACTACGCTTCGTCACCTTCGCCTTGCAACAGGTAGAAGAGGGTAGGTTGAAGTCCTCCAAGTAACATCACATAGCAATAATCCTACCCGCGATCCCTCCTCTTCACCCCGAGAGAGAGCGACCACCGTTGTATCCGCACTTGGAAGGGTGTGTTTTATTAAGCATCCGGTTCTAGTTGTCATAAGGTCAAGGTACAACTCCAAGTCGTCCTCATTCAAGATCACGACTATTCAATAGATTAACTTCCCTGCGGGGGGTGCACCAACTTACCCAACACATTTGATCCCATTTGGCCGACACACTTTCCGGGTCATGCCCGCCGCTGAAGATCAACACGTCAGAGCCCCACCTAGGCACAACAGAGGCCAGACGCGGTCTAAACCTAAGCCGCAGGGTCTGGGCCCATCGCCTCGAGCACACCAAGACGCTATGCGGGCGGCCGGAAGCAAACCTAGCCTAGTGGCGATCCAGTCCAATCTGGCGCTACGGCCGGCCGACGTCTCAAGTGCTTTGGCTGATACCACGACGCCGAGTGGCCATATCTTTCCCACGAGTTGGTTAGTGCGATAAGCTCAGAGCCAACTCAGATCAAATACCAAGATCTCGTTAAGCGTGTTAAGTATCCGCATGACGCCGACCAGGCCAGGCCCACCTCTCACCTGTAGTCTCAACCTGCCTGCCGCTCCGCCTCAAAGTAACAATGGGGCCGTCGGGAACCCAGCCCACCTCTACCGGGATGGAGCCACCGTCCTTTCAGCCCCATCTCCTAACAGATCATAGGTAATGTAATAGTGTAAAGTATATAGTATATTCCGTGATCACCTCCCAAGTGATCCCAGCCCAAGAGTATAGCATGGCAGACGGACAAGAGTGTAGGGCCACCGATGGAACACTAGCGTCCTATACTAAGCAAGAGGATAGCGGTAAAGGTAACAACAAAGAGTAGCAAGGACAAAGCTATGCAGCAAGATAGGATTAATCGAAAGCGAAACATGCTACACTACTCTAATGCAAGCAGATAGAGAAGAGTAGGCGATATCCGGTGATCAAAGGGGGCTTTCCTGGTTGCTCCCAAGAAGAGAGGGGTCACAACACCGTAGTCGATCACAGAAGGGGGGCACGGCAGCGCCCTCGGGGTCACCTAAAAAAGTAACGGAGGGGAACATAATAAATAACAGAGCAATCAAAGCATAACATGACAAATGCGGTGCTAGAGGTGATCTAACGCAGGATAGGTGATACCGGTGAAGGGGAAAACATCCGGAAAATATCCCGGTGTTTCGCGCTTTCAAGCGAGGAGCCGAGGGGGAAAGTTTCGAGTTGGATAGGTTATGGGAGTGTGTCGGACGAACGGGTTATGATCCGGAATCGCCTCGCGCTCGAGCAACTTTCATGTACAAAGTTTTTCCATCCGAAGTTACGGATTATTTTATATTAATTTTCAAAGTTTTAATTCATTTTCTAAATTATTTTAATTCAAATTAATGTTAAATTGCTAGATGTACCCAGCACAAGTGTACACAAAAATTGTACGCAGGTTGACAAGTGGGACTGGGAACCCAGCTGACCACCAAACTTTGATCGGTCAATGTGGTGGGGCCCTCGTCATTGACCTGCCTAGTTAATTAATTCTCAGTTTTAACTAATCCAGCTTATTAGACTAATTAATCCCTAGTTAATTGTTGATTAGCTTTTTAATTAATTATTTAACTAATTAATTATTTGTTTTTTACTTCCTTTTTTTTAGAAGAAAAGGGGGTGGGACCTGGCCGGCAAGGGCCCATTTGGCCACCGAGCGGCGGTTAATGGAGCGGGCGTGGCGCTGGGCGCAGCCCGCTTGGGCACGCGCCAGGAGAGCGCCAGGCATGGGCGCCGGCGAGGTAGCAGTGGCTGCAGGCGCCGCCGAGCGGGCGAGAGAGCCGGCAGGGCACGGCACGGCGGAGGCATGGCCCGACGCTGCCGGGCGCTCGGTAGGCGGGCGTGGCGCCGCGGGTCGCCAGCGGGCGCCGCCACGGCATTTAATCGGAGCGGGCAGCAGAGGCTGGGGTGAGGGGCGCGTCGACGGCCGCTGGGCGCCGGGGCACCGGAGTTGGCAGCGGGGGCGAAGATGGTCGGCGCGAGTTGGGGCGGCGACCGCGGGGTTGGCAGCGAGCGGGCGCCTGGACACGCGCGCGGCCATGGTCGCTCGGGACAGAGAGGGAAGGGGAGGGAGCTCACAGAGCCGGTAGGGATTCGGGGCAATGGGGGTTGAGGAGGTCGACGGGGACGACCCGGCGACGGGGAAGAAGCAGGCCGGCGATGGCGTCCGGCGACGAGGTGACGGCGACGACACAGCTGTCCGGTGAGGAAGAGGCGTGGCACGCGCGAGGGAGAGGGGTTCGCCGCCGCGGGTGGCTCATCCATCATGTAGGGTCGCCGGCGCGAGGCGATGGCGAGGTGGTCGGGCGGCGGCGCAGGGGCGCCTGGGGGCAAGTCTTGGGGAGAAGGGGGGCGCGTCGATGGGGGAGGCGCAGACCCGATCCAGATCGGGACGAGGAGAGGAGAGATGGGAGGGAGGAGGGGGGTTAGGGTTCGTGTCTCCGGGTGGGTTAGTAGGTGAGGTGGGTGGGGTGGCCGGTCCGGCTGGGCCGGGCCAGTAGGCCGATGGGTGAGGCCCAAGGGGGGGGGCTACCGGGCCACTGCCTGTGAGGGGGGGGTTCTTCCTTTTTTTGTTTGCTTGTTTTCTGCTTTTCTATTTTATTTGAAGTTCCTTTTATTACAGTTTTATAAAATAAACACTAGCATCTAAATTTGTATTTATAAATATTCTATCGCCACCTTAATTCTCAACCTAAAATAAAATAGTTTAATATTTTATAAAATTCAATAGGCATGTATTTAATTGTTTTAACTACTGTTTTAATTATCTTAGAGCTTTTAAACACTTTATCAAAGTTTGGTTTCTCCACCATAATTACCTATGCATTATTGAGTTCACTCCGAACATTTTAGTTTTAAAGTTTGGAAACTTTTGTTGTTTGCCTATGTTTTAAATTTGAAGTTGAATCGGGTTCGAATCAACGTGAGTTTAATTATAGTAACGGAGGTGACGTGGCATCATTAGCTTGGGATTACTGTAGTCTAATTATCCGGGCGTCACCATTCTCCTCCACTACAAGAAATCTCGTCCCGAGATTTAAGAGGTAGTGAAAGGGGGGATGGTTTGGTAACGAATCTAGTGGGTCTTCTCATTGTGGCTTGCTCTTCTCGAAGAGATCGGTCCAATACATTGATGTCTTCATTCCTTTGCTTCCGGTCATCATGATGAAGTCGACGTCCTTTCTTCGGGATCTTCATCGTACTTACGAATAGTTAACGGGGCATTCCGGAAGAACAGACCTCTGCAAGGTCGACTATCTGGTCGATAACATCGAGGAAGGTGGCGGAAGTAGTCTCGAATTTAAACTTAAGAAAATATCGAGAGAAAAGTAAGGAGGTACCATGAGAAGTTTCAAACGGATAGGCAAGCGTTTGATGCCTAATCAGAAGGTGAAAGGGGTTCAGAGCAACGAGAATAAGTATTGCGTCTGATACCAGAATTGAAGATCTCATCGTTAGGTGGCTCATGAATTTCTTACGAGTCCACGCGCGAGGAATAACTTTGGGAAACATGAGGGTGTACAGAGAGTCGTTTCGATCCTATGGATCTGTGGGTTATGGGCCCACCATGTGGGTTAAAAGTGGCAAGGGTGCTGACATCTTGCACGGTCACGATAGTAAGGTATGTCAGAGGGTAGCCTACCATTTATGTTGGCAACAATGTCGGTACCAAGGGCGAGGGACAAAGAGAACCATTTTCTGCTCGTTGAACGAGGCGGACCAATAGGCAAAGTTCTCGTTAATCGGTGGTTACCGGAATGTCATCAACAATTTCAACGGGGTCTTACTGACAGAGTTGTACCTCGAGGTGTTTGCACAAGCAGTGGTTTATTACTGCTTATATCATATAGATCATAGAAAAGGTTCAAACAAACCAATGGAAGGAAAATATGATCATTAGATTAAACTGAACAATGGAAAGGAAAATATGTTTAAACACATATTTCAAGGGTATATCCTTCCCAAGGACAAGCAGAGCAAGATATCCATGACAGGATATAAAGTAGAAAACCATTTAGGTAAGGGGGGAGGAATCTCATGATATTACCCATACAACGGTGTTAGGATAAATGATAAATAAAATTTAGCATCGTGCTTCAAATGTTCCTGTTGAAAATCGGAGTACCATTGACATGCTTCGAGATAGCATTGACATGGTCTTCGTGTGAAGATCAGACTTTGAACACGGCGATCCATCAGAATAACTTGTAGAATAAGTCTTACAATTTCTCATGGATGAATGGATAACCTTGCTGAGAAGGAATCTATAATGATAGGTCCTCCACCGGGGAGGGGGGGTGCTAGGCATGACATCATGCTACCGGGTCATCAAAAGATCAATATCATAACTCTTGAAAGTTGTCCCAACCATCATATTTGACGGAGATTCGGTATGATTGGTGTCAGATACCTCGTGCTCGGGATGCCCGAGAAGAAAGGTGCAACACAAATTGACGGATGACACCAGTAAGATTCTCGAAATGAACTATGAAGTGATTTCCGTTAACAAGAGTTCATCATTAACCCAAGGAGAGGACAAGGAGGTGGCTAATGGGCTCAGCGCCAATCCATCGAGAATTCCAAACGGATGGATTTCCACAATAATGTGAACAAGAAGATGACACTTGTCAATTCAAAAGTTATAATGTTGTATGTTCTAGGGAAACATACACCATCAATCATTAGTTGGAAGGTGTGCCCGAAATATGACCTTAGGCAGCAAGATCAATGTTAGAGTGACGATTCAATAATCAACATTCTAAGAACGAACTGTCGATCGTTAACTTCAAAGCAATAGGGTTGCTAGAAGTACAGAACTCAGACATCATCTATTGGTATGCTGGTTAAAAACAACACAGGGACCAAGTAAGAATGGTGACGGTGAGAAGTATCACCATACCAAGAATTCTTAAGAGGTGTTGAAATTCTCACCACATCCTTGACAAAAGGAGATGGTAATACTTCCGAGGTAAGGAAGATCAACTGCTGGGTAGCAGGGATCTCAAGGTTTACACAAAACACGAACAACTTGTGTTGAATGGAAGGCAATAAAGTGGTCGACGAGAACATGAATCATCGAGGGGCAAGGATGGTATTACCCATCATGAATTCAATTGAATTCCTGGAAGAGCTCATAAGGTTGATGATGATCATGACACAATTGTCGAGAGATTTCATGCGATGTAATCAATCAGCATTTACATCAAGTCAAAGGAATGATGAAGCAAGAGGTTATTGGAACCATCATACGACACAAACTCGAGATCAAGTTTGTTGTTCAAGATGGAACGATAAGACAAGGAAATCGACGTAAGCTTAGCTCAATCGCCGAAAGTTGTGTTCCTGGGATAAGGACCGGTAGCACAGCTTAAAATCTGCACGACAAGGATATAGCCAAACAGGCTAGGAATGGCGGATCGGTTACAAACTCGTATTTCAAGAAGATTATCAAGTGTCGTCGAACCGTAATGCGACTCGGTTCAGTTATCGTGTCTTTGAGTGTTTAATAACTCGAGCCTGCGAAAAATTGGAATCAAGGGAAGGTAGCACTTGATGAAGAACTCATAAAAAGTTATGCAGTTCCATGATAATCTCGAGATACCAGGGGGGTAATACTCGAGACAAGATCAATGTAAAGGTTGGACTGGTGTATTGATCCATATAAGACAATTGTTTTAACTTGTCCGAGAAATGGGATCAAAGAAGAACAATCATGGTCGAAACCACGGTTGCAAGGGCTCAATTCACATATACCATATGTTAGTTATCAAGGAAATAGTTATTGTTACAAGAAGCTTCCATGATAGGATCTATATCGTGTCCATGGCCATGAACACAAAGGTTCAAGGTCGACTCCCACTTCTCCAATGCATACCCTTTCATTCACTTCTCGCTTTCGATGAAGTTATAGCATTGAAATTTTATCTGGAAAAATACCAGAAGAGTACGACTCGTGAAAACTTTCGAGTTCACACATATTAAGGAAGGCATAGGTTCAATCCATCGGGGAATCTTAGAATCATATACCAGAATCTTTTTAGAAGTAATTAACTCAAGCTCGAATGCAGAGCATGGTTGAGAAAGCAGACGATACAATTTACCAAAGGCATTATGTGTCCGTGGAAGGCTCACAAGGTTATTGAATATGAAGGGCGTTGTCAGATAAAATCCAACAAAGGATCTGGTGGTCCACAAGGGATCTGACGTGAGCATCGGTACTCAACTAGGGGAAGCAGATTATAGAAACAACTGACTAACTCAATTGTCAAATGCAAAGGAATTATGATTTCCAAATCAAGGGATCAAGCAATGCTCGATTAGGGTGGATAACTTGAATAGCCTTAGGGTACAATCAAAGACAATGGGATTGGTCGAGAACCAATTCCAGCTTAAAAGAATGGCAGCTCACCGAAAAGTAATTTATAAGGGTCAATGATGATTGCGTATTCAAGAAACATATTGAGTCAACAGACTCAAAATGATAATGACAAGGAATGTCAATATGACTACGGGACTTATGGGATTAACCATAATGCAAGCAAGCAAGAATTTCAAGAGCCAAAGGCCCCAAAGGATTTTCGAAGATCGAATATTATTTTGAAGACTTTTGTGAAACACATGAACAATCGATGAGCCGATACCGACAAGTGCGAGGATTTATTTGAAGGGGTATTCATGTGGCAAAGAACTGCTAGGCAAGAGGCACAAAGTATTCTCGAACAATAGGAAAACTTCGGGTATCTTGTAATAACAAGATTAATTGGGAATAAAAGTAAGAACGACAGCGTAAGTATTCATCCATAGGGACGCTTTCGTGGTAGGGAATTACAAAAGCGACAGCACAAGGTCTCGAGAGAATATCAAGAGTATCTTCAAATTCTTCTGGTTCACGGAGCAATCACCTGTAGTGAGGGGTTCTCCGGGAGGAAGTAGTAACGAGATCCTAAAGTTAGATTTTAGTAAAAATCGTTTAACCCGAATAGAAGAGAGTTCAGAGTCCCAGAGTAAAGATCGAGGAGTAAAAGATCCTAGTACCACCCGATGGCGACGTGGGCCCGTAAGGCACACAGCCAAGTTAGTAAAAGTTTTTGCAATGTCTAGACTCGACTTCGGCCAAGGAGTGTGGAAGGGGGATTCCTACAGCAATGGCTCGATACTAACTTGAGACCTCGATTCAATCATACACTAATCATGCACGCAAATGTGTACGATCAAGATCAAGGACTCACGGGAAGATATCACAACACAACTCTACAAATAAAATAAGTCATACAAGCATCATAATACAAGCCAGGGGCCTCGAGGGCTCGAATACAAGTGCTCGATCATAGACGAGTCAGCGGAAGCAACAATATCTCGAGTACGGACATAAGTTAAACAAGTTGCCATAAGATGGCTAGCACAAACCGGATACAGATCGAAGAGGCGCAGGCCTCCCGCCTCGATCCTCCTAACTACTCCTCGGTCGCCGCCAGCCGGCTGCACGTAGTAGTAGGCACCTCCAGTAGTAGTCGCCATCGACGGTGGTGTCGGGCTCCTGGCTCCATCGTCTGCTTGCAGCAATCGAGTAGAGATAGGGAAAAGGGGAAACAATGCAACCGTGAGTACTCATCCAAAGTACTGCAAGCAAGGAGCTACACTACATATGCATGGATATATGTGTAAAGGGCCATATCAAGGACTGCATCGAGAATGCCGTAATAAGAGGGGATAGCTAGTCTTATTGAAGAATACGCTCGTCACCTTCGCCTTGCAACAGTAGAAGAGGGTAGGTTGAAGTCCTCCAAGTAACATCACATAGCAATAATCCTACCCGCGATCCCTCCTCTTCACCCCGAGAGAGAGCGACCACCGTTGTATCCGCACTTGGAAGGGTGTGTTTTATTAAGCATCCGGTTCTAGTTGTCATAAGGTCAAGGTACAACTCCAAGTCGCCCTGCTATCAAGATCACGGCTATTCAATAGATTAACTTCCCTGCAGGGTGCACCAACTTACCCGACACGCTTGATCCCATTTGGCCGACACACTTTCCTAGGTCATGCCCGCCGCTGAAGATCAACACGCCGCAGCCCCACCTAGGCACAACAGAGGCCAAGACGCCGTCTAAACCTAAGCGCCAGCAGGGTCTGGGCCCATCGCCTCGAAAGCACACCAAGACGCTATGTGGGCGGCCGAAGCGAGCTAGCCTAGTGGCGCTCCAGCCCAATCCGCGCGCGCCGCCCGTCAGCCGACGTTCAAGTGCTTCGGTGATACCACGGCGCCGAGTGCCCATATCTTTCCCACGTAGTTGGTTAGTGCGATAAGCTCGAGCCAACTCACATCAAATACCAAGATCTCATTGCTGCAGTTAAGTATCCGCGAACGCCGACCAGGCCAGGCCCACCTCTCACCCAGTAGTCTCAACCTACCCTGCCGCCCGCCCCAGTAATGGGGCCGGGGCCGTCGGAACCTGTGCCCACCTCTCAGGATGGAGCCACCGTCCTTTCAGCCCCCATCTCCTAACAAGATCACGTGTAATGTAATAGTGTAAAGTATATAGTATATTCCGTGATCACCTCCCAAGTGATCACAGCCCAAGAGTATAGCATGGCAGATGGACAAGTGTGTAGGGCCACCGATGGAACACTAGCATCCTATACTAAGCAGAGGATAGCGTAAAGGTAACAACAGAGTAGCAAGGACAGGCTATGCAGCAAGATAGGATTAACTAAAGCAAAGAATATGCTACACTACTCTAATGCAAGAAGTATAGAGAAGAGTAGGCGATATCTGGTGATCAAAGGGGTTTGCCTGGTTGCTCCGAAGAGAGAGGGTCACAACACCGTAGTCGATCACAGGGGGGTACCGGCAGCGGCCTCTGGGTCTACCGAAAAAGTAACGGAGGGGGAACATAATAAATAACAGAGCAATCAAAGCATAACATGACAAATGCGGTGCTAGAGGTGATCTAACGCAGGGATAGGTGATACCGGTGAAGGGGGAAAACATCCGGGAAAATATCCCTGTGTTTCAGCTTTCGCAGAGAGGAGCCGGAGGGGGAAAGTTAAGCGAGTTCGATAGGTTAGGGGGTGTGTCGGACGAACGGGTTATGTATCCGAATCGCCTCGCTGCTCGAGCAACTTTCATGTACAAAGTTTTTCCATCCGAAGTTACATAATTATTTTATATTAATTTTCAAAGTTTTAATTCATTTTCTAAATTATTTTAATTCAAATTAATGTTAAATTGTTAGATGTACCCAGCACAGTGTACACAAAATTGTACACAGTGTCGACAAGTGGGACTGGGAATTCCATTTGACCAGTCAAACTTTGATCGTCAATGTGGGTGGGGCCTCTGTCATTGACTTTCTAGTTAATTAATTTCGTTTTAACTAATCCAGTTATTAGACTAATTAATCCCTAGTTAATTGTTGATTAGCTTTTTAATTAATTATTTAACTAATTAATTATTTGTTTTTTTACTGTGGGCGTCGGCCACGCGATTTAATCGGAGCGGGCAGCAGAGGTCGGGGTGAGGGGCGCGTCGACGGTCCGTGGCGCCAAGGGCACCGGAGTTGGCATGGGGCTAAGATGGTCGGCGCGAGTTGGGGCGGCGACGCTGGGTTGGCAGCGAGCGCTGGCGCTGGACACAAGGCCATGGTCGTCGGGACAGAGGGAAGGGAGGAGCTCACAGAGCCGGTAGGGATTCGGGGCAATGGGGTTGAGGAGGTCGACGGGACGACCGGCGATGGCAGAGGAAGCAGTCCGGGCGATGGCGTCCGGCGACGAGGTGACGGGCGACGATAGCGCTGTCCGTGAGGAAGAGGCTGCGGGCACGGCGCGAGGGAGAGGGGTTCGTCGCCGCTGGTGGCTCTGCCCATCATGTAGGGTCGCCGGGCGACGCGGGCGATGGCGAGGTGGTCGGGCGGGCGGCGCTGGGCGCCTGGGCGCAAGGCAGAGGGGGGGGAGAAGGGGGCACTCGTCCGATGGGGGAGGCCAGACCGATCCAGATCGGGACGAGGAGAGGAGAGACGGGGAGTGGAGGAGGGGTTAGGGTTCGGTGTCTCCGGGTGGGTTAGTAGGTGAGGTGGGTGGGGTGGGCTGGTCCGGGCCGGGCCATCCAGGTAGGCCGAGATGGGTGAGGCCCAAGGGGGGGTGGCCAGGCTGGGCCACGGCCCAGTGAGGGGGGGTTCTTCCTTTTTTGCTTGTTTTCTGCTTTTCTATTTTATTTTAAGTTCCTTTTATTACAGTTTTATAAAAATAAACACTAGCATCTAAATTTGTATTTATAAATATTCTATCGCCACCTTAATTCTCAACCAAAAATAAAATAGTTTAATATTTTATAAAATTCAATAGGCATGTATTTAATTGTTTTAACTACTGTTTTAATTATCTTAGAGCCTTTAAACACTTTATCAAAGTTTGGTTTCTCCACCATAATTACCTATGCATTATTGAGTTCACTCCTAACATTTTAGTTTTAAAGTTTGGAAACTTTTGTTGTTTGCCTATGTTTTAAATTTGAAGTTGAATCGGTTCAATCAACGTGAGTTTAATTACAAAGAACGGAGGTGACGTGGCATCATTAGCTTGGGATTACTGTAGTCAATTATCCGGGCCATAGGGTTGCCATACCACTGTGTGGAACGTGTCCTAGTGGACCCACGGGTTCAAGAGCAACTTGATCCGAAGTACCTTGATCATCATCATTAATTTCCTCTCCAAGAGGTGTAGGCACCACAGAACATTTTCCGAGTTGCACTACTTTCCGTTCAAGAGGTAATACTTCATCGAAGTTCTACTTTCCTCCCACTTACTCCTTTCGAGAGAAACTCTTTTCCGTAAAGGATCCGTTTGGAAACAAAGATCTTGCCTTCGATCTAAGGTAGAAGGTATACCCAATGGTTTCCTTAGGGTATCCTATGAAGACGCATTTTTCCGACTTGGGTTCGAGCTTTTCAGTTGAAGTTTCTTGACATAAGCATCGTGATCCCCAAACTTTTAGAACGATAGCTTAGGTTTGTTCCCAAACCATAATTCATACGGTGTCGCCTCAACGGATTTAGACGGTGCCCTACTTAAAGTGAATGTAGCTGTCTCTAGAGCGTATCCCCAAAGTGATAGCGGTAAATCAGAAGAGACATCATAGATCGCACTATATCCAATAGAGTGCGACACGACGCTCGACACACCATTACGCTGAGGTGTTCCAGCGGCGTGAGTTGTGAAACGATTCCACATTTCCTTAAGTGTGTACCAAATTCGTGACTTAAATATTCTCCTCCACGATCTGATCAGAAGAACTTTATTTTTCGTCACGCTGATTCTCTACCTCATTTTCCTTGAACTTTTCAAAGGTCTCAGATTTGTGTTTCATCAAGTAGACATACCCATATCTACTTAAGTCGTCGTGAGAGTGAGAACATAACGATATCCTCCGCGAGCCTCAACGCCATTGGACCGCATACATCGGTATGTATGATTTCCAATAAGTTGGTTGCTCGCCCATTGTTCCGAGAACGGAGTCTTGGTCATTTTGCCCATGAGGCATGGTTCGCATGTGTCAAATGATTCATAATCGAGAGACTCTAAAAGTCCATCGAATGGAGCTTCTTCATGCGCTTGACACCAATGTGACCAAGGCGGCAAAGTACACAAGTATGTGGGACTATCGTTATCAACTTTACATCTTTTGGTATTCACACTATGAATATGTGTAATATTACGCCGAGATTCATTAAGAATAAACCATTGACCATCGGAGCATGACCATAAAACATATCTCTCATATAAATAGAACAACCATTATTCTCGGATTTAAATGAGTAGCCATCTCGCATTAAACGAGATCCTGATACAATGTTCATGCTCAAACTTGGCACTAAATAACAATTAGTGAGGTTCAAAACTAATCCCGTAGGTAAATGTAGAGGTAGCGTGCCGACGGTGATCACATCGACCTTGGAACCATTTCCGACGCGCATCGTCACCTCGCCCTTCGCCAGCCTCCGCTTATTCCACAGCCCCGCCGGAGTTACAAATATGAGCAACGGCACGTATCAAATACCCAGGAGTTACTACGATTACTGGTAAGGTACACATCAATTACATGTATATCAAATATACCTTTAGTGTCGTGGTTTTGTCACGGCAGATGTCCTCATGAAAGGACTTAGTCGCGGAGCCATCGCTATGAGTTAACTTGGAGGGGTTAAAGCGGACGCAAAGACACGAGAGTTATACTAGTTCGGCCCCTTCGATGAAGGTAAAAGCCTACGTCTAGTTTGTGATGGGATTGATGTGGTCTCGATGACTAGGAAGCATATAGCTTCGCCTAGGCCTCGAGTTGTTGTCCTCTCCTTGAACCGCCCCGGGTCATCCCCTTATATACACTGGTGACGCCCGTCGGCTCAGAGAGTCCCAACCTCCGGTTCATATTCGTACCCGGGTTGGTCTCTCTCTCTATTCCTAACTTACAATACAAGTTTATACATCAGGCCGGTTTACGGCCACAGGTTCTGAACCGACTACAAGCCTTGGGCCCTTACACTCATGCCTCTTGGGCTTTTACACCATTGAACTACTGATGACGTTAACCTGGCCCAGATAGGCCGGTTTACGCCCAGTAGTAACATCCCCAACATTAGGCCCCAGATTGATTTGAACAGGTTCATGTCAATCCTTGAGAAAAAACCTTTATCTTCAATGCCTTCTTGAAATCGTTGAACCGCCGTGATGTCACTTTTCTCCGGTGCTGTAAACCGGTCCGACGTCCTCAGTAAGATAACATCCGCGATATCTTCTTTGTTTTAATAGATCCGCAATAATCGAGGCGACAGCCCGCTTAGGGTTATGGTTCCTTGATTCCCGCTACCGACATGTATCCTGCCTTATAAATAGGCCCAAGGGTCATCCTTCTCTTCCTTCGTCCCCCTTCTCTTCGCCTTCCTCGCCGCTGGCTCGAGAGCTCCGCCGCCGCCGACCTCTGCACCGCCTTTGGGCCGCTGCATCAACCTGAACCACCGAGAAACGCAGATTCTTTCACCTCTCCTCGACTCGTAGGTCCTCGGTTCCCTTTTGACCTAGATCCATTCTAGGGTTTCTGCCCTGCCGTACTCTATGAACTGTTCCTGCTCATAACAGACTTTGAATATATCTCGTGATACTTTGCGCTGATTAGCAAGAACTTTTATGCTCCGCCTATAGTCTCGCAGGCGCATCCAAAGACCTCGCATCCTCTCTGCTCATTGTATCAATACTGCTCTGCTGTCTTCCTTTTTTGAATATTTTTCTTATTTTTTGATCTGGCTTCAGATCCTTCGTTGTAGAAAAAACTTGCGAAACCTGTTTCTGCACACTTAGCCGTTCTCAGCCTCCATTGCTTTCAATAGTTAGACCTTATCCCAGGCGGTTTAACTTAACATAGAAAAAAATTAGATATACCGGTACACACCATTAGCCCTCTTGTTGAACCGCCAGAATTTCTGGAGCAGATACTGTCGCTTCATAAAACTCCGGTTTAGCATTGTACACTGGTTCTCTCTTTATCCCACCATATTTCTTTTTGAACCGGATTTATATATTTTTGTAGATGGCCAAACAAGTGTATGAGTGCAACTGGGCTCCTTCCGTGTCACCGAGACTCAATTAAACAACCTGGTCCCGACCGGGCGCTTTAGCCAAGAAAATAGCATCCATTGAGGGTCCTCGCAAAGAACGCCCACCCACCCCTCAGAAGGAGAGGTTGTAGTTTTCGCAGATCACCTAGCCCGGGCTTCAATCCGCCCGTTCAAAATTTTATCGAGATGTGCTAGCCAATTTTCAACTCCGCCACAAGATATAGGCCCCAATTCTGCTACTAATATCTCGCCACTTCCAAGTGCTCGTGAGGCATACTTTCAGAAGAACCCACAAGGAGCTGTTTAGAGATCGCTTCCATATAAACCGCCGCACAGAATTCACCGACGGGCCTAACACGGAATTAGGTGGCGTATGATTCGAAAAGAAAGGAGGTCACTTATCCTCACGCCAAACTACACAGCCACCCCAAGGAATGGAATCAAACATGGTTTTATTGCAAAGATACTTCACCTTCCAATGAGAATCCTTTGCCTGGTCTTCGTCCCGAGCGACTCAAAGAACACACATCCCTTTCCACAAAGATTAACTGCCAAAGGAGAGAAGTAAATATGCTCCTCAACTCTCCAAGCTCGAGCCTTCATGGCTAACGGTTTAACCGGCATTGACCTTTGCGCGCTGTTGATATCATGGAGCATACTGCCTCTCTCCCAGCCCGGTTTAATGTGCGAGTACACCGGTAGTGTCGACGACCCTCCGGCACATTAACATCCAGCTTACTGATGACGAGGTCACCGAGGCGGTGAAGAAGATGCTGAACTAACCGAAAATCTTCGTGCTCGACCGGTCTCCTCCCTTCTCTTCGCTACCAACAAACCGCCATCTGTAAGATTTCTTATTATTTTTACTGAATATATTATCGCCATCCCGTATAACTTTTAATACCGCTGTTGCTGAACCAGGGCGATGATCCGTTCTGGAGCAAGAAACGCCCGCAAGAGAAACCAGAGAAACCAGATAAACCGGAAAAACCACTTAGGCAAAAGACAAAAGCTGTTAAGAAAACTGCTCATAAGAGAAAAACCACTGCCTCCTCTGATCCGGCTGTGGATGATGATGTGGGTAATCCGGACCTTGAGGTAGAATTTGATTCACTTGGTTTACCTTTCACACGCCTAATTAATGATGATGCTTGTCAGGATGATGCTGAAGCCAGTAACGCTGATGTTGTAGAGGTAACCGTTCTCTCCTCTGACTCAAATCCTTTGCCTTTGCTAAAAAACCGTCAGGCAAACCGGAAAATTAAATTTTCTCATCCCCTTGCTTACTTGGATCCCAAATTTCTTATGAAGACCCAACAACATGAAGCTCGCCGCACAACTCGGCAAAGCGGCCAGGTAGTTACCTCCACCGGTTTACCAAACAGTCCGGTTCGGAAACGCGTTCAGAGGTCTCTGATTTGCTTGTCAGTGCTCCTCCTGAAGCAGGCTGGTTTCATCAACCCCTTAATCCGTTTGATTCTGATTATCAGGTCACTTCCCACTCCTCGTCCGGGCGAAATCATCACCACCACCGCCGCCGCTAAAAATGGTGCTTGGGTAAGTTATACTTTTCATATTCCTTCTACTGCCTCACCGTAGTATATGCCGATTTAACTCTTGTTGTGCTTTTTCAGTACGCCTAGGCCGAGCAAAAGGCTCATCTGGGCAAAGCGCCGACGAAGAAACTGCTTCAACCGGGAGCACCCCAAACCTTGAAGCGGATATCCGTGAAGACACACTCAATGATCCCCCACAGCAAAATGACGATCTTGTTACAGAAGAAAGGCCTACTGACACCGCCCTTCCTGCTGATCATCCTAGAATCCCAACCCGGATTGAAAAATCCACCAGTCCATTCCGGCCTGCTGACCAACCGACGATTCTTGGTCAAACCGGCGGCTCCAAGGACGCACGACGTCGAATTACTGGTTTTGGCCACAAATAATCGGGCAATCCAGCTTGCTTTATCTAAACATTCTGCCAAGGAGGAGTTTGCCACTATGAGAAAGGGCAAGTGGGATGTTTATCTGGCAACTTATGCCGCTTTGAACCCTCAAGACCTTCACTCCGGCTACTTGAACCGGCTATATACCAGCCGTGACTATGAAGCTGGCCTGGTGAAAATGATGAAAGAGAAACTCAAGGTAACCTCCATGTTCTTTTCTTGCCTGAATATTTCCATTTTTGTTAACTCTCCTAGCTCCCAAGGGCCGGTTCAACTTAGCATAGTTAAACCAGGACTTAATATAAACTCAATGCTTCAGAATCCGCTGATGTAGCCCCCAAGAGTCGGTTCAACTTAGCATAGTTAAACCGGGTCTGTATTTTATGTCGCCACATCAGTACATGTTTGAATAAATAGCCATTAGCCCCCAAGTGCCAAGTTGAATACTTGTATCGAGCATGGGACTTGAAATGACGATATGTAACATGCTCCCTTGTTGTTGCAGAGTGAGATACGTCAACAAGCCTCACAAATCCAGGACCTCCAAGAAAATCTGAAATCTCGACAATCAGAAACCTCCAAGGCCAAGGATGAGCTGAAAACCGCGTTAACTACTGTGGAGCAACTCAAGGAGTGGTTCAAGTCTGAGCGGGCCAGCTGATACTTGAAAAGGCCGCTGGACCAAAAGGTTGAAAATGCCGAGGCTGCCCTTAAACCGTGGTAGATGAGTCGACCAATGCGTGAAGCGGCAAGTGCATTCCATGACTGCTGCCATCTTCGTAAGTTTCTTTTGGATTCTTATGATAATCTTGACCTTTCTTATGATAAGTCCGGTTTATAATTTCTCTTGCAATGCTGTAGGCACACGATTGGTCACTTGGGGTCGATGTTCGAAAAATTGAAGGCTGCTTATAACTTAATAGAGCAGTCAGATATCGAGCGCAGCGAATCATCTCCACCGCATCTCATTACAATCCGCACCTTCCTTAATTCAGGATACCTTAAGAGGTTGTCCATGCTTCCGCCTCGGATTGAAGAGCTGAAGAAATTTGTTGCACGAACCGGCGCCATCAACGCCTTTAATCCGGGCCAAAGCATGGGTGCGATTTCGATCCCATTGAAGCTGCTCGTGGCTATCCCAATCAAGGAAGACGGCTCGTAATTCAACGAAGATGACTTGAGAGCAATAAACCGGCCGGCACCCTTTGGCTTGCCAATTAGTCAAGAAGCCAACTTGTCGCATTATCAAGCTCAAGATGATGATCGTAATGCTTAGTGGCTGCACCTATTCCTCAAGCGGAGAACCTGATCCTCCAACCGTAAGCATACTTATGCTCCTGATATTGACCCAACTTCCCCGATCCATGAAGAGGCTGTCTTTCAAGCTTTAATGGGAATCGATCGACCATCTGTTGATTTCAAAGAGCTGGGTAGAGAGGAAGAGGTGAAGCGGCGAGACGATCCACAACCATCAAACCGGGCAGCGAGCAAGCATGAACCGAGGCCGTTTGAAGAACTGCTTTATTATATTCCGCCTAAACAACGATCTTATTTGGGCACCATGTTGCCTTGTAATAGGATAGCCAACACTTGCTTTGAACATGCCTTCGTGCATGGGTGCTGATACTCTTGCTTGAATGATCAAAACTTTTCATCTTATATTGCCTGCAGCTGCAAAATCTTTAAACCGCCCCGGCGGTTTTATACCGCCAACTGGTTTGTGATATTCATGTATACATTTAATGGGATATTTAAGGCATAAAATCGAAATTTATGATATCCAATACTTGCCAGTGCTGGGCATAAGGTTGGCTTAGCCAATCTTGAAGCAGAGGTTGTATAAACCCTTACCTTCAAAGGAGAAAAACAGCTCCTGTCATTTATACTACCGGCTTACCATGTAAACCGTGCCGGGTCATAATAAGCCCCCCCTGGTACTCCATAATAGGATGTTAACAGAAAAAACATCAATCCGGTGAATTATCGCCCGATTAAAAATTTGACCGAATTCCATCAACTGATAGTTTTGAAAATGGTTTAAAAATGTTGCCGGTTTAAGAAGCGCAACAAAAATTAAATAACAGTGATGAAAAAATATGGAAGCAAAGGCAATGACAAAACTGTTTGAAAAAAGAGGCTTTATTGAGCCACTCAGATGGTGTTACCATGGTCGGACACGACCAAGCTCCCAATAAGGTGTAGCTATGGTTCAAGTCAGCCAGGTCCCCAACTGAAACCGTGGCATTATGCCGATCAAGTGGCGTGGCAATGGTTGGGGTTCGACCAAGCCCCCAAGTAACTCTATGGCCTTAGGCCGATCAAGAAGCGTGACTGGTTCAGACTTGACCATGTCCCCAAGTGATCCGGTGGCTTTCGCTTATCAAAAGGTGTTGCATTGGTTCGGATACCACCAAGCCCCCAAGTGATATCACAAAGCTTTTGAAAAGCAAACTCAAGGTAAACCGAGGCCGCTTAAGATAGAACAACCCATGTAACCACGCATGATGTAACAGAACGGATACCCCGCTTTAGCCGAGGCTCCGGTTTATTGCTTTATTCATAATATATACACTGTCATAATATGTACATAAGTAGAGCCGATGGCTCAGGTATAATAACGCCGAAGATGAGCTATGTTCCACGGCCTGTTGGTCTCCTCTTCTGACGTGCGTGAGTCTTTATGCTCTCGAACATCGATCAGATAGTACGACCCATTGTGCAGATTCTTGCTGACCACAAAAGGTCCCTCCCAAGGCGGGGATAGCTTGTGTATGTCTGTCTGGTCTTGGATGAGCCGAAGCACCAAATCTCCTTCTTGAAAGGTTCTGGTCCTGACCCGGCGACTATGATAACGACGAAGATCCTGCAGGTAAATCGCCGAGCGAGCAGCTGCTATGTCTCGCTTCTTCATCCAGCCGATCCAAAGCGCCCCGTCGTCGTTGTCTCGTTATCCGCTTCAACATAGGCTGCCACACGAGGTGAGTCATGACGATGTCGCTGGGGAGAACCGCCCGCCCATAAACCATAAAGAACGGCGGTATCCCGTGGATCTGTTAGGTGTAGTATTTATACTCCATAACACGACGGTAGCTCTTTCTACCCAACAACCCGCGCCCTCTCAAAGGGACCATAAGCCGGGTTTGATGCCTCTCAGATCTCTTGATTGGCTCTTTCCGCTGACCATTGGACTGTGGGTGAGCTATCAAGAAACGCTGCCGGATGTGCTCACGCTTGCGTAACTCCTTCATGGCACCTTTGGACAAATTGGTACCATTATCTGTAATGATACTGTGGAAAACCAAACCGAAAACCACCTTTTGATGAACTGAACCGCCGTGGCGTCGCATCACACTTGCTAACAGGTTCTGCTCTACCAACTTTGTAAATTTGTCAACCGCCACCAACAGGTGTGTCTTCTTGTCCTTGACCTTTGAAAGGTCCAACCGTATCCAGCCCCAAGTCGGAAACGCCAAGTAATTGGAATCATCCTCAATTCTGGGCCGTACATGAGCACGCCTGAAATTTTTGGCAACCATCACATCGCTCCGACCAGATCTTCCGATCATCAGATGAGCAGTCAACCAATAGAAACCGTGGCGGAACGCTTAGCCACCAAGGATTTTGAACCGCGTGGTGACCACAATCTCCTTCGTGGATCTCACGCAATATTTCACAACCTTCCTCAGGGCCACACAGCTGAAACGCCTCGACACACCGCAATGATGCAACTCGCCATTAACAATGGTCATAGACTTAGACCGCCGAACTATCTGTCGGGCCAACATCTCATCTTCCGGTAACTCGCCCCGGTTCATGTACGCCAGATAAGGGAGCGTTCAATCCAGAATTACATGCAGGGCTGCCACCAACTGAGCCTCCGGATCAGGAATAGCCAAACCGCTTCATCAGGAGCTTGACCGACGGATTGTGCAAGACGTCGAGAAAACATTGGGCGGACCGTTTATGCTGAGAGCCCAACTGCTCAAAGCGCCCGCCGCTTCGCTTCTTCCGACGATCCACATGGTCCACCCGATAGCCCTTGAAATGACCTGCAACAATATCCACCTCACGACGATATTCAGCCATGAGTGGGTCCTTGAATCCCAAGTGCCGCATAATTGTTGAGCCACTAGGTCCGAGTCACCAAGCACTTAACCCGCTTAGGTTCATCTCCTTAGCCATCCAAGACCGTGGAGCAAGGCTTCATACTCAGCTGCATTCTTAGTACAAGGGAACATTAAGCGGAGAACGAATAAAACTTGTCACCTTGTGGGGAAGTTAATACGACTCCAGCCCCGAGCCCTCCAACTGCCTCGGATCCGCCAAATGGATGGTCCAATATGTATGATCCGCCTTTCTTCAGCGCTTGTAACTCCGCCCAATCATTAATGAAATCCACAAGCGCTTGAGACTTCACCGCCGTCCGAGGTACATACTTCAAACCGTATGCCCAAGCTCTATAGCCCACTTGGCAATCCGCCGCCGCCTCCCGGCTCAGATGATATCACCTAAGGAGCTGAATCGACCACGTGATGGGATGCCCTTGAAAATACTGCTTCAGCTTCCGCTTGCCATAAAACTCCATACACCAGCTTCGCCAATGCGGATATCTCGCTAGACTCAATAAGCACCTCGCTGATATAATAAATCGGACGTTGAACCGATGCTCCTTCCCTACCTCCTTCCGCTTACCATTAATGGCCACGCTTAATCGCTCGGCGTTAGCAGCAACATATAGCGTAGCGCTCTTGTCGATGGGGCGGCGAGTACAGCGGTTGGCCAATTGCCGCTTAAGTCCTCCAACGCTTCATCGCTGGCTGGACTCTGCATAAACCGATCTGCTTTCTTCAAAGATCTCGGTACAAAGGGATGGCCTTTCTCCGAGGCGGCCGATAAACCGCTCAACAAGGCAATCCGCCCGCCAACCGCTGGACATCATTAATACACTTTGGTTTAGCCAGGAGGTGATAGCCGTAATCTTCTCCGGATTAGCTTCAATCTCTGTTGGACACAAGAAACCCAATAACTTGCCTCGCCGAACACCAAAGACACATTTGGCCGGGTTGAGCATCATCTTGTAAACCCGCAGTTGTCAAAGGTTTCTTTCAAATCATCAATCGCTGTTTCCTTCTTCCTTGACTTAACCACAATATCATCCACATAGGCATGCACATTACGGCCGATCTGTTTATGCAAGCAATTTGCATACAAAAGCTGATAAGTTGCTTGGGCGCTTGAGCCCAAAAGGCATAGACACATAGCAGAAGGCTCCAAAGGGAGTGATAAACACTATCTTCTCCTGGTCCTTAACCGCCATCTTGATCTGATGATATCCAGAATACGCATCCAAAAATCTCAAACGCTCACAACCCGCCGTGGCATCAATAATCTGGTCAATGCGGGAGGGCAAAGGATCTGCTGGACAAGCCTTGTTAAGATCTCGTAATCCACACACATGCGCCAAGTGCCGCTTTTTCTTAAGGACCAGCACCGGATTAGCAAGCCACTCGATGGAAAACTTCAACGATAAAACCCGCCGCTAAGAGCCCGCAACCTCCTCTCCAATGGCCTTTACGCCTCCTCGTTAAACCGCGGAGAAACTGCTTTATCGGGTTTGTACTTGGGATCAACATTAAGAGTGTGCTCAGTGAGCTCCCTCGGTACACCTGGCATGTCAGAAGGCTTCCATGCAAAAATGTCCCGATTCTCATGGATGAACTCGATGAGCGCGTTTTCCTATTTTGGATCCAAGTTGGCACTAATGGTGAACTGCTTGGACGAATCGCCAGGTACGAAGTCAACAAGATTAGTCTCAGCTGCCGATTTAAATTTTAGGGCCGGATCGTGCTCCGTAGTTGGCTTCTTCAATGGAGTCATATCTGCCGGATCAACATTATCCTTATAATACTTCAGCTCCTCGGGCACAAACCGACTCTGCGAAGCCGCATCACCTTCCTCACACTCCAAAGCGATCTTGCGCCTCCCATGAACCGTTATTGTCCCCTTGTGACCGGCATCTTGAGCTGAAAATAGATATAACAAGGTCGTGCCATGAATTTGGTATAAGCCGCCGCCAAACAGGCATGATAAGGATTTTGAATTTTCGCCACTTCAAACGCCAATGTTTCGATCCGAGTCATGTTTATCCTCAAGGCCACCTCCAGAGCTATTTTACCAACCGGATATGCTGACTTGCCGTGCACCACACCATGGAACACTCAGATTGGACGGTTTGAGATGTTTATCTCATAACCCCATACGACGGAAGGTCTCGTAGTACGTGATGTTGATGCTGCTCCCTCCGCCCATAAGCACCTTGGTGAACTTATAACCTCCCACCGAGGTGCCACCACCAGGCTAGCTGACCTGGATTGTCAACCCGGGAGGATGATCCTCTACTCCACACAATAGGCTGCTCGACCAGCGTAGTAATGAGGCACGGCCGGTTCAACAACGTTGACTGCCCGCTTCTGAAGCTTCCGGTCTCGCTTGTCTAAGATGGTGGTGAAGACGTGGTACTGCCCACCATTCAACGGCTTTGGGTTGCTCTGATACCCCGACTGCTGCTGCTGATTGTAACCACCCTGGTTATTCTGATTTTTCTGATTGTTATGTCCGCCTCGATTACCATTAAACCTCGACCGAATTTCTCCACCGTAACCCGGCCGGACTCGAACCGCCGAACCTTGATCATACCGAAAGCATTAGAACTTTTGAACTCCTGCATAATGTAACAATCCTTCTAGAGGTGATTTGTCACGCCTCCTTCGTCCCCATGCTTCGGACAGGTTGATTCAACAGATAGTTCAAGCGGTCCGGATTGGGATTAGGCGCCCACCTCGATTCGGGTGTTTGTTCCTTGCGCCGCTGGCCCTTGTCCTGCTGCTGGTGTTGGCTACGAAGTCCATGTTGCCGCTCGCTTTACGCTTACTTCCACCATTACCCGCCGAAAGTGATGTCATGGCCTTTGGAGTTGCCGTTTTCTTTCCTTCCCCGCCTCATCACCATCATCGACTCGGGATCCTTGGTACTATCGAATCAGCATACTTCACTAAAACGCCCATGAGAGTGCCCATGTCATTGCAAAACCGCTTCATGCGCCCCAGCTTCAACTTTAAAGGTTTAAACCGCAGCTGCCCTCAGGGTCAAGATCGCAGTAATCAGCGTTGATCCGTCTCAAGAATGTAAGACTTCAAACACGGCGCACACAATGGGTTGTTGATTCCCTCACTCGACACAAGCCGCCAAGTCCACCACGCATATGGGCTGCTTACAGTATCTTTGAAATTTGAATGAACCGGGTCCGCAATCGGGCCCATGAACTGATGGAATTGGGTGGCAAGTTTTTCAACCAAGCACGGGCCGCGCCTCTAGCATCATGGTGAAGTACTTCACACACGCTGCTTCATCCACATCCAGCATCTCCATGGCCATCTCATAACTCTCTATCCATGCTTCGGAGCCGATCGGCGGTGTAATTTGGCACCTTGCGCTGCCCTTGAAATCCTTTTGGGCAAGCGCACATTGCATAAAGTGGGGACGAGGCAAGGCACCCCAAAGAGCTAGAGGTAACCTGTGCTCAAAGATGGTCAAGCAAACCGGCATAAGCTGATAATCCTGATGTTGTGCTGCTAACTCGCCTCCTCGCGTCTCGAGCCCGGTCCACCACCTCCCGAAGCGTTGTCGAAACCACCCGCCGGGTTGTTGCACGGGCGCATCGCTACGCATTACTTGATACGGCCGGTTCATCCACGCCGCCGCTATAGCTCCGCTTGGGCGGGGTAGAGTGATCCGATCGCGTTGTAATGAATACGCTCTCGTTGGACCAGAGCTGTCCTAAGGTGTTCATTGACCCGCCGCCTCTACCGCCTCGTAGTGAATCGCCTTCAATTGAATCGCCCAACCGTGCCGCAGCTGCCACAAGGTTATCCATTGGGTTGGAGTAGTGACCTGGAGGTGTTTGCACAGCCTGAGGCATGCCGGTATGATGGCGAGGTAGATCTATTACGCTGGGCTGGACCGGCGTGTCGCCCCAGTGCTTCCCGGTTTACCACCGCGGATTACTGGTCCCTGCGCCCGGGTGTTGAAGAGATCTTTCCTCGAAAACTGAAGGCAAACGGATCTCAGATTTCTCTTCATGACTTCATGCGACGCTGCTCGATCCAAAGATGAGCCTATACGCTATGCGCATCCAAAGCGGCCCGCTCTGCCGCCATCCTGGCATCTGCGGCTGCCAAATCCGCTTTAGCCTGAGTGATTTGTTCCTTCACTTTTGCGATCTCCGCATTATGAATGTCCTGGTCCGCCGGGTTAGCCTCTGCCATGAGCACAGCCAACGCATCGAATAGTTCTGATAAAACTTGAGCCGGCGGGTGCACAGGGCCACCTGCCCCAGCTGCCATCGCCGCTGTTGAACCGGTGACCATTGTCGCAGCGGTCGAAGAGTGAAGCATCGCCAGTACCAGCCATGAATATTCCAACCCGTTGGGCATATCAAAGGGTCCGAATATCGTCACCGCCGGAACAGCCCCCAAACCGGCCATCTTGCAGCTGATACAGAGACTCGGGCCCGGCCGACGACTCATTATCGAGTAGCACGACGGTTTCGCCACCAGATGCTAATCCGTCCTCATAATTTCCTCCGTGGATGACTCCCACGAAGCACGCTTGACGGCCGGTTTAGCTCGGGCAGGTTTCAGACGCCGAGCCGCTCTCGACGAGGTCGGTGCAGATGTCCAGCTCAGGCCCCGCTCACCGATCTTGCCGATGAAAACGTATGCCACCAAAGGGGACCCGCACCAGACTCAATTGAGCCGACCTCGGGCCCCAGCCCGCATCGTCGATGTAGAGCTTGCCGCGACGAATCTTGGTCATCCGGCCCACAGCGTAGCCTTCGAGTCCTTCGAGCTTGCCCTCCAAGATCATCAAACCATCATGCGATAGCCCCACGGTGGGCGCCAACTATCGTGGTTTAGTGTTGCCGGCCTTCTTGTCCGCTAAGTATTTGGGGCAGTTCCGCCCAAAGGGCCCTTCCTTTGCAATAAAAGCACTCGCCTCAGGCTTGGGTCCATTCTTTGACTTCTTCCCGCAACTTGCTTACGGGCGCCGCAACATCCTTGCCGCCCTTCTTGAAGTTATTCTTACCCTTGCCCTTTTGAACTTAGTGGTTTTATTGACCATCAACACTTGATGTTCTTTCTTGATTTCAACCTCTCGCTGACTTCAGCATTGAGAATACTTCGGAATGGTCTTCACCATCCCCGCATATTGTAGTTCATCACGGTTGTTGTAGCTTGGTGGGAGCGATCAAGGATTCTCACAATGACCGCCTCGTCCGGGAGGTTAATGTCCAGCTGGGACAAAGCGGTTGTGCAACCTGCACATTTTGAGTATGTGCTCACCGATGTAACTGTTTTCTCCATCTTACAACTATAGAACTTGTCGGAGACTTCATATCTCTCTACCGGCATGAGCTTGGAAAACCATTTTCAGCTCCTCGAACATCTCATATGCTCCGTGTTGCTCAAAACGCTTTTGGAGCCCCGGTTCTAAGCTGTAAAGCATGCCGCACCGAACGAGGGAGTAATCATCAAGACGAGACTGCCAAGCATTCATAATGTCTTGGTTCTTCGATGGTGCATCACCTAGCGGTGCTTCTAGGACATATTGTTTCTTGGCTGCTATGAGGATGATCTCGTGTTCCGGACCCAGTCCAATAGTTGTTGCCATCGCCTTTCAGCTTGGTTTTCTAGGAACGCGCTGAAGTTCATGGTGACATGAGCGCTGGCCATTTGATCTACAAGACATATTTTGCAAAGACTTTAGACTAAGTTCATGATAATTAAGTTCATCTAATCAAATTATTTAATGAACTCCCACTCAGATTTGACATCCCTCTAGTCATCTAAGTGTTACATGATCCGAGTCGACTAGGCCGTGTCCGATCATCACGTGAGACGGACTAGTCATCGCCGGTGAACATCTCCATGTTGATCGTATCTTCCATACGACTCATGTTCGACCTTTCGGTCTCTTGTGTTCCGAGGCCATGTCTGTACATGCTAGGCTCGCAAGTTAACCCTAAGTGTTTATGCATGTAAAACTGTCTTACACCCGCTGTATGTGAACGTAAGGATCTATCACACCCGATCATCACGTGGTGCTTTGAAACGATTTAACTTTAGCAACGGTGCACAGTTAGGGGAACACTTTCTTGAAATTATCATAAGGATCATCTTATTTACTACCGCTCGCTCTAAGTAAACAAGATGCATAAAACATAATAAACATCACATGCAATTATATAAAGTAGTGACATGATATGGCCAATATCATATAGCTCCTTTGATCTTCATCTTCGGGCTCCATGATCATCTTGTCATCGGCATGACACCATGATCTCCATCATCATGATCTCCATCATCGTGTTCCATGAAGTTGCTCGCCAACTATTACTTCTACTACTATGGCTCACACGCTTAGCAATAAACTAAAGTAATTTACATGGCGTTGAATCAATGACTCGCAGGTCATACAATAATTAAGACAACTCCTATGGCTCCTGCCGTTGTCATACTCATCGACATGCAAGTCGTGATTCCTATTACAAGAACATGATCTCATACATCACAATATATCATTCATCATTCATCACAACTTCGCCATATCACATCACATGACAATTGCTGCAAAAACAAGTTAGACGCCCTCTAATTGTTGTTGCATCTGTTACGTGGCTGCAATTGGGTTCTAGCAAGAACGCTTTTCTTACCTACTAATAACCACAACGTGATTTTGTCAACTTCTATTTACCCTTCATAAGGACCCTTTTCATCGAATCCGCCCAACTAAAGTGGAGAGACAGACACTCGCCAGCCACCTTATGCAACTAGTGCATGCCACCGGTGGAACCGGTCTCACGAAGCGCACGTAAGGTTGGTCCGGCTGCTTCATCCCACAATACCGCTGAAGCAAGATAAGACTAGTAGCGCAAGCAAGTTGACAAGATCTACGCCCACAACAAAATTGTGTTCTACTCGCAAATAGAGAACTATGCATAGACCTAGCTCATGATGCCACTGTTGGGGAACGCTGCAGAAAATTAAAATTTTTCCCACGGTTTCACCAAGATCCATCTATGAGTTCATCTAAGCAACGAGTCATGGGAGAGAGATTGCATCTACACACCACTTGTAGATCGCGGCGGAAGCGCTCACTAGAACGTGGATGATGGAGTCGATCGCCGTGATCCAAATCACCGATGACCTAGTGCCGAACGGACGGCACCTCCGCATTCAAGACACGTACGGAGCGGATGGCGTCTCCTCCTTCTTGATCCAGCAAGGGGAAAGGAGAGGTTTAAGAAGATGGCTCCAGCAGCAGACGACGGCGCGTGGTGGTGGTGGAGCAGCAAGATTCTCAAGCAGGCTTCGCCAAGCTCGTGACGGAGGAGGAAGAGGTGTAGCAGGGAGGGAGGTGCTGAACTTCAGGTGCGGCTGCCCCTCCCTCCTTTTTATATAGGCCCCAGGGGGCGCCGCCCTGGAGATCCAATCTCCCAAGGGGGGCGGCGGCCAAGGGGGGTGGAGTGCCCCAAGGCAGTGGGCGCCCCACCCTAGGGTTTCAACCCTAAGCGCAGGGGTGGGCCTAGGGAGGCGCACCAGCCCACTATGGGCTGGTTCCCCTCCCCACTTCAGCCCATGGGGCCCTCCGAGATGGGTGGCCCCACCCGATGGACCCCCGGGACCCTTCCGGTGGTCCCGGACAATACCGGTGACCTCAAACTTTCCCGATGGTCAAACAACACTTCCTATATATAATTCTTTACCTCCGACCATTCTGCAACTCCTCGTGACATTCGGGATCTCATCCGGACTCAACAACATTCGGTTTACTGCATACTCATATTCATACAACCCTAGCGCCACCGAACCTTATGTGTAGACCCCACGGGTTCCGGAGACACGAGACATGACCGAGACGGCTCTCGGCAATAACCAACAGCGGATCTGATACCCATGTTGGTTCTACATGCTCCTCGATGATCTCATCGGATGAACCACAATGTCGAGGATTCAAACAACCCAGTATACAATTCCCTTTGTCAATCGGTATGTTACTTGCCCGAGATTCGATCGCTTGTATCCCAATACCTCGCTCAATCTCGCTACGCAAGTCACTTTACTGCATCAGAATGCATGATCCCGTGACCAGACACTTCGTCACTTTGAGCTCATTATGATGATGCACTACCGAGTGGGCCCAGTGATACCTCTCCGTAACACGGACTGAAAAATCCGAGTCTCGATCCGTCTCAACCCAATGTACACTTTCGGAGATACCTGTAGTGTACCTTTATAGTCACCCAGCCACGCCAGGACGCTTGGTACACCCAAAGCACTCCTACGGTATCCGGGAGTTACACGATCTCATGGTCTAAGGAAGAGAAACTTGACATTGGAAAAGCTCTAGCAAAACGAACTACACGATCTTGTGCCATGCTTAGGATTGTCTTGTCCATCACATCATTCTCCTAATGATGTGATCCCGCTATCATTGACATCCAATGTCCATAGTCGAAACCATGACTATCTATTGATCAACGAGCTAGTCAACTAGAGGCTCACTAGGACATATTGTGGTCTATGTATTCACACATGTATTACGGTTTCCGGATAATACAATTATAGCATGAATAAAAGACAATTATCACGAACAAGGAAATATAATAATAATCCTTTTATTATTGCCTATAGGGCATATTTCCAACAATTGATACACTTCGGTTTAGCCAGGGAGGTGATAGCTGCTGATCTTCTTCGGATTAGCCTCAATTCCCCTATTGGATACCAGAAAACCAATAACTTGCATGCCGGTACACCAAAAACACACTTGGCCGGGTTGAGCATCATCTTGTATGTCCGCAGGTTATCAAAGGTTTCCTTCAAATCGTCAACCAGAGTCTCCTTCTCCCTTAACTTAACCACAATATCATCCACATAGGCATGTACATTACGGCCGATCTGCTTATGAAGGCAATTCTGCACACACCGTTGATAAGTTGCCTGGGCACTCTTGAGCCCAAAGGGCATAGATACATAGCAGAAGGCTCCAAAGGGAGTTATGAACGCCGTATTCTCCTGGTCCTTAACTGCCATCTTGATCTGATGATAACCAGAATATGCATCCAGAAAACTCAAACGCTCACAACCCGCAGTAGCATCAATAATCTGATCGATGCGGGGGAGGGCAAAAGGATCTGCTGGACAAGCCTTGTTAAGATCTGTGTAATCCACACACATGCGCCAGGTGCCATTTTTCTTAAGGACCAACACAGGATTAGCCAACCATTCAGGATGTAACTTCGACAATAAAACCAGCCGCTAAGAGCCTAGCCACCTCCTCTCCAATAGCTTTGCGCCTTTCTTCGTTAAACCAGCGGAGAAACTGCTTCACCGGTTTGTACTTAGGATCGACATTAAGAGTGTGCTCAGCGAGTTCCCTCGGTACACCTGGCATGTCAGAAGGCTTCCATGCAAAAATGTCCCAATTCTCATGGATGAACTCGATGAGCGCGCTTTCCTATTTCGGATCCAAGTTGGTACTGATACTGAACTGCTTGGACGAATCGCCAGGTATGAAGTCAACAAGCTTAGTCTCAGCTGCCGATTTGAACTTTAGGGCCGGATCATGCTCTGTAGTTGGCTTCTTCAATGGAGTCATGTCCGCCGGATCAACATTATCCTTGTAGTACTTCAACTCTTCCGTGGCACAAACCGACTCTGATAGGCCGAGACGCTTTCTTCACACTCCAAAGCAATCTTGCGACTTCCATGAACAGTTATTGTCCCCTTATGACCCGACATCTTGAGCTGCAAATAAATATAACAGGGTCGTGCCATAAATTTGGTGTAAGCCGGCCGCCCAAATAGGGCGTGATATGGGCTCCAGATTTTCACCACCTCAAAAATCAATGTCTCTGACCTGGAATTATGATCGTCTCCAAAGGCCACTTCCAGAGCTATCTTGCCAACAGATATGCCGACTTACCGGTAACACACCATGGAATACCGTATTGACGGTTTAAGATTCTTATCTATTAGCCCCATAAGGTGGAAGGTCTCATAGTATAGGATATTAATATCGCTCCTCCATCCATCAGCACCTTGGTGAATTTATAACCTCCCACCGAGGTGCCACCACCAACGCTTAACTCGACCTGGATTGTCAACCCGGGTGATCCTCTCGCCCATATGATTGGCTGTTTAGACCAGCGAAATAACCCAGGCACGCCGGTTCAACAGAATTTACCGCCGCCAGAAGCTTCCGATCTCGCTTATCCAAGCCAAGCAGAATACATGATATTGCCCGCTATTCAACTGCTTTGGATTGCTCTAATAACCCGACTGCTGCTGCTGCTGGTTGTAATCACCCTGGCTATTCTGATTATTTTGGTTGTTATGTCCACCTTGATTACCATTGAAGCCTGAACCGGAATTTCCTCCACCGTGACCCTGCCCATGGAATCCGGATCCTGAGCCACCACCTGATCCGTGATCATATCGAAAAGCATTAGAATTCTTGAACTCCTACATAATGTAACAATCTTTCCAAAGGTGGTTGGCTGGCATCTCCTTCGTCCCATGCTTTGGACAGGGCTAGTTTAATAGTTAGGTCAGGCGGTCCGGGTTAGGACTTGGAGCTCCACCGCGATTCGACGGTTTACCCTTTCGTCACTGGCCCTTGTCTTGCGCGCTAGTATTAGCCACGAAGTCCACGCTGCTATCCGCTTTACGCTTGCCTTTGGAGCTGCTGCTCTTCTTTCCCTTCCCTGTCTTGTCATCATCAGACTCGGGATCCTTGGTACTATCAGAATCAGCATACTTCACTAACGCAGTCATGAGGGTACCCATATCGTTACAACGGCGCTTCATTCGTCCCAATTTCAACTTCAGAGGCTTAAACCGGCAGTTGCTTTCCAAGGTTATAACCACGGAATCGGCGTTGATACGGTCTGATGAGTGCAAAATTTCCAAGACTCGGCGCACCCAGCGGGTTGTTGACTCTCCTTCCTCCTAGACACAGGCTGCTAAGTCCACTATCGACATGGGCTTCTTACATGTATCCTTGAAATTCTGGATAAACCGGGCTCGCAACTGGGCCCATGAACTGATAGAATTGGCCGGTAAGCTCTTTAACCAAATACGGGCTGTCCCTTCAAGAATCATGGTGAAATACTTCGCACACGCCGCCTCATCCACGTCAAGCATCTCCATGGCCATCTCATAGCTCTCCACCCATGTTTCTGGAGACAAATCGGCAGTGTAATTTGGCACCTTGCGCGAGCCCTTGAAATCCTTGGGCAAGCGCACATTGTGTAAAGCGGGGACAAGACAAGGCACTCCCAAAGAACTAGAAGTAACCCCTGGCTCGACCGAGGTGATTGGACGAACCGGCGTAAGCTGACGAGCCTCATGCTGCGCCGCTAACTCGGCGTCCCTGCGCGCCCCGGCTCGGTCCACCACTTCCTGAGCATCACCTGCCGGGTTATTGCCACGGGGCGCTTCACGGTTCCGTGCATTACTGGATACAGCCGGTTCATCCATACGCCTGCTGTAACTCCGGCTCGGACGGGGGGTGGAATGAATTCGGTCACACCTGTATGAATATGCTTCCTGTTGAATCAAGGCTGTTCGAAGAAGCTTCTTAACCCGGCGCGTCTCCACCGCCTGCGGAGAATCACCTTCAATCGGGATGGCCTCCAGTCGTGAAGCGGCGGCGACAAGATTGTCCATCGGATTGGAATAATGACCCGGAGGTGTCGGGACAGGCTGAGGCACAACATTGTTCTGTCGAGGCGGCTCCATCAGGCGAGGCTGAACCGGCGCACCCGGCCCAGGTGCCTCCGCCCGATTTATCACCGGTGGGTTACTAGTTCCTGCTCTTGGGGTGTTAAAGAGATTTCTGGCGTCGAAAACCGGAGGCAAGCGAGACCGGTGCTTCCTCTTCAGGACTTCATGCGACGCTGCTCGGTCCAAAGATAAGCCTATAGGCTCACGATCCAAAGCGGCCCGCTCTGCGACCATCCTGCTGTTCTCGGCTGCTAGGTCGGCCTTGGCCTGAGTGATCTGTTCCGCACCTTTGCTATTTCGCTAGGGCGTCCTGATCCGCCAGGTTAGCCTCCGCCATAAGCACAGCCAATGCATCAAACAGATCAGATAAAACTTGAGTCAGCGGGTGCACAGGGCCTCCTGCCTCGGTCGCCGCCGCCGCTGCTGACCCGGAGATCATTGCTGCTGCGGTCAAAGAGTGGATCGCCGCCTGTGTACCGGCCATGAATATTCCAACCCGGTTGGGCAGATTAGAGGGGTCCGGAATACTGTCACCATCGGAACAGCCCCCAATCCGGTCGTCTTGTAACTGATACAATGATTCGGTATCTCCGGTTGAGGACTCGTCGCCGGAATAAACGACGGTCTCGCTACCAGATTCCGATCCATCCTCATATTCTCCTCCATGGATGACCCCCACGAAGGCACGCTTCATGGCCGGTTTAACCTGGGCAGATCTCGTACGCTGAGCCGTTTCGATGAGGTCGGTGCAGATGTCCGGCTCAGGGCCCGGTTCACCGATCTTGCCGATGAAGATGTGTATGCCACCAAAGGGGACCCGGTACCCATAGTCAATCGAGCTGGCCTCAGGGCCCCACCCTGCATCGTCGATATAGAGCTTGCCACGACGACTCTTGGTCATCCGGCCCACAGCGTAGCCCTTGAGTCCTTCGAAGTTGCCCTCCAAGAACTTGAAACCATCGTGCGATAGCCCCACGGTGGGCGCCAACTGTCGTGGTTTTGTCACGGCAGATGTCCTCATGAAAGGACTTACACTACTAGGAAAAGGGCTATAGATGGGATGGACACTAATGGCGCGCTGTACATGTGGTGCGCCATTACTAAATACTAATGGCGCATCATGTGTTGGTGCGCCATTAGTGTGCAAATACTAATGGCGCACCACATCCCACGGTGCGCCATTAGTAATTTTTTTTATTTTTTCAAAACTACTAATGGTGCACCGTGGGAGTGGTCCGCCATTACTAGTTGAAAACTAGTAATGGCGCACCACTTCCACGGTGCGCCATTAGTATTTGGCCCAAACATTCTCTCAATGCACTTCGTGGACCGCATTTTCAGTTTCAAAATAAATAAAAGGAAATGATAGAAATGTCAAAAAATAAAAGAAAATAAGATTCCCATGTGATATGTGGTCTAGTTGTTAGCAAAATTTACAAACATGAATTTTCGACTTTTTGCAAAATCTCTCGAGAATTTGTAAATGGGCATAACTTTTGCATACTGAACTCGGATGAAAAGTTTTTATATGAAAATCATCTACTCGAAAAGTTACACCCCTGCTAATCATTTTCAAAATCCTCAAAACCTAACATAAAAAGATACGGGCTTTTAAGATCTGGAGAGGCAAAAAATTAACTTACTAATGGCGCACCTGCCCATGGTGCGCCATTACTATCTTCCCGCCTTCAAAATTCAAAAAATAAAAAAAAGTTACTAATGGCGACCTGCCCATGGTGCGCCATTAGTATCTTCCCGCCTTCAAAATTCAAAATAAATCAAAAAATAAAAAATTAATGGCGCACCTGCCCATGGTGCGCCATTAGTATCTTCCCACCTTCAAAATTTAAAAAATTCAAAAAATAAAATAGTAATGGCGACTGCCTACTGCATGCGCCATTACTATGTCAGATATATGGTGGGCGTGTCCTCTCCTCCTTACCTCTTCATTCTTCTCCTCTACTCCACCTCTCCTCCACTCCTCCACTCCATCTTCCCTTCTCTCCTCCACCATACTACCCTCCTCCTCTCCGGCGACCTCCTCCTCCTCTCCGGCGACCTCCTCCTCCCTCCTCTCCTCTCCTCCCCTCCCATCCCCTCACGGTTTCTCCTCTCTCCTCTCCGGTGAGCTCCTCCTCCCTCCTCTCCGGTGAACTCCTCCTCCCTCCTCTTCGGTGAGCTCCTCCTCCCTCATCTCCGGTGAGCTCCTCCTCCCTCCTGTCCGGTGAGCTCCTCCTCCCTCCTCTCCGGTGAGCTCCTCCTCCCTCCTCTCCTTCCATCCCCTCATTGTTTCTCCTTCCTCCTCTTCGATGCTCCGGTGAACTCCTCTCCGGCGACCTCCTCCTCCTCTCCGGCAAAAGAACGTACAAGATCCAAAAACGGGAACACAATTTGAAATAATATCGCGCAAAAAAATGAGCAAAAAAAAACGAGCAAAATGGGAAAAAAATCGTGATCCAGATCCAAATTCAAAATTCAAAAATAGCAATGGCGCACGATGGGGGTTAGACAGTGTGCCACTACAATTTTCTCGCCTTCAAAATTCAAAAGTACTAATGGCGCACCGTGGCCTATACGAATGGCGCACCAGTGGCCTATACTAATGGCGGACCGTGGCCTATACTAATGGCGCACCAGTTGTGCGCCATTAGTATACCAGATACTAATGGCGCACCACTGGCGCGTCATTTGTAAAAAATACTAGTGGCGTGATACTAATGGCGCACCAGTAGTGCGCCATTAGTTGGCAAAACTGGTGCGCCATTAGTATGCCTTTTCCTAGTAGTGTTAGTCGTGGAGCCATCACTACGGGTTAACTTGAAGGGGTTAAAGCGGACACAAGGACGCAAGAGAGTTTATACTAGTTCGGCCCCTTCGATGAAGGTAAAAGCCTACGTCTAGTTGTGATGGAATTGATGGGGTTTCGATGACTAGGGAGCAAACAAGCTTCGCCTAAGTCTCGAGTTGTTGCCTATTGTCCTTGAACCACCGCCGGCTCGCCCCCTTATATACATGGGTGGCGCCCGTCGATTCACAGAGTCCCGACCCCGGTTCATAGATGTATCCGGCTCGGTCTCTACTATTCCTAACTTAGAATACAAGTTACATATTGACGCCGGTTTACGGTTACAGGCCTTGAACCGGCTATGGGCCTTAAGCCCTCATCTCCCTACTTGGGCTTTAACAGACTCAACTACTGATGAAGTTAACCCGGCCTGTCCTGGCCGGTTTACACCCAGTAGTAATATCCCCAACACCCTTTGAGGGAGTCCCGGATTAGGGGGTGTCCGGATAGCCGAACTATAACCTTCGGCCAGACTCCTGGACTATGAAGATACAAGATTGAAGACTTCGTCCCGTGTCCGGATGGGACTTTCCTTGGCGTGGAAGGCAAGCTTGGCAATACGGATACGTAGATCTCCTCCCATTGTAACCGACTCTGTGTAACCCTATCCCTCTCCAATGTCTATATAAACCGGAGGGTTTTAGTCCACAGGACGAACAACAATCATACCATAGGCTAGCTTCTAGGGTTTAGCCTCTCTGATCTCGTGGTAGATCTACTCTTGTACTACCCATATCATCAATATTAATCAAGCAGGAGTAGGGTTTTACCTCCATCGAGAGGGCCCGAACCTGGGTAAAAACATCGTGTCCCTTGTCTCCTGTTACCATCCGCCTAGACGCACAGTTCGGGACCCCATACCAGAGATCCGTCGGTTTTGACACCGACATTGGTGCTTTCATTGAGAGTTACGCTGTGTTGTCGCCATCAGGAAGGATGCCTCATCCCGTCTTTAAAGATGGCTCTGTTGCTAAAGGAGCTTTGGCTATCGGCCAAACTCTCCGGCTAGGCGGTTTTCTTATGACCGCCTGGTCGGCCGCCGCACCGATGATGACTTCTCGGGTCATCAAAAGCAATCTTCACGTCAACTCGGAACTCGCCGAGCAGTTAGATCCGATGGAGTTCTCTTCTTTAAACGAGCTCTTGGATCGCATCGCCGCCCTGGGAGTCGCTACAGACTACGATCAGATTGGGTCCAAACCCGATCTGAGAGAGATTAACTCTCCCCAGGTCACCCATCATGTTGATGTGGTGGAGGAACAATGCGGCGACCCTTCATCTATCTTAAGGACTAACTATGTCCGGATTCCCAACCCCTCCAAGCCGGATGCCCGCGGAGGGGAGGACGTCACTCAAGACCTGAACTTAGAGTCAGGCAACGGGCTAGATTCAGCGGACAACATCCAAGAATCCAAGCTTCCGAGTTCGGAAACTCCTTGGCCCTTGAGCCTCAGATTGGGTGGGGTTTCGGATATAATTCCACCCACCCACCCGAACATAGGCGATTTATCCAATATTAGGCAAGAGCCCGAAGAAACAGTACATCATTACTGGGCCAGATTCCTCCTGGTTATGAACAGGATAAAGGACTGCCGCGAGGAAGACGCAATTTTATTCTTCTGCAATAATTGCACGGACAAGGGAATCCTCAACGCCATAGGTTGCCGTGAAATTATACGCTTTGGTTGACTTACGCCCATAGTACGAAAGTACTGTGTGATGGAAAGCGCCTGAAAACCAAGTAAGATTTTGGGACAATCCGCCCAATACAAACCCAGTCTGAAATAAAAGGGTGCATTATCGCCAATCACCCGGTTAAACACCAAAAACAAAAACTTCTACGGGCATGGAACCGTCATCGAGGGATGGCTCAACGGACCCTGTAAAATTCATAGTACAGAGGGCGCCACACCAACTCATAGCCTTAGAGCATGTTGGATACTCCGTCAGGTGGCCAAAAGTGGCGAAAAGCTTCTAACACTAGCATCCACAGAGCACCAACCCAGGGATACCAGTACGGTATTAACAGTCTTCGAGACTTTCGCATCAAACAATATGCGAAAAGGAACACTCCGCAGCCTTGCCGAAGTCAACAAGTAGCAACAATAAATCCATGGAGTGACACGGCTATTACCTTTAATGCCAGTGATGAACCTAAACTCCGAACAGCCCAAGCACCAGCAGCATTGGTCATCAGTCCAATAGTGGAAGGCTTTCGCCTTACCAAGGTACTCATGGACGATGGCAGCGGATTGAACCTCATTTATGAGGAAACCCTTCGAAAAATGGAAATAGACTGGAGCTGCATTGAGCGAAGCAGCACACCCTTTAGAGGAATAATACCCGGTGGGAAGCGTCTGCACAGGGAAAAATCACACCGATGTGGTGTTCGCACGCCGGATAATTACAGGTCCGAGGAGGTCACGCCCAAGTGGCCCTGCTCAGCAGCGGATACCATGCTCTATTAGGGCGAGAGGCATTCACAATTCTTCAAGCTATACCCCATTACGGGTACATGAAACTCAAAATGCCCGGGCCCAACGGAATCATCACTCTTGCTAGCGACCCGGACATAGCACTCCGCACCGAAAATAAGACAGCCGCACTAGCCCTTGAGGCACTATCCGAAGCCCTAGCGGACGAGGAACTGACTGCGCTGCGCTCCACGGTGAACAGGGACGATGTGATACTCGATAAAAGATCCAAGTCCACCTCCTTTAAACCAGCAGACAAAATAGTCACATTCCAAGTCCACCCAACGGACCCTACAAAAACGGCCTCCATTGGGGCACAATTAAACCCTGATGTAGATGTCGCACTACGAGAACTCCAACGTGAAAATTGGGACATTTTTGCCTAGAACCCTTAAGACATGCCAGGAATCCCACGCCGGCTGGCCGAGCACAGCCTAAACATCCTAAAAGGATTAAAGCCAGTCAAACAGGCTCTTCGGCATTTCTCCGAACCTAAGAGACAAGCCATGGGAGAGGAGCTAGCCAAACTATTGGAGGCCGGATTCATCAGAGATATAAAACATCCGGATTGGCTAGCAAACCTGGTGATGGTACCAAAGAAGAACAAATCCTGGCGCCTATGCGTCGATTTCAAGGACCTTAACAAGGCTTGCCCAAAGGATCCCTTCTCCCTCCCCCGCATCGATCAAATTATCGACGCTACCGCAGGACACGATTCATCGTGTTTCCTCGACGCATACTCTGGCTACCATTAAATCAAGATGGCAGAGCCTGACCAAGCCGCAACGGCATTTATCACCCCATACGGCCCATTCTGCTTCAACACAATGCCCTTCGGGTTAAAAAACGCCGTCGCAAGATATCAGCGCATGCTTCAGACATGTCTGGCAAACCAGATCGGCAAAACATTGGAGGCATACGTAGATGATGTGGTCGTCAAAACCAACCATGTCGAAACCCTAGTAGACGACTTGAGGCTCACATTCGACAATCTTCGAACATATGATATCAAGCTTAACCCGGAAAAATGCGTTTTCGGCGTACCAGCCGGAAAGCTCTTGGGCTTCATTGTATCCGATAGAGGAATTAAAGCAATCCCAGCCAAGATCCAAGCTCTGTCACAACTGGATATCCCAAAGGACCTCAAACAAATACAAAAATTGACTGGATGCGTGGCGGCTTTAAGCCGCTTTATCTCCCATTTGGGAGAAAAGGCATTACCCCTCTATCGCCTCCTCCGGCGCACCGAACACTTCGAGTGGACGGATGCCGCCACGGCCAGACTCGAAGAAATAAAAGCCATATTGGCAACAAACCCGGTCCTGGCCGCGCCCAACATGGGCGAACCAATGCTATTATACATCGCCGCAACTCATCAAGTTGTAAGCACGGTGCCCGTTGTCGAACGAGAAACGGACGGACACAAGTTTCCCCTTCAAAAACCAGTCTACTACGTGTCCACTGTCCTCACTCCATGCAAGTCACGGTATCCGCATTATCAAAAGATAGCGTACGCAGTGTTTATGGCATCCCGGAAGCTGCGACACTACTTTCAAGAGTGTTCGATAACAGTAGCCTCCGAAGTACCTCTTAACGACATTATAAACAACCGCGACGCAACGGGCCAGATTGCCAAATGGGCCATTGAGCTCCTCCCATTCGACATAACCTATAAGCCACGGCGAGCCATTAAGTCGCAAGTTTTGGCCGACTTCCTCGCCGAATGGACTGAAGCCGAACTCCCTAAAGAGTATGACACATATTCCAACTGGATCATGCACTTTGACGGCTCCAAGATGTTGGCTGGTCTGGGGGCTGGCATCGTTCAGACGTCCCCAACAGGAGATACAGTTCAATACGTACTCCAGATAATGTATACGGACTCCAACAACGCAGCCGAATACGAGGCCCTTCTACATGGTCTCCGGATGGCAGTATCCATGGGCATTCAACGCCTAGAGGTGCGCGGGGATTCGAACCTCACGATATCCCAAATAAATGGAGACTTTGATGCCAAGGATCCAAAAATGGCAGCTTATCGCAACGCCGTCCTAAAAATGTCAGCTCGGTTCGAAGGGCTTGAATTTCACCATATAGCCCGGGAAAACAATCAGGCAGCAGACGTCTTGGCACGCATCGGCGCAAAGCGCGATACCGTCCCCCCCAATATCTTCTTAGAGAGGCTATTCAAGGCATCTGTATCATGGGAGGGGGAGTCTGGAAATAACATCCCGGACCCAACACCACTGCCCGACACCAAACATTCTGACACAATTGGAGGCTCTGCCAACGAAGTAACATCTTCAGCCCACGTAATAATGGCAGTCATTGCCCCGTGGACGGAACCATTACTAGCCTATTTAACCAGGCAGGAACTTCCCGAGGACCAAAACGAGGCACGCTGCATAGTGCGGCGATCTAAAGCCTATAAAGTCCATGAGGGAGAGCTTTATAAGAAAAGCACCACCGATGTCCTTTAAAGGTGTATCTCCGAAGAGGAAGGGCGGAATCTTCTGGCTTAAATTCATGCCGAACTCGGCGGGCACCATGCCGTAGCCCGGGCCCTTTTAAGCAAGGCCTTCCATACAGGATTCTATTGGCCGACGGCCCGGGCAGATGCTCAGGACTTAGTCCAACGATGCGTCGGTTGCCAACTCTTTGCTAATCAAAGCCACATGCCACCCACCGCCCTCCAAACTATACCCATCACCTGGCCCTTCGCGGTCTGGGGGCTTGACATGGTTGGACCCCTTGAAGGAGGAACCCACAAGCAAAAATACCTACTGGTCATGGTGGATAAATTCACCAAATGGATAGAGGCAAAGCTTGTTAAGACGGCCGAATCCGGACCGGTGATAGACTTCATATCAGGGGTTGTACACCGTTACGGCGTCCGCCACAGCATCATCACTGATAACGGCACGAACTTCACGGCCGACGAGGTCAAACTCTAGTGCAAAAACATGGGCATCAAGCTCGACTATGCTTCAGTCTATCACCCTCAAACTAACGGTCAAGTCGAACGATCAAATGGTCTTATCATGAGCGGCATCAAACCCAGATTAGTGCGGTTCCTCAAGAAATCTAACGCGCACTGGGTAGAGGAGCTAGACTCCGTACTCTGGGGGCTGCGGACCACGCCGAATCACACCACCGGATTCACACCATTCATTATGGTATACGGCGCAGAGGCAGTTCTGCCCTGCGACATAATTCATGACTCACCTTGCGTGCGCATGTACGAAGAAAGAGAAGCCGAGCTCAATCGGCAGGACAGTTTGGACGCCTTGGAGGAGGAGGGTGACGTGGCCAAAGCCCGTTCCGCATTCTATCAACAGCAGGCTCGAAGATATCAAAGCAGAGAAGTATGGGCCAAAACTTACAATGTTGGCGAATTGACAAGAAAAAGGACAAACTCAAGCCCAAATGGGAAGGTCCCTTTATTATCGACCAAGTCCTGACCGGTGGAGCGTACCGTCTACGAGATGCATCGGATAACCGACTCGAGCCGAACCCATGGAACGCAACCCGTCTCCGAAGATTCTACGCCTAGCGCCGGATTCTGAGTTCGTCTCCTTCCTCTGTCTATTTTTTACACATTAGCTGTCTTATATTTCTCTCCTTCTCCCTCTTTTTCTCTTACAGCCTTTAAAGGCTCGTTCGCGCATTGTTCGCACACACTTGACGCGCTATCCGCGCTCATTATACCTGGGGGCTTCTTTAACAGAAGCTTGTTTTACGAGCTTTATGCCTAACACATGTGTGATGCTTCCGCATGTACCTTTTATTCACCATTATATGCATCGATATGACTTAAGTTTTGGCCAAGATGGGTTTCTTGGCTCCCGTGCTTACCCCTACGTTCCCGATTGTTCCGCTAGGTGGTAAAGGGAGCACCTCTGTGATTATTACTGCCGGGTCAGCCGGATGTGTACCTCAGATTGGGTGAAGCCGAAAGCTAGCGTTCTTAAGGGAATATTAGGTCGGTGAACTAAAGATGATTTCTCACTTATTTATTTATCTGCCCCCAGATGCTTTTCTGCTTTTTTCGCAGTCCGGACATGCACTTTAAGGCATGCCTCCCAGGGAAAGGAACCCCTAACGGAACTATTCTCCCTGGAAGATGTTTCTTACTAACCATGTAATATAACATAACTAGTTGGGCACTTGTCTGTTCAAGCACTAAAGACCCCTATGCCTAGTCTCCATGCATGCCCTGGTTCTTACATAACCACGAGGGTATTCGGACACACTCCGGACTATAGGGTCAAGAGGTTGAAGCGAAAAGGTCCGCCAATGACAAACGATCTACAATCCGGCTAGAAGGCATTTTTACATGTCATCTTCAATTACATAGTGAATTTGACTGGGTGTATTCCTCCTCAATACCATCTAATAGGCTGTCTAGTTTACAGTCCTGTTGGGAATACTTTGCGGCCAATTCTACTTGGCCATACACTAAGCTCACAGGGATCTCCTTCCCATCGGTCCCCACAAGTCTGACCTCGGCCATGTGGTTTGCGTCAGCCTTCGTGTACCGCTGCCTTCACCATGGCCCAGCCTCCTCGGCGCCTTTGACGGCAGCCGATATCTTCCATAATCGGAAGCACCGCCACGCTCCCTTAAGCCTGTCTGCAAGCTCTCCAAGGCCTTCGAGCAGGGAGACAGATGGCCACAAGGCCTGGGCGACGCCCTTCATCACCTGCCGAACTCGTTCATCCAGTTGCAAGAGCTCGGGAAGAAGGTCACCCGAGAATCGGCATTTCCTCCGCAGGGGCGACACTGTGAGCATACCTACAGACATAACTCTGTTAGTCGACTTCCTCGCCGAACTATTTTTCGAAGTTCGTTCAAGCACTTACTAAAAATGCCGCGTTGAAGCCGTCGATTCTCCTTCACGGAGTCCGACAGCTGGGTGTTGGCATCTCGGAGATTATTCTTCTCCTGCCTCACCCTCGTATGCACGCTCTCCCCGGCCTTTAACCGGCGCAAGAGTTGTTGCTTGTCCGGATCTAATCCGGCGCCATCTGCAATCATATTGTCAGATTTACACACACGCCGCACTTCACAACATACTTATATTTCGAAGCGTATATTACATGAGGGGTTCTCCTTGGCCTCCCCTGCAGCGGCTAGTGCGGTCTCAAGTTGGGCTTTGCACTCTTCCAGCTCCTGGGACAGTTGGGTATTCTTTTGTGTAAGATCCTGCATAACAAATGATCCTTAAATCAGTTATTCTAACTATTTCAATTCTCGGGGGCTACTGGTATATATAACCATCAAATTTTCTCACTCGTATGTCTTTCACATACTGCTCCATGGCTCTGGCTAGACCATTTTGAGCGGCATGGAGGTGCACATCTCCCGAATTGAAGGCATCCAATGCCTCTTGGGAGAAACATGCGTCACGAAGAACAGTCCGGCGACGCCTGTGATTCATGGCACTCTCCACCTCGGAATTGGTGGCAGATAGTCGATCGGCATCCTCTGTCGGAGGAGTGTCCGACGCATGCCTCGTGTTCGCCTCCGCTTCGGGACCGGGCTTTGGAGCCTGGCTGGTGAAGGCTCGATTGGCAGCCTCTCCGGATATAGTCCGGCGAGCGCTCTTTTTCCTGAAGAGAGCACGAGCGTTAGTATACCTTACAGGAATAAAACATGGGTATAAGGCGGCATGCCATACCGTGGTTCCGGCGTCTCAATCCGGATCGCACTCCTTTTCAGCCTGCTGGGCCTTGCTGCCCCTTGTTGGCTAGCCACCACAGGCTCGGCCTTCCGCCTCAAGGGCTCCCCCTGCAAAACACCATTGATATACGGTGACCAAAGATAAGCACAGAGGGATCATTTTTAAAGTATTGGGACTTCGGTCTCAGTTACCTATGAGGCTGGAAATATTCCAGGGTAATCGGCCGTAATGGCAACCAAGGCATTCTCGATGCTCAGTTGGTAAAATACGCCATCGATCAGCTCCACGGATATGTCCGGATCCTCTTGGGAGGCCGGATGGAGGGACCGTTCCGGATCCTCGGGTTGTGGAGGTGGGCTGTTTATATCCTTTACGGACCGGCGCAATTCCTGCGTCGAAATCACAAGATAAGGTACTTAACTATGGGAATATGGAACGAATGGGCATAAAGAAGTGTCTGCTTACCCAGCTTGGAGGATCGTACATAGAAAATCCGCCCTGTGGATTGACACGAAGGAACTCCTCCTCTTCTCCCTTGTATAATGCGGACAAGGCCTTTGTCAGAGGAGCAACCGATCCCGGCCCCTTACGGCCGCAGCGGATGGCATCATCCTCCCCATTGAAATCCCACATGGGGTGGCCTCCATGCTGAAGCGGCTGCACCCCCCGCATGATGCATGTGGCCATGACCCCGATCATGGTCAGTCTGGAATGAGCTAATAATCTTATCCGGCTCATCAGGTAAAAGACGTCCCTGTCATTTTCCTTCTGAGGGCTCCGTGGGCGCCAGCTTAGGCGCTTCTTCAAAGGAGCATTATTGAACTCAGGGAGGCCGATCCGAACAGGGTCCGACAGGGGGACATCTTATATATAAAACCATTCTGAAGGCCAGTCTTCGGACGCCTTCTTTGGGGTTCAGGATAGATATCCGGTCCCGGCGATGCGCCGTAGTTCGGCTCCGCCCACTTGATATATCGACCCCTCCTGAGAACGGTGCACAAGGCAGAACAACTTCTTCCACAGGGCGAAATGAGCCTCGATGCTCAAGAACAGCTCGCAAAGGGCTACGAAGCCCGCAATATGCAATATAGAGGCAGGCGTAAGGTTGTGCAGCTGGAGGCCATAGAACTCCAGGAGCCCCCGGAGAAACGGATGAATCAGAAATCTGAGCCCTCTTATTAAGTAAGGGACAAGGCATACCCGCTCTCCTTTGGAGGGATTGGGGACGCTCTCCGCCTGCTTTCCGCCATTATAGGTGGCGAGTCCGGCTCGAACCGGGACCATGAAGGCTGGGGGAAGAAATCCTTGGTTTGGAGCGCCACTAGCTCATTGTGGGGATTTGAACATCTCTCCCAATCTCCAGGCTGAGGGCTGGTAGGGCGAGAGGAGGAGTTGCGTCGACTAGCCATGATGGAATGGATTTTTGTCAGATGCGCTCCGATGAATGCTCGCGAAGGGAACATGGTGTGATTCGGATCTAAATCCTCGTCTCTTTTATAAGGCAGCTTATTTGCACAGCTAAGGAGGTAAAAGTAAAAATACCTTGGCTTTTCGCATTCGTTTGACCGTGGAAGACGGCCATTATTGGGCGTGGAAGCCAAGGAGCACAATATTCACGAAAAGCCAGACACTATTCAACAGGTACACAGAATTTGGAGAAGAACCCGCCTTGCAATGCCGGAGACAAATTTCCGCGCCGGACTCATTGTCATTGAAGCCTGGTTCGGGGGCTACTGAGGGAGTCCCGGATTAGGGGGTGTCCGGATAGCCGAACTATAAGCTTCGGCCGGACTCCTGGACTATGAAGATACAAGATTGAAGACTTCGTCCCGTGTCCGGATGGGACTTTCCTTGGCGTGGAAGGTAAGCTTGGCAATATGGATACGTAGATCTCCTCCCATTGTAACCGACTCTGTGTAACCCTAGCCCTCTCCGGTGTCTATATAAACTGGAGGGTTTTAGTCCACAGGACGAACAACAATCATACCATAGGCTAGCTTCTAGGGTTTAGCCTCTCTGATCTCGTGGTAGATCTACTCTTGTACTACCCATATCATCAATATTAATCAAGCAGGAGTAGGGTTTTACCTCCATCAAGAGGGCCCGAACCTGGGTAAAAACATCGTGTCCCTTGTCACCTGTTACCATCCGCCTAGACGCACAGTTCGGGACCCCCTACCTGAGATCCGCCGGTTTTGACACCGACACCCTCCATTTACTCCTCGTCCCTACTACCTTGGTTAGAGAGATTATCATATTGTTTGGAATATATATGTCCTTTAGTACTCCCTCCATTTACTTATACAAGGCCACTATAAAAAATACATTTTGCATCTATACAAGGCCACAAATAGTAATCGAGACAAAAGTTACTTCTCCCTCCTTTCGAGTTTATGCCTCAGTTTCAAAATCTCTCCAACCAAGGTAGACGGTGAGTGGTCGAATTAATTTCGTACTCCTAGTTTTCACAAGTAATTAGTACGCTCGTTTTTCTCAAGAAGTTATGTTTACCGAGGCATTAATTAGAACAAATGCATGAATGACCACTAAATTTCCATGAACTTCTACATGCATTGGTGAGTTTTCTCTTGACACTACTTGCATCGGGTCATCTAACGCACCTCGAAATCCAACATGTGATGGTACTACTACTAGTAGTAGAATTGAGACTTATAAAACGGAAAAACGAATGTTTTGTAGATCAGCCCCATAAATCCTAGTGGGTACATACTCCGTAAAATCAGATTTTCCCAAAACTAAGTCGCTCAACCTTTATTTGCTTGTTTCCCTTCCTGCCTCCTTGCCTCAAACAGACTATGCCAAACTCTTCTACCTGCCGCGCGGCAAAAGACCCGCCCTTGCCTTTTTTTAGTCCGGGTTTGTATCGATGGATCGCACGAAGTAGCAAAAACCCAAGCCATGTCTTGTACTCCTCCATCGACGCTCGCTTTCATGAATTCTGTACTTCCTGTCGCCGACATGTGGGACATATAGCAACCGGGTCGACGTATCAAGCACCAAATAACAGTGCAGAGAACAGCAGGGGGGACGACCCACCGTATCACCCCAAGAGTAGTAGTAATGAGCAATGAGACGTCAAATCACAATGCCGCACCTTCCCAGACGGACTAAGCAACCATTATTTCACACTTCCGTTCGCCATCATCTCAAACCACGTAGTATTGCTCCTGCCTCAAGAGGGACATACGCATCGCCTTGGTACATCATGACACGTGAGACCGCATGATAGGCCATGCTCCCCAGCCGATCGCCCGGTAAAATCACCTCATTTTTACTACTATACTTCCTCCATATCGGTTTACATGTCATGCACGTCGTTCTAGGTTGAGAATTTAACTGGCTATATATGTGATGAACAGTATATGTTTAGAAACTACATCCGCTTAATAATCCAATGATCATTTTTTTAAAGCGCCTCCACTACAAATCGGCTTCTCCCTCGTCCTCTTGAAGAAAACCGATGATGCGTGCGGCGGTAGGGTTTGTAGGAGTACTACTAGGGCGTGCGGGGACACGTCGTAGTAAACGTGAGAGGGATTGAGTTCGAGTCGATGCCTTAAATATGTGTGGGCCGCTTGGTTTTAGGGGAACGAGGCAGCATTTTGGGTTCGGGGACCAGTGGAGATATAGTACGTACAAAAAATTGTGGACGTCGGTTCGACCGAAAGGCAATGATGCATGGGCCCTGCATTTTGATATACCCGGGGCTGCGTGAAATTTGCTACTCTACTCAAAACTAGTAAGGTACACATGCATTGAACGCATGAGATTTCGAAACCAAATTATGAATAAATACACACTATAGCATGTAAAGCTTTGAGTCATATATGCATGATGTAGATGTTCGTTTAGTTCTTATAGTTCATCTCATTCAAAATCAATTTGTTTTATGAAAATGTTAAGATTCATGGGTTGTGCATTGTAAAGCATAAAGTAAAAAACAAATAATGGCATTTCATTTAGAAAAAAATCAATTATGATACGGAAGATTCTAGAACAAAGGAGAAGTGCATGTGTTTTGAGGTTTGTGCATTCACTACAAAAAAATACGCTTCCGTGATGATACGTGTTTGTCACAGTAGGTCACGTTTTTTGTCATGCATGTACATCCATGACAAATTTATGACAGAATCAAGATAATCATACCTGTGCTGTCGTAGAAGTGTTCCATGACATTACCAAAATTATCATCACGGAAGTGTCCACTTCCATGATGATAAATCGCGCGTCAGAGAAGTGCTTTCGTCAAGGGTGACCGACACGTGGCATCCACCGTAACGGAACGCCGTTAAGCTATCGGGTCGGGTTTCGGATCCGATAACCCATTAACAGCCCCAACCAATGGGGATTTTCCACGTGTAAAATCATCATTGGCTGGAGGAAACACGTGTCGACTCATCATTGGGACAGATGTCATCCACTCATTGGACAGAAGGCGCCTATGATACGTTGACACGTGGCACGGCCCAACAGAGGCCCATTCCTGTGAAAAGGCCGGGCCATTTGACTTGGTCAAAAGGTGGCGGGCCGGCCCATGGAAAGCCTGTTAACGGCATGTTCGCATATAGCCCATTTACGGACCGCTAACCCAAGGCCCTTTACGCCCTATCCGAATTAGGCCCAGTAGCATCATCTGGGCCATCCAATATGATTCCAGCCCGTTTTTACTTCTGGCCCATGTATGGCGCATGACGTCTTTAGGCCCATATGAGGCCCTATGTAACTCTTGGCCTATGAATGGCCCGTGGTGAAACTGGCCCGCAATGAACAGTGTTTCACTTTACACCCATTAACGGCCCGTGGTGAAACTGGCCTGTAATGAACAGTATATCACTTTATACCCATTAAGGGCCCGTTATTCAGTTGGGCCGTTTCCAGCAAATGTTATATTTCGGCCTTCTCAGAGCCCATTTATTCTTGGGCTCATTTCCATCATTCGTTTACTTACGTCCTGTTACTATCATTTTCTGCTTGTGGGCCAAATTCAGCCCGTGGTTGCATCGGCCCGTTTGTGGTCCGTTAATACGTTGGGCCGTTTTCATAGCGTCATCAAATACGACCTATTGACGATGGCCCTTTATGGTCATACGGCCCGTATAAGGCCCATTGATGATACGGCCCGTACAAGGCCCATTGTTTCTACGGCCCGTAGAAGGCCCATTGTTTCTACGACCCGTAGAAGGTCTCATAGCTTTCTACGGCCGTAGAACGCCCATCGCTTTCTGACTGCTCGTAGGAGGCCCAAGGTCACTACAAGAAAATATTAGCCCATGGTTATTGTGGCCTAGTTTTAAAAAGAACTGCACCGACTACTAGCAAACAAATAAACAAGACAACAAGGAAATAAATAAGCAAGCAACTTATGCTAGGCTATCACGGCTGTTACATATATTACATCCATCGGGCATCAAAGTTCGCCACCAAAGAAAATATAGGGAACAAAGCAGCATATCATATACACTCGTTGTCAAAGTTGGCGACCAGCGCAAATAAACGCCGCAACAAAACAACTCCGTAACTGAAACCACTTGAAGATCTCAAGAAACAATATCCTGGGTACCCATAATGCTGGCAAGATGCTTAGCAAGCTTATTAACTTTCTCTTGTTTGGCGCTTAAATCCTCCATCGCTTGCTGTTGCACCAGAAAATATGCATGTGAATTCTGCAGGAACTTCCTCAGTCCTTCAGCTTCCTGTCACAACACATCTGATCGATGTCTTTCAACTTGAAGTTGAGAATTAAGAAGACGAAATGATTCAGGCAGCGAGTTCGAAGAGCTTGTGCCAGCAGTAGTGGCCAGTAACTCGAATACTACATCAAGACAGGACTTTTGGGTTCCCTCACTATCGTCAAGATAGTTTTTATCAGCTTTCTTGGAGACCAACAGGGATGTCTCACTATCTTGAACCTTATCTGCATTACTTCCTTTCCATTGGATAACGCGGTACTGTTCTCCAATATTTTGTCCGCATTCTAAAAGAGAAACAAAGAGACACATCACATGTTTACCATGTTGTATATGAAACTCATTTTGGTAAATGAGTTCAGTAGTAAAGTGGACAGGATAACAGCATGAAACAAACATATATCTATGTACCATGGTCACTTTATGGTCTATATCATTCTAGTTTTTGTTGTCAAATCAAGATAGAGACATAGTTCAAATAATATTTGTTCAAGACAAAGCAGAATAGATAGAATATAAGTGTGGGTAACTATAGAGCAATAACAACACTTGTAATGTGCATGACATGAGAACATAACTGTTTATTCAATTGAAACTGAAATCAACATAGAGCAGGTTACAACAAAGAAACCAGTTAAAGAAACAGGTTTAAAACATACCTGTTGCACAATTGGAGTTTCAATTCCATCCTTCAAATTTGAATATAGTTGGTATGAGTAAATACAAGAATGCAAGAGCAAAGGAGTATGAACCATAGCTACGTAACCTGACGACGACAACAAATCTTCTTCTCCTTTAAGCATTGAGTTGGGATTCGGAGTGGTGGTCCTCGTGCTTTGGGCACTGCAGTTCCCTTACTAACCGCTCGTGTTTGGGTGCTCTGTGGTGGAGACGGTGCTGTGTCAACTGGAACTGGGTTACTATCTGCCGGGGTTGGGGTTAGAAGGGGTGTAGCTTGTTCTCTGTCCAACTGGGTAGGGGTACAATCTGCGAGAGTCTGGGTTATGTGTGGTGGATCTGGTCCTTGGGCAAGTACAACCGTGGTTCTATTTGCATCAACTGGTAGCACTATCTTTTCTGAAGACCATGTTGTTACTCCCTTAGATACTGCCATCACGCTCTCCAATTCAAATGGCTGATAAACAAGAAAAGTAATTGAAAGTATAGATATTGTATGATAGATAGGTGCAATGGATAGTGGGGAATAAAAGAGGGCATGAAATAATTCATATTTATGTTGTCTAACCAAACAGGATAGCATGACACAATTTCACATATATGATGGCTAACTAAACAGGATAGCATGACACAATTTCACATTATGATGGCTAACTAAAAAAGATGGAAAGACATAGTTCAAAATATGAGACTATGTAAATAGGATGACATGACATAACTATATAATGTGTTTACTAAATAGGTTGGCATGCCAAAATTCACATACATTCATGGATAGAATGCCATAATTCTAAATATGATGACTGTAAACACTAAACAAGATGAGATGATATAACTATATGATGTCTTTATTAAATGGGTTTCCATGCCATAATTCAGATAGATGATGTGTATGTACTATGTAAACATGATGACATGATATAATTCAAATATATGATTTATATAGTAAGCAAGTAAGCAGATGGGAATCTATATATGATGTAAAAACTAAGCAATGCAAGAGAACATGCATGACATGGGTAATATAACCCTGCCAAGTTTGAGCGTAGACCTCAGGGGGGAAATAGGACTGGTCATCGCCTCGAATCCTCCTCTAAGGAGCTCTCTCAGAGCCCAGAAGATGTCTCGCTTCAGCAGTAGCATTGTCTGCTCAATACCTTGTTTTCACTCCAGATACTTCCATCATCGCTTCAAATGGCTGATGCACAGATAGAGTAGTTGAATATACAAACGTTGTCGACAAATGGAACACGTAATACAAAAAAATGATAGCATGATATAATTCACATACATGATGATTGGCTAAACAGCATGGCATTGCATAATTGACATATATAATGCCTTTGCAACAAGATAGCATTGTATAATTCACATATATAATGTCTTGCAACAAGATGGCAATGCATAATTCACATATATGGTAATTAGACACTGAACAGGTGGCATTCACACAAAGCATGTCTAAACTAATCAAATGGCATAGCAATGCAAGACACCATACGCACGATATGAGCAACATAACCCTGCCAAGTTAGAGCATACACCTCGGGGGGGGGGGGATAGAACTGGTCATCTGTCTCTGAATCCTCCTCTGAGGAGTTATTTGTAACCAACGAGATATGCGGCTTCATCAGATAGCATAGTCTGCTCAGAAGACCTTGTTTTCACTCTAGAATTTGCCATCACCGTGTCAAATGGCTGATGCACACGAAGAGCAGTTGAATGTACTAACATTGTTGACAAATGTAATATGTAACGGAAAAAAAGGATGGCCTGATATAATTTACATATAAGATGACTGGCTAAGAAGGATGGCATTGCAAAATTCACATATATGATGCCTGGCTAAACAAGGTGGCATTGCATAATTCACATAAACGATGAATAAACTAAACAGATGGCATTCACACAAAGGATGTCTAAACTAAGAAGATGACATATTTGATGTATAAAGTAAGCAATGCAAGACACCATATGCATGATATAACCAACATCAGCATGCCAAGTTAGAGCAAAGACCTCAGGGGGTAAATAGGAGTTATCTTCTCCTTCTGAATCCCCCTCAGAACAGATATCTTCCTCTCGATTACAATCCAAAATGCATGGAGGGGGGCTGCCTTTGCGCCTACCATGGAGCGACGTCTGCATGAAATTATATTGCCATGCAAGGCTCGTCTCTTTTGCTCTACATGTTCAGTTCCATTGTTTACAATAGCTGTCATGCATAGGAATAAAACATAGTGAGATTATGTAAGGAGTGCATGCAGAAATCCAGAGTGATGGTCGCAACCTGTGGATAGACCCAAAACCAATAATAGCAGGCAGATAATGGCTTCAGTTAATAAATACAGATAATGGCCTCTTTACTATTTGTTTCCCACCCAACATGAAATTCATAGTAGACACCGGAGATTAACCAGATAGTAGATAGATACTATTGATAGCGGCACCGGTATGTACCCCACAACCATTTAAAAACTCAAGTTTGACCATTAGTTTGGAGCTGACTCAGAGTCTAATCGGTGAATAGGACGATAAAGTAGCATGTAATATTAAGCGATGCATAACGTAAGCAGACACGAAAGAGTGCGACCTCTCTTGCGGACCCGTGTATTCCTCGAGGTCATCTGCTCGGTTGATGATGGTAATGCAGTTTTCATGGCTGCCAGCGGCGGGGAATAAGATCTGATGCGGCGAAAGACAGTCTGGAGGCCGGATACCTACTGTGCTGGACCCTTCTGTCATTGGAGCAGCTGAGCTGTGGTGGACGACTATCTGTAAGAGAAGTGAGGGAGTCCCGGATTAGGGGTGTCCGGATAGCCGAACTATAACCTTCGGCCGGACTCCTGGACTATGAAGATACAATATTGAAGACTTCGTCCCGTGTCCGGATGGGACTTTCCTTGGCGTGGAAGGCAAGCTTGGCAATACGGATATGTAGATCTCCTCCCATTGTAACCGACTCTGTGTAACCCTAACCCTCTCCGGTGTCTATATAACCGGGGGTTTTAGTCCGTAGGACGAACAACAATCATACCATAGGCTAGCTTCTAGGGTTTAGCCTCTCTAATCTCGTGGTAGATCTACTCTTGTACTACCCATATCATCAATATTAATCAAGCAGGAGTAGGGTTTTACCTCCATCGAGAGGGCCCGAACCCTAGTAAAAACATCGTGTCCCTTTTCTCCTGTTACCATCCGCCTAGACGCACAGTTCGGGACCCCCTACCCGAGATCCGCCGGTTTTGACACCGACATTGGTGCATTCATTGAGAGTTCCGCTGTGCTGTCGCCATCAGGAAGGATGCCTCATCCCGTCTTTAAAGACGGCTCTGTTGCTAAAGGAGCTTTGGCTATCGGTGAAACTCTCCGGCTAGGCGGTTTTCTTATGACCGCCTGTTCGGCCGCCGTGCCGATGATGACTTCTCGGGTCATCAAAAGCAATCTTCACGTCAACTGGGAACTCGCCGAGCAATTAGATCTGATGGAGCTATCTTCTTTAAACGAGCTCTTGGATCGCATCCCCGCCCTGGGAGTCGCTACAGACTACGATCAGATTGGGCCTAAACCCGATCTGAGAGAGATTAACTCTCCCCTGGTCACCTATCACGTTGATGTGGTGGAGGAACAATGCGGCGACCCTTCATCTATCTTAAGGACTAACTATGTCCAGGTTCCCAATCCCTCCAAGCCGGATACCCGCGGAGGGGAGGACGTCACTCAAGACCTGAACTTAGAGTCAGGCAACATGCTAGATTCAGTGGACAACATCCAAGAATCCAAGCTTCCGAGTTCGGAAACTCCTCGGCCCTTGAGCCTCAGATTGGGTTGGGTTTCGGATCTAATTCCGCCCACCCACCCGAACATAGGCGATCTATCCAATATTAGGCAAGAGCCTGAAGAAACAGTACATCATTACTGAGCCAGATTCCTCCTGGATATGAACAGGATAAAGGACTGCCGCGAGGAAGACGCAATTTCATTCTTCTGCAATAATTGCACGAACATGGGAATCCTCAATGCCATAGGTCGCCGTGAAATTACACGCTTTGCTGACTTGGCATCCATAGTACGAAAGTACTGTGCGATGGAAAGCGCCTGGAAAACCGAAGTAAGATTTTGGGACAATCCGCCCCAATACAAACCCAAATCAAGCAAAAGGGTGCATTATCGCCAATCACCCGGTTAAACACCAAAAACAAAACCCCCACGGGCATGGAACCAGATCGAGGGAAGGCTCAACGGACCCTGTAAAATTCATAGTACGGAGGGCGCCACACCAACTCATAGCCTTAGAGCATGTTGGATACTCCGGCAGGTGGCCAAAAGCGGCGAGGAGCTTCTAACCCCAGCATCCACAGAGCACCAGCCCAAGGATACCAGTACGGTATTAACAGTCTTCAAGACTTCCGCATCAAACAATATGCGAAAACGAACACTCCGCAGCCTTGCCGAAGTCTACCAAGTAGCAACAATAAATCCATGGAGTGACACGGCTATTACCTTTTATGCCAATGATGAACCTAAATTCTGAACAGCCGGAGCACCAGCAACATTGGTCCTCAGTCCAATAGTGGACGGCTTTCGCCTTACCAAGGTACTCATGGACGGTGGTAGCGGATTGAACCTCATTTATGAGGAAACCCTTCGAAAAATGGAAATAGACTGGAGCCGCATTGAGCGAAGCAGCACAACCTTTAGAGGAATAATCCCCAGTCGGGAAGCGAGCTGCACAGGTAAAATCACACTGGATGTGGTGTTCGGCACGCCGGATAGTTACAGGTCCGAGGAGGTCACGCCCAAGTGGCCCGTGCTCAGCAGCGGATACCACGCCTATTAGGGCGAGAGGCATTCACAGTTTTTCAAGCTATACCCCATTACGGGTACATGAAGCTCAAAATGCCCGTGCCCAATGGAATCATCACTCTTGCTAGTGACCCGGACATAGCACTCCGCGCCGAAAATAAGACAGCCACACTAGCCCTTGAGGCACTATCCGAAGCCCTAGCGGCCGCGGAACTAACTGCGCTACGCTCCACGGTGAACAGGGACGATGTGATACTCGATAAAAGATTCAAGTCCACCTCCTTTAAACCAGCAGATGAAATAGTCAAATTCCAAGTCCACCCAACGGACCCTAGAAAAACGGCTTCCATTGGGGCACAATTAAACCCTGATGTAGACGCCGCACTACGAGAATTCCTACGCGAAAATTGCGAAATTTTTGCCTGGCACCCTTCAGACATGCCAGGAATCCCACATCGGCTGGCCGAGCATAGCCTAAACATCCTAAAAGGATTCAAGCCAGTCAAACAGGCTCTTCGGCGTTTCTACGAACCTAAGAGACAAGCCATGGGAGAGGAGCAAGCCAAACTATTGGAGGCCGGATTCGTCAGAGATATAAAACATCCGGACTGGCTAGCAAACCTGGTGATGGTACCAAAGAAGGACAAATCCTGGTGCCTATGTGTCGATTTCAAGGACCTCAACAAGGCTTGCCCAAAGGATCCCTTCCCCCTCCCCCGCATCTTTCAAATTATCGACGCTACCACAGGACACGATTCATTGTGTTTCCTCGACGCATACTCTGGCTACCATCAAATCAAGATGGCAGAACCTGATCAAGCCGCAACGGCATTTATCACCCCATACGGCCCATTCTGCTTCAACACAATGCCCTTCGGGCTCAAAAACGCCAAATAACATATCAGCGCATGATTCGTACATGTCCGCAAACCAGATCGGCAAAACAAAGGAGGCATACGAGATGATGTGGTCGTCAAAACCAAGCATGTCGAAACCCTAGTAGACGACTTGAGGCTCACATTCGATAATCTTTGAACATATGATATCAAGCTTAACCCGGAAAAATGCGTTTTCGGCGTACCAGCTGGAAAGCTCTTGGGCTTCATTGTATCCAGTAGAGGAATTGAAGCAAACCCAGCCAAGATCCGAGCTCTGTCACAATTGGATATCCCAAAGGACCTCAAACAAATACAAAAATTGACTCGATGCAAGGCGGCTTTAAGCCGCTTTATCTCCCATTTGGGAGAAAAGGCATTACCACTCTATCGCCTCCTCCGGCGCACCGAACACTTCGAGTGGACGGATGCCGCCACGGCCGGACTCGAAGAAATAAAAGCCATATTGGCACCAAACCCGGTCCTGGCTATTATACATCGCCGCAACTCATCAAGTTGTAAGCACGGTGCCCGTTGTCGAACGAGAAACGGACGGACACAAGTTTCCCCTTCAAAAACCAGTCTACTATGTGTCCACTGTCCTCACTCCATGCAAGTCACGGTATCCGCATTATCAAAAGATAGCATACGCGGTGTTTATGGCATCCCGGAAGCTTCGACACTAATTTCAGGAGTGTTCGATAACAGTAGCCTCCGAAGTACCTCTTAATGACATTATAAACAACCGCGACGCGATGGGCCGCATTGCCAAATGGGCCATTGAGCTCCTCCTGTTCGACATAACCTATAAGCCACGGCGAGCAATTAAGTCGCAAGTTTTGGCCGACTTCGTCGCCTAATGGACTGAAGCCGAACTCCCTAAAGAGTACGGCACATATTCCAGCTGGATCATGCACTTCGATGGCTCCAAAATGTTGGCTGGTCTGGGGGCTGGCGTCGTTCTGACGTCCCCAACAGGAGATATAGTTCAATACGTACTCTAGATAATGTATACGGACTCCAACAATGCAGCCGAATACAAGGCCCTTCTACATGGTCACCTGATGGTAGTATCCATGGGCATTCAACGCCTAGAGGTGCGCGGGGACTCAAACCTCGCGATATCCCAAATAAATGGAGACTATGATGCCAAGGATCCGAAAATGGCAGCTTATCGCAACGCCATCCTAAAAATGTCAGCTCGGTTCGAAGGGCTCGAATTTCACCATATAGCCCGGGAAAACAATCAGGCACTAGACGTCCTGGCACGCATTGGCGCAAAGCGCGATGCCGTCCCCCCAATATCTTCTTAGAGAGGCTGTTCAAGCCATCCGTATCATGGGAAGGGGAGTCCGGAAATAACAGCCCGGACCCAACAGCACTGCCCGACACCGAATATTCTGACACAATTGGAGGCTGTGCCAACGAAGTAACATCTTCAGCCCACGTAATAATGGCAGTCATTGCCCCGTGGATGGAACCATTCCTAGCGTACCTAACTAGGCAGGAACTTCCCGAGGACCAAAATGAGGCACGCTGCATAGTGCGGCGATCTAAAGCCTATAAAGTCCATGAGGGAGAGCTTTATAAGAAAAGCACCACCGGAGTCCTTCAAAGGTGTATCTCCGAAGAGGAAGGGCGGAATCTTCTGGCTGAAATTCATGCAGGACTCGGCGGGCACCACGCCGCAGCCCGGGCCCTTGTAAGCAATGCCTTCCGTACAGGATTCTATTGGCCGACGGCCCGGGCAGATGCTCAGGACTTAGTCCAACGATGCGTCGGTTGCCAACTCTTTGCTAATCAAAGCCACATGCCACCCACCGCCCTCCAAACTATACCCATCACATGGCCCTTCGCGGTCTTGGGGCTTGACATGGTTGGACCCCTTAAAGGAGGAACCCACAAGCAAAAATACCTACTAGTCATGGTGGATAAATTCACCAAATGGATAGAGGCCAAGCCTGTTAAGACGGCCGAATCCGGACCGGTGATAGACTTCATATCAGGGGTCGTACACCGTTACGGCGTCCCCACAAAGATCATCACTGATAACGGCACGAACTTCACGGCCGACGAGGTCAAACTCTGGTGCAAAAACATGGGCATCAAGCTCGACTATGCTTCAGTCTATCACCCTCAAACTAACGGTCAAGTCGAACGAGCAAATGGTCTTATCATGAGCGGCATCAAACCCAGATTAGTGCGGTTTCTCAAGGAATCTAACCCGCACTGGGTAGAGGAGTTAGACTCCGTACTCTAGGGGCTGCGGACCACGCCGAATCAAACCACCGGATTCACACCATTCTTTATGGTATACGGCGCAGAGGCAGTTCTGCCCTGCAACATAATTCATGACTCACCTCGCGTGCGCAAGTACGAAGAAAGAGAAGCCGAGCTCGATCGGCAGGACAGTTTGGACGCCTTGGAGGAGGAGCGTGACATGGCCAAAGCCCGTTCCGCATTCTATCAGCAGCAGGTTCGAAGATATAAAAGCAGAGAAGTATGGGCCAAAACTTACAATGTTGGCGAATTAGTTCTACGCCTGCCGGACAAGAAAAAGGACAAACTCAAGCCCAAATTGGAAGGTCCATTTATTATCGATGAAGTCCTGACCGGTGGAGCGGATCGTCTGCGAGATGCGTTGGATAACCGACTCGAGTCGAACCCATGGCATGCAGCCCGTCTCCGAAGATTCTACGCCTAGCGCCGGATTCTGAGTTCGTCTCCTTCCTCTGTCTATTTTTTACACATTAGTTGTCTTATATTTCTCCCCTTCTCCCTCTTTTTCTCTTACAGCCTTTAAAGGCTCGTTCGAGCATTGTTCGCACACACTTGACACGCTATCCGCGGTCATTATACCTGGGGGCTTCTTTAACAGAAGCTTATTTTACGGGCTTTATGCCTAACACATGTGTGATGCTTCCACATGTACCTTTTATTCACCATTATATGCATCGATATGACTTCAGTTTTGGCGAAGCTGGGTTTCCTGGCTCCCGTGCTTACCCCTATGTTCCCGATTGTTCGGCTAGGTGGTAAAGGGAGCACCTCTGCGATTGTTACTGCCGGGTCAGCCGGATGTGTACCTCAGACTGGGTGAAGCCGAAAGCTAGCATTCTTCAGGGAATATTCGGTCGGTGAACTAAAGATGATTTCTCACTTATTTATTTATCCGCCCCCAGATGCTTTTCGCTTTTTTCCGTAGTCTGGACATGCACTTTAAGGCATGCCTCCCAGGGAAAGGAACCCCTAACGGAACTATTCTCCCTGGAAGATGTTTCTTACTAACCATGTAATATAACATAACTAGTTGGGAACTTGTCTGTTAAAGCACTAATGACCCCTATGCCTGGTCTCCACGCATACCCCGGTTCTTACATAACCGTGATGGTATTCGGACACACTCCGGACTATAGGGTCCCGAGGTTGAAGCGAAAAGGTCCGCCATGACAAACGATCTACAATCCGGCTAGAAGGCATTTTTACATGTCATCTTAAATTACATAGTCAATTTGACTGGGTGTATTCCTCCTCAATACCATCTAATAGGCTGTTTAGTTTGCAGTCCTATTGGGAATACTTTGCGGCCAATTCTACTTGGCCGTACACTAAGCTCACAGGGATCTCCTACCCATCAGGCCCCACAGGTCCGACCTCGGCCATGTGGTTTGGGTCAGCCTTCATGTACCGCGTCTTCACCATGGCCCAGGCCTCCCTGGCGCCTTGACGGCAGGCCGATATCTTACATAATCGGAAGCGCCGCCGCGCTCCCTTAAGCCTCTCTGCAAGCTCTCCAAGGCCTTCGGGCAGGGAGACAGATGGCCACAAGGCCTGGCGACGCCCTTCATCACCTGCCGAACTCGTTCGTGCAGTTGTAATAGCTTGGGAAAAAGGTCACCCGTAGAACCGGGCATTTCCTTTGCAGGACGACCTGTGAGCATACCTACAGACATAACTCTGTTAGTCGACTTCTTCGCCAAACTCTTTTTCAAAGTTTGTTCAAGCACTTACTAAAAATGCTGCGTCGAAGCCGTAGATTCTCCTTCACGGAGTCCGCCAGCTGGGCACGAACATCTTTGAATTCCTCTCCCAGCTGGGTGTTGGCATCTTGGAGATTATTCTTCTCCTGCCTCACCCTCGTAAGCACGCTCTCCCCGGCTTTTAACCGGCGCAAAAGTTGTTGCTTGTCCGGATCTACCGGTTCCATCTGCAATGATATTGTCAGATTTAAGCATACGCCGCACTCCACAACATACTTATCTTTCGGACCGTATATTACCAGAGGGGGTCTCCTTGGCCTTCCCTGCAGCGGCTAGTGCGGCCTCGAGTTGGGCTTTGCACTTTTCCAGCTCCTGGGACAGTTGGGTATTCTTTTTTGTAAGATCCTGCATAACAAATGATCCTTAAATCAGTTATTCTAACTACATCAAGTCTCGGGGGCTACTGGTATATATAACCATCAAATTATCTCACCCCTAAGTCTTTCACATACTGCTCCGTGGCTCTGGCTAGACCATTTTGAGCGGCACGGAGGTGCGCATCTCCCGAATTGAAGGCATCCAATGCCACTTGGGAGAAACATGCGTCATGAAGAACTGTCCGGCGACGCCTGTGATTCATGGCACTCTCCACCTCGGAATTGGTGGCAGATAGTCCATCGGCATCCTCTGTCGGAGGAGTGTCCAACGCACGCCTTGTGTTCGCCTCCGCTTCTGGACCTGGCTTTGGAGCCAGGCTGGTGGAGGCTCGATTGGCAGCCTCTCCGGATATAGTCCGGCGAGCGCTCTTTTTCCTGAAGAGATCACGAGCGTTAGTATACCTTCCGGGAATAAAACCTGGAAATAAGGCGGCATGCCACCCCGTGGCGCCAGCGTCTCAATCCGGACCACACTTCTTTTCATCCTGCTGGGCCTTGCTGCCCCTTGTTGGCTAGCCACCGCAGGCTTGGCCTTCCGCCTCAAGGGCTCCCCCTGCAAAGCACCATTGATATACGGTGATCAAACATAAGCACGGAGGGATCATGTTTAAAGTATTGCGACTTCGGTCTCAATTACCTGTGAGGCTGGAAATATTCCGGGGTAATCGGCCGTAATGGCAACCAAGGCATTGTCGATGCTCAGTTGGTAAAATACCCCATCGATCAGCTCCATGGATATGTCCGGATCCTCTTGGGAGGCCGGATCGAGGGACCGTTCCGGGTCCTCGTGTTGTGGAGGTGGGCTGTTTATATCCTTCACGGCCCGGCGCAATTCCTACGTCAAAATCATAAGATAAGGTAGTTAACTATGGGAATATGGAACGGATGGGCATAAAGAAGTGTCCGCTTACCCAGCTTGGAGGATCGTACATAGAAAATCCGCCCTGTGGATTGACGCGGAGGAAATCCTCCTCTTCTCCCTTGTATAATGACGACAAGGCCTTCGTCAGAACAGCAACCGATCCTGGCCCCTTACGGCTGCAGTGGGTGGCATCATCCTCCCCATTGAAATCCCACATGGGGTGGCCTCTATACTGCAGTGGCTGCACCCCCCGCATGATGCATGTGGCCATGACCCCGATCATGGTCAGTCCGGAATGAGCTAGTAATCTTATCCGGCTCATCAGGTAAAGGACATCCCTGTCATTTTCCTTCTGAGGGCTCCGTGGGCGCAGCTTAGGCGCTTCTTCAAAGGAGCATTATTGAACTTAGGAAGGCCGATCCGAACAGGGTCCGGTAGGGGGACATCTTCTATATAAAACCATTCTGAAGGCCAGTCTTTGGACGCCTTCTTTGGGGTTCCGGATAGATATCCGGTCCCGGCGATGCGCCATAGTTCAGCTCCGCCCACTTGATATATCGACCCCTCCTGAGAATGGGGCATAAGGCAGAACAGCTTCTTCCACAGCGCGAAATGAGCCTCGATGCCCAAGAACAACTCGCAAAGGGCTACGAAGGCCTCTTATTTTGTAAGGGACAAGGCATACCCGCTCTCCTTTGGAGGGATTGGGGACGCTCTCCGCCTGCTTTCCGCCATTATAGGTGGCGAGTCCGGCTCGAACCGGGATCATGAAGGCTGGGGGAAGAAATCCATTGGTTTGGAGCGCCACTAGCTCGCTGTGGGATGTAACATCTCTCCCAATCTCCGTGCTGAGGGCTGGCGAGCGGAAGGAGAAGTTGCGCCGACCGCCATGATAGAATGGATTTCTGTCAGATGCGCTCCGATGAATGCTTGTGAAGGGGAGATGGTGTGATTCGGATCTAAATCCTCGTCTCTTTTATAAGGCAGCTTATTTGCGCAGCTAGGGGGGTAAAAGTAAAAACACGCTGGCTTTTCGCATTCGTTTGACACGTGGAAGACGGCCATTATTGGGCGTGGGAGCCAAGGAGCGCAATATTCATGAAAAGTCGGACACTATTCAACAGGTACACAGAATTTGGAGAAGAACCCGCCTTCCAATGCCGAAGACAAATCTGCGCGCCGGACTCATCGTCATTGAATCCTGGTTCAGGGGCTACTGAGGGAGTCCCGGATTAGGGGGTGTCCGGATAGCCAAACTATAATCTTCGGACGGACTCCTGGACTATGAAGATACAAGAGTGAAGACTTCGTCCCGTGACCTGATGGGACTTTCCTTGGCGTGGAAGGCAAGCTTGGCAATACGGATATGTAGATCTCCTCCCATTGTAACCGACTCTGTGTAACCCTAGCCCTCTCCGGTGTCTATATAAACCGGAGGGTTTTAGTCCGTAGGACAAACAACAATCATACCATAGGCTAGCTTCTAGGGTTTAGCCTCTCTGATCTCGTGGTAGATCTACTCTTGTACTACCCATATCATCAATATTAATCAAGCGGGAGTAGGGTTTTACCTCCATCGAGAGGGCCCGAACCTGGGTAAAAACATCGTGTCCCTTGTCTACTGTTACCATCCGCCTAGACGCATAGTTCGGGATCCCCTACCCGAGATCCGCCGGTTTTGACACTGACAAGAAGTAATTCTGTAATGGCTCATTTGAATTGGAGGATTCCAACAATGCAGGGATAGGAAATAGACAGGAATAGGATAGGAATGCACGTGCAAAACAGAGAATTTAAAAACACATGATTTCTGTCAATCTGGGTGTTTGATTCACAACAATTGGAAGATCACTGGATGCAAAGAAGCATGGTGAGATTAAGTCAAACTATAAGAAAATGTACGGTTATAATGATATTATGCTACTATCTCTTAGTCTTGTGCTTCATGAATAGGAATTTGAAAAGGAGGACAAGTGAAAATTAAAATTCCTATGTTTTTTCTTTCAAGGAGACACTAAAGGAACAAATCCGTGTGCTTAGTGGACAATATATATAACATGTAGAGTAAAAAAGAGATGCAACAAGTGTACAACCTCTTTGGCGAAGCCATGTCGATCTAAGCGTGATTGGGTTGGCCGGTGAGGATACTCCGGCTGACTTTGCTGTTGGAGGAGGGGAAGAAGATCTTAGGCGTCTGGAGATGGAGCCCGAGGTACTGCTCCGCTGTGATGGAGGGTTTCGTTGTTGGAGCAGCTCTGGTGAGTTGTATGACGCCGAGGCTGAAGCAGGACAAGAGAGACAACAAACAACGTTAACCTGAGTGGAATTCTAATAGCATCTCCAATACATGATGTAAAATACATAACCACAAATTGCTAGATGTAAAATACATCAGCCGCTCATCTCTGAAATTAACTGTCGAAACTGAACTTAACTGTCGAAACTGAACTTAACTGTCGAAACTGAACCTAACTGTCGAAACTGAATTTTGCTGTCGAAACTGAATTTTGTTGTCAAAACTGAACGTACTAGCAAGGTGAGGCTACACGTCGGTCGACTGACTTTTTCAGCTCTGGTCAGTCGATTTTGCAGCCGTTGGATACAAAATCAAGGGCCTGCGGTTCATCTTCAACCTCCACCCCCCTGAGCCGCCAGCCACCATCGGCCAAACAGCAGCCCCCCGCCGCCCGCAGCCGGCGGTGCACCGCCCCGCCTGCCCCGAAAACACTCCCCACCTCCGGTTCGCCACCGCCCCGGCCATCCCTCTAGGCCCCCACGTGCCGAGCTTTTTCTCCGATGATCCCCACGCCACCGCCCCGCCAACGCCCCGCCACCGACCACCGCCCCCATCCTGAACCCTAAGATAGATAGTGGGGTACCTCTCCGGCGAGCCCCCCTCCCCGCTGCGGCTGGTTCTTCCTTCACCCCGGTGAGCCCACCCCTTGAAAATCGACTGACCCAAAAGTCGATTCAGTCGACTCAAGTGTAGCCAAATCGGAGCAGCATCGCAAGCAAGAGCAAGAGAGAGAGCAACAACGCGAGCAAGAGCAATAGCAAGAGCAGACCAGCAGGGATCGAGAGCAAGAGCAGCAGCAGCGCGAAAGTAAGAGCTAAAGCAGCAGCAGCTCCTATCGATGTGGACGCCGCCGCCGAGGGAGCAACGCCGTGGAGGATGTGGCCGGCGACGCCGCCGTGGATGGAGCCACGCCGTGTCGGCTCGGGACGGCGCCGCAGCACCGTGAGATCGAATCAAGAAGAAAATGCGGCGATTAGTGTACAACCTCTTTGGTGGCGCCGATTAGGCCGCAGCTTCATCCGAGGAAACGGTGATGATGACACTCTTCTGGTGGTGCAGGTGAAGACGGTGGTGTGGAAATGGAGGTGGCGCGAAAGACGAGGGGAACATCGTGGCAGCTCCTTGGAGGTGGAGAACGGGGTGGCTGAACCGGCGGGACGATGAGATCGACGATGGATCCTCATCCGATGCGGTGGATGAGGGACGCCGAGGTGTTGCTGTGGACGACGTCGTCGGGAAGAGGCTCCGCTGGGTGGCGGGCGGAGTAGGGTGTGGGGTTTCGTCGCGGGTTTTCGCGGCCTCGGTGTACGAATGGGTGGGTGGATGGGATGGCAGTGGGGAACCATGGCTTAGAGATGCGCTTGTCCGAAATGTGGGGTAAGTTATGAAAGTACCCCCCACCGATTTGAGGCGGTTCTTTCGGTTCAGGGGTACCACGGGCATTTCGCGTGTCGGGATTTCACAGGAGGTGGTAGTTTTCGCGCGTGTTGTAATTTCGGAATAGCAAGGCGCGGGTTGAGATGGAGGGAGTTGTCGGAGCACAACGAGACGAAGATATATCTTAAATATTTCGGGCTAACAAGGCGCGGGTTGAAATTTCTGGACAAGCCTAACGTGTACTGTACCAAATCAATGCGTACTACAAATGTCATTCAAAACTTTGAATTCATGTTATGTTTAGTTAAAATATTTCGCTACGTGTATAATGCATGCAACCTACTACTCAAATGAACGTTTTAGTGCATTCCAAATGTATATACTACCGCTTCAATATGAACTAAATTTGAATAAGATCTAAAGTAATGATTGTTGTGAAGTCAAAGCATTTGAATTCGTTTCTCGGTTTTAATAAGATCTACAATCATCATTATTGTCAAGTTAAACCATCGTTTGTGTATTATCTTCACAGCACACCACATGATTAGTCTCGAGTTACATATGAACTACGTGTACTATATGAACTCAAACTAGATTTTTTGAATCCACTTTATTTTAATTTCAAATCACACTACATTTCTAGCTCTAGCTAGATCTTCATAATCTAAACCATGTCTCATATGTATAATGTGTTTATCACATTATGTATGGTGCCCCGCCCCCTACGCCTACAAGTATTTAGATGTGAGTTGCAAACACCACACATTACCACAAATTCAAAGAAAATGCGAGAATGTTCGATATATAGTGTTTTTTAGGTTGCTCGATATTTAGTTGTAAGCTGCAAACACCGCACATTATCACAAATTCAAATAAAATGTGAGATTGTTTGATGTATAGTATGGTTTAGATTGTTCGGCATTTAGCTGTGAGTTGCAAACGCCATGCATTATCACATTATGGTATAACATGTGCACAACACGTGTATCACCGCTATATTCATGCATGCAATGTTTAAAACACTATGATCTCCTATTCAAATATATGAATCCGCTTTCACATCAAATTATGATCTTTGTTAGTCTCTTACACCCACACAATCCTCTAGCCTTTGTAGCTACCACTAACTTTCTCTCGTGCATGCACACACCCTCCTCCCCCTCCCCCTCCCTCGGCATTCTATCCACCGGGCACATTCATTTTTTTCTTTAGGTCGTTCTCCCAGAGTCCAAACAACTCCTTTCCGACACACACCAATCGATAAACCTCTCCAGCGATGCCTACCTACAGCATACACACACAGCTTCAATCTCCTCCTTTATGTGTCCTTGCCTCGTGTCTCTCATATGGTCAGACACACGTGTAAACTCTCGCCCCTCTTTTCATCGATCTCACAACCGCACACTCCTCCCCCTATCTAGCTAGTAGTTGGGCCTCTCGCACCACCTCCTAGCTCCATTCTCTCTGTCTATCCATCTCGCTAGGTCTTATTTGCCTCTAACAAATGGACGTACACCGACCGATCTCTCGCTATACATATAGCTAGCTAAGTCCTTATAACTCATTTTTACCCACACATCGATTGATCTACCTCATTAGTTGTGTCTCTCCCTTCCTCCGACAAACAACAATTGATCTACCGATCTAGTTAGGTTTGCTTACCAAACACATGGTTCCCCTTCATCATCCATGGATGCGTCCCGACAGATCTATCACGCACAGGCACACACATAAACACATCCCCACTCTTATTGATAACATTGCAGTTCCACCCTCAGTTTTTCTAGTAGACCTCTCGCAACATCTCCGAGAAGCAACTCCATCCCCCATCCAGCACTCTACCCCTCTCCCTCCCTCTCCCTCCCTCTCTCTCTCCTCTCTCTCTCTCTCTCTGTCCCATCATATTTCCCGTCCTTCAGTTATGTATGGATGTCGACCGATCTCCCTCAAGACATAGCTGGGTATCTCCTTCTCAACACATATACGAGTAGTTCTACCTCTATAGTTAGGCCTCTGCCTACACCTCCCCCCACCCCCTCCCCCCCCACACACACACCGATACATCAAGCGCTCTTGTCATGTCTCCCCGCCACACACAAACTTGACATGTGCCCTCTAACGTTCCGTGGGCCAGTCGCCCTATATCTTTGACTTGCACACACACACACACACACACACACACACACACACACACACACACACACACACACACACACACACACACACAATTTCGATGGCTCTCTTCATCGATCTCGCACCCACCCACTTGATCCTCTCTTCGACTCTATCGATAGCTATGACCCCTCCCTCTCTTCTCGTGGATTGCCCGACCCTATATGTATGATATGGATAGGCCTCCATTTCACACACATTGCATGCAAAATTTTGTTTGAGATGTCATCAACACATATTCCCACAAATAATTCACGAAATCAACCCCCCACCCCACCCCCACCCCACACCACAAAACAAAAAACACTCACGAACGCGGTTTGTATCTCTCACACACACCCACGTAGGTGGGGGACGTGCACGAAGAGAAGAGGTGCATGCACGGCGCACGTACTCTGTCTCTTTCCCAACCACACCCGCTGGGTACACGGTGGAGCTCATTTCAGTCGAAAAAGGCAGCCCACGTGGTAATTTGGCGATGTAATTGGTTGTCCACTTGGTGGAGGGAGGATCGTCTACCACGGGTGAACAAACAAATTACGACTTGACGCGTTATGTTAAATTAAAAAAATAGGCAAACCATGTGGGGCCTACCTTAGAGGCAAGGCTCTATACACTGGAGTACTTTTGATGTGTCCCGTCAACTCGCAGAACAAGGAGAAGCTTGCTTAGTATGCCATCTCCCGCGCCCACGAGCACGGTGGCTCGCAGGATGAGGTGAAGCTTGCTCCTCCCTCGCCCATGCGCCCGGTGGCTCGCAGGACGAGAAGAAAAATTTACTACTCCCTCCGTTTACTCCTCGTCCCTACTACCTTGGTTATAGAGATTATATCATACTGTTTGGAATATATATGTCCTTTAGTAGATTTCAATATGAACTACTAGTACATACTCCAAACACTGATGTATATAGATGTATTTTAGAGTGTACATTCACTCATTTTGCTCCATGTGTAGTAGCACTCTCCCTCGCCCTCGACCCTCGCCCACGTGGTGGATGTGCAGCAATTCATTCAGTCTCATATAGCCAGAACTATATATACTGCACTACCATTATTGCTCGACTTCCGAAGAGGCAAAGAGCCAATCGCAAGGTTAATATTTTGGAGATGCCAAGCGCAAGGTTATAGGAGAACGAGTAGTAGGTGCCGCGTCATTTATAAATATTTTTTTTCTTCAGTGGCACGTACGCAATATGATAGGTTCATATGGAGAGAAAAGGAAACCGCTCCACTATATACATAGTCAGGACGGGCCAGCCTACACGGTTGCTTGCTGGGGTTGCTCTCTTCACACTCTCTCGCACAAAACGACTGTGGCCACATCTCTAACATCCCGGCGGATCACGTCCGCTTGGGGAAGGGGTGGATGATTAGTGTAGATGCGGTGGCCGTCACCGACGGAGAAAACCCACTGTCGGCACGTCCCGATCAGGGGTCCCCGCCGTTCTCTCTCACAAAGCCGGTGAGGTTGCCTTCATCCCTTGCTCACTGCCGCGACGTGGGCAGTTGCCGCCTCCCGCCTCCCTCCTCAAGGTTGAGCTACGTCCCTCAGGTACAACTCCCTTTACAGCCGGCTTGCACCACTGCTCCAGCTGCCCACATCACTCCCTCGTGGATATTTCTCTACTTCTTTGCCCCGCACATACCGATACCTCTCTGGCTTCTACGTACTCTATTTGTGATGAGTTTATGTCTCATCAACTAGTCCTAGTAATCTTATTCTAATCACGCTTCTTCAATTTCTTTGCCACAGGGATGCTAATCTCGATTTTGGTGGAACTGCACAAAATGATCCGATGGTCAAAAGGTTGCAAACTTCATTTATTAGGAAGCTCGAACGTTGCCAGCAAATTGAAGCCTGGTCAGGGTTCACGGTTCAAGGGCTAGGGACTGCATGGATCGTTTTTTTCTTTAGCGGCCTCTGTTCCAAAATAAGTGTCAACTTTAGTAGTAGTACAACTTTGTACTAAAGTTTGCACAAAGTTGAGACACTTATTTTGGAGCGGAGGAGTACATATTGCTATGATCTGTCAATCATTGAGATGCAATAGCATGCATGTTAGTCTCCTTTGTATTTGATGAAATGTTGCAACGGGCAACCTTGGACGCAAGATACATGTAACAGAGCTGGAAGCTTCATAGCATTGTACAAATTTATCTCACGATAAATTACAGACGCGTACTAGTACTATACTAGTACTTCCTCCGTTCCTAAATATAAGTCTTTGTAGAGATTTCACCATTAACCACGTGCGGATGTATATAGATGCATTTTAAGTGTGGATTCATTCATTTTGTTCCGTATGTAGTTCACCTAGTGGAATCTCTACAAAGACTTATCTACCAGTAATAGCTAGCCCCCACTACTAGGAATTCTCTATCCTCTCCTTGAGCCACATCATCAAAATTGACGTAGCCGTTAGATGAAGTAAATCAGTCATAATAGTCGTCTGATCAAGACGTTAAGAGGCTCCGCATTAAGCCACATGCAAGCATGTAGAAATACCGTGACACATGCATGTGAGTGGGTTTTAAATCACATCAACATGTCTGCATGCTAGCACGCACCGGTAGCATGCATGTAAGTGAGCTTTTAAGTCCCATTAACATGTCAAAAAGAAAAATATAATCCCATTATGCAGTAGGAGTTGGCTGATCTTTTTTCCTTACGTGGGATGATCTAAATGATGATGGGAGTTTATTTAGTTTGGCTACCACATTTGTCATGCGGTTATAGATTTTTTTAGTTCTATGAAATCGATAATTTTGCGCAGAGAGATATACCACTGTTCCGCGGCAACGCGCGGGGACTCATCTAGTAATATTTAGGAACGAAGGGAGTACTATGTAAAGAGTTAGGTGTCGCACGGTGATAGTGTGAGCCATGTAATCACTGAGCCTGCGTGTTTTCACTGCTCTTGCACTCCTCCACTGTAAGAATGGAGAAAATTGTAATCTACTACCTCCTTTCGCCGAAAGCGTGGGACATCCAGCAGTCCTACCACCTCGAGAATAAAGACCAACGAGCCGTCAAATCACATAGACCCAGCAGTAAGTTGGACGGACGAAGCAACCATCACTCTTGCGCCAGTGAGAGGTCGCGTCCGCTCTGCCCGGGCATGAATCTGGCACCGATACTTTGGAGCGGCGCTGACCGTTTGGCGGGAAGCCTTGCATGCGATGGAGGGATTTGGGTGGGCCAGGCTGGTCAGAGCGGGCGTGGCAGCTGTCCAAGATGTCCCTACCGGACACGCCCGGAAACGAGAGGATGCACCGACTCTCGCGGCTAAAATCGTACACTACACACCATATCTCTGTTGGAGTAGGTCGATCTGTCGCACTCTCTAACACACACATGCTGTTAAACACACACACGCACACGCACGCACCTTGGTCCCGTTGCACCTTCTAACGGGACTTATTACACCTAGACGGAGGGAGTAGTAAGTATACGAGATACGGTGGCACACTGACTTAAGTCGAATACAAGTGCCCAAAGTATGTGTGCATGTTATAATAAGGATTCACTTAAAATAGTACGTGAGCGAACAGAGGGATCAATTGGATAGTGTTCCTGAGCAGTAGAGAGATGTGTGAGGTAGTAAGATACACCGCCGGCGCTTTTAATTTTTCTTATTAATTTGTTTGTTTCACCCTCTGACTGGTGGGACCCAACGTACTATGTGGAGAGAGGTAAGGTGACTAAGGCTGCATTATTTCTACACCACTGTGGATAGTCTTACCACCAAAGCCACATGACACGATTATGATTGAAATCCTAATGACTCCCACACACACACAAAAAAAAACAATGCATGCTTGTCACACGAATGCAGGAATATATAAAAGGTTATTTTCCTCTCGTTGAACATAACGGGAGGGTTGTGTAGCTGGTTAGCCTGTTTGCTCATCAAACTTGAGGTCTCGGGTTCGATAACTACACTTGAGCATAATTTTTGCCAGGAGGATTCTTTGACTAATCAAATTGTTTTCTAGGGTTTGCACGCTTCACACTCTCTCTCCAGTATATATATACACGGTGGAGCCTCAGCGCTTGTAGTTGCTCTCATCACACTCTCTCCCCCTCTCCCGCTGGAGCCTCAACACTTGTAGTTGCTCTCTTCACAGTCTCTGGCCCTCTCCAGATCTAAACAAGACTTCGTTGGCCTCTCTCTCCCCTCACTGCTGCTCAAAGAGCTGGCAGGATCCGTCCGCCGGGATGGGAAGGAGGCTTAACACTGTCGCCGTCGGTGAGGGAGGGAATCCACTACCGGCGCTGTTGTTCACTTTCCACCTAGCGGCGGCGCAGGAGGGCCTCCGACCCCTTCTTCTTCACAGCCGTCCCGTCGCCCACCGAACCACGCCCCAAGAACCTTAAGATATATTTTACTTACTCCACATGCATTGCTCTAGCTGCATGTATACCATGAATCTAGGACGTGGTTCAAAGAGGAAAGGAGTGGGGGAAAGTAGTGGGAAAAGTTGTATATAGCATGAATCTAGGACGTGGTTCAAAGAGGAAATTAAGGGGGAAAGTTGTATAGCATGAATCTAGGATGTGGTTCAAAGAGGAAAGGAATGGGGGAAAGTAGTGGGGAAAGTTGTATCGCATAAATCTAGGACATGGTTCAAAGAGGAAAGGAAGGGGCGAAAGTACTAGTTCAAAAAGGAAAGGAAGGGACAAGGCTATAGAGTTTGAGCAGGACTAGATTTGCTGCGCTCACATAGGGAAAGGTGTCTAAAGATAACAAAACTGGGACCAACACAAATATGCTCCTTGGTTGTTTGTTCTTTGTTGCAATAGACTGTGCATGACCACAGTACATCGGTAGATGCACATGGTGCTGGTGCATCCACTGTCCCGTGCAACTCATTAGCTGTTGTTAATCTAAGGCCCTGTTTGGTTAAAAACTCCATAGTCCCTACCTGCTTGGTTCCAGGGACTAAATGTAACGCCCGGATGTAACTTTCCATAATCGTAACTCCAACTCTTGCCATTTCCGGCTATGTGATATGTTATTTCCTCCGTGGTTGGGTTTTGTCTTTTGTTTTGCATTTTGTTCATGTCATGCATCTCATCTCATAGCATCATGCGCATTGCATCTGCATGTTTTCATAAAGCTTGCATCCGTTTGTAGTTGCCGCGTTCCCTTCTTGCGTTCGTTGACCGTTCCGAGACCAACCATGTTTTCGATTCCCTCTTGTCAGACCACCTAACCTCTTCTGCACAACCACTGACCCCCTCGCGTGCGCGTCCGAAACCTTTCCCGAACCTAACCCGAGCAGTCGTCACCGTTGGATCCAGATCATCACAAAACATCCCAAAAGTATCTTTGATTCTTTTTTGGACTCTCCCTAGCCTATTTTTTTCCCGTCCGTCCGATTACGATCGGAGAGAGAAGATAGCCCCTAACCTAACCCACCCGCTATATATACTAGTGTAAACCGAGACCAAATCCCTAATTTCTAGGGATCCTCCTAGCCGCCGCCGCCGACACTCTCTCCCGCGTCTCCATCGGGATCCTCCCAGATCCATCCCCAACACCAGCAACCTTCGACCATCTCCCTCGTTTTCAGCTCCGAACCAACCCACAGCCGCGCCGCTCCTCCCGCTCGATCCCTCCCCGAGCACCTCGTGCCCGACTTCCGCTGCTCCCCTGCGCATTCAGGAGCCTCTCTGCCTCCCCAAGCCACTTCACCTCCCCGTCCCCGAGAACGTCGTCCCCGCCTCTGGCCACGCCGCCGACCGTCTCCGGCGAACCCAACAGATGAGTTGCCGCCCGTCTCCTCTTTCTCTCCCCTATTTCCCTCTCCTTCCTTCTCTAATCTCTCTCCCTTCCTCGTTTGTTTTCTTGTCTGCCAGGAAATGAATGGGGCTCGCCCCTGCTGCCATGGCCGCCGGTGAACGGAGCCGCCGTGTGTGTACTTCCCGTCCGTGCCGTTCGTGCCGCCGGATCGCATCGCCTCCGCCCGGCTCCTCTCGCCCGACTGCCCGTGCTCGCCTCCCGCCGCAGGGCCTCGTCTCTGTTTCGATCAGAGGAATGAAGCTGTCGCCGCCCGCTTCATCAGTTTCAGGACGCGAGCGCTGCTCGTGTTGACCACGCCCTGAACCGTCCGAGCTCGTGGATGCCCGGCGCCCGAGGCCTCCTGCCTCCCTGATGCTCGTCGCCGAGCACCAGTGCTCCAAGGCTGGCCCTTCTGCAGCTCCTCGTTGCCTCCCTCTCCTTCTTCCCCTGGTTCTTCCTTCTACCTAACCTCGCGGTCTCTCTCTATCTTCAGGACGAACAGGAGGAGCCTCGTTCGCACCATGGATCCCTGCCTCGCCGGATCCGAGGTGGATCCATCCATCCCCGCCGTTTCCCGCGACCCTTCCTGGCCGGATCCCGCCGTCGCGCTGCCGTTCCTCGCCCCGCGCCATCGACCTGCTGCAAGCACCCCGCGTCCCTCTGCTTCGTCCACAAACACGAGCGCCCATATGCTCCGGTCGACCCCTGCTTCATCGACCCCACGCCCCAGGCCGCCTCCTGCATCGCGCGCGCCAAGCCCAGCTACTTCTCCGACGTGGGCCTCAGCCCATGGTGAGCTGCCTCCCCCAGCGCCTGTTCCTGTTGGCCTGATTGCAGATTCAGCCCGTTGTGTGTTTTTTTCTTGCCAGGACGATTTGTCTATTTATCCAGTGAATTAACAGATTTGCAGAAAACCCCTCTAACTTCATGCATATAATAACTCATGAACTATGCATCATATGTAGATAATTTAAATATGTAAAATGCTTAGAATTTCATCTAGTTTCATAATGTGCTTATGGCATCCATGCTAAAAATGTTTAAATTGCTATTTGCATTTATTTTGCATAATGACATGTTAAAATAATTTATTTCATAACTAAATAACCGTAGCTCGGTTTTAAATAAACTTTATATGTAAATGGGGAAGAAAAATGCATAGATTAACTTGTTGCACTTTATTTTCCTGTTTAACAACATTAAAATATGGTTTAGGGCAGAACAGTACCAATTTTGAAATATGCATGTGGGGATTTTCTGGAATTGTTGTTTGTTGTTCCGGCCTCATTTAAACTTGCCTAGATAGGTAGTTCAATTATGCTTCACCTCTTGCCATGTTTAACAACATTTAACATTGTTTGGCAGCTTAAATGAGATTAAACTAAATATGTCAATGTGGTGTTTTGTCAATATGCAACTCGTTCCATATTGAGCTCCACTTAACTTGTAGCATTGTTTGTTGCACTTTGCCATGCCATGCCTCATTAGACCGGACATGCATCATACTTGATTGTGCATCATGCCATGTTCATGATTGTGCATTTACCATGTTGTTTGTTTCTTTCCGGTGTTGCTTCTTAGTTCCGGTAATGTTGCGATTATGAGGATTCGTTCGACTACTTCCGTTCGTCTTCTTCATGGACTCGTTCTTCTTCCTAGCAGGATTTCAGGCAAGATGAACGTCACCTTGGATCTCATTACTATCATTGCTATGCTAGTTGCTTCGTTCTATCACTATGCTGCATTACCTACCACTTGCTTATCAAGCCTCCCAAATTGCCATAAACCTCTAACCTTTGACACCCTTCCTAGCAAACCGTTGTTTGGCTATGTTACCGCATTTGCTCAGCCCCTCTAATAGCGTTGCTAGTTGCAGGTGAAGATGAAGATTGCTCCATGTTGGATTATGTTTATGTTGGGATATCACAATATCTCTTATATTATTAATGCATCTATATACTTGGTAAAGGGTGGAAGGCTCGGCCTTATGCCTGGTGTTTTGTTCCACTCTTGCCGCCCTAGTTTCCTTCATATCGGTATTATGTTCCCGGATTTTGCGTCCCTAACGCGGTTGGGTGATTTATGGGACCCCCTTGATAGTTCGATTTGAGTAAAACTCCTCCAGCAAGGCCCAACCTTGGTTTTACCATTTGCCTCACCACCACTTATTTTTCCCTTGAGAGTCGCTGACGGTGTCCTGGACTAGGGGGTACTCACCACGTCGTCTCCTGATCAGTTGGATTGGGCCGAGGACCCCCACGGCCGTATACTCATGGGCCAGTCCGGTCAGTTACCACATACAAGGAAGATTCCACAAGACTTGGCGATCAAGACAAGGACTCCTCCCCACCGGCGTATTCGGCTAGGACTCTTGTTATCCTAGGCCTCCGGTGCATTATATAAACCGGGGCCAGGCTAGTCGATAGAGATACAGAACAACAACCCTTACAATCATACCATAGGCTAGCTTCTAGGGTTTAGCCTCCTTGATCTCGTGGTAGATCCACTCTTGTAAACATCCACAATATCAATATCAATCGAGCAGGACGTAGGGTTTTACCTCCATCGAGAGGGCCCGAACCTGGGTAAAACATCGTGTCCCTTGTCTCCTGTTACCATCCGCCTAGACGCACAGTTCGGGACCCCCTACCCGAGATCCGCCGGTTTTGACACCGACATTGGTGCTTTCATTGAGAGTTCCTCGGTGTGTCCGGCAAAAGGTCGATGGCTCGCCCGCAGGTCAACTGCAACTTCGACATCTTCGTCACCAGCTTGACTGGTCACCTTGGTTCAACCAAGGGCTGCGCCCTATCTCCGATCGTCATGTCCGGACGAGGGACTTCATCAACATCAACTCCGATCTCTATCAAGATCATGGAGGAATCATCCAGGGAGCCCGGGGGCTCAACGTCAACATTGCCCTCGGGCGACCGTACTCTATTTCTGGACAGCGGACTTGTGTCCGCCGCCGCCGCCTCCTCAGGTGTCGTTTTAACGATTGCTTCGGTGGAATTGTGTGGAATTGAGTCTACAACAACCCTGGAAAATTTCGTCGAGTTCCGATGAAGGAATCTCCGGCAATCTCCGATATACCGAAGCCCTGTTGAATCTAGACGAGAATCCGGACGAGTTTAGGGCGTGGTATGCAGCGTCTAGCTCGGATGTCCTTTGGAGGATCCAACCCTTGATTTGCTGCGGAATTCCCTTATCTACCACCTGCGAAAAATTCAGCTCGATCCGACCGTCCAAACTTCGGGAAACTTCCAATTAGTGCATCACTTTTTGGATCTGTTTTCTGCGCGAAAACGAATCCGACCGAGTTCATCTTTTTATGAGCGGGATTTGGACATCCTTTTGAAGGAAGTTTTGTATGGGGCATTGTGTTTTGTTCCCGAACACATCCCACTAACTTTAAGATCTTTTGAACATGATCTTCAACATCATGCTGGTGTCAAACCAGTCCGGCAATATTGCTCCACGGCTGCCAACCTGCGCTAGACACGTCGTCACTTTGTTGAGCCAAGCTCAACTTCTTCGGATCATCATCTTGGCAAGCCGAACAAGAGTCCGGCATCGCGAAGGATAAATCATCACCAACATCGCCGCCCCACGGATTACACGGAGCGGGCATACCAGCATCGCCGCACGGTCCCTTCATCAAGCCAGCATCGACCACGTCACGACCTGCATCGGCAGGGCCACACTATTGCTTCTTCAAGCTGGTGTCCATCACGCCGACCTACTTCGACATCTCGGCTGGACCGGGGGCTTCGCCATCTCTTCATCAACCTACTCCGGACACTTCGGCGTCACTAGCCAACCAGGCATGGGTGCGCGGATCAAGTCCCAATTTTGGGAATCACCTTCCTTTGGATTGCTACGACAAATAAACCAGGTGCTATTAATCCTAGTATTTCTTTTTGCTTGTTTGGGTTAAATTTTTTCCAAGGAATTATTACTCTGGTTAGTCCAGCATATGTGCACAGGTCTATCAAATGGTGGTCGCATTATCGACGGTCGCATGATGGTTCGGTCGGTTTCAGACACGATTCGTGACGCCGCATCCGAACTTCGGACCGACACGTGAATTCAGGCTTAGTCACGCCTTTACCGCATCACACCGACGCCTGCGCCGACATTGACTTGGCGCCAGCCATATTTCTGTCATTACTCACTTTGCATAAATTATTTATTATGCAACGATTTTTTTAATTCCTATTATTACTATTATCCCCGGTCTGCACTATTTTTTGTGCACAGGAAAATGATCCAGCCGGACTATATCCTTTGACGTCACATCGGCTGGACGGGGGGCTTTGTCAACACTTCATTACCCCATGCCGGGGACTTCGGCATCACTCTGCCGTCCTGCATTGACCGTGCTATGTCACCACTTCGGAGTGCCGAGCTCCTTGCTCCGCCACCTCGGGACCGGCTTGGGGGATGGAACCTTGTCCCGCATCAAGCTCGGACCGCGTCGTCAACACCGAACACATTAACCAGCTAAGTTGCCTTCATGCTCAAAGTTTTAAATTTCTAACTTGTGTTCGGTTCGACCAAGAATTATACTTTTTGTAAAAGTTGCTTGTACAAATTTTCCTTGTCGAAACTTTGTTACTTTTACACACTTGACGCTACCAGCGCTCATTATACTGGGGGCTTCTTTAATGAAGCTTATTAATCTGGGCTTTATGCCCAACACATGTGTCACACTTCCGCATGTACCTTTTATTCACCATTATATGCATCGATATGACTTAAGTTTTGGCCAAGCTGGGTTGCTCGGCTCCGTGCTTACCCCTACATTCCCGATTGTTCGGCTAGGTGGTAAAGGAGCACCTCTGCGATTATTCTTGCCGGTCAGCCGAATGTGTACCTCAGACTGGGTGAAGCCAAAGCTAGCATTCTTAAGGGAATACTCGGTCGGTGAACTAAAAGATGATTTTTAATTATTTACCCATCTGCCCCGGATGATTTTCTCGCTTTCATAGCAGCTTTGACATGCACTTTAGGGCATGCATCCCAGCGAAAGGAACCCTTAACGGAACTATTCTCCCTGGAAGATATTTCTTACTACCCATGTAATATAACATAACTAGTTGGGCACTTGTCTGATACAGCACTAATGACCCCTACGCCTGGTCTCCACGCATGCCCGGTTTTTATAACCTCGAGGGTATTCGGACACACTCGGACTATTGGGTCCAGAGGTTGAAGCGAAAAGGTCCGCTACGACAAACGATCTACAATCGGGCTAGAAGGCATTCTACATGTCACCTTACATTATATAGTCAACTTTTACCCAAGTCACTTGGGGGCTCTTATGTTTATTTGAGCCATTTCATACTAAGTGTTTTTCTTCTTATTCGTTGCAAAGTTTTTATTATTTATCTCTCCTTTTTTCGACGCGAGTGTTCGAACGTCATGTTTTTACTGGCGTTTTTTGGTTTTCCAAGCTTTTGGCACTTTTAAACTCTCTGTGTGTTTTCAGCACAAGTCTCGCAGTGCAATGCCGGACTCCTTTAGAGATTCGGCAAAAACATTCTCGGGTATTGCTATATATGCATCAGTTTGAATTGTGTCTTGGTCAATAGTTGGGTTGCGGCTCCGCGCTTGCCTCCTACGTTCCGCTTTGTTCGGCTAGGTGTGCAAAGGAGAACCATCATGATTGTGCTTCCAGCTCGCATGGTCAAGCACCTCAGTGGAGAAAGCCAAAAACTGACTGTCACAATAGGTGTAAACTGGTCAGCGATCCGATGACTATATTAAATGACAGGCCATTCATAACATTGGCCGAAGTGTTTATGGCTTGACCTCGACTGTCGCCGAACACTACCGGGGGCTAGTAACTGGCCTCCCAAACTAAATCCTCAATATTTTGCTCTTCCATTGGAGATGAGGTTTCATGATCATGCTTAGCATGACAACCCAAAGAAGGGAACCGATAGCGGGACTATTTTCTTTGGAAGACATTTCTTCTGTTAAACAGTAATATATCATATCTCTCTGCGTACCTTTGTTTATAAAACCGTATGGCCAGATTGCCTTGTTTGTCATAAATCTTTGCCCTCATAAAGGCTTTATAAAGTAGGACAAACACTCCTCGGCTACTGTCCGAGGAGGTTGAAGCCGATGGTCGGTCAACAAAGTTTTGTACAATGCGGATCCGAGCATTAATGACATAAAGTACTTGGATACATTGAGTCATTACACATAATTTGTGATTTTACTATGGATATTGATCCTTAATTGACCACCCGTGCCGCATTAAGGCTCGGGGCTCTTGGGCTTGGGCTTATTACTTACAAATATTAAAGGGGCACATTGATCCCCGATCCGGTGTTGCCACCCGACCGGTGTCTCGGGGCTACTGCATTGCTTGTTCTATGCGAAAATCTTAAGTGCAATACAGTTTCGAGGAGATTTTGATCCTCGGGTTGGTCGGCCGCACCCAACCTGAGTCTCGAGGACTGAGCACGCCGCTTTTGTGTCCCAAGTGTTCTGCGAGCTAGGACTTGATCCTCGGACCGATTTTGCAAATCAACCCGAGTCTCGGCTGACTCGAGGATCAGCGGTCTTATGTCATCCTTCGGTGTATCTCGGGTTGTAGACCAATACATACCTTGAGGGATACTGGCTATATATCTTGTCAGAGAATAAATTACATCAATAAAAAACATTGACCAAAAATCAGCCCACGACCGAGGTGCTTAACCACCTCGGAACCAGTTCGACATATAGGTCGGATACAAGTGGCTGGCTCCTTAGAGGGCATTTCCGGCATTAATCTCGGTTAAACTCCTTCAAACTTCTTTGAACCAAGGTGATTTATGACACCTCGGATAAAGTCCGGCGTTGGAGCTCGGATACATAGTCCGACGTTGGAGCTCGGATACAGTCCAGCGTTGGAGCTCGGATACATAGTCCGGCGTGAGAGCTGGGAAGCAGTCCGGCATTGGTGCTCGGCTGCAAAAGATACCTCGAATGCAGTCCGGCGTTGGAGCTCGGACGCAAGAGGACCTTGCCACCGGAACAACTTCAAACCGGAGGCGTGGCACAAAAATAACAAGGCATTGATAAAGGCTGGAAACTTAAAGGGGCTCCTCGGATACCCGACGTGTAAACTCGTCGAATGCATTTCGGCGATCCTCAAGATCGAAGATGAGAAGATTTGTTGAACCCGTTTTCAAGACCGACGACCGAAGATGAAGAACAGTTCGGAAGAATTGAGGAGCGTCCCTAACTTGAAGACCGGTTCAGGGGGCTACTGACGGTGTCCTGGACTAGGGGGTACTCACCACGTCGTCTCCCGATCAGTTGGATTGGGCCGAGGACCCCCACGGCCGTATACTCATGGGCCAGTCCGGACAGTTGCCGCATACAAGGAAGATTCCACAAGACTTGGCGATCAAGAGAAGGACTCCTCCCCACCGGCGTATTCGGCTAGGACTCTTGTTATCCTAGGCCTCCGGTGCATTATATAAACCGGGGCCAGGCTAGTCGATAGAGATACAGAACAACAACCCTTACAATCATACCATAGGCTAGCTTCGAGGGTTTAGCCTCCTTGATCTCGTGGTAGATCCACTCTTGTAAACATCCACAATATCAATATCAATCGAGCAGGACGTAGGGTTTTACCTCCATCGAGAGGGCCCGAACCTGGGTAAAACATCGTGTCCCTTGTCTCCTGTTACCATCCGCCTAGACGCACAGTTCGGGACCCCCTACCCGAGATCCACCGGTTTTGACACCGACAGTCGCTCTCTCTAGGGTCATCTTTATTTTAGCCCCCCGGGCCAATGATTGTCTAAGTGTTTGTCCAAACTAGAGCCACTTGCGGTGTCGCCCCTAGGCAACTTGGGGTATCTTCGGTTGCCGTTCGTAGTGTTCATCCGGCGTTGCCCTGAGAACGAGATATGTGCAGCTCCTATCGGGATTGTCGGCACATCGGGCGGTCTTGCTGGTCTTCTTTTACCATTATTAAAATGTCTTGTAAACCGGGATTCCGAGAATGATCGGGTCTTCCCGGGAGAAGGAATATCCTTCGTTGATCGTGAGAGCTTATAATGGGCTAAGTTGGGAAACCCCTGCAGGGTTTAAACTTTCGAAAGCCCTCCCTGCGGTTATGTGGCAGATGGGAATTTGTTAATATCCGGTTGTAGTAAACTTGAAGTAAACTCTTCTAAAATACACCAACCATGTTCGTAACCGTGATTGTCTCTTTTCGGGGTTGATCGAGATGAGAACACGGTTTCTGGGTTATGTTTGACGTAAGTAGGAGTTCAGGATCACTTCTTGATCATTACTAGTTCACGACCGCTTGCTTTGCTTCTCTTCTCGCTCTGATTTGCGTAAGTTAGCCACCATACATGCTTAGTCGCTGCTGCAACCTCACCACTTTAACCTTCCTTACCCATTAAGCTTTGCTAGTCTTGATACCCATGGTAATGGGATTGCTGAGTCCTCGTGGCTCACAGATTACTACACCACCAGTTGCAGGTACAGGTTATGCGATGATCATGACGTGAGAGCGATGTTACTTGTTTTGGAGTCCTTCTTCTTCGTCGTCGATCAGGGGATAGGTTCCAGGTAGGCAGCCTGGGCTAGCAGGGTGGATATTGTTTGAGTTTCTGTTTATGATTCATCCGTAGTCGGATGTTGATCTTGAATGATGTATTGTTGTATTCATGTGACATTGTATGTCTTGGGTTGTATCCCCACTATTATGTAATGTTGATGTAATGATATCCACCTTGCAAAAGCGTCTTCAAGATGCGCTTCTATCCTTGGTGGGACCTTCGAGTTCCTTTAGGATAGGGTCGCATCTTGGGCGTGACACTAAACATGGACTAGAGGTTATTAAATGACATGATAAAAGACCATGTTACCCCTAGTAATGAACTAATAGAAACAAGGTGCGATGCGTGGCAGGGGCAACTGTTGGAAAAGTCCCAAAAAGACTCCCTCTGGGTCTTCTTTCTTTAGTCCCAAATGCCCACTTTTAGTCCCGAAAAGTCCCTCCTGTTTGGTTTAGATGTGGTGACACGAGTTTTTAGTCTCTACACCAAAATGTCCCTGTAAACAAACACCCTCTAATAATGCCGCTGGAAAATTGATGCAATGCCACAGTTAAAAGCAAATTACATGTTTAATGAATTTTATTGTTAATATAATCTCTATGTTAATATTAATCAATGGCACCGTTTGAGAAATGCTACTGTCTTGCTTTCTTTCCCATTTAGATAAGGTAGATGCTTCTTTTTGTTGGCTTCTGTGTCATCCACTGTTATTGACCACTGATTGTTTCCTTTGCACCTCTGTGTAAACAGGGTTATCTACTTCACCTCGTTGCCATTGTGACCTTTTGTTGCACTTCACAAAACACTTTTGTTTTAAGACTGTTTTGTGCAGTTCAACCAAAATGTCACACCGACAACGTTGCTTGATTGCTTGATCTTGGTGGAACTGCACAAGAGGAGATCTTACTTCCTATCCGTTAAGGCGAATTTGGTTCAGATCTTCTTCTTGTGAGTTGTTTGAATTACGCATCATGAGAGGTTAGTACTAGCCTTCTTTCACATGATTATGCAGTGTGCTTTCATATGTTGTGCTACTTGTATGATAATGTTGCTTGATTTTAGTGAACTGCACAAATGGAGACAAGACTTCCAATCTGTATGTGCACCGTAATATCCCATTGAGGTAAGATAAGGATATTTCACAATTGCTGGCCTGTATTTTGCCACTTTCATCATAAAATTAAGTTTAGTACTATAATTTTTCTCCCTAATTGACATGCCAAATCTTACATTGAAGGAGGAGCTTGTCTGTTATTGAACCAAGTGATGAAGGGAAGAACAAGCGGAAGAAAAACAAAATCAACTCCGGTCTGTAATGAAGCCTTTGGAACTGTGATGACACAAGTAATGATATAGTTTTGCATCTTAATTTATTGCTATGGCTGGAACGAGCAATTGTTTTGCCACTGATTTGATGCCATACGTAATTATCTCTACTTGTGAAAACAGGGATCTTCTTTGAAGATACCATATATTTTAGTTGAGCTGCACAAGAAGATGTTGGAAACATTAAACTAATCGAGGAGTATATAGTAAGCATGGCCACCCCCGTAGATAGCAACAGATGGTTCCGGAGAAGTGCTTCATCTGTATGCTCTACACAATCAGCCTCTAATACTCACCCACTGATTTCATCCATATGATTGAGCTTTGTCATCTCTATTGGTGTTGTGCTACTGTTTAGATACTGTCATGAAAAAGTGGTATTGTCCTTGAGAAGTGCTTCATCTGTGCTGTTTTAAATATTTCCTTTCATTTTTTTCGAGCAAACAGGGATCATCTTCCTCTGAAGAAGAATATGGAGTACGTGAAGTGACTAGTTCTGATTATGCCAGGATGAATAAGCCCTGTCTATCTTCTCATCAGAAGGAGCAGTTGAAGGATGGTTAGATTACTCCCCACAAGACCAAACTAACTTCAGCTCAGAAGGACTGACAAATCTCCATTTTTTTGCTGTGATGCGCGAGTACAATGTTGTTCTAGGATTCTTTCTAGTGAGTTCCATTTTTCTAAAAGTGTGCTCTACATGGACCATGTATGTGCCTGTTGAAACTGTCAATTCATAGTACAGTTTGCTTTATACTAATCACTTTTTGGTATTTGTGCAAACAGGGGTGCTCAGCTTGATTTCAACGGAAACTGCACAAAATGTTCATGAATACATCGAATCATTCATTTCCACCACAAGAAAGGAGGTGCCCATAAGTTCAAGGCGTTGCAACATATAAGGGCGAAATCATACAAGCTACGCACGAATTTGGTTGATTTTGGTGGAACTGCACAAAAAGAACAGCTGGTTTATTTACCACGAGGTGCCATGTCAATGTCTGAACTGATGGCAAACCCTGCCCATTCCACAATCGTAGGCATTTGATATTTTGGAATGGGACAACCTTGTCAAATTTTTCTCATTGATTTTAGCAAGATATGCATTTGATATTTTCGAATGGGACGTCGTTTGCTGTCAGCAGCGGCGATCAATTTTTTCTTTATTCTTTAGTTGTGAAGTAAATATTGCCTCTGACATGTGAGTCGCTGGGATGCATAATCATCAATTGTTTTGAATGTTCTCTATGAATTGCCAGGCCTGTGTGTTTGATTGCAAAGTACAGAAACGCTAAAATGCTGCTCAAACTCTTTGTACTCCTTCTGTTCCTTTTTACTTTGCACATTGTGAAAGTGCATACTTTTTAGTATAAGATTGGTCAAAGTAGAGATACTTTGACTGCAGACAAAACTTGTATGCAGACTAGAGAGGACCGGAGGGAGTAGATGTGAAACTGCTGCAAACATGGTGATCACCCTGGGAATCTTATATTTACTAATTGGAGGCACCTTTCTTGATCTCTCATTAATCCACATCATCAAGATTAATTAAACCGTTAGATTATAAAATTTATGACTAGGATGAAAAGACAACTTGCGTAACGCAGATGATCCAATCCTATGAAAAAACGGACCTGACACGGTCAACTTATAGTCAAACGAAACAAACAAACTCCACCCGCAAAAAAAGCCTCACGTAAAAAAACAAGGAAATCCTCACGTAAAAAAATCCACCCGTGCCCACAAATTAGGAAGGAAAGCTGCCGTTTAAACAAGGAAAAAACACCACCAAAAAAAGCCTCACGTAAAAAAGAAACAAACAAGGAAATCCTCACGCAAGAATTCCTCACGTAAAAAAAATTCCACCCGTGCCCACAAATTAGGAAGGAAATCTGCCGTTTAAAACGCAAACGATAAAGGACCAAAACAAATTCAACGTTAGAAAGGAAACAAATCAACCATCCAGCTGATTGCCACTGAAAAAAATAACAGACAAACAAGAAAATCCTCACGTATGGAAAACAAGGAAAGCATCCATCTGTTCCCACAAATAAAGAAGGAAAGCGTCCATTAAAAGTTCTATTGATAATAAAATACCAAAAAAAATCAAACGATAAAAAGGAAAAGAATCCACAATCTGGTTGATTGCCCGTGAAATAAAAATAAGCTTCAATTAATCTAGATAAACAAGATCAATTAACTGTTAGATTCCAAAATTTATGATTCAGGATTAAAGGAAAAATTGCATAACGCTGATCATCTCGTCCTATAAGGAAAAAACACATACGACACGTCCAACATTTCTCAAAAAAAAAAGGAAAGCCTCACGTCTAAAAAAGAAAAAAACAAGATAATCCTCAAGTAATTGTCGAAAAAAAAGAATTCTCACGTCAATTGAAAAAAGGAAAGCCCCACGTCCACTATAAAACACGGAAAGCCTTCTCCTGTTCATAAGGAATTTCCATATCCCGCTGATTGTCCGTGAAATAATAATAAGCATTCATGGCTCCGTCAATCAACTATTCACTCGAGATAAATCTATGTGGAGTCCGCTGTCTCCTCCTGTGCTTCGATCCTGCTCTCCTCCCTGTGGTGGTAGGGATAGAAAGTATAATAAATGTTCAAGCACATTGATCATAAAACTAATTATTCGAAGATTCTTTTTTGGTACAAAGAAGATCTTGAAATCTAAATTATCTATCACACAGTTCCCAGCCAATCATACAACACTTTCTTTAAGAAGTTATTGGTTAATACAAGAACATAAAATACAAATAAAAAATGGGCCTTAAAAAAATTAAAAAATGCAGAAATCTTTTTTTTCTACAGTATCATGTTCTACTACTAGGAATTGTACTACTACTCCAAATGATCGTTTTTAGACCGTATATAAGATTTATTGAATTCAAAGATCGTATCTTTGACCATATTTATATGAAAGATATCAACATTTACAATACTAAAGGTATACAACCTGAAAATTAGATTCGTGGCACATCTAATGATATTGATTTTGTATTATGAATCTTGATTTCTTTTCAATAAATTTTTTCAAAATTTATGAAGTTTTACTATTGACAAATCATATATGTGGAGTAAAAGGGACCAGACGAGAATTTAATATTAGAAGTGCTAGCCCGTGCAGATGCACGGGTTGATGACTAATAATGCTAGTACGTATTGTTTTGCATGTTCATCCAATGCCAGTGATACAGGATTGAATTCGAACTAATCGAAATAAATTCATTCATACACGGTCGGATTTCATATAAACATGCCGGGTTTCATTACATTTCATACATTCTTCAACTAAAAAGGGGTGTTTGTGGCCGCATGCATCTCCCAGATGCAGAGGCCGGGGGTCATCCTCCTTTTTGAAAAAAAACTAAAAAGGGGTGCGCTGGAGGTATAATTAATTAACCGAAGCTACCCACCTGTGTCCCGCTGAGCCGAATAAAAGCTTCAGTGACTTAACTGCAGGTGCGGTTGTATAAGCGACATGTGGCCTGTTGGGCCCACGTGTCGATCAATAACTGCACCAGCAGCTAAGTAAAGCAGCGTTCTTCTCCAGCGCAGCTCTCGACTCCACGTCGCCGCCAAGAAGCTAACGGTCGTCAATGGTCAACCCGCCTAGCTTGGCTTCAACCGAGGGTAGCAGCGGTGGCCTTACTTGGACCAGCGGCGGCGACCTACCGTGTTCTACTCTTCCTCGTTTTACGTGTGCGCGGCCTCGTTGGCAACGGGCGGGGCCTCGGCGAGCCGGCGATGTCCTCGTCTCGTTGCGGTGGCGGCACCTTAGTGGGCGGTGGAAATCCTCGCCCACGTTGCGGCGCGGTGGGGGCCTCGGCTGAGCCGGCGATATCCTCTGCCTCGTTGTTGGTGGGGCGGGGCCTCGGCGGAGCCGGCGGTGTCCTCTGCCTCGTTGTTGGCGGGGCGGGGCCTTGGCAGAGCCGGCGGTGTCCTCTGCCTCGTTCTTGGCGCCGCGGGGCCTCGGCGTTGCCGGCGGTGCCCTCTGCCTCGTTGTTGGTGCCGCGGGGCCTTGACGGAGCAGGGAGTCGTCGATGCCAGTGGAGCGGGGACTCGTCGGAGCCGGCATTGTCCTCTGCCTCGTCCTCAGTCTCGCCAAACAGCGCCTCGCCCGCTTCATCGCCCTCTTTGCTAGCCTATTTGTAGGCGACCGCAACCTCCGCCACCCACATGCGGTACCGCCAGCGCTCGAGGCGGCCCTTGCGGGCGGAGCGGTACGAGTCAAGCAGCGCCTCCTGCTCCGCCCGCTCCACGGCGATCTGCTCCTCCGCCTACAGGTGCTCCTGGAGGAGATGGTGGTTGTAGATGGCGTCGGCCTGCGTCTCCCGGAACTGCTCCTCATGCATCGGCCTCACCCTATCCATATATTGGGCACGGGCCTCGCCGATGGTCATGGTGCAATGCACCAGCGAGGATGGCACGGAGGAGGGGGTTTGCGCCGGATCATCGACTACCATGTTCTCCATTAGGACGTCGTCGTCCTCCGGCTGCCTGCTGGCCAGCCGGTCGGCAGCAATGGCTGCCATCTCCTTGTGGTACGTCGTCCGCCCGTCCCGAATAGCGCTGGAGCGCGAGGAAGCCATGGTGGGCAGTAGTGGTGTGGACAGGAGAAAGGGAACAGATGCGGACGACTGCGGCTATGGCCGGCGCAGCAGTTTATATAGCAATGGTGGGCGGGTGGAGGGACGGACATGTGGCGCCGGAGTAGCTACCTCGGGAACCGCATATCATTAATGTGTGCGGCACATGGACAGATGGACGACACTTGTGTCGTTTGAAGGCGGAGCAATCGCCTGCACCGGGAAGCGGGGCAGCCGGCGCTGACTATTTCGGGCGGAAAGTGCGCGCGGGCGAGGAGATGACTTTACTTGGATAGGATGACAATGGGGACCCACCAGGTCCATAGCCTCACGTACGCAAGTGCCTCCTTATTATATATATATATAAATAAATAAATAAATAAATAAATATATATATATATATATATATATATATAACTATAATTTATTTTGCTTCCTCCTGGTTTCCTGACATCACGGTCCCACACCATTGTCAACCTATGTACTCCTCCTTTCCGGTCTATAGGGTTTATCTCAAAATTTTATTTTTTCCATTTTATAAGGATCAATTTGGTTGTTTTCCATCACATGTTCAGATTTCAAGGTGCATTAAATCATTGCATGCAAGTATTAAGAGAAAATTGACCAATGCATGTTCTTTATGCATGCATGCATTGCAATTAATGCATTGATAAACATAATGTTTTGAGGATAACAAGAGCATTAATTAGGTGATTTTGCAAAACTACAAAAAGTATTCCACCACTCGCCATCTACCTTGATTGGTGAGATTTTTGAATTGAGCATTATAAACCAGAAAGGAGGGAGTAGTCAATAAACAAGAGAATTGCACAAGAAGCGGCCGACAGCTGGGACCAAGCAGCTCGAGCAGTATTTGTGTTTTTGAGGTGTGAGCACTGCAGAGTTTTTCGATGTTTACCCCAGATATTAATTTTTCTCCTCTGAACAACAACAAAAACATTGCTGCAGGTACTAACTGGGCGGGCTGTGGCCCGTCTAGCCCAGGCCAGATATCCAACCTAGATATTAATTTTTTTCAAGCTAAAAATGGCTAGCCAAGCTATACTTTTTTAGGAATACCCAGGCAAGGTCAAGTTGTTATTCTCCGCCCAGCTGGGCTGCAAATCTTTCCTAGGAGGGATGCATTAGGCTTGACAATAAAATGGGCTTTAAGAAATAATAAATGGGATGTAATTGTAAAAACTGGGTAGTAACTATAAAAAAATGCACCAAACAGTGATTACTTTATAAAATATTATTTTTGGAATATTGAAAATTTTAATTTCATTAATTGTTGCGAGCGCAATGTTTCGTTGGATTTTTACGTAATATAAATTTATATCGAAATTGTATTTAATCTGGCTAGAAATTTCGGGATAAAAATATTCGGATTCCATCAAAATGTGGGAAATTTGAATTCTGTTTTGAACGGTTGGTTAAAATGGGCTGTACTTTTAATAAATTGTAAATGGTCTGTAGTAAATTCCATTAGAATTCAAAAATGGGCTACACATTCTTACAAATCTCAAATGGGCTATAAGTTCTCTGCCACACACTTCTGGCCTTACTAAGTTGACGCGCCCCCTAAAAAACCAGAGTTGACGCGTATGCAAGGCTTTGTCAACTTATAGTCAACACACGATTCTAGCAGCGAAGGCGTTGGATGTCCATCCAACGGATGCCATCTTCTTCTTCAATCTCGGATATTCTAGCTTCACCCGCCCAAAAATGATTCCTCCCCTATCATCAGGGCGCACCGTTTGGAAGTGACACAGGGCCTACTAAGTTGACGTACCAAGGGCTTTGTCAACTTAGTCGATATAAACGATTCTAGCTGCAGTGACTGTACAATGTCCATCCAATGGCTGTCGTGCTTCTTCAACCTCTGGTCTTCTTGCTCCAGCCGCCCAAAGCAGCGCCGGTCGTGCCGCCTGCTCCTGCCTCCCGTGGCCGGCTGTGCTGCCGCGGAGGCCTTACCGCCCCCTACTACTCCCACCGCTGGCCAGGCCATCCCTCCACTCACCAACACCCCCTGTTATTCTGCGGCGACGGCAGCGCAGCCGAACCAGTGAACCCTCGTACTCCTCTCCACGTGTGCATCCACTGCCGCTTCTACCCCGGCTCCGCTCCGTCCCCTTCCTAGGCCTCGTCGTCGTCCACCGCCGTGCTCTCGGCGCGGCATGGTCAACATGGTCAAGGAACGACTTCCATCGGACGTGGACTTTACGTGGAGAGGCTGACAGCTGGGTCCATGGCAGCCGTAAGGAAGTGCCTCCTTATTACACGCAAAATAATTATTCCTCCATTTGACAGCGGGGACCCACCGGACGGGCCACCGTATTTCATGAAAAAAATGATTCACTCCCTGACTGCTGGGACCCACGAGCTACATCTTCGCACGCAAGGAAGTGCGTCCGAAAAAAAATGATTCGCCCCCCTGACTGCTGGGACCCACCAGCTACATCTTCGCACGCAAGGAAGTGCGTCCGAAAAAAATGATTCGCCCCCCGACTGCTGGGACCGACCAGCTACACCTTCGCACGCAAGGAAGTGCGTTCTGGCAAAAAAAAGAACGATTCGCCCCCCTGACTGCTGGGACCCAGCAGCTACACCTTCGCATGTAAGGAAGTGCATCCGAGAAAAAAAACGATTCGCCCCCCTGACTGCTGGGACCCAGCAGCTACACCTTTGCACGCAAGGAAGTGCGCCCGGGTAAAAAAACAAAACGATTCGCCCCCCTGACTGCTGGGACCCACCAGCTACATCTTCGCAGGCAAGGAAGTGCCTGACAGTCGGGACCCACCTAGTCGAAGTGTACGTAGCGTTGTCATCCTGGTCGCGAACGTGTATGTACATACTGGTCGATGTAGAGGCGTGCACGTGTCGTAGTAGAGGCGCGCACGTGTCGTAGTAGAGGCACACACGTAGCATGTACACGTACGTACAACGGTCAGGGTGCAAGAAAGAAAATACGGCAATTTATGTGTACATACGGGCGGGGACTTGAACGCCTAGTCGCGCATACGTACGGCGAGGGCTCGTGTCCATGGGGAGGCAACGGAATGCGTCGTGTTCATGGGGAGGCAACGGAATGCGTCGTGTTCATGGGGAGGCAACGGAATGCGTCGTGTTCCTGGGGAGGAAACGGAATGCGTCGTGTTCATCGGGAGGCAACGAAACGCATGGGAGCCAACCAGCTTGGACGGAACAGGCGATGGAAATGAGGCCTGGCGTACCGCAGAACGGAGGAAACGGCCTTGTGTTCGACCGGCCACGTTCGGAACGGGGTCCTGTTGATCGGGAGGGGTGTGGCGTACCGCAAAACGGAGGAAAGGGACCTCCTACGGTCGAAACGAGGTTCCTGTTGATCGGGAGGGGTGTGGCGTACCGCAAAATGGAGGAAAGGGACCTCCTACGGTCGAAACGGGGGTCCTGTTGATCGGGAGGGGTGTGGCGTACCGCAAAACGGAGGAAACGGACCTCCTACGGTCGAAACAGGGGTCCTGTTCATCGGGAGGGGTGTGGCGTACCGCAAAAAGGGACTCCACGGGATACTGTTCATCTCCACCGTCGACCTCCTCTAGCCTCCATGGGCTACCGTCGACCTCCTCCAGCGTCCATGGGCTCGTGTTAATCGAGCCTCCACCGCGCGCTACTCCACCGGCTACTGTTCAACCACCCCTCCACGGGCACCCCTCCACCGTCTACTGTTCATCCAGCCCTCCACACTACGGGGTCCTGTTCAACCACCCCTCCACGGCCACCCCTACACCGTCTACTGTTCATCCAGCCCTCCACACCACGGGGTCCTGTTCATCCAGAGGCAACGCCACCGCTCCTCGCTCATCCAACCCCCCAGCAGCACTCACTATTCATCCAATCGATCGGCTTGATTAGCAGCAGATGGCGAAGAATCGCTCCATCGGGTTCAGATTAATAGCCATCGATCGATCGCTCGGGTTCGATACGCGTAGCTGCGCAGCTGCAATCGCTTCGGGTTCGATTAGAGCCCAACGCCTCACTCGGGTTTAGTTAGAGCCAACGCCTACGCACACACGGTCGTACGTGTACGAGAGAAACGCGCATCGCTCGGCCCCCGACCTCCCACCGTAACCGGCAACTCCCCGAAATTTTCCTACCACTCGCTTCTACCACGGTTTTTTCCGTCATGGACGGCCCAAAGAATGTCATGCAGCTGCGTTTCCGGCCAGCCTAGGACAAAAAGCCCATTTTCTATCATGATTTTTTGTCATAGAAGTAGGAGCCCACCACATCTATGATGATATCGGGTTCTGTAACAATTATCGTCATAGAAGTGTCATATGTATGACAGAAAAAAATTTGTTCGGCCCAAAATGTCACGGATGTGTCTTTTTTTGTATTGATTATGCTTAAGTTCAACCATGGAGTCTTCTAAATTCTACATGTGGCAGATCTGGTGGAATGTTGATGATATCCAACGGCCAGTAGTGCTCGGATTTGCCATCTCTGCACTATCGGATTAGCTTCATCCAGCGACCATCTTTCAAGTTATTCGCACACTATATAGTTCTTGTGCCATAGTTGCATATCTTGGAAAAAATCTACTAGTGGGTTGTACTAGCTATTTAGGAATATAAGATGTATACATGGAAGTTGTAGGGAAAGAGATGACATGGAGTATCTCAATTCCTATGAGTAGGGATTGGAAAAGAGATGTCATTTGGTTGATATCATAGGAACTTTTCTATTGAATCTAGAGATGACATGTATCTCAATTCCTATGAGGAGGGATTAGAAAAGAGATGTAATTTGGTTCATATAATAAGAACTTTTCTATTGAATATACGGTAATGTTTATTTTCCTTTGAAATTATGGGAGTATAGGAATCCATTCATATGAACCAAGTGTCTCTAAAGCTATAGAAATGATATCATGTTTATTTCCTTTGAAATGTGGAGTATATGAATCTATTCCTATGAACCAATTGGCTCTAAAGGCAAAAATCCTGTAAAAATCATATCATATAGAGTTCCTATGATATTCCTCCACACCAAAGGATGGTTGAAATTGCTGCAAGTGATACGATGGTATTTCTTTGTAGACTCCTCCCCCATCTTTATAGTTACCTCTCGAAGATGAATGAAATGATATATACAGGGTATTCTACATGTGCAATTTGGTACACGAAAACTCGGTAAAAGTTTGCGATGTTCGAATTTTCAATAAAGCTATATGCACTGCATTTTGGAACGGAGGGAGCATACGTCAGTTGCTAACACTCACGTGGAAGATTTTTGTGTAGGAGGAGTGGCTGTTCTGTTAAAAGACATGGCAAAACTGACACTGTCGGATGCCGATCTAACGGTTCTTACAGCATTTGTCAGGAAAAGGCTTGTGGCGAACGTTTGTCGGATAATGATTTATGGACACATGCATTGCATTGATACGTGCCCCCCTCTCTCTCACGCACACGCACCCTCCCGATTCCTCTCGCACCCACCATCTATCTACAGGTAGACGTCACACACATATGTGCTCTTCACACCCTACCCTCAGAACTTCTAAAAAACAAAAGACGTCGCGCACATTTTATTTTAGCTCACACGTCACACTTGTACTATTACTCTTGTGGCGAACGTTCTTTGGGCATAGTATATTGTACTCTCACAAAGAGAAGCGGTGCACGCATGCACTATTCTCTCACACCCACTCGCGGGTACACATAGGAGCACATTTTTTTGAAGCTGGTACAATAAAATCACTCCACTACACATATAAGTAGGAGCCTTAGCGCTTGCTTTACTAGGGTTCCTCTCATTCACTCTCTCATGCTCTCTAGATCTAAGCAAGACATAGGTGGCCACACTCTCTCTCAGCTCACGGCTGGTCACAAATCCTGCCGGACAACCTCGACCGCGGTAGGGGTGTAGGTGCATCGTTCACGCTGTCGTCAGCGGCGAGGGAGGAGACCAACAGCTGCCCACGCGTCCCGATCGGCGGTCGTGCCGTTCTCTCCGAGAGAGCGCCGGCTCCGGAGGGCCTTCGGCCCCTTCTTCCTCCCTGCGGTATTGTAGCCAAGATGCGGCCTCCCGACGCCATCTTTGCCACATGCCGACGACCCTCAGGTATATATTCCTTCGAAACCTGCCTTGCTCTACTGTCCCAGCTCCCCACTTCGCTTCGTGTGGATCTTTTTCTACTTTCGTCCGCTGTTCCAAAGCCACCTAGACTTTTACTATTATTAGAGGTAAAGCTAGTTCATACAGTCGACTCTAAGAGTTAGTTCAAACAGGGAAAAAAGTGGGAAAGCTGTAGCATGAATCTAGGACTTGGTTCTAAGAGGAAACGGGGGAAAGTAGTAGATACTGGCTACCCAACCGGTCTCTTGGTTGAAAAGACGAAGAAAGCATGGTGGATGGCAAAGGGTGGGGGGAAGTGGACCTATCTCTTGGTTGAAAATGGAAAGAAAGTGACGGGTGTTGGGGGACAACGCAAATGAGAATGAGCGGGTCTAGATTTCCTGTGCTCATATAGGAAAATGTCGCCGAGGAGATAAAAAATGGGACAAATGCAGACATGCTGACTGAGTGTTTGCCGCTCTCAGCAACCACATCTGCCTCACCACTTTATGCCTCTGCTATCCCTACGCCCATATCGCTACCGTTAATTTAAAATCAAATGAAGCATTAAGCAATGCCACCTAATGTCACTATAAGTAATGGTCTAGTGCCGTCGATAAATTGAAGCAATGCCACCACCATTTTATGAAGTGCTTCCATCTTGCTTTATTTCCCGTTAATTGTCTTTTTGCAGTTACACTTAAATCTCACACCGCTAAAATTGCTTCATCCCAGTGGAACTGCACAAATTTGATTGCACATTTACTAACGATGTGCTACTCTCATGATAGTAATACTAATGCTATTATTCTGAATGTTAATCTAGTGGCAGTGTTGATGTGATGTGATGCTACTTACTTAAGAACACTTTCATACTGTCTATCTAGTGCCAATTATAACATGTAACAGCCTGGATTTGGCCCTTTTCTTTTTCTTTTTGATTTATTGGTTTTTGCTTTGTTTTTCTTTTTGTAGTGGTTCTGTGGCCTTGTCACCTGGGAAATCATCCTCATTTCCCCTCCCAAGTGGCTCATCATTCTCAAAACCTTGCCAAGATCATGTCACTCCTCTGCTTGACCAAACACTAATCTCTTTTTCTAAGGAATATTCCTTTTTTCTATTAAAGGAAAAACCCTGTCTGCCCTAGGTTGTTAAGCAACCTTTATTTCCATCACTCCTAAAATTCCCAAATAATTCTCATATATTGTTTGGGTCATATCTTTCTCAAATATGGCAAAATATTTCATTTGTCATGTTTATCATCTTGCTCAAATAATTCATTTCCTAGTCTGCCCTAAATGGCACATTGTGAAGCAAGTGCTATTTTCCTTTTTCCAATTTACCTCAAACTCCTTGAACACATTTTCTGTCCATATCATTGCCACATGCCAAAATGCAACCTCATTTGCCTAGTAATTATTTAATTATGATTTTCCAAAGTTTCTATCCAGAAAGAAGCTTTGTGAAGGAGGTGCAAGCTAGGCATATCCAAATGAGTTGCCATTTTGCATGATCCCTCATATCATCATATCATAGTCGTCAACCAAAGTAGAGCTCATGTCATGCCTCCATGTGAGCTCATCTTCAATTCTTTGATTCCGCCCAAAATTTCAGTTTGTGAAGCAAGTATATTTTATCTTGCTCCATTATGGCTGGCAATTTTTATAGGCCTTCTACTATCCATATAACCTACCTCCACCCATTTTGGGCATGTTTCATCAAGCCATTATTCCTCTAGAATTTTTGCTTGTTTCTGTCCAGAGGAGATGTTTGTGAAGCAAGTACCAGTTTGGCTTGGCCAATTGTTATGAGACTTTTTGAGCATCTTCATAGGATCAAATGACTCTGCCTTCTCCAATTTGAGCTCAACTTGACACTCCATGTGAGTACACCATCCTGATCAAGTTTCTGGACCATTTTGGTCAGTTGCAAAGCAACTATGATTTATCTTGGTCCAAACTTACTCAAAGTTACCAGGATGAAAGTCCTTCTTGACCTCAACCTCGCAGACAACTCCATTGGATCCAAAACCCTTCTTATTGATCACTAGTGCTCACCCAAGTTTACTGCAGTAAACTTCAGAGGGTTCTTACCGTTTAACCAGATCACTTTTAGCCGAACTACCACCATAGTTGAAACCTCCCCTGGATGGACTACGCCCTAGACAACATTTTCTAGTCGTTGGCACCTTCTCCTCTCCAGCTCACGTGGTCACCACCTCTCTGGAATGCCATGGACGCGAGCTGGATGGCTTCTTGCTCGGGCCCCTCCTCTGCTCAGCGTCTCAACAAGCACGAGCATGTCTAATAGATTTACCGCGTCGGCGGCGTCCTCCTGGACCTCTCTCCCACTCGGTAAAACCCCTCACCGACGCTCACCGATGCTCGCCGTCGAACGCCCACGAGAGCACAGTGGCGGTTTGGCTCTGTTTGTCGCCGTCGTCATCTTCCCTGCGCCCCCTTGGCCTCCTCTGCCCCGTGAGAGCCTCCGCTGCTCCTCCTCGCCGCCTAACTCCGAGCTCATGCGCGTGGGCACGCGTCCACGGCGCCGGACATGCGTCCGCAGCGGCACCAGCACGTCTCCCCCTCCCCTCGGCTATATAAGCCACCCCGAGGCCTGTCGAGCTCACAATCGACCTCACCTCATCTCCAGCTCCCTCCCCAATCACTCTCCCGAGCTTAGAGAGCTCTCTTTGCTGCCCATCACCGCCGTGCTCACCTCGGCCCTCCGGCTAAATTCGTATGAGCCGAGCCCCCTCTCTCCATCCTGCTGCCCCCATCCTCTTCCCCACTCCTCAGTGCACCTCCTCCATCCCTCACCGCCTCGCCGGAGTAGCAGAAGACTCCGTCTTCAAGTTCAACCGCCACCGGAGCCGCCTCTATTCCCCTCTCCTCGCGTTAGTCCCGCCCATCCCCGGTGCAGGCTGACCTTGGGGACGGGTGCGGCCGGTCCTCCCGCGCCCTTCGGTGGCCTCGGCTTGGCCGGGGACTGCAGAAGCTGCCCGGGGAATCGCCGGTGTCGAGCTCCTCTCTCTGCATTGCGGGCGGCGTTGGGAAGGAGAAGAAGGCCCCGACCCCTCCCTGCCAGCTGGTCGGTGGGCCTCGCGGTCCCACCCGTCAGCCGCACACCTCGCTGACCCCACCATCGCTGAGGTGGATAAGTGGAAGCGGAACTCCAGAAATACGTTTTCTTGAAATGAAAGCGTACTCTTGTGTTCTACGATTAGAATTGCATTTTCACTTCAATGAAAGCGTATTCTCTGGATTGCGCGTTCTGTTTTTCCGGCTGAGGGCCCGTTTGTGATGTTTTTATTTACCAATGGGTCCCTGGCAGAAAAACTATCATATCTTTTTGATCCTAACTCCAAATGAGGTGATTCCAAAGCCCACGTCTTCGTTTCATTGAGACAGTTCTATTGATATCATTTTCAACATGTGTTCACATTCTGAAAATGCCCATTTTTACCTTGCGCTTAATCAGCCCCTTCCGAGAGAGATCTGTTTCCCGCGATTCGTTCCGCGAGCTTCTCGCACTTTCTCCCGGTGATTTCTTCCACCCCAGGCAAGCATCACCCTCCATTTGCATCACTGTAATGCAGTGACATGGTTTAATCTATTTGAACTTGCTTAAAATATTGCTTTAGCTACATGACTTTGTGCATGGCATTTTCTCGGAGTATTATTTTGATCTTGTTGTTGCCATGCTATTGTTTGGATTACTTGGATTTATGCTTGCAGTTGATGAGTATCATGTTGCCATTGGAGTATTAGTGGTTGGTATTATGATTATTTCCATGATGGTATATGTTATTATATTTTGGAGTATTACTTTGGATATCATGCTGCCTTTGGATTATTAGTGGTCCGTATGATTCTTTTCATGATGCTAGTTGATGTTCTGTTGCTTGGAGTATTATTTTTGGAGATGATGTTTACATGTGGATCTTAGCCGAATAGCTTTATTGTTGTTATTGGATTAGTAGGATTATTGTTTTCGGATTCATCATGACAGTAGTGTTGTGCTACCCTTGGAGTATTTTGAGATGATGAGATTATGCTTGGATTATTTGTTGGATATTGCTATGACTTGGATTATAGGTTGATAGATGATATCGTAGTATCAGTCATTACTATTATATTTTGGGGTTAAATTCCGTCATTAAGTTGGTCAGGTGCCACCGAACCGGGATTTTTCCATTGCAACCACATTTGCCTTTTATGGGAAGGCCCTAATGCGATCCATTGTCGTGCCTCCTGCCGGTGCCCCCAACTAGGGAAGGTTATGGGCGTGTGTACCCTGGCCCAGTAAGCAGACATAACCTTGTGTGCCCGTTGCTGTTGTTATGGATCCGGTCCCCGTGAGGGACTTTTTGGCCACGACGGTGGTCGTTGTGTCTTTGGTAGACACGGGGCCACCCAGGTCTAGCCCTAAGGGGAGTGAGTCGGAGTGGCCGGGAGAGTGTCATGGCAGTAGATCGGTTTTGTCGGAACGCCGTTGGTCCACCCAAATGGGAATACGAGGCCATGGGTTCTATGATGTGGGTATAGTGCGCTACCTCTGCAGAGTGTGTGTGTTTAATATATCAATAGCCGCGTCCTCGGTCATGGGCATGGGTTCGTATTAGGTCCCACCGTTCGATCAACACTCACATGATGGAATGACTTATATATGATTTAGATGTTGATATGTTGAGCTGTACAGATTGGCAGGGTGTTGATGATGAGGTTGGAGACCAAGTGTTGGTCATGGTAGTGATCGCCGGAAAGATCACCGTTTGAGACCAAGTGTTGGTCATGGTTGTGATCGCCGGAATGATCACCGTTTGGTTTTGATCACGAGGTGATCGAGATGGTATATGGTTTGGCTAGTTAGGCAAGAGAGATATGGTTATGGAGATATGAGATGTTGGTTTATCAGTATTGTATTAGTTTCATACCATGCTTAGTAGTTGCTTCATCAGGGTAGTTGTTAATTAATTAACCTGCTAATGCTATGTTATTGTCTTGCCTTGATGTTTATGGGTGTTGTGAGCTTGCAAGTACATTCAATGTACTGACCTGGCGTGTCATGCCAGATTGCAGGTGATGCCATGATTGCTTTATTGCTTGTCGAGGTTGCCGTGCGTGCGAGCTACATCGTGTCCTAGCCAGAGTCCCTGCGAAGTGGAGTTCACCACCTTCGTCGTTGTTCCTCTGCTAGAAGTATTCTGCTGTTACGAGTTGTTTCGCTGCTAGCATAAAGCAAGTATACTATCGCAGGCGTAGTGTTGCCGTGCTAATGTGCTTCTTTGTAACATCAGACCCATGTAATTATTATTCTTGTAATAAGAGCTTTTTTGTTCTATGTCAAGCAGTGCCGTATTCCAGAGACTTCTCCTCGATCTCTGGGCTGGAATACGGGGCGTTCCGGTTTCTCTGAGCCGGGGTGCCACAGGCTTGGTATCATAGCAGGTCTGGCTGTAGGACGCCCTAGTCAGCGCGAACGGTAGAAACCGGTAGAAATTGGTAGTTTTTAGGTGGTCTTGTTGTCACATTTGGTTGCTGCATTTATTTGTTGCATAGCATGCATGTAGCCTTATTATTATTTTTACTAACGGCTTAATCTGGTGAGTGTAGATGGCATCGGTCCGGATCCACTACAGCTCAGCCTTTGCATTTCTCCAGTTTTCTTTTCTTGCTCATTCTTCAGTGCTTGGCGTCATTTCTGTCCCAGCAGAGTGATGCCATGTAGCGACCCGACCTCAGACGGTCAAGCCTCTGTGTATCTGTGCCATCACTGGATCAGTATGCTGGCACACACAGTACATCAATGTATATATCAAAGTGCAATCACATGTATAAATAACGTAAAATGATATATACCTCGTAATACTCAGCGGAAACAATCAAACGGGTGTGGAGTCCCATCAACGCCATCGGCAGGTTGAGTGTAGACCATAACCCTGTATCGTAACTCTTACTCGTCGAGGAAATATCTGCAACATGATACGTTGCAGCCGTGTAGGTCAGTACATTGAATGTACCGGCAAGATCACAATAAGAGAAAACAGATGATAAACTATACTATATGCGGTATGGCTTTGTGGCTCAGTATCTGAGTTTTGTTTATGTAAAAGCTGGTTTTATTTTCCCTACATCAAAGGAATAAATGAAGTCTGTACTATAGAGTTTTCTATCATGACATGGTTCCGCCAACCGATGTCTCATAGCCCAAATTCATCATAAGTTGCCCACAATTAAGTTATCAATCCGGTGTTGAGAGTTCGAGATAGATCCAAGTCCAGATGCTCAAATTGTCCGTAATCGGGACACGGCTAATCGATTAGGTTTTAACCCTCTGCAGAGGTTTGCACACTTTACCCGCAAGATTCGATCCCTCTTTTACGTTCTCGCACTTCAGGGTGTTTGAGAACAAGATGACCAAACATGGTCTTCGAAGAGTTCCTCGACCACTTTGTCCGGTGCTCATCCAATCCTACCGTAGTTCTACATCTGCTAGCACCGTCCCAGCCAGAGTCACAACTAAGGTCAACCAAGCGAGCCCATAGTGACTTGCGGTTGCACAGGTTAGCTTCGGGCATGAAGTATTCTTCCGTCTCTTTGAGTCTGGGTGAAGCTTTCCGCAAGATGTCATGGCGCTTCTCCATGCATCCCGCCAACCACCGGTTTCTCCAGGTGCCCGTCAACCGCCCTTCACCCAAGAGTGTGTATTGAATTCTTGTCTCGAGTCTTGAAGTCTTGAGGCCTTGAAGATGCAGTCCTTGCAGATTCCATCATGGAGTTGTCGTCATTGACGTAGATCCTCCATTCTCACACCACTCCCGAGCACTCATACCAACCCCGTCTACTATAGCGTAGCATTAAAATAAATAACGTCCCGGGCTTGGTAACAGGGTGTTGGGTTCCTGCCTCATGCATACTAATATAAAACTACTATAACCATCTAGTGAATACTAGAACAAATATAGCAACTAGCAAAACACTAAGACAACTATAACAGCAAATCATTTATTAAAACATTAATAAACTATACTAAATAAATATAACAACTAATGTGTTCACAAATAATAGAAACAAAAACAATATAACTTGAAGTAGAAAAAGAATTACTTTTAGAACTAATAAAACTATTTTTATCCTTTGTCACTATGAACTAAACAAGCAATTACAAAAACAGTAGCTAAACACTAATAAATAACTACAAAAATTTATCTACTGTAGCTAAACATAAACATATAACAACAAGTGAAAATCTACAAAAGGAACGAACTAAAAATAATTAAAAACAATAATTACATAACTAAAACAACTATATAAGCAAAACAGTACTGTTTTTACTAAAAATCTAATTTAAAATACTCCAAAATTACCAAACTAAATCCTACAGCTAAAAAATATCATAAGTGACCAGGAGCAAAAAGAATTAATTAAAACCTATTTTTAAACTCAAGTGATGGCCAAAATACTAATCTGAACAAAATTTATCAAATTCAAATTTAAACTACTCAAATATGAAATCCAGAGACACTAACAGAAACTTCCATAAATTTGTGACACACAGCAATTGGAATCACTCAAAATACTAAAACTCTAAAAGATATGAATTTTCTAAGATTGCTATTTTCTGAAAAAAAATGAATTACGGGATTTCGTGGATCTCACGGAGTAGTCGTCGGAGTTGGGGAAGAAGATCGGATCCGATGTTGCGGTTGATCCTAGAGGAAAGGAGATCACGGGACGGTGGAGAGGAGATCATATAAACCTCGGGGAGAGGTCGAGGCGCGGCGGCGGCACTTGGCGGCGGCGGTGTTGCTTCTTCTTCTGCTGCTGCGGAGAGGAGAGGAGAGGTGTTGGTTTGATGTGTTGGAGGGGGTGCTTGGGTATTTATAGTGGGGAGGGAGGGTTTTGCTTGGGGTAGGGACAAGAAATAGACTAGGATTAGGAAACAAAGGGAAAAGATCTAGAAACAAATCGGAATAAGCGAAAGTAGGAAAAAAGTCCTACTAGGAAAGGAAAAGGAGCGGTGGCTCCACAGTGCATGTGATGGCCTTGGCTTGGCCGCCCGGCCTCAAGCTTGCCTTGGACCTTGGCCCTTGGCCCGGCCAGCAGCAAATTTTTTGATAGAGACAACAAAACAAAAATAATAAAATCAAATAAAAATTTTATATAGGCATATAATATATCAAAATTTTCAGAAAAATATTTTCTATAACATGAACACTATTTTAGCTTCAAATAAAATACACACAAATTTTAATAATTCACACAGTGCTACTGGTCCAATAAAAATCATTTTTAAAATACCAAAATGACTTCAAATTAATTTCTCTCCAATTTTCTGATGTAGGGAATCATGTTACCCTATTTTCCACATATTTTGTTTTTGGAGAAAATAATTTGGATAAAACTCAAATAACTCCAAATTGGAAATAAATTCAAAAGAACTTTGAATTTAATTCTTTTAAAACTCCCAACTCATATTTCATTTAATTTGAAGAAGTCATTTTATCTTCTCTCGTGAAAATCATTGAGTTGCATAAAGTTTCAGAATTGGAAATATTTTCCAAATGAAATTCAAATATTTTCAACACCCCTTGTCATTTAAATAAATGGAAGAAGTCATGCCATCTTCTCTCCAGGGTTTTGTGGTGAAAAGAATTTGAATTCGCGGAGATCATAAAATGCAAAAATGAAAGTTTGGGAAAGTCCTTTTATTCCCTCTCATTTAACTTTCAAAAAGTTTCAAATTCCACTCAATTTCACTCAATAAATCACACAACAAACAATCAGTCAATCAAAACTATTAATTTAGTATAACATTCCAAAATTTAGAATTTTGGGATGTTACAAACCTACACTTAAAATGAATCTAGTCCTCGAGATTGAAGAAACTAACAAGAAAGGGTTAGGGGTTGGGGTCTTCTAGCAAATGTTTTGGTCGAAAAGGTCGGGGTGCTACCACACTTAAAAAAGGTTACGGTTCCAATAAACTCAGATACTTCCTCCGAGTGCCGACAATATATGTCTCTTCACATATCTTACAATAGCTCCTTCATTAACGCTCTTACATCGAAAGCATAGCGTTTTCCTCAAAATCTTGGGTCAGTTCGTCAAAGTTGAAGTTCGTCCGAGACTGGATCTTCTTAGCTGATAGGTCTGGCGCCAATACTAAACAACTATCGATATCTCAGGTGGTCAACAATTAATGGTTTCTTCTACAGGAAATGGGTCTCGGCTAAATCTCACCGTATGACCTACGATTGGCAAAAGCTGCCTTGTACAAGGGAAAAATGCTTATACCATTCTAAGGTCCAACAAGGTTTTGATCGTCGTCTCTCTACTATAGGTAAGTCACTCAGATTTACCATCCCATATAACAAAGCGAATAATAAGAGTAAGTCGGTATGGTGATCAATCCATCCCTTTTAAATCATTACCTTGTACATGGTTTAGCGAATCTCGCATTCTAACACTCGGTCATCCTCACAAGCATTGCAGAATTTCTCTTGTCGACGAACCAAGTTCAGAAAATCCATTGATTCTGCAAGCCAAACAAAACATCTATCGTTTCTTCACAACTCTCGGGTTTTTGCGTAACCTCCTACGAAACGTATGCTGATTGGATCACTGATTCTTCCAAATTTATTCCTTTATCAAGGTTACAACTATTCCTTTTCAAAATACTGGGCCTGTGGGTTATGGCCCACTTCAACACTAGTGCAGCTTTAACTCATCCTTGGAGTAACTCTCTTGTTCCATATTACACCTCCTTTAAATCCAGTAGTACTGCTTTCTTCATACCATCATATCAAAAGCAAAACTCCAATTTTTTTTCCTTGAACTACAGTCCGTGGAATATATATTTTCTTATCCATTAGTCTAGTCTTCTTCACAGGTACTACCACCCAAAAATGAAATTCACAAATCCATCCATAGACCATATTTCTCATATCCTCGAAAATGGTCAAAATCTTTGTTCACAGAGTAACAACTCCTACAATTAAACATATGAAAACATGTCACCTTAACTTTATTGATTTCATGAATCCATTACAAACTCTGAGCACCCATTACATAACTCAACTTATTGTACTCATAAACATGAAATTGCTTTCTATTACTCCTGTTTCCAATATCAAAATTCCAACTACTCAACTCCAGCTTTCATCTTGTTGGGAAATTTAGTAGCATAATGTCCTGCTTCCTTGTAGCGAAAACAAAAGACTTCCGACATGTCTCGGGCTTCTTTGTGATTATGTAGGCTCCTTGGATTCTTGGCTTCTTTTCGGACATTTACTAGCGTAATGACCTAAATCCTTGCACTGTAACAAGTGATATGACTCAGGTCCTTCTCTGCGAAAATTGTGTTGTTCGGGGTTGCCTTCTTTTTCTCTTCTGGATTTCTCTGTAATGATCAGAGCTTCTATTTCCGAGGTCAAACTTCACTTCGCTGTCGGAAATATCCCGATACTCTTTTCTTTCCTTGGTGCAATCTGCGAAAAATGTCCTTCTTCTCCACATGAATAGCGGCATTGGAGTAAAATCTGTTGAGGCCTTCTCCATCGGGTCTTCAACACATTCCTTCATCACAGGTTCTTTCATAACTTCTCGGAGGGCTTCTTTCATTCCTTCTTCCTGCTCCTGAATAGTTTGTTGCACCATGGGGTAAATGTGACCTTGAGTCGGGTAGTGGGTGGTTCCTTCACACAAGAAACAAGTCACCTTACTAGTTGGGCATTCCTCACTGGGTGTTTCTCCTCACAATGAGGGCATCCATCCTTGTGTTCCCCACAGGTGTGTCCTATTTCTCCGCAAATCTTGCAGGCACAAGGTTTATTTCTTGGTGTATCATGTTGCTTCCGGATAAGGCGAGATCTTGTCGAGTCTTCTTGAATTCTTTCCAAGTCTTTGCTCCATTCCGTCCTGTATAGCTTGATGCATCTGCCACCATGTTGCAGCACTTCCTTCAAAGTCTTGGAGGCGTAAGATACTTCATTCTTCCTTGAAACCAAATTGCTCCAAGTGATTCTCCATGTTCGAATCCATAGCTCTGCCTCCGGTGAGCCTTGATCCAGAGAATATCAGTCCAACTTCATTCATCATCTATGGGGTCCAAAAGTTTTGGGATGAGATATGAGAGAGGTGGGGAGGGATATACAGACAATACAAACAATAGTTTTTTTTTGAAGAAACAAGTTTTACTTTGTGGCTGTCGGAAAAACATCAAACAAATTACAGCTCACAAATCGCCGCATCTAACGTAAGTGTGTAACAGGGGTTTGGTCTTCTAAAGGTCAAATAATTCTTCAGATTCTTCAAATTCTTCTAGTCTTCGGAGTCTTCAATTGTTGCAGCTTCAACTCTTCTAATGCATGGTCAAATCCTCTTTACTCTGAAGAGGCCATCAGTTATCCGATATCTTGTCCTTCTTGGAGCGGCTTCAGTTGATTCTTCATGTGATCAAAAGGGAAAAGGGGTATATTCTAACTATTTGAGGTGAGAGTGTCTATTTGATAAAATCAGAAGAGATGAGAAGTAAGAGTCTTTTTGAAAATAAAGTTTTAGAGATTTCCTGTCCTAGGGCTTTCCGGTTTCTAGGGTCACGTCCTATAGTCAACATGTGCTCTGATACCATATCTGTAGCGACCCAACCTCAGACGGTCAAGCCTCTATGTATCTGTGCCATCCCTGGATCAGTATGCTGGCACACACAGTACATCAATGTATATATCAAAGTGCAATCACATGTATAAATAACGTAATATGATATATACCTCGTAATACTCAGCGGAAACAATCAAACGGGTGTGGAGTCCCATCAACGCCATCGGCAGGTTGAGTGTAGACCGTAACCCTGTATCGTAACTCTTACTCGTCGAGGAAATATCTGCAACATGATACGTTGCAGCCGTGTAGGTCAATACATTGAATGTACCGGCAAGATCACAATAAGAGAAAACAGATGATAAACTATACTATATGCAGTATGGCTTTGTGGCTCTGTATCTGAGTTTTGTTTGCGTAAAAGCTGGTTTTATTTTCCCTACATCAAAGGAATAAATGAAGTCTGTACTATAGAGTTTTCTATCATGACATGGTTCCGCCAACCGATGTCTCATAGCCCAAATTCATCATAAGTTGCCCACAATTAAGTTATCAATCCGGTGTTGAGAGTTCCGAGATAGATCCAAGTCCAGATGCTCAAATTGTCCGTAACCGGGGACACGGCTAATCGATTAGGTCTTAACCCTCTGCAGAGGTTTCTACACTTTACCCGCAAGATTCGATCCCTCTTTTTACGTTCTCGCACTTCAGGGTGTTTGAGCACAAGATGACCAAACATGGTCTTCGAAGAGTTCCTCGACCACTTTCCGGTGCTCATCCAATCCTACCGTAGTTCTACATCTGCTAGCACCGTCCCAGCCAGAGTCACAACTAAGGTCAACCAAGCGAGCCCATAGTGACTTGCGGTTGCAGGGTTAGCTTCGGGCATGAAGTATTCTTCCGTCTCTTTGAGTCTGGGTGAAGCTTTTCGCAAGATGTCATGGCACTTCTCCATGCATCCCGGCTAACCACTGGTTTCTCCAGGGTGCCCGTCAACCGTCCTTCACCCAGTATTGTGTATTGAATTCTTGTCTCGAGTCTTGAAGTCTTGAGGCCTTGAAGATGCAGTCCTTGCAGATTCCATCATGGAGTTGTCGTCATTGACGTAGATCCTCCATTCTCACACCACTCCCGAGCACTCATACCAACCCCGTCTACTATAGCATAGCATTAAAATAAATAACGTCCCGGGCTTGGTAACAGGGTGTTGGGTTCCTGCCTCATGCATACTACTCAACTACAAGGATTCAATGTCACTACTGGAGGTGGTTGCAAAGATGTCACTAAATGCAATAAAACATAGGTACGAAAGCATGGTCAAAGTGAACTTGCCTGGTATTACTTGATGAAGATAATAACACTCTCAGAATAAAGACTTGGTAGAACTATTCGTCACTCCTTTGAAAATCTATATTACACAGACAATCATATAAGCAATCATCCTAGCAATCAATTCTATCAATCATAACAATACTCAATCAGAATAAAAGCAACAAGAAAACCAAGTCGAAAACCAAAGGAAAAACTTCGAAAGAAAAATTCAAGGAAAAACTAGTGGTGACCAACTCACACAAATCTTAACATTACTAAATTATTCAAATATTTTTTTTTTCTACAGCAAAGAAAATATAAATCTAATAAAATAACAGAAAATTAAATTACTAATTTACTAACTAACAAAAAGAACTAATATAAAACTACTATAACCATCTAGTGAATACTAGAACAAATATAGCAACTAGCAAAACACTAAGACAACTATAACAGCAAATCATTTATTAAAACATTAATAAACTATACTAAATAAATATAACAACTAATGTGTTCACAAATAACAGAAACAAAAACAATATAACTTGAAGTAGAAAAAGATTACTTTTAAAACTAATAAAACTATTTTTATCCACTATCACTATGAACTAAACAAGCAATTACAAAAACAGTAGCTAAACACTAATAAATAACTACAAAATTTATCTACTGTAGCTAAACATAAACATATAACAACAAGTGAAAATCTACAAAAGGAATGAACTAAAATAATTAAAAACAATAATTACATAACTAAAACAACTATATAAGCAAAACAGTACTGTTTTTACTAAAATCTAATTTAAAATACTCCAAAATTACCAAACTAAATCCTACAGCTAAAAAATATCATAAGTGACCAGGAGCAAAAAGAATTAATTAAAAACCTATTTTTAAACTCAAGTTATGGCCAAAATACTAATCTGAACAAAATTTATCAAATTCAAATTTAAACTACTCAAATTTGAAATCCAGAGCCACTAACAGAAACTTCCGCAAATTTGTGACACACAGCAATTGGAATCACTCAAAAATACTAAAAACTCTAAAAGATATGAATTTTCTAAGATTGCTATTTTCTGAAAAAAATGAATTACGGGATTTCGTGGATCTCACCGGAGTAGTCGTCGGAGTTGGGGAAGAAGATCGGATCCGATGTTGCGGTTGATCCTAGAGGAAAGGAGATCACGGGACGGTGGAGAGGAGAACATATAAACCTCAGGAGAGGTCGAGGGCGCAAGGCGGTGTTGCCTTGCTTCTGCTGCTGCGGAGAGGAGAGGAGAGGTGTTGGTTTGATGTGTTGGAGGGGGGGGGGTGCTTGGGTATTTATAGTGGGGAGGGGAGGGTTTTGCTTGGGGTAGTGGACAAGAAATAGACTAGGATTAGGAAACAAAAGGGAAAAGATCTAGGAACAAATCGGAATAAACGAAAGTAGGAAAAAAAGTCCTACTAGGAAAGGAAAAGGAGCGGTGGCTCCCTGGTGCGCGCGATGGCCTTGGCTTGGCCGGCCGGCCTCTGGCTTGGCCTTGGGCCTTGGCCCTTGGCCCGGCGTGGCGCAGCGAATTTTTTTTTCATAGAGACAACAAAACAAAAATAATAAAATCAAATAAAAATTTTATATAGGCATATAATATATCAAAATTTTCAGAAAAATACTTTCTATAACATGAACACTATTTTAGCTTCAAATAAAATACACACAAATTTTAATAATTCACACAGTGCTACTGGTCCAATAAAAATCATTTTTAAAATACCAAAATGACTTCAAATTAATTTCTCTCCAATTTTCTGATGTAGGGAATCATGTTACCCTATTTTCCATATATTTTGTTTTTGGAGAAAATAATTTGGATAAAACTCAAATAACTCCAAATTGGAAATAAATTCAAAAGAACTTTGAATTTAATTCTTTTAAAACTCCCAACTCATATTTCATTTAATTTGAAGAAGTCATTTTATCTTCTCTCGTGAAAATCATTGAGTTGCATAAAGTTTCAGAATCGGAAATATTTTCCAAATGAAATTCAAATATTTTCAACACCCCTTGTCATTTAAATAAATGGAAGAAGTCATGCCATCTTCTCTCCAGGGTTTTGTGGTGAAAAGAATTTGAATTCATGGAGATCATAAAATGTAAAATGAAAGTTTGGGAAAGTCCTTTTATTCCTCTCATTTAACTTTCAAAAGTTTCAAATTCCACTCAATTTCACTCAATAAATCACACAACAAACAATCAATCAATCAAAACTATTTATTTAGTATAACATTCCAAAATTTAGAATTTTGGGATGTTACAAACCTACACTTAAAATGAATCTCGTCCTCGAGATTCAAGAAACTAACAAGAAAGGGTTAGGGTTGGGGTCTTCTAGCAAATGTTTTGGTCGAAAAGGTCAGGGGTGCTACCACACTTAAAAACAAGGTTACGGTTCCAATAAACTCATATACTTCCTCTGGAGTGCCGACAATATATGTCTCTTCACATATCTTACAATAGCTCCTTCATTAACGCTCTTACATCGGAAGCATAGCGTTTTCCTCAAAATCTTGGGTCCTTTCGTCAAAGTTGAAGTTCGTCCGAGACTGGATCTTCTTAGCTGATAGGTCTGGCGCCAATACTAAACAACTATCGATATCTCAGGTGGTCAACAATTAATGGTTTCTTCTACAGGAAATCGGTCTCGGCTAAATCTCACCGTATGACCTACGATTGGCAAAAGCTGCCTTGTACAAGGGAAAAAATGCTTATACCATTCTAAGGTCCAACAAGGTTTTGATCGTCGTCTCTCTACTATAGGTAAGTCACTCAGATTTACCATCCCATATAGCAAAGCGAATAATAAGAGTAAGTCGGTATGGTGATCAATCCATCCCACACCCAAATCATTACCTTGTACATGGTTTAGCGAATCTCGCATTCTAACACTCGGTCATCCTCACAAGCATTGCAGAATTTCTCTTGTCGACGAACCAAGTTCGGAAAATCCATTGATTCTGCAAGCCAAACAAAACATCTATCGTTTCTTCACAACTCTCGGGTTTTTGCGTAACCTCCTACGAAACGTATGCTGATTGGATCACTGATTCTTCCAAATTTATTCCTTTATCAAGGTTACAACTGTTCCTTTTCAAAATACTGGGCCTGTGGGTTATGGCCCACTTCAACACTAGTGCAGCTTTAACTCATCCTTGGAGTAACTCTCTTGTTCCATATTACACCTCCTTTAAATCCAGTAGTACTCTGTTTCTTCATACCATCATATCAAAAGCAAAACTCCAATTTTTTTTCCTTCGAACTACAGTCCGTGGAATATATATTTTCTTATCCATTAGTCTAGTCTTCTTCACAGGGTACTACCACCCAAAAAATGAAATTCACAAATCCATCCATAGACCATATTTCTCATATCCTCGAAAATGGTCAAAATCTTTGTTCATGAGTAACAACTCCTACAATTAAACATATGAAAACATGTCACCTTAACTTTATTGATTTCATGAATCCATTACAAACTCTGAGCACCCATTACATAACTCAACTTATTGTACTCATAAACATGAAATTGCTTTCTATTACTCATGTTTCCAATATCAAAATTCCAACTACTCAACTCCAGCTTTCATCTTGTTGGGAAATTTAGTAGCATAATGTCCTGCTTCCTTGCAGCGAAAACAAAAGACTTCCGACATGTCTCGGGGCTTCTTTGTGATTATGTAGGCTCCTTGGATTCTTGGCTTCTTTTCTGGACATTTACTAGCGTAATGACCTAAATCCTTGCACCTGTAACAAGTGATATGACTCAGGTCCTTCTCTGTGAAAATTGTGTTGTTCGGGGTTGCCTTCTTTTTCTCTTCTGGATTTCTCTGTAATGATCGAGCTTCTATTTCCGAGGGTCAAACTTCACTTCTGCTGTCGGAAATATCCCGATACTCTTTTCTTTCCTTGATGCAATCTGCGAAAAATGTCCTTCTTCTCCACATGAATAGCAGGCATTGGAGTAAAATCTGTTGAGGCCTTCTCCATCGTGGTCTTCAACACATTCCTTCATCACTGGTTCTTTCATAACTTCTCGGAGGGCTTCTTTCATTCCTTCTTCCTGCTCCTGAATAGTATGTTGCACCATGGGGTAAATGTGACCTTGAGTCGGGTAGTGGGTGGTTCCTTCACACAAGAAACAAGTCACCTTACTAGTTGGGCATTCCTCACTGGGTGTTTCTCCTCACAATGAGGGCATCCATCCTTGTGTTCCCCACAGGTGTGTCCTATTTCTCCGCAAATCTTGCAGGCACAAGGTTTATTTCTTGGTGTATCATGTTGCTTCCGGATAAGGCGAGATCTTGTCGAGTCTTCTTGAATTCTTTCCAAGTCTTTGCTCCATTCCGTCCTGTATAGCTTGATGCATCTGCCACCATGTTGCAGCACTTCCTTCAAAATCTTGGAGAGCGTAAGATACTTCATTCTTCCTTGAAACCAAATTGCTCCCAAGTGATTCTCCATGTTCTGAATCCATAGCTCTGCCTCCGGCTGAGCCTTCGGTCCAGAGAATATCAGTCCAACTTCATTCATCATCTATGGGGTCCAAAAGTTTTGGGATGAGATATGAGAGAGGTGGGGAGGGATATACACACAATACAAACAATAGTTTTTTTGAAGAAACAAGTTTTACTTTGTGGCTGTCGGAAAACATCAAACAAATGACAGCTCACAAATCGTCGCATCTAACGTAAGTGTGTAACAGGGGTTTGGTCTTCTAAAGGTCAAATAATTCTTGATTCTTCAAATTCTTCTAGTCTTGAGTCTTCAATTGTTGCAGCTTCAACTCTTCTAATGCATGGTCAAATCCTCTTTACTCTGAAGAGGCCATCGGTTATCCGATATCTTGTCCTTCTTGGAGCGACTTGATTGATTCTTCATGTGATCAAAAGGAAAAGGGTATATTCTAACTATTTGAGGTGAGAGTGTCTATTTGATAAAATCAGAAGAGATGAGAAGTAAGAGTCTTTTGAAAATAAAGTTTTAGAGATTTCTGTCCTAGGGCTTTCTAGTTCTAGGGTCACGTCCTCATATCAACATGTGCTCGATACCATATCTCATGCGACCCGACCTCAGACGGTCAAGCCTCGTATATCTGTGCCATCCTCGGATCGATATCTTTGCACACACAAGACATCAATGTATATATCAAAGTGCAATCACATGTATAAATAACGTAAAATGATATATACCTCGTAATACTCAGCGGAAACAATCAAGCGGGTGTGGAGTCCCATCAACGCCATCGGCAGGTTGAGTGTAGATCGTAACCTCTGTCGTAACTCTTACTCGTCGAGGAAATATCTGCAACATGATACGTTGCAGACGTGTAGGTCAGTACATTGAATGTACCGGCAAGATCACAATAAGAGAAAACATATGATAAACTATACTATATGCAGTATGGCTTTGTGGCTCAGATCTGAGTTTTGTTTGCGTAAAAGCTGGTTTTATTTTCCCTACATCAAAGGAATAAATGAAGTCTGTACTATAGAGTTTTCTATCATGACATGGTTCCGCCAACCGATGTATCATAGCCCAAATTCATCATAAGTTGCCCACAATTAAGTTATCAATCCGGTGTTGAGAGTTCGAGATAGATCCAAGTCCGGATGCTCAAATTGTTCGTAACCGGGGACACGGCTAATCGATTAGGTTTTAACCCTCTGCAGAGGTTTGTACACTTTACCCGCAAGATTCGATCCCTCTTTTACGTTCCGCACTTCAGGGTGTTTGAGAACAAGATGACCAAACATGGTCTTCGAAGAGTTCCTCGACCACCGTCCGGTGCTCATCCAATCCTACCGTAGTTCTACATCTGCTAGCACCGTCCCAGCCAGAGTCACAACTAAGGTCAACCAAGCGAGCCCATAGTGACTTGCGGTTGCACAGGTTAGCTTCGGGCATGAAGTATTCTTCCGTCTCTTTGAGTCAGGTAAAGCTTTCCGCAAGATGTCATGGCGCTTCTCCATGCATCCCGCCAACCACTGGTTTCTCCAGGTGCCCGTCAACCGTCCTTCACCCGTGGTGTGTATTGAATTCTTGTCTCGAGTCTTGAAGTCTTGAGGCCTTGAAGATGCAGTCCTTGCAGATTCCATCATGGAGTTATCGTCATTGGCGTAGATCCTCCATTCTCACACCACTCCCGAGCACTCATAGCAACCCCGTCTACTATAGCGTAGCATTAAAATAAATAACGTCCCGGGCTTGGTAACAGGGTGATGGGTTCCTGCCTCATGCATACTAGTCAACTACAAGGATTCAATGTCACTACTGGAGGTGGTTGCAAAGATGTCACTAAATGCAATAAAACATAGGTACGAAAGCATGGTCAAAGTGAACTTGCCTGGTATTACTTGATGAAGATAATAACGGTCTCAGAATAAAGACTTGGTAGAACTATTCGTCACTCCTTTGAAAATCTATATTACACAGACAATCATATAAGCAATCATCCTAGCAATCAATTCTATCAATCATAACAATACTCGATCAAAATAAAAGCAACAAGAAAACCAAGTCGAAAACCAAAGGAAAAACTTCGAAAGAAAAATTCAAGGAAAAACTAGTGGTGACCAACTCACACAAATCTTAACATTACTAAATTATTCTAATATATTTTTTTCTACAGCAAAGAAAATATAAATCTAATAAAATAACAGAAAATTAAATTACTAATTTACTAACTAACAAAAGAACTAATATAAAACTACTATAACCATCTAGTGAATACTAGAACAAATATAGCAACTAGCAAAACACTAAGACAACTATAACAGCAAATCATTTATTAAAACATTAATAAACTATACTAAATAAATATAACAACTAATGTGTTCACAAATAACAGAAATAAAAACAATATAACTTGAAGTGGAAAAAGAATTACTTTTAAAACTAATAAAACTATTTTTATCCACTATCACTATGAACTAAACAAGCAATTACAAAAACAGTAGCTAAACACTAATAAATAACTACAAAATTTATCTACTATAGCTAAACATAAACATATAACAACAAGTGAAAATCTACAAAAGGAATGAACTAAAATAATTAAAAACAATAATTACATAACTAAAACAACTATATAAGCAAAACAGTACTGTTTTTACTAAAATCTAATTTAAAGTACTCCAAAATTACCAAACTAAATCCTACAGCTAAAAAATATCATAAGTGACCAGGAGAAAAAGAATTAATTAAAACCTATTTTTAAACTCAAGTTATGGCCAAAATACTAATCCGAACAAAATTTATCAAATTCAAATTTAAACTACACAAATTTGAAATCCAGAGACATTAACAGAAACTTCCGCAAATTTGTGACACATAGCAATTGGAATCACTCAAAAATACTAAAAACTCTAAAAGATATGAATTTTCTAAGATTGCTATTTTCTGAAGAAAATGAATTACGGGATTTCGTGGATCTCACCGGAGTAGTCGTCGGAGTTGGGGAAGAAGATCGGATCCGATGTTGCGGTTGATCCTAGAGGAAAGGAGATCACGGGACGGTGGAGAGGAGATCATATAAACCTCAGGAGAGGTCGAGGCGCGGGCGGCGGCACTTGGCGGCGGCGGTGGTGTTGCTGCTGCTGCTTTGCGGAGAGCGAGAGGAGAGGTGTTGGTTTGATGTGTTGGAGGGGGGGGGGGGTGCTTGGGTATTTATAGTGGGGAGGGGAGGGTTTTGCTTGGGGTAGGGGACAAGAAATAGACTAGGATTAGGAAACAAAAGGGAAAAGATCTAGAAACAAATCGGAATAAACGAAAGTAGGAAAAAAAGTCCTACTAGGAAAGGAAAAGGAGCGGTGGCTCCCTGGTGCGCGCGATGGCCTTGGCTTGGCCGGCCGGCCACTGGCTTGGCCTTGGGCCTTGGCCCTTGGCCCGGCGGGGCGCAGCGAATTTATTTTTTTTGATAGAGACAACAAAACAAAAATAATAAAATCAAATAAAAATTTTATATAGGCATATAATATATCAAAATTTTTAGAAAATGATTTTCTAGAACATGAACACTATTTTTGCTTCAAATAAAATACACACAAATTTTAATAATTCACACAGTGCTACTGGTCCAATAAAAATCATTTTTAAAATACCAAAATGACTTCAAATTAATTTCTCTCCAATTTTCTGATGTAGGGAATCATGTTACCCTATTTTCCATATATTTTGTTTTTGGAGAAAATAATTTGGATAAAACTCAAATAACTCCAAATTGGAAATAAATTCAAAAGAACTTTGAATTTAATTCTTTTAAAACTCCCAACTCATATTTCATTTAATTTGAAGGAGTCATTTTATCTTCTCTCGTGAAAATCATTGAGTTGCATAAAGTTTCAGAATTGGAAATATTTTCCAAATGAAATTCAAATATTTTCAACACCCTTGTCATTTAAATAAATGGAAGAAGTCATGTCATCTTCTCTCCGGGGTTTTGTGGTGAAAAGAATTTGAATTCATGGAGATCATAAAATGCAAAAATGAAAGTTTGGGAAAGTCCTTTTATTCCCTCTCATTTAACTTTCAAAAAGTTTCAAATTCCACTCAATTTCACTCAATAAATCACACAACAAACAATCAATCAATCAAAACTATTTATTTAGTATAACAATGCAAAATTTAGAATTTTGGGATGTTACATGCCAAGTGGTCCTAACACTGTTTGCAAAAATGGTGCTCAGGCATCGCGCCGAATTATTTCCTTCATCCCCACCTTTTGTTTCGTTGGTAGACATGCTTCTATCACGGGTCGTCCTTTTTCTTGTCATTTTGGCAACCCTTAATGATCGTAGTTATCAAGAAAGGGCAATGTCAACAGCCTCAGTTTTTTCCCCGCTATCCTATTTCTTGGACGAGTACGGATCTTTTTCCGTCCGCTTGACAATAATGTGGTTGCGACCTCCGTGTACTGCTACATGATTACCGAGTGCGTCCTCACCTCCGAGCTAGTCCAGGTTGCTACCAGGCTAAGCTAGCACTTGGTGTAGTGTTGTTTACACCAATTCTTCCACACATTGATTCGTCCTCGTGCACAACGTCACAACATGCTAGATCGTAGAGCCGGAGATCCCGCGAGATTTGTGTGCTTAAGTAGGCATGCATATTGTGTGCCTAGCAGTAATATGTGACACTGATTGTGTGTAAATTGATTGTTGTTGTGTGCTTTTGTTTAGTTGAGTTTTCTTTTGCTTCTTTCTTTTTGGGCTCCGGTGTTACATTATTTTTCCCCTATAAAGAGTTGCTCATCAACTGACACCGGACTCGAAGAAGTAATAAGTATTTCAAATATTTGGAAGAAGCTCAGCTAAACATTATGGCCTTCTCAGTCAACCGCATGATATAAGGAATATCTGCTCAGAATGCCAATTGTGTCTTGGATTGATTATCCGCATCAATTCTACAACAGTGATGATCTAGCCAGCAGAAAGCCAAGTCAGATGCAAGACCAACCGTATATTTTTCAGTCAAAGGTATGGATCGTAGGCAAAGTTTTGGCTCAGCAATAAATGGTACTTGAAATATGTTATACTCCAAGAGAAAGTCGGGATGTGATATGCTCAAGGAAGACAGTCAAACAAATTTTCTCATGCAAATAATGAGCCGCAAAATATTATGGACATGTGCATGGATTTCAGTATGCATGACAGTATGAAGTTTTGGATATAAGAAACCCATCGTTATTCCACACGCTATCGGAAGAAATTTATGAGGCAAGGCTCCTCAAACTTTTCCTCAGCAAGATACCTCGGTAAAAGCTTCTGACAGACGGAAATGAATTTTTCTCAACAAGCAAACCCGAGGAGAAGCTTCTCAAGTACGGAACTCAAGTTTCTCCAGCACAATAATCCGACCAACATTCGTGTGTAAGTTATCGAGATTTCTTATGCACGCTACCCAGACAAAAGCCTCGAGAAGAATCTAAGAGTCTTCCTCAGCAAGCTACTCGGATGGCTTCCCTCGTAAGCCACCCAATCCGCGTCAGTACCACACTATGCACCGTTCTCAGAGATTATATGATGAGTTGGCAGTATATGGCTGTACAACTCAAGGATCAGATACGCAATAATTTTGTCAGAGGAACAATTAAGTCAAAACATATGCCTGCCACAATAATATGGTATTCAGTTGCATATGATTATTATACATATGGTACGCATGTATCCTGGGTCAGATTAGTCACTTATATGGGATACGACACTGATCCAGCAGATATACCTAATAAAGGTACGGACCCAACAACCTCATAAGCCATGCAAATGAAGATAAGAAGAAGACATCTCATGAATTACAAGGATCGACAAGATCTGGGGATGACATCACAGAATCCACAGTCTTGACAATGGCCACCAAGGCCAATATTCCGCACACACAAGGTGATTTCATGAACTCTTGTCAACTTCTTGTATGTTTGGCCTCAACAATGAGCTCCGTACATCCACAAAACCCGAGTATATGTCATATATGTGTGAACCGAGGTCAGAAAATAAGCAGAAGGAATAATGCCAACAATATTGCACTAGCCACAGTCATGGTCATACGAAGAATCAAGGACATGTGTGGTCAAGTATTTCAGAATGTACCCTGACAAAGAAAATCATGACCGTTAAAGGGTGAGACTGACAACAAAGGTATGATGATTTTGCACGACCATCAGGGTCCGTATACCCCAAGTCAGTTGGAGGCCATACTTCCATATGGATCCACAAAGACATACACCTTCAGCGGCCTACTCTATTTACAAGGATTTTCATATCCCGCTGACCCGCTTGATATGGTTAGTGCGGAATATCCAAGTCTGTTCTTTCAGATCCAAAATTCCTTTGCAACCTCAACAGTTTGACCTCAGCGGCAGTGTTAAAACATATCACGGCGTATTACCAAAAATGGGTATACCGACAAAATGAGAAAGTCAAAAGCCAAATAATTAGCTTAGACTTGGTATACTCGCTGACGGAATCAAGTACCCGATCAGTCTGTCAAGAAAAGCATTTGTCCGTCACCCTCTGTCGGGCAAAGTATCAAGATGTAAATGTTTGAGGTATGACATAACTATAACTCCATACACAGTTATATTGCTCATGACAGAAGGCAGTCAAATCTCTGGTGTATGCCACATGCTCGAGCCAAACGAAATAAATCAAGATAAATCAGTGCACCTATGAGCAGTCAGATTCCGTCAGAAGATGGCCATGATTAATTGTAAGTACTTATTGAAACCAGAAGGCTTGCATTTATTTGAAGCAACCCCATAATAGAAGTAAAAAGGTTTTCATGACCAAAGAAAAAAAATTATGCTCAGATCCATTGGATATCACTGCAGATATGAGAAAATTCACGTCGGCAAAAGGAAGTGGTATATGAGCAAAAACCCGTTAGAATTTGGGGAAAGGTGAAGCAAGCCACCCCAGGGCAAGTTAAGTGGATCATCTGAAATTCTTGGGGGAACAATAAATAAAGGAAAAAGGATATCTGAGTTGCAAACGGTATCCTCAAGTCATACTTGTTCCCAGATCAACTAAATCTCGAGGACGAGATTTCTTTAAGGGGGTAAGAGTTGTAACAGCCTGGATTTTGGCCCTTTTCTTTTTCTTTTTGATTTATTGGTTTTTGCTTTGTTTTTCTTTTTGGACTGGTTATGTGGCCTTGTCACCTGGGAAATCATCCTCATTTCCCCTCCCAAGTGGCTCATCATTCTCAAAACCTTGCCAAGATCATGTCACTCGTTTGCTTGACCAAACTCTAATCTCTTTTTCTCAGGAATATTCCTTTTTCTATTAAAGGAATAACCCTGTCTGCCCTAGGTTGTTAAGCAACCTGTATTCCCATCACTCCTAAAATTCGAAAGTAATTCTCATAAATTGTTAGGGTCATATCTTTCTCAAATATGGCAAAATATTTCATTTGTCATGTTTATCATCTTGCTCAAATAATTCATTTCATATTCTTCCCTAAATGGCACATTGTGAAGCAAGTGCTATTTTCCTTTTCCCAATTTACCTCAAACTCCTTGGACACCTTTTTCTGTCCATATCATTGCCACATGCCAAAATGCAACCTCATTTGCCTAGTAATTATTTAATTATGATTTTCCAAAGTTTCTATCCAGAAAGAAGCTTTGTGAAGGAGGTGCAAGCTAGGCATATCCAAATGAGTTGCCGTTTTGCATGATCCCTCATATCATCATATCATAGCCATCCACCAAATTAGAGCTCATGTCATGCCTCCATGTGAGCTCATCTTCAATTCTTTGATTCTGCCCAAAATTTCAGTTTGTGAATCGAGTATATTTTATCTTGCTCCATTATGGCTGCCAATTTTTTCCATGCCTTCAATTATCCATATAACCTACCTCCACCCATTTTGGGCATGTTTCATGAAGCCATTATTCTTCTATAATTTCTGCAAGTTTCTGTCCAGAGGAGATGTTTGTGAAGCAAGTACCAGTTTGGCTTGGCCAATTAGTATGACACTTTTTGGGCATCTTCATAGCATCAAATGACTCTGCCTTGCCCAATTTGAGCTCAATTTGACACTCCATGTGAGTACACCATCCTGATCAAGTTGCTGGACCATTTTGGTCAGTTGCAAAGCAACTATGATTTATCTTGGTCCAAACTTACTCAAAGTTACCAGGATGAAAGTCATTCTTTACCTAAACCACGCAGACAACTCCAATGGATCCAAAACCCTTCCTGTTGATCACTAGTGCTCACCCAAGTTTACTGCAGTAAACTTCAGAGGGTTCTTACCGTTTAACCAGATCACTTTTAACCAAACTACCACTATAGTTGAAACCTCCCCTGGATAGTCTATGCACTAGACAACGTTTTCCAGTCGTTGGCACCTTCTCCTCTCCAGCTCACGCGGTCACCACCCCTCTAGCATGCCATGGACGCGAGCTGGATGGCTTCTTGCTCGGGCCCCTCCTCTGCTTGCCGTCTCAGCGAGCACGAGCATGTCTAATAGATTTACCGCGTCGTCACCGTCCTCCTGGAACTCTCTCCCCCTCGGTAAAACCCATAACCGACGCTCGACGCCGAACACCCACGAAAGCAAAGTGGCGGGTTGGCTCTGTTCATCGCCGCCATCATCCTCCCTGCGCCCCCTTGGCCTCCTCTGCCCCATGAGAGCCTCAACTACTCCTCCTCGTCGCCTAACTCCGAGGTCATGCGCGTGGGCACGCGTCCGCGCCGCCGACATGCGTCCGCGATGGCGCCAGCACGGCTCCCCCTCCCCTCAGCTAAATTTGGATGAGCTGAGCCCCCTCTCTCCATTCTGTTGCCCCCATCCTCTTCCCCACTCCTCGGTGCACCTCCCCCACCCCTCACCCCTCGCCGGAGTAGCAGAAGACTCTGTCTTCAAGTTCAACCGCCACCGGAGCCGCCTCTGTTCCCCTCTCCTCGCGGTCGTCCCGCCCCTCCCCGGTGCAGCTGACCTTGCGGACGGGTGCGGCCGGTCCTCCCGCGCCTTTCGGTGGCCTCGGCTTGGCCCGGGACTGCCGGAGCTGCCCGGGGCATCGCCGGCGTTGAGCTCCTCTCTCTGCATCGCGGGCGGCGTCGGGAAGGAGAAGGAGGCCCCGACCCCTCCCTGCCAGCTGGCGGTGGGCCTCGCGGTCCCTCCCGTCAGCCGCACACCCCGCTGACCCCACCACCGCTGAGGTGGATAAGTGGAAGCGTTATTCCAGAAATACGTTTTCTTGCGATGAAAGCATACTCTTGTGTTCTGCGATCAGAAATGCGTTTTCACTTCAATGAAAGTGTATTCTCTGGATTGCGCGTTCTGTTTTTCCGGCTGAGGGCCCGTTTGTGATGTTTTTATTTACAAATGGGTCCCTGGAAGAAAAACTATCATATCTTATTGATCCTAACTCCAAATGACGTGATTCCAAAGCCCACATCTTCGTTTCGGCGAGCCCGTTCTGTTGATATAATTTTCACTATGTGTTAAAATTCTGAAAATGCCCATTTTGCCCTTGCCCTTAATCAGCCCCTTTCGAGAGAGATCTGTTTCCCGCGATTCGTTCCGCGAGCTTCTCACACTTTCTCCCGGTGATTTCTTCCACCCCAGGCAAGCCACACCCTCCATTTGCATCACGGTAATGTAGTGACATGGTTTAATCTATTTGAACTTGTTTAAAATATTGCTTTAGCTACATGACTTTGTGCATGGAATTTTCTCGGAGTATTATTTTGATCTTGTTGTTGCCATGCTATTGTTTGGATTACTTGGATTTATGCTTGCAGTTGATGAGTATCATGTTGCCATTGGAGTATTAGTGGTTGGTATTATGATTATTTCCATGATGGTATATGTTATTATATTTTGGAGTATTACTTTGGATATCATGCTGCCTTTGGATTATTAGTGGTTAGTATGATTATTTTCATGATGCTAGTTGATGTTCTGTTGCTTGGAGTATTATTTTCGGAGATGATGTTTACATGTGGATCTTAGCCGAATAGCTTTATTCTTGTTATTGGAGTAGTAGGATTATTGTTTTCGGATTCATCATGACAGTAGTGTTGTGCTACCCTTGGAGTATTTTGAGATGATGAGATTATGCTTGGATTATTTGTTGGATATTGCTATGACTTGGATTATAGGTTGATAGATGATATCGGAGTATCTGTCATTACTATTATATTTTGGGGTTAAATTCCGTCATTAAGTTGGTTAGGTGCCACCGAACCGGGCTTTTCCAGTGCAACCACATTTGCCTTTTATGGGAAGGCCCTAATGCGGTCTATTGTCGTGCCTCCCGCCAGTGCCTCCAACTAGGGAAGGTTATGGGCATGCGTACCCTGGCTCGGTAAGCAGACATAACCTTGTGTGCACGTTGTTGTTGTTATGGATCCGGTCCCCGTGAGGGATGTTTTGGCCACGACGGTGGTTGCTGTGTCTATGGTAGACACGGGGCCACCCAGGACTAGCCCTAAGGGGAGTGAGTCGGAGTGGCCGGGAGAGTGTCATGGCATTAGATTGGTTTTGTCGGAAAGCCGTTGGTCCACCCGAATGGGAGTACGAGGCCATGGGTTATGTGGTGTGGGTAAAGTGCGCTACCTCTGCTAAGTGTGTGTGTTGAATATATCGATAGCCGCATCCTCGGTCATGGGCATGGGTTCATACTAGGTCCCACCGTTCGATCAACACTCACATGACGGAATGACTTATAGAAGATTTATATGTTGATATGTTGAGCAGTACAGATTGGCAGGGTGTTGATGATGAGGTTGGAGACCAAGTGTTGGTCATGGTAGTGATCACTGGAAAGATCACTGACGGTGTCCTGGACTAGGGGTTACTCACTTGACGAAACTTTGTTCGCACACACTTGACGCGCTACCCGCGCTCATTATACCTGGGGGCTTCTTTAACAGAAGCTTATTAATCTGAACTTTATGCCCAACACATGTGTCCCACTTCCGCATGTACCTTTTATTCACCATTATATGCATCGATATGACTTAAGTTTTGGCCAAGCTGGGTTGCACGGCTCTGTGCTTACCCCTCGTTCCCGATTGTTCGGCTAGGTGGTAAAGTTAGCACCTCTGCGATTATTCTGCGGGTCAGCGGATGTGTACCTCGGTGGGTGAAGCCGAAGCTAAGCGTTCTTAAGGGAATACTCGGTCGGTGAACTAAAAGATGATTTCTTACCTATTTATTCACCTGCCCCAGATGTTTTTCTGCTCTTTTCGCAGTCCGGACATGCACTTTAGGGCATGCCTCCCGAGAAAGGAACCCCTAACGAACTATTCTCCTGGAAGATGTTTCTTACTAACCATGTAATATAACATAACTAGTTGGGCACTTGTGCGATAAAGCACTAATGACCCTATGCTTGGTCTCCACGCATGCCCCGGTTTTATAACGCGAGGGTATTCGGACACACTCGGACTATTGGGTCCAGAGGTTGAAGCGAAAAGGTCCGCTACGACAAACGATCTACAATTCGGCTAGAAGGCATTCTACATGTCACCTTACATTTTATAGTCAACTTTTACCCAAGTCACTTGGGGGCTCTTATGTTTATTTGAGCCGTTTCATACTAAGTGTTTTTCTTCTTAGTCGTTGCAAAGTTAATCGAGGAGCGTCCCTAACTTGAAGACTGGTTCAGGGGGCTACTGACGGTGTCCTGGACTAGGGGGTACTCACCACGTCGTCCCCCGATCAGTTGGATTGGGCCGAGGACCCCCATGGCCGTATACTCATGGGCCAGTCCGGACAGTTGCCGCATACAAGGAAGATTCCACAAGACTTGGTGATCAAGACAAGGACTCCTCCCCACCGGCGTATTCGGCTAGGACTCTTGTTATCCTAGGCCTCTGGTGCATTATATAAACCGAGGCCAGGCTAGTCGATAGAAAAACAATATACAACAATCATACCATAGGCTAGCTTCTAGGGTTTAGCCTCTTTGATCTCGTGGTAGATCCACTCTTGTAACACACATCATCAATATTAATGTAGCAGGACGTAGGGTTTTACCTCCATCAAGAGGGCCCGAACCTGGGTAAAACATCGTGTCCCTTGTCTCATGTTACCATCTGCCTAGACGCACAGTTCGGGACCCCCTACCCGAGATCCGCCGGTTTTGACACCGACAATCACCGTTTGAGACCAAGTGTTGGTCATGGTTGTGATCGCCGGAATGATCACCGTTTGGTTTTGATCACGAGGTGATCGAGATGGTATATGGTTTGGCTGGTTAGCCAAGAGAGATATGGTTATGGAGATATGAGATGTTGGTTTATCAGTATTGTCGTGGAATTGTCACGGCAGATGTCCTCTTGCAAGGACTTAATCGTGGAGCCATCGCAAATAGGAAGCTTAAAGGGGTTAATCGGGACAAAGGACACGAGAGGTTTATACTAGTTCGGGCCCTTACGGTGAAGGTAAGGCCTACGTCTAGTTGGGTTGGTATTGCTTGGTGTTTCGATAACCAGGGAGCGAGATACGCTATGCCCGGCTCTCGATGAGTTGTTTCTTGCCCTAAGCCGCCAGCGGGTCGTCCCCTTATATACACGGGTTGACGCCCTGCGGCGTACAGAGTCCCGACCGGCTTATACACAGTGTCCGGCTCGGTGACTAGTTAATTCTACCTTATAATACAAGTAATGCCATCATGGCGGTTTATCACTATGGGATTTAAGTCGCCTATGGGCCTTAGACCCTTTATTGAACCGCCATCTTCATGCTTGGTCTTGGGCTCATTTCTGATGAGTCTCTCTTTGCGTAACCCGGCCCCTCCTGGGCGGCTTACACAAATAGTCACATCCCCAACATTAGGCCCCAGATTGATTTGAGCCGGTTCATGTCAATCTTAAAATACCTTGACAACCAGTCCTTCTGTCTTCAGTCCTGGTCATAACCCGTCGTGACGTCATCTTCTGGATCCGTGTTAACCCGCCGTGACGTCATCTTCAATTAAACTCATATTTTAATCCGTCGTATCCTCCAACGAATCTTTGCCTTTACTGACCCTTCCGAAAACCAAGGCGTCGAGGCCGCTGGATAATGATGTTTGGTCTCCTCATTTCTCGCGCCGTCTCAGTCGGCCTTCCCTTATAAATAGGCACGACCTAGGTCTTCCATTCTCCCCTCTTTCAGTCATCTTCTTCCTCTTGCTGCCTCTCGAGCTCTACCGTCGCCGCCGTCGAACTCCCCGTCTTCACCGACTCAGGCCGCTACATCAACCTGACTCTGACCAAAAACCGACTGAGACGGCGTGACCAGAAACCTGAATCTCCGCAGCTCGTCCACATCCGTGAGTTCCTCTCCTTCCCTTTCTTAGATCTGTATCAGAACTTTTTTGATTTCGTCGGTGTTCATCGCCGCCTGCTGCACACCCTCGATAGTTTTTACCTCCAATGCCCTGTTAGATCGTAAAAATAACGTAGAACTGCTGCGGTGATTGTTTGTGCTTAACTTGCATAGAAACAGATCTCATTTCCCTTGTTCGGAAGCCCTCTTCGAGTGTATGAGCTTCTCCGCACTGTTTTAGGTCTAGAAATTTTTCCTTTCAGAGCAACCGTTTGATCCAAAATAATTTCAGAAAATTGTGAAACCTGTTTGTTCCACACTTAGCCAAAAACTGCATCTGTTGAATCTGTTTAGCCATGGTAGCCCATACGGCCGGTTTAAGACAACGCTGGTTGTCAGCCTCGCTTGTTCCGGCGACTTAAGAAAATTTAAGTGCCTTTGATACCTCTAACAGTTTAAATATTACTGCATATTTACCCATATGTCATTAGGCCCCTTCTTAAGCCGCCATTTGAATAAACTTTAAAATGCTTACCTACGGGTTAAATTTGAACCGGAACTTCTTATTTTGTCACGGGCTTCAATTTACACAATGGCACCCAAGGCCCCCAAAGCTCCTGTGACCTGCAACTGGGTCAAATCCATTGTCACAGAAAGCACCTTGTCTGATTTTGTGAAATCCGGCCACCTGCCCAAGAGAGAAGTCATGTCTTATCATGCTCCTAACCCGTCAAAGGATAGGCCTCAACCCAAAGAGGGAGAGGTGATCGTTTTTACTGATCACATGAACCGGGGCTTTGCACCACCCGGTTCAAAATTCTTCAGGGATGTTTTGCATTTCTTCGATCTCAGACCTCAGGACATCGGGCCCAATTCCGTGTCAAATATTTGCAAATTCCAAGTCTTCTGCGAGGTGTACCTTGGAGAAAAACCTAGCATACTTTTATTCAGGGAATTGTTTTACTTAAACTGGCAGAACGAACACGCCAACGGGCCGAGTCTGGAACTTGGTGGCATATCGATTCAGCGGTGGAGGGATTGCCTTTTTCCTTATGCTGAACTGTCGAGTCATCCAAAGGATTGGAATCAGACATGGTTCTACTGCGAGGATACTTCTCCGGCTACGAAAATCCTCTATCCGGCTTTCGCTCCTTGCGCCTTGAATCCAACCACCCGCTGCCGGATAAACTGACTGATGTTGAGCGTCTGCCACTTGCTCCCACCATTAGCAAAATCAAAGCTCTTTTGGGAAACGGCTTAGATGGTGCCGACCTGGTCCGGGTTTGGGTCGCTTGGCGGGTGATTCCGTTAAGCGCCGCCCGGCAATGTGCACCTACTCGGTGAGAAGAATGACCCATGCGTCATAGTCCCGACGACTTACCAGATGATGTGGTGGAGGCTACAACCCAGACATTGTTGAAAGAGGGCACAGTAACTAGTAACGCCTTTGGCTTACTTCCCTTCTGCAAGAAGAACCCAGCCCCCGCAGTGAGTCATCAACTTCAATGAATACTCTTTGTTATTTGACACCTTAACTTTACTCATAATCATTTATCATTTTCCACAGGCGGATGACGACTTCTGGAAGGTCAAATACGACCATGAGGCGGCAAAGCAAGCCAGAGCGGCAAAAAGAACTGAGAGGAAAGCCGCCAAGACGGGAACTTCAAGGAAGAGGAAGCCAAGCGCTTCCGATTTACTTAAATTGGATTATACTTCTGATGACGAAGAGGAGGTAAATTTTAACCCCCTTGATTCCTTATCATCACCTTGCTGACCCTTAATCTTTCCAGGAGGATACGGGGAACAGCCAAGCCGTCGAGGAAGATGTAACTATAATCTCCTCCGACTCCGAGCCCCTGCCGCGTCAGAAAATTCGAAGGGTGACCCGGAAAGTAAGATTTTCACATCCTTTGGCTTACCAAGATCCTCAATTTCTTTTGAAGCAACAGCAATTTGAAAGCTGGAGGCTGACCCGGACAAGCAAGGATATAGAGCTCTCCTCCGGCTTACCTGACATAACCAGGAAGCGTCGGGCTGAGGTTATCTCCGATTTACGTTCTGTTTACCCTTTGGTGGGTTTAATTCGTCAACCTCTCAATTCATCTAACTCCAATTATTAGGATACCTCTTCTTCCTCTGGCGATTCTATGCAATCTAACATGCCGGCTTTCAAAACCGCCCCTGGGTAATGTAACTTTGTTTACCTTATGTTGTACCTTACTCATGTTTTTGTACTCATCCTTTCTACCTTGTCCACAGTGTGCAAGTGAAGCCCAGTAAGAGGGCAAAAAAGAATAAGCCATCCCAAGACCCGGTAGTAACTGAACCGGAACTTGGAACATCCGCCCCTGACACTTCCACTCGTCAACCGCCGCCTGAACCGGCTTATGAAATTCCAGCACCATCCTCGGATCCGCCCGCTGAAAAAACTTTTGGCGGCTCTGATAAGCCAGAAACTCCTAGCCCGGTCAGGACAATTGATCCGGAGGTTGAAATTATCAAGACTCAGTTTGTCGAGCCAAGTCAGTCCATCGTCCTTGACAAGTGTTCTGCCAAAGAAGAGCTTTTGGAGCGCCGAAAGACCAAATTAGACATTGTAGATTATACTAATTTGAGTATTGGAGATATAGTCTCTGGCTATATCAATCAAGTACATAGCAGCCATGACCTGGAAATTAATATGGTGAAGCAAATACAGCAAAAATCTGAGGTACAACTTATGCTACTTTCCTTAATCATACTTATTGTATCAGCCCTCAAGTCTATTGCTTATGAATGAATATGCTGTAGACTTAGAAACCTGCTTAGTACTTCCCTGTCCGGTTTATATGAAAATATTTAACCCGGTTGTAACATGATACCTTGAATTTGCAATACACATTAGCCCCCAAGTCTCAAGTATCTTTGCTTGTAAAGTGCTTGGGACTTAATTTCTCATGAACCAGCATTGTACATTAAATTTCTTCAGCATACATTAGCCCCCAAGTGTCAAGTACCTTGGCTTGCAAAGTGCTTGGGACTTAATGATATCTTACCATAATTTTGATTATAACCCAGTATCAACGCAGGCCACCACAAGTCAATTTGAGTCGGAGATTGCTGACCTGAAGAAACGCCTGGTAGTTCAAAAACTTGAAATTCAAAAGGCCAACTCCAAATTTGCATTCAGCGTCTCTGAACAAGAGAAGTTGAAGAAGAATTTTGATGCGGAGAAGAAAATCTGGGCTGATGAAAATGCCTCACCGGTGACCCGGGCCGAGACCACAGAAACGTCACTTGCAGAAGCAACAGCCGAGCTATCCGGCTTAAAGCGCAAGATATCTCAAATGTTCTCAGCAATCTTTGGTAAGTCACTATATATAACCTTGAATATCGCAATCTTTCCTTTGATGACTATTTTAATTGTCATCTCCGGCTTACCTTATGTTTATAAACGCAGGCCCCAGGAGCACAAACCTCAAGCAGAACATTCTGATCAAGCTAAAGGCGGTTTACACTCTGGTGGAGCAGCTGTACACCAGGTCACAACGTGCTTTGGCCATTGTGGCTTTATCAAATGACGTTCCCCATCTCCTGCAAGATGTGCTAATGCGGCTTGCCGTGCTACCCCAGCGGATCTAAGAGCTAAGACGGGCATCTGCCAGAACCGGGGCCATAGCTGCCTTAAGCCAGGCCAAGGCGTTGCTTCCAGAGTTAGACCTGGCAGACGTTGCTCTTGGATACCCCGGCTTGAAGGAAGACGGCTGTGTATTCGACGAAACAGACTTTACCGCCTGTGTGAGAGTCATACGTCCTGTGGCTACCATCATTGGGAATGACATTGATCTTACAAAGTATCAGCCGGTCTATGATAGCGAGAACCGGAGAATTCCAACACCTCACTATGATGACGTCAGCCTGATCCCTCCAACTTGTAAGCACACCTTTGCCCCTGAAGTTGACTCAGCCGGTTTAATAGATGATGAAGCTGAGTTTGAAGCCTTAAGCGACATTGACTGGACCTCATCAACCTTCCAGGACAGGGCAGCAGACGGAGAGGCGGAGAAGGATAACCCGGAATCTTCAAGCCCACCAAAGGAGTGAACCGCCAGGCGTTATGACTTTGCAAAAACAATGCTTCATTATTCAGACTCGGGGAGTCTTGTAATAGGTTAGAAAAAACCTCTCAATTTTTTTCATGCCTTCGCGCATGCTTGCGGCGCTTAATACTTTCGTAAGCCGCCATCACTTTATATTTCCAGTGTATATTGATCTTTCCTTGATGTTAAAAACTTTATTTATTTATCCTGCATATAAAACAGAATTTCCTTGGCGACTTATCGCATTCGGGGTCACATAAAGTATTGATAACCCGAAGTACGAACCAAAACATCATATAAAGGCCGGCTTATGATTAGAATCAGAATAGCATCCTTTCGATCTTTTTGGTATTCTCGCCGGCTTATGTGACCCAAATCATGAGAGGGAGTTTAACTCCTGAAAATTGGCACATATGATGTTCACCTGGCCCTTAATAACATTTACGCTTTACCGAGTATAATGAATAATAAACTGAATTTAAAAAGGCCACTGATTTGAATACGATCAGTGAACCGTTCCAAAGGGGTTAAGCTAAGATTCGGATACGATCATATAGCCCCCAGTGGCTTTGGCGATGCCGATCAAGTGGGTATCGACAGCTATGTTCTCTTTGGTTCGAATACGACCTATGTTTGAACAGGAAGCCCCCAAGTGACCATAAGAGTTTTTTAATGACGCTGATTCGTATACGATCCACGTCAGACCCAAAGAGGTTAAGCTATGATTCAAATATGATCAAGAAGCCCCCAAGTGGGTTTGGTAGTATGCCGATCAATTGGGTATCGACAGCTATGTTCTCTTTGGTTGAATCGACCTATGTTTGAGCAGAAGCCCCCAAGTGACCATGGCTAGATTCAGATATGATCATAAGCCGGACCAAAGGGAAAGCCGGATTCAGATATGATCCACTCCCTGTTGGTTGTTTCCACCACCTGGTAAAGAAGATATATAAACCTTTGAGGGTGAAAAGGAAAGAGGTCATGCTTTTATTGCTTTATATAATATATACATTGTCAAAAAAGAAAATATATATATATCTCTTGAGAGCCGGTGGGTCAAGTATAGTAAGGCCGAAGATGAGCTATGTTCCATGGCCGACGGGTCTCTTCCTCCGACTTACGTGAGTCTTTGTGCTCTCGAACATCAATGAGGTAGTATGACCCGTTGTTCAGATTCTTACAGACCACAAAGGGTCCTTCCCAAGGAGGGGATAGCTTGTGCATATCAGACTGATCCTGGATGACCCGGAGCACTAAGTCGCCTTCCTGAAAGGCTCTGCTTCTAACCCGACGGTTGTGATAGCGGCGCAGGTCTTGCTGGTAAATCGCCGAGCGGGCTATTGACAAGTCTCGCTCCTCATCCAACAAGTCAAGTGCATCCTGACGAGCTTTTTTGTTATCAGCCTCAACGTAAGCCGCCACGCGGGTTGAGTCGTGCCGGTTGTCACTTGGCAGGACTGCCTCTGCTCCGTACACCATGAAGAAAGGTGTATAACCTGTAGATCTGTTAGGCGTTGTGTTGATGCTCCACAGTATAGAGGGTAGCTCCTCCACCCAACAACCCGGAGTTCGTTGTAAGGGGACCAAGAGCCGGGGTTTGATGCCCTTCAAGATCTCTTGATTAGCTCTCTCTGCTTGAGCATTAGATTGAGGGTGAGCAACAGCCGAAACATCAAGCCGGATATGCTCTCGTTGACAAAACTCTTCCATGGCACCCTTGGAGAGATTAGTACCATTATCAGTTATGATGCTGTGTGGAACACCAAAACAGAAGATCACCTTTTTCATGAACTGAACCGCCGTGGCTGCATCACACTTGCTGACCGGCTCTGCCTCCACCCACTTTGTGAATTTATCCACCGCCACCAAGAGGTGTGTCTTTTTATCTTTAGACCTCTTGAAAGGTCCAACCATGTCAAGCCCCCATACTGCAAACGGCCAAGTAATTGGAATCATCCTCAACTCTTGAGCCGGCACATGAGGTCGTCGTGAGAATTTTTTACATCCGTCACATTTACTGACCAGATCCTCCGCATCAACATGAGCCGTCAGCCAATAGAAACCATGACGGAAAGCCTTGGCCACCAAAGATTTTGAGCCGGCATGATGACCATAATCTCCTTCATGGATCTCACGAAGTATCTCTTGACCCTCCTTAGGCGACACACAACATTGAAACGCCCCAGTAACACTGCGGTGATGTAGCTCGCCATGAACAATTGTCATAGATTTGGAACGCCTTATGATTTGTCTCGCCAAGGTCTCATCCTCAGGCAACTCTCCCAGGGTCATACAGGCCAAATACGGGACTGTCCAATCCAGGATAACGTGGAGAGCTGCCACCAACTGTGCCTCCGGGTCTGGCACTGCTAGTTCTTCCTCTGTAGGCACTTTGACAGAGGGTTATGTAAAACATCAAGAAAGGTGTTAGGCGGCACCGGCTTACGCCTAGATCCCAGCCGGCTTAAAGCATCAGCCGCCTCATTCTTCCTTCGATCAATGTGCTCCACTTGATAACCTTTGAAGTGCCCAGCCACGGCATCAACTTCACGACCATAAGCCGCCATAAGGGGATCCTTGGAGTCCCATGTGCCTGACACCTGTTGAGCTATGAGGTCTGAATCGCCCAAGGACCTTACCCGTCTCAAATTCATCTCTTTGGCCATCCGGAGACCATGGAGTAAGGCCTCGTACTCAGCTGCATTGTTAGTATAGGGAAACATAAGCCGGAGCACGTAACAAAATTTGTCACCTCGAGGGGAAGTTAAGACAACTCCAGCCCCCGAGCCCTCCAACTGCCTGGACCCATCAAAGTGAATAGTCCAATATGTGTTATCTGCCTTCTCCTCAGGTGCCTGCAAATCTATCCAATCATTGATAAAATCCACCAAGGCTTGAGACTTAATAGCAGTCCGAGGCATGTATTTCAAACCATGGGGTCCAAGCTCAATGGCCCACTTGGCGACTCGTCTTGTGGCCTCTCTATTCTGTATGATATCTCCTAAGGGGGCAGAGCTTACCACAGTGATAGGATGACCTTGGAAGTACTGCTTCAGCTTCCGGCTTGCCATAAACACTCCGTAAACAAGTTTCTGCCAATGTGGATACCTTTGCTTAGACTCAATGAGCACCTCATTGATGTAGTAAACCGGACGTTGAACCGGATGCTCCTTGCCAGCCTCCTTGCGCTCCACCACGATGGCCACACTGACGGCTCGGGCGTTAGCAGCCACATATAACAGCAATGGCTCTCTATCAATGGGAGCAGCAAGGACTAGTGGCTCAGATAGCTGCCTCTTTAAATCTTCAAAGTCAGCATTAGCAGCATCACTCCAGACAAAAGTGTCCGTTTTCTTCATCATCTGATATAGCGGCAGGGCCTTCTCACCTAACCGGCTTATGAACCGGCTTAAAGCGGCAACACGACCCGCCAGTCATTGAACATCATTGATGCACGCCGGTTTGGCTAAGGAGGTGATTGTCTTGATCTTCTCCGGTTTAGCTTCAATGCCTCTGTTTGAGACCAGAAAACCCAGAAGCTTGCCTGCAGGTACACCAAACACACACTTGTCCGGGTTAAGCATCATCTTATAAACCTGGAGATTATCAAAGGTCTCCTTTAAATCAGAAACCAAGGTTTCCTTCTCCCTGGATTTCACCACGATGTCATCCACATAAGCGTGAACATTGCGCCCAATTTGACTATGGAGACAGTTTTGTACAGATCTCTGATAAGTCGCCTGGGCACTCTTGAGCCCAAATGGCATAGATACATAACAGAAGGCTCCAAGCGGAGTGATGAAAGCCGTCTTCTCCTGGTCCTTAACTGCCATTTTGATTTGATGATAGACAGAGTAAGCATCCAAAAAGCTCAATCGCTCGCAACCCGCCGTAGGATCGATGATTTGATCAATACGGGGGAGGGCAAAGGGATCAGCCGGACAAGCCTTATTTAAGTCCATGTAATCCACACACATCCGCCAAGTGACGTTCTTCTTGAGTACCAGCACCGGGTTAGCCAACCACTGCGGGTGAAAAACTTCAATGATGAAACCAGCCGCTAAGAGCCGGGCGACCTCTTGCCCAATGGCTTTCCGTCTTTCCTCATTGAACCGTCGAAGAAATTGCCTGACCGGCTTATACTTTGGATCAATATTAAGAGTGTGCTCAACGAGTTCTCTCGGGACACCTGGCTTGTCAGAAGGCTTCCATGCAAAGATGTCCCGGTTCTCACGGATGAACTCGATGAGCGTGCTTTCCTATTTAGGATCCAAGTTGGTACTGATGCTGAATTGCTTGGAAGAGTCGCCTGGAGTAAAACCAACAAGCTTTGTTTCAGCGGCTGATTTAAATTCAACGCCGGGTCATGCTTTGTAGTTGGCTCCTTTAAAGAGGTCATATCCGCAGGGTCAACATTATTTTGATAAAACTTTAGCTCTTCCGGTGCACAAACAGACTCAGCATAAGTCGCGTCACCTTCTTCACACTCCAAGGCTACCTTTCGACTCCCATGCATAGTGATGGTGCCCTTGTGACCCGGCATCTTGAGCTGCAGATAAACATAACACGGTCGTGCCATGAACTTGGCATAAGCCGGCCGCCCAAACAGAGCATGATATGGGATCTTGATTTTGACTACCTCAAACGTCAATTTCTCAGCCCTGGAATCATATTCATCTCCAAAGGCCACCTCCAGTTCAATCTTACCGACCGGGTATGCCGACTTACAAGGCACCACGCCATGGAAAATGGTGTTGGACGTCCTTAAATCCTTGTCAGTCAAAGTACCTTGGTAAACTTATATCCACCGACCTGAGGCGCCACCACCAAGGCTAACTGACCCGGATTATCAACCCGGGGCGGGTGATCTTCCCTGCTCCATACAATAGGCTGCTCTGAACACCTCAAGTAACAGGGAACTACCGGCTCAACAGAGTTCACGGCCCTTTTCCGAACCTTCTGGTCTTGCTTGCATAAACTAGTGGTGAACACATGATACTGCCCACTATTCAGCTGCTTCGGATGGCTTTGATAACCCGACTACTGCTACTGTTGTCCCCCTTGTCCAGGCTGCTGTTGATTATAGCCGCCTTGACTTCCCTGAAAGCCGGAATTTGAACCGCCGCCTGGGCCATGAAAGCCGCCGGCCCCTGACCTGCCGCCCGATCCATGATTGCCATCAAACATGTTGGAATTCTTGAAAGCTTTCATGATTGCGCAATCTTTCAATAAGTGGGTGGCGGGTCGTTCCCGGGTGCCGTGTCTCGGGCAAGGCTCATTGAGAAGCTGCTCAAGAGATGGGCATGACCCGCCAGATCGAGGGGGCGGCTTTCCCTTACGTCTCTGATTGTTACCCTGTGCATTGGCATTGGCCACAAACTTCGGGTTACCCTCCGCCTTACGCTTGTTGCCTCCTTGATTTGGCGAGTTATGCTGCTGACCCTTTCCATTGCCGTTCTTCTTTCCCTTCCCTGTCTTTTCCTCATCATACGCGGGATCCTTGGTACTATCAGAATCAGCGTATTTGACTAAAGCCGCCATCAGCGTACCCATATCATTGCAATCACGATTAAGCGCCCGGTTTCTGCCTCGTGCGCTCAAAGCGGCAATTCTTCTCCAACATGAGGAGTGCAGAGCCAGCATCCATCTTATCAGACGAATGTATTATTTCCTTGACCCGGCGCACCCAATGAGTTGTGGATTCACCCTCCTCCTGCTTACAATTGGTCAAGTCCACAATTGACATAGATTTCTTGCAAGTGTCCTTGATGTTCTGGATAAACCGGGCCTTTAGCTCTGCCCACGAGCTAATGGAATTGGGCGGCAAACCCTTTAACCAAGACCGGGCCGTTCCGTCTAACATCATGGTGAAGTACTTAGCCATTGCTACGTCGCTGACCTCCAGTAGCTCCATGGCCATCTCGTAACTTTCGATCCATGCTCCGGGCTGTAAGTCAGCCGTGTAATTCGGCACCTTTTGAGGTCCCTTGAAGTCCTTGAGTAGATGTACATCCCGCAGAGCCGACACCAAACAAGGAACACCGCCGGTTCTAGTAGCCACTCCTGCTCCAACAGAAGTCATCGGATACTCTGGGAGATCTTGATGAGCTGCCTGCTGAGCCGCTAGTTGAGCCGCCCGCTCGTCCTCCTGACGTATTCGGTCTTGCACCGGGTTATAGCCATCGGGCTGGATACGACACTGTGCATTACTTTACAAAGCTTTTGACTCCATGTGCCTGCTGTAACTCGGACTCCGGTTTTGACGAGGCGGTGCTAGCCAAGGCGCAGGAGTTGAATGAATCCTGTCCCGGCTGTAAGAATAGGTCTCTTGCTGCGCCAGGGCCGTCTGAATAAGTTCTCTGATCCTCCTGGTATCCACCGCTGTCGGATCATCACTGTCCACTGGGAGAGCCGCCAAATGCGCCGATGCTGCGATTAAGTTCTCCATGGGGTTGGAGAAGTGACCCGACGGTATTGGTACATAGCGGGGCGGGGCCATACTCCCATGCGGAGGTGCCATCTCTTGAAGCTGAGCCCCCCCCCCCCCCGCTCCGGCTGTTGTGAACTGATTTGCTCCGGGCGGGTTGCTAGTGCCGGCACCGGGTGTAGCGAAAAGGTTCCGAGGGTCGTAAACCGGAGGCAAACGGGATTGAGTTTTCTGGTGCCTCCTTCCCATTACCTCATTAGATGCGTTCAGGCTCATATTAAGCTGGAAAGCCTCTGACTGGAGCCGCTGCGCCCGTGCATCTAAAGCCGCTCGTTCTGTAGCTAACCTGGTGTCCTCAGCTTCCAAGGCCTCTTTGGCTCGAGCAATCGCTTCACGCACCTGTGCCACCTCCGTGTTATGCTCATATTGATTTGCAGGAATAACCGTGGTGGTTAACAGGGTCGTAAGCTTATCCATGAGATCCATCGATGTCTCGAGCGGTAGGGCACAGGCCTCCTTCCCCGGCCGCTCCTGACTCGGATGTTATTGCCGCAGCAGCCGTAGAGTTTTGGCCGGGTTGAGTCCCAGCCATGAAGACTCCAGCCCAGCTTGGGGGCTCATAGGGGTCTGGAATACTGGAGCCATCGAAACAGCCCCCAAGCACGCCATCTTGTACTTGATATAACGAATCTGTTGAACCGGCGGACGAATCATCATACGAGGGGACGGCCGTCTCACCACCATCTTTAGATCCTTCAGAAAGTTCTTCTCCGTGGACGCAGCCAACGAAGGCACGCTTCATGACAGTTGAGCTCGGGCGGGTCTCGCACGCTGAGCCGTCTCGACGAGGTCGGTGCAGTTGTCCGGCTCAGGGCCCGGCTCACCAATCCGGCCGATGAAGACGTGGATTCCGCCGAAGGGGACCCGGTACCTGTACTCAATTGAGCCGGCATCGGGGCCCCAGCCTTCGTCGTCAATGTAGATCTTGCCGCGGCGACTCTTGGTCATCCGGCCAACCACATATCCCTTGAGCCCTTCGAAGCTGCCCTTCAAGAACTCAAATCCACCGTGCGTTGGCCCCACGGTGGGCGCCAACTGTCGTGGAATTTTCACGGCAGATGTACTCTTGCAAGGACTTAATCGTGGAGCCATCGCAACTAGGAAGCTTAAAGGGGTTAATCGGGACAAATGACACGAGAGGGTTATACTAGTTCGGCCAGTTACGGTGAAGGTAAGCCCTACGTCTAGTTGGGTTGGTATTGCTTGGTGTTTCGATAACCAGGGAGCGAGATACGCTATGCCTGGCTCTCGATGAGTTGTTTCTTGCCCTAAGCCGCCAAATGGTCATCCCCTTATATACGGGTTGGCGCCTGCGACCTCTGATCCCGGCCGCTTATAGGCGATGTCCGCTCGGTGACTAGTTAATTCTACCTTATAATACAAGTCATGCCATCATGGCGGTTTATCACTATGGGCTTTAAGTCGCCTATGGGCCTTAGACCCTTTATTGAACCGCCATCTTCATGCTTGGTCTTGGGCTCACTTCTGATGAGTCTCTCTTTGTGTAACCCGTCCCCTCCTGGGTGGCTTACACAAATAGTCATATCCCCAACAAGTATTGTATTAGTTTCATACCATGCTTAGTAGTTGCTTCATCAGGGTAGTTGTTAATTAATTAACCTGCTAATGCTATGTTATTGTGTTGCCTTGATGTTTATGGGTGTTGTGAGTTTGCAAGTACATTCAATGTACTGACCTGGCGTGTCATGCCAGATTGCAGGTCATGCCATGATTGCTTTATTGCTTGTCGAGGTTACCGTGCGTGCGAGCTAGATCGTGTCCCAGCCAGAGTCCCTGCGGAGTGGAGTTCACCACCTTCGTCGTTGTTCCGCTGCTAGAAGTATTCCGCTTTTACGAGTTGTTTTGCTGCTAGCATAGAGCAAGTATAGTATCGCAGGCGTAGTGTTGCCGTGCTGATGTGCTTCTTTGTAACATCAGACCCGTGTAATTATTATTCTTGTAGTAAGAGCTGATTTGTTCTATGTCAAGCAGTGTCGTATTCCAGAGACTTCTCCTCGATCTCTAGGCTGGAATACGGGGCGTTCCGGTTTCTCTGAGATGGGGTGCCACATAACACAATAGATGCTGCTGTTAATCATACGCCACTACAAATATCTGTCACTGTTTAAATAACCGTATTTCGTATTTGCGCAAACAGGGATGTCTGTCCCCATATCGTTTCGGGATGTCTGTCTCTGTATCGTTTCTATCCGCGCAATCAAAAGCACACACCTCAGTTTTGGTAGAACTGCGCAAAATGAGATGGCTATCCCTCATTGTCGTCATCTAACCACCCGTCTTCCAGGTATTCCTACATTGGTAGTTACTTGGTAGAATGACCAACGCAATTTGAAAGAAGCTGATTCATACGTTTTACTTCCTGATTGCAGTGCAGGGACGAGCGAAAACATCTGCATCCTAGTCCGGAATGCGCTTTCCTCCAGTTCATCCATGGACCGAGGACAAGCTGGCAATGCTGCACGGAGGTTTTTGGGACAGGTGCGCGGACAAGAGGCATTGTGGTCTGCTTATTTCTGCAAATAGCGGTGCTTAAATTTAGTGGAATGCACAAGACTTTCAGCTGGTCAGTACACTGATGGTTCAGTTCAGCATTCCAGCTGAGAACACAATTATAATTGGTTATTCTGGAATGAGAGAACCTAACCCTGGATGGTGGCAACAAGAAAAAACCAGAGTGAACTCCAGGAAATTTAAGCTGCCGGAGGCCTTTTGCTCGAGAAGCCTTGCTTGTTTTTTCCTGATTTGTAAACCTTCTCACAACTTTGTCTTTTGCTATTAACTAGTATATGTTTGTTATGTTCTATGAATCATTGAGATGTATAAAATTTCTTAACTTATGCTTTTCAAGTTTTTTATGAAGCCGAGTTTAATGTGAGTGTTCCACATGAACGCTGGACTAGCGTGTGAACGTTTGGAATTTACATTGTGGCCTCAGTTAACTGCATGAACCACTGTAACAAGATACATAGTTGCTTATATGTCAGACAACAGATTGTTGATTGTTAGCTGGTCGGTAGCCTAGTGTTGAAGCGAGCTGAGCCAATGTGTCGTGTTTTGCACAATTGCGTACTAGTGGGGTAGCAGCAACAGTGTTTACAAGTACTTATGTATACATCAGCGCATAGTTCTCGAACGAGTACTCTATTTCATCAAAACACACACTGCTCGTATGATAAAACTAGTGAGGACGCATCTGTTTCGGCAATAATTACGATGATTCACGGGCACACAAAAGTAGCAGCAGTTCCCATAGACGGATTCAAACAGAGTACTAGCCCCAGAGGGCTCGATAACACGCAAGGTTCGAATAATTAGACAGAATCCAAACTACTATTAAACACTAGCTGGGGCAAGTATTTCATGCCTATATCTAATTTGGGCTGGACACAAGATGAACCTTGCCATTAACATCATCGAGGACGTCCGGCAGCAGCTCAATCCTATGAACCTTCACGAAGAAAACCTTGTGGCCTTGCCACTCATAAACTTGTTTGTGGAGGCATGCCACGTCATCTTCCTGCGTAAGCTTGACAAGAATAGTATGCCTCACAAACGAAGGAGTAGCTTTGAACTTCTTGTGCTTCAGTACACCCTGGACAACACGCCTGACAACAGTGAGGCTAGAATACAACTCTTCATTGGTATAAGCGCAAATTTCTTCCAGGATCCAACAGCCTAAAAACTCTGTTTTCCCAGTGCGTATATTCAGGTCATCCGCCTCATAGCGAGTGACTTGTACAACCACACAATCCTTGTCTGCATCAGGGCTCTAATTGAAACAGAATCAAATTCTGAATTACTTTCCAACATAAGAAACACAAGTTATTTAAACCACTATGTATAGCATGGCATCGTAGCAAATAAAATTTTGCATTATTCATCACCACATACTTAGATGAAAAACCACAATCGAGACCGGCAAAGAAGAAAATCACCATGGGCAGCTCAATAGGCGCACAAACTCGAAGGGGAAAACTGCTCCTGCAGTGCCTCGGGGGCAGTAACCTCAAACAGGGCGCTGACCATCACAGTAGTGGCCGTGAGCGTATCTGGGGTTGGCTCGGTGGCTGCCTCCATCTTCTTGGAGCTCTCTGTCTCGTGGGATCAGCCTCCCGCGTCTGCTCCAATATCGGCAGATCTTTTCCTGGTTCTCCTTGGTCCATCATGATACTGACGAATACTAGGAGACCACTAAAAGGAAAACACAATCGCAATGACAATGAAACAAAAAAGAGAGTGAGGATCGGTTACTGCTTTGCAAAAGTTCTTTTTTTTCTCTGAACGAAAATATACCAACATCACGGATCTGCTTACCTTCCCTTTGTTGGGAGAGAAGAACAGTGGCAGATGCGCGTGTTGCCTTTCTTGAAGACGGTGAGGGAGAAGGGGATTCAGCGAAGAGTGAAATGATGGTTGCTTCGTCCATCAAACTTTTGTGATACGACGGCTCGTTATTGTTGCGCTACGACCGGGGTGACTCTCCGCCTGCATACTGCCTTGTAATTTGGTGGATGGCATTTGGGCCTGTGCGCTGCATGGCCCGCATGTCGGTGAACAAAAGTATAACGGCATTCAGTAGAGGGAGACGTTTCGATGACCTAGGAGGAGCCAGAAGCGGTATTGTATCCACTGTACTAGTAGTAAATTTTTTTTCTGGGTAGCTGTAGAGTGTCTCCACTGTACTAGTAGTGATTGTTTCTCTGGGCCCAAGACAAAACAGCCCATCCACACTAGTAAATAGTAAAATCAATTCAAAAGTCCATATATTTACTGAATGAGAGGCGCTACCCACACCCAGCACACCGCCCCCCAAAAAGACCTGGGTGTTCTTCTTCCTCCTCACTCCCACCCACCTCACGTCACCGCTCCACTGTACCCCAAATTCCTTACCTCACTCCTCTGAAAACCCCAGCTCCCTTCTTCCTCACTACTATAGAAAACCCCATCTCCCCTTCTTCTTCACTCGCACTACAACTAGGCTCGTCATTCGTTACTCTGCTCAAATCCGTGAGGCGACGCGATGCCCTCGAGGAAAATGGAGTCGGATGACCCCAGCGCCAAGAAGATGAGGCTCCCGCCAGCGGCGACGCCTGTTGTAGATCCCGCACCCGGCAGCGCGGGGAGAAGCGGCGACCCTGCCCCCACCGGACCCCAGGGACCCATAGAATCTTGGGTGGACCGCATCAGCGATCTCCCGGACGCCGTCCTTGGGAAGATCATGTCGCTTTTCCCCACCAAGGATTGCTGCCGCACCCAAGTCCTCTCAATTCGGTGGCGCCCTCTATGGCGCGTCGTGCCCCTTAATCTCGACTGTTGTCAGCTATCTCTCTTCAATGATTTTGAAATCCCTAGAGCCATCATCTCCTCCCACTAGGGCTCCGTTCAAAGCCTCTGCATCCCGTCATGCTACCTGAGCAAGCATACCATGCCCTGCACGGTGGACGCCTGGCTGAAATCCCCTGAATTCACGGAACTACAGCTGCTTGAGTTCTACTATTCCCCAGGAAATCACCTACCAGATAACGAACGCCATCTACCTGTGCCCTCATCACCGATGTCCATCTCTCGGTTTTCCTCCTCTCTCCACACCGCCACCTTTGCGCTGTGCGACCTACCAGACAATCTAGTACTAAACCTTCGACTCCAATTTCTGAAGAAACTTTCACTTGTGCGGGTTCGTATATCGGAGACCTCATTGCACAGCATCATCCACTCTAGTTGCCCTTCCCTAGAGTGCTTGGTGCTTGTTTTCACAGTTAGAATCGGTTGTCTCCAAATAAAGTCGCCTAACCTTGTAAGAATTGGAATTTGTTTTGACAGAAGGCAGCTCATCATCCAAGATGCCCCTTCACTTCAAAGGTTGATCATTGATTCTAGTTATTCACCGTTGCAAATAACCGTCTTCTCTGTGCCTAAACTGGAGACCTTGGGTGTAATACATGATCTCTGTGCTCATTTCAATATGGTGTTTGGCTCCACAGTTCTTCAGGTACTTTACATTATCATCTACACTTGTAAACATAAGCTGCATTTTAAATTTCTCCGCATAAGTTATATGTCATCTTGGAGTACACATTTTGTACTAATATTATGTTCTATGCTCAATGAAGTGTTTCTCCATGGATGGCCTGTCAATGGTGCTGGATTCTGTCAAGATCTTATATATCCAAATGAATAATTTTGATCTGAACAAGATTATTGGCTTGCTGCAATCTCTGTTGGAAAAGGCAGTTCCTAGGAGGCGCTTAGGCACGCCTATGCGCTAGGCAATGGCCAAATGCCTCGCCTAGGGCACAAATGGAGGTCTAGGCAGCGCAAGCAAAGAATTTCCTACCCAAGCAAGAAATCATGCCACATACTGCACTGATATGCCAAATGGGTTATATTCCAATGGCAGTAGACGATAATTAACTTATTTATATGCCCTAAACTAATATCTACACCCATATAATAATCACAAATACACTACAAGTAAAAAGTATATTACCGCCAAGGCCGCGCCTAGGGCGCTTAGGCACCGCCTAGGCACTAGTCGAAGGCCAACCACCTCGCTTACGCCTACCGCTTTTTCCATCCTTGGCTGCAATGCTTTCCATGTCTGGAGAAGTTGTATATAAAGGTGATCATTTCATGCACATTGGAAGCCCGCATATAGTGTACTAGAATTAACCGTTCAGCTGTTGCTCATTCGACACTCTTTTTTTAGACCTTAGCTGTTTTCAACCTTCATGTCTATTTAGGCAATAGGACGGGGTAAGAAAGTTATTACCAATCGGTGGATTCGTAAGCATCGGGATTTTCTCACTTCTCATGAGATTCGATTGAAGACAATAAAGCTAGAACGATATGTAACCAACCGTGCAAACACTAGATTTGTCACATTGTTCCTTTTGAATGCGAGGTTACTATTGTCCATCATGCTTAAGTCTATCAGTAGCATGGTTTTGACGGATGGGTATGTGGAAGAGCAAAAAAAGGAGTTTCAGTTGGGCAAAAGAGCTTCTGAACGTGTCGGGCTTCTATTTACAACATATTGTGGTCATAATCCAGTAAATTTTACGACCCAGGATGTTCATTCTATGGACCTGACCGGTCCATTTGACCGTGACTGCAAAAACAGTGTTGGAGTTAGATGTTGTTGCCCTTTTCAACATGGGTTTTTTTGTAAACCTGATGAACAATTAACCCTCATGCTTTTGTACAGTTTGTAAGCTGGAGATGTTCTTGCCCTTTTCAACTCGGCTGTGACTGTCATATTTTCTTTGAAGCAAGGCAAATGGCTTGCCAGTCGTTTAATTTAGAGTGAAATATTGTAACAACTAACAAATCCCAACCAGTTATTTACACTAGTTTTAGCGACGGATCAGGGTAACAACGGGGCTGTGCGGGGGCTATGGCTCGTCTACCCAGGGTTTTATTTATGTTTACGACATTATGAGCCCAGTTGTGTTTTTTTCTTGCTCAAAATGGCTAGCCCAGTTCTATTTTTTAAAAGAAATACCCAAACGAGGCCTACTTGCTTTATCAGCCCTGCTGGGCTGCAAATCTTTCAAGACGAGGGGAGTTTCATTCGGTTTGCCTAGAAATGGACTGTACATTTTTAAAACACATCAAACCAGGAATTAGTTTCAATTTTTTTTCATTACAAGATTTTAAATTCCATTGATTTTTATGCGTGGACAATTATTTGGATTTTGTATTCATATAAATTATTTTCAAAATAGTTTGAATGTGAATCGATATTTCGGGATTAAAAACAGTTGACCGCACCGAAATATGCAAAAAAATTGTATACTTTTTAACCGTGGCCACAATATGGGGTGTAATGCTAAGAAAAAGAAGATGGGCTCCAAAAAAATATTAAGAATTAGAAAATGGGCTGTACATTATTAGAAATAATGCACACGAGAGCAGTGACTGTTGGAGGTCCATCCAACGGCTGTCGTGCTTCTTCAATCTCTGCTTTTCCTGCTCCAGCCGCTCAAACAAGCGCCAGCGGGACTGCCTGCTCCCTCCTCCCGCGGCCGGCTATGCTGCCGCGCAGGCCTCACCGCCCCATCGTACTCCCATCGCTGGCCTAGCCATCCCTCTACTCACCCACACCTGCTGTTATTCTCCGGGGATGGCAGACGAGTCTTCCCTGGCTCCGTGTCATTCCCTTCCTAGCCCTCACCGTCGTCCACCGCCCTGGTGCTCTCGGCGCGGCCTTGACAACGTGGTCAATGAACGACATCCATCGGAAGTGGACTGTATGTGGAGAGGCTGACAGGTGGGTCCACGGCCGCACGCAAGGAAATGCCTCCTTATTACGCACAAAATAATGATTCCTCCACCTGAGACCTAGGACCCATGAGAAGGGCTTCTGTATTTCGCGAAAAATACGTTCCCCCCGCTGACAGGTCGGACCCACCAGCTATATCTTCGCACGCAAGGAAGTGCCTCCTTATTCCGCACAAAAAAATGAATATCCCTTGCTAGCTGGGACCCACCATGGTGGGTGGCTGACTTGTGGGCCTACTAAGTTGACGGGGATAGAGGGCTTTGTCAACTTAGTCAATATGAACGATTCTAGCTCCAGTGACCGTACGATGTCCATCCAACGGCCATAGTGCTTATTCAACCTCTGGTCTTCTTGCTCCAGCCGCCCAAAGCAAGGCCGGTCGTGCCGCCTGCTCCTGCCTCCCGTGGCCGACTGTGCTGCCGCGAAGGACTCACCGACCCCATACTACTACCACCGCTGGCTAGGCCATCCCTCCACTCACCCACACCCCCTGTTATTCTACGGCGACGGAAGCCTCACACCGCAGCCGAACCAGTGAACCCTCGTACTCCTCTCCGCGTGGGCATCCACTGTCGTGTCTTTCCCGGATCCGCATTGTCCCCTTCCTAGGCCTCGCCGTCGTCCACCGCCTTGGTGATCTCGGCGCGGCGTGGTCAATGTGGTCAACGACCGGCTTCCATCGGAAGAGTACTATACGTGGAGAGGCTGACAGCTGGGTCCATGGCCATAGCCCAGTTTTTTTGTGATTTGCCAAGTAAGTCGCTTTGTCAGGCCTATTGGGCTGCAAATCTTTCAAGACGAGGAGAGCTTCATTCGGCTGGCCGAGAAAGTGGCCTACCAGTAATGAGAAATGGGCTGTACATTTTTAAAACACATCAAGCCGACAATTAGTTTCAAATTTCTTTTTTTCATTTCGAGATTTTAAATTGCATTGATTTTTATGCGTGGACAATTTGTTGGACTTTATATTGATATACATTTATTTTTAAAATCAGTTTGAATGTGACTCGAAATTTCGGGATTAAAAACAGTTTGGACAGCACCGAAATATGCAAAATTTCGTAAAAAAATTTAACCGTGGCCACAATATGGGCTGTAATGCTAACAAAAATAATATGCGCTCCAAAAAAACCCTTAAGAATTAGCAAATGGGGTGTAAATTATTAGAAATAATGGCAGATGGGTTGTATGATGTTTTCCACATATTTGAGGCTTTCCTAAAAAAAAGGTTGACACACAAGCAGTGACTGTTGGATGTCCATCCAAAGGCCGTCGTGCTTCTTCAATCTCTGCTCTTCCTGCTCCAGCCGCTCAAACAAGCACCGGCGGGACTGCCTGCTCCCTCCTCCCCGCGGCCGGTTGTGCTGCCGCACAGGCCTCACCGCCCCACCGTACTCCCATCGCTGTCCTAGCCATCCCTCTACTCACCCACACCTGCTGTTATTCTCCGGCGACGGCAGACGAATCAGTAAACCCTCGTACAGTCGTACTCCGCTCCGCGTGGGAAACAACTGCCGAGTCTTATCTGGCTCCGTGTCGTTCCCTTCCTAGGCCTCGCCGTCGTCCACCGCTCTGGTGCTCTTGGCGCGGCCTGGTCAACATGGTCAATGACCGACATTCATCTGAAGTGGACTGTACATGGAGAGGCTGACAGCTGGGTCCATGGCCGCACGCAAGGAAATGCCTCCTTATTATGTGCAAAATAATGATTCCTCTACCTAACATCTGGGACCCACCAAAAGGGCCTCTGTATTTCGCGAAAAAAACGTTACCGCCGCTGACAGCTGGGACCCACCAGCTATATCTTCACACGCAAGGATGTGCCTCCTTATTACGCACAAAAAAATTGATACCCCCCTTGCTAGCTGGGACCCAGTACAGTGGCAAGCTAACTTGTGGGCCTACTAAGTTGACGGGGACGGAGGGCTTTGTCAACTTAGTCAATATGCACGATTCTAGTTCCAGTGACCGTACGATGTCCATCCAACGGCCGTAGTTCTTCTTCAACCTCTGGTCTTCTTGCTCCAGCCGCCCAAAGCAGCGTCGGTCGTGCCTCGTGCTCCTGCCTCCCATGGCCGGCTGCGATGCGGCAGAGGCCTCACCGCCCCCTGCTACTCCCACCGCTGGCCAGGCCATCCCTCTACTCACCCACACCTCCTGTTATTCTTCGGCGACGGCAGCCTCACACCGCAGCGAACCAGTGAACCCTCATACGCCTCTACGCGTGGGCATCCACTGCCGCATGTTCCCCGGCTCCGCGTCGTCCACCGGCCATCCCGGTGCTCTCGGCGTGGCGTGGTCAACGTGGTCAAGGAACGACTTCCATCGGACGTGGACTGTACGTGGAGAGGCTGACAGCTGGGTCCACGGCCGCAACAAGGAAGTGCCTCCTTATTACGCGCAAAATAATTATTCCTCCACCTGACAGTGAGGACCCACCGGACGGGCCACCGTATTTCACGAAAAAATGTTTCCCCCTGACAGCTGGGACCCACCAGCTACATCTTCGCACGCAAGGAAGTGCCTGACAGTCGGGACCCACCTGGTCGAAGCGTACGTAGCATTGTCATTCTGGTCGCGAACGTGTACGTACATACTGGTCCATGTAGAGGCACGCATGTGTTGTAGTAGAGGCTCGCACGTAGCATGCACACGTACGTACAACGGCCAGGGTGCAAGAAACTAAATACGGCCACATACGTACATACGGGCGGGGTCTCGAACGCCTACTCGCGCGTACGTATGGCCAGGGCTCGTGTACATGGCTGGGTCGGAACGGAGAAACAACGTCGTCGTTGTGTTCATGAGGAGCCAATGGAATGCGTCGTGTTCGTCGGGAGGAAGCGGAACGCGTGGGAGCCAACCATCTTGGATGGAACAGCCGATGGAAACGAGGCCAGGCGTACCGCAGAACGGAGGAAACGGCCTTGTGTTCGACCGACCACGTTTGAAACGGGATCCTGTTCATTGGAAGGGGTCTGGCGTACCGCAAAACGGAGGAAACGGACCTCCTACAGTCGTAACGTGGGTCCTGTTGATCGGGAGGGCTGTGGCGTACCGCAAAACGAAGGAAACGTACTTGTGTTGGAGCGCTACGGTCGAAACAGGGGTCCTCTTCATTGGGAGGGGTGTGGTGTACCGCGAAACGGGACTCTACGGGATACTATTCATCTCCACCGTCGACCCCCTCCAGCCTCCACGGGCTACTGTTCATCCACCGTCGACCTCCTCCAGCCTCCACCTGCGACTGTTCATCCACGGGCTCCTGTTCATCCAGCCTCCACCGCGCTACTCCACCGGCTACTGTTCAACCAGCCCTCTCCACGGGCTCCTGTTCAACCACCCCTCCACGGGCTACTGTTCATCCAGCCCTCCACCGTCTACTGTTCATCCTGCCCTCCACGGGGTGGTCCTGTTCATCCTGCCCTCCACGGGGTCCTGTTCATCCAGCCCCAACCGGCTCGAACGATCGGGTCCTGTTCATCCAGAGGCAACACCACGGGGTCCTGTTCATCCACCCCCACCGGGAACTGTTCATCCAAACCCCCCGCAACACTCACTGTTCATCCAGAGGCAGCATCGATCGGCTTCAGTTAGCAGCAGTAGCGAAGGAATCGCTCGATCGGGTTCAGTTAACAGCCATCGATCGATCGCTCGGGTTCGATGAACGCAGAGTGCGCAGCTGTCGCCGGGTTCAGTTAGAGCCCAACGCCTCGCTCGGGTTTAGTTAGAGCCCAACGCCTCACACACATACGCGCGTACGTATGAGATAAACGCGCATCGCTCGACCCCCGGCCACCCACCGTAACCGGGGCCTCCCCGATATTTTCCGCACCCTTGCTTCTACCACGGTTTTTTCTGTCATGGACGGCCCAAAGAATGTCATGCAGCTGTGTCTCCGGCCCGCCCAGGACGAAAAGCCCATTTTCTGTCATGGTTTTTGGAAATAGAAGTAGGACCCCACCACATCTATGATGATACCGGGTTTTGTCACAATTATCGTCGTAGAAGTGTCATAAGCATGACATAAAAGATTTTCGTTCGGCCCAAAATGTCATGGATGTGTCTTTTTTTGTAGTGAGTGCATCGAATACTATGAGAAGTTTGATTCCCTATGATTGTTTTGAGATATGAAGATGGTGATATTAGAGTCATGCTAGTTGATTAGTTGTGAATTTGAGAGATACTTATGTTAAAGTTTGTGATTCCCGTAGCATGCATGTATGGTGAACCGTTATGTGATGAAGTCGGAGCATGATTTATTTTTTGATTGTCTTCCTTATGAGTGGCGGTCCGGAACGAGCGATGGTCTTTTCCTACCAATCTATCCCCATAGGAGCATGCACGTAGTACTTCATTTCGATAACTAATAGATTTTTGCAATAAGTATGTGAGTTCTTTATGACTAATGTTGAGTCAATGGATTATACACACTCTCACCCTTCCACCATTGCTAGCCTCTCTTGTGTCACGCAACTTTCACCGGTACCATACACCCACCATATATATTCCTCAAAATAGCCGCCATACCTACCTATTATGGCATTTCCATAGCCATTCCGAAACATATTGCCATGCAACTTTCCACCGTTCCGTTTATTATGACACGCTCCATCATTGTCATATTGCTTTGCATGATCATGTAGTTGACATCGTATTTTTGGCAAAGCCACCATTCATAATTCTTTCATACATGTCACTCTTGATTCATTGCAAATCCCGGGACACCGCCGGAGGCATTCATATAGAGTCATATTTTGTTATAAGTAGAGAGTTGTAATTCTTGAGTTGTATGTAAATAAAAGTGTGATGGTCATCATTATTAGAGCATTGTCCCATGTGAGGAAAGGATGATGGAGACTATGATTCCCCCACAAGTCAAGATGAGACTCCGGACGAAAATAAAAAAAGAGAAAAAGAGAGAAGGGGCAATGATACTATCCTTTTACCACACTTGTGCTTCAATGTAGCACCATAATCTTGATGATAGCGAGTCTCCTATGTTTTCACTTTCATATACTAGTGGGAATCTTTCATTATAGAACTTGGCTTGTATATTCCAATGATGGGCTTCCTCAAAATGCCCTATCTCTTCATGAGCAAGCGAGTTGGATGCACACCCACTTAAATTCTTTTTGAGCTTTCATACACTTATAGCTCTAGTGCATCCGTTGCGTGGCAATCCCTACTCACTCACATTGATATCTATTGATGGGCATCTCCATAGCCCATTGATATGCCTAGTTGATGTGAGACTGTCTTCTCCTTTTTGTCTTCCCCACAACCACCATTCTATTCCACCTATAGTGCTATGTCCATGGCTCGCGCTCATGTATTGCGTGAACATTGAAAAAGTTTGAGAACATCAAAAGTATGAAACAATTGCTTGGCTTGTCATCGGGGTTGCGCATGATTTAAATATTTTGTGTGATGAAGATAGAGCATAGCTAGACTATATGATTTTGTAGGGATAGCTTACTTTGGCCATGTTATTTTGAGAAGACATGATTACTTTGTTAGTATGCTTGAAGTATTATTGTTTTCATGTCAATATTAAACTTTTGTTTTGAATCTTATGGATCTGAATATTCTTGCCACAATAAATAAGATTACATTGATAAATATGTTAGGTCGGATTCCACATCAAAAATTCTGTTTTTATCATTCACCTACTCGAGGACGAGCAGGAATTAAGCTTGGGGATGCTTGATACGTCTCCAACGTATCTATAATTTTTTATTGTTCCATGCTATTATATTACCCATCTTGGATGTTTTATATGCATTTATATGCTATTTTATATGATTTTTGGGACTAACCTATTAACCTAGAGCCCATTATCAGTTTCTGTTTTTTTCCTTGTTTTTGAGTTTTACAGAAAAGGAATACCAAACGGAGTCCAATTGGTGTGCCAATTTTTGATGATTTTTTATGGACCAAAAGAAGCCCCCGGAGTAAAAGAGTTGGGCCAGAAGAGTCCCAAGCCATCCACAAGGGTGGAGCGCGCGCCCTACCCCCTAGGCGCGCCCCCTATCTCGTGGATGACTTGGAGACCCTCCCCCCCCTGACGTGAGACCGACGCCAAAAATTCCTATAAATACAGAAACCCCTAGAAAGAAGCCTAGATGGGGAGTTCCGCCGCCGCAAGCCTCTGTAGCCACCAAAAACCAATCGGGACCCTGTTCCGGCACCTTGCCGGAGGGGGGAATCATCACCGATGGCCATGTTCATCATCCCGGCGCTCTCCATGACAAGGAGGGAGTAGTTCACCCTTGGGCCTGAGGGTATGTACCAGTAGCTATGTGTTTGATCTCTCTCTCTCTCTCTCTCTCTCTCTCTCTCTCTCTCTTTCTCGTGCTCTTGATATGGCACGATCTTGATGTACCGCGGGCTTTGTTATTATAGTTGGATCTTATGATGCTTCTCCCCCTCAATTCTCTTGTAATGGATTGATTTTTCCCTTTGAAGTTATCTTATCGGATTGAGTCTTTAAGGATTTGAGAACACTTGATGTATGTCTTGCGTGGGATACATGTGGTTACAATGGGGTATTCTATTGATTCACTTGATGTATGTTTTGGTGATCAACTTGCGGGTTCCGTGACCTTGGGAATCTATGCATTGGGGTTGGCACACATTTTCGTCTTGACTCTCCGGTAGAAACTTTGGGGCACTCTTTGAAGTTCTTTGTGTTGGTTGAATAGATGAATCTGAGATTGTGTGATGCATATCTGATACGTCTCCAACGTATCTATAATTTTTGATTGCTCCATGCTATATTATCTTCTGTTTTGGACACTATTGGGCTTTATTATACACTTTTATATTATTTTTGGGACTAACCTATTAACCGGAGGCCCAGCCCAGAATTGCTGTTTTTTTGCCTATTTCAGAGTTTCGCAGAAAAAGAATATCAAACGGAGTCCAAGCGGAATGAAACCTTCGGGAACGTGATTTTCGGAACGAATGTGATCCAGAGGACTTGGACCCTATGTCAAGACTTCAACCAGGAGGGCACGAGGTAGGGGGCGCGCCCTCCACCCTCGTGGGCCCCCCTGTTGCTCCATCGATGTACTTCTTCCTCCTATATATACCTACGTACCCCCAAACTACCAGATACGGAGCCAAAAACATAATTCCACCGCCGCAATCTTCTGTACCCGTGAGATCCCATCTTGGGGCCTGTTCCGGAGCTCCATCGGAGGGGGCATCGATCACGGAGGGCTTCTACATCAACACCATAGCCTCTCCGATGATGTGTGAGTAGTTTACCTCAGACCTTCGAGTCCATAGTTATTAGCTAGATGGCTTCTTCTCTCTTTTTGGATCTCAATACAATGTTCTCCCCCTCTCTTGTGGAGATCTATTCGATGTAATCTTCTTTTGCGGTGTGTTTTTGAGACCGACGAATTGTGGGTTTATGATCAAGTTTATGTATGAACAATTTTGAATCTTATGAATTCTTTTATGTATGATTGGTTATCTTTGCAAGTCTCTTCGAATTATCAGTTTGGTTTGGCCTACTAGATTGATCTTTCTTGCAATGGGAGAAGTGCTTAGCTTTGGTTTCAATCTTGCGGTGTCCTTTCCCAGTGATAGTAGGGGCAGCAAGGCACGTATAGTATTGTTGCCATCGAGGATAACAAGATGGGGTTTATATCATATTGCATGAGTTTATCCCTCTACATCATGTCATCTTGCTTAAAGTGTTACTCTGTTCTTATGAACTTAATACTCTAGATGCATGCTGGATAGCGGTCGATGTGTGGAGTAATAGTAGTAGATGCAGGCAGGAGTCGGTCTACTTGTCTGGGACGTGATTCCTATATACATGATCATACCTAGATATTCTCATGACTATGCTCAATTGTGTCAATTGCTCAACAGTAATTTGTTCACCCATCGTAAATACTTATGTTCTTGAGAGAAGCCACTAGTGAAACCTATGGCCCCCGGGTCTATTTTCCATCATATTAATCTTCCACAACTTAGCAATTGCTGGTGCCATTTTTGTTTTACTTTCCTTACTTTGCATCTTTATCATAAAAATACCAAAAATATTATCTTATCATATCTATCAGATCTCACTCTCGTAAGTGACCGTGTAGGCATTGACAACCCCTTATCGCGTTGGTTGCGAGGATTTATTTGCTTGTGTAGGTGCGAGGGACTCGTGCGCGGCCTCCTACTGGATTGATACGTTGGTTCTCAAAAACTGAGGGAAATACTTACGCTACTTTGCTGCATCACCCTTTCCTCTTCAAGGGAAAACCAACGCAGTTCTCAAGAGATAGCAAGAAGGCTTTCTGGCGCCGTTGCCGGGGAGTCTACGCAAAACTCAACATACCAAGTACCCATCACAAACCCTTGTCTCCCGCATTACATTATTTGCCATTTTCCTCTCGTTTTCCTCTCCCCCACTTCACCCTTGCCGTTTTATTGGCCCTCTCTCTTTTCCTTTTGCCTTTTTTTCGCTCGCTTCTTGTTTGCTCGTGTGTTGGATTGCTTGCTTGTCACAATGGCTCTACCTAAACTTGGTGATCTACACCTTAAAAGGTTGGAAGAGATCGAAGGCAATGTCAGGAGTTTTATGGTCTTACAATTTGAGCGTAATAATTTCTTTAGAAACGAGCTTAAGGAACAAAAAAGCTTTATGAGTCATATGAATAAAGAGCTCGATGATATGTCTAAAGAATTTGATGGTTTGAGATCCCAAATTGCTCGTCTTGAGAAGTTAATAACTGAAATATCGGATAAGCAGGCCACCTTAGTTAATAAGATGGCCGCTAAGCCGGAAAACTTTGAAAATAAAGATGAAGATCTAAAAGTTATTGATGGGTCCCCTATTAAATCTTTGTTTTGCAATATGAATCTTGATAATGATGGGACTGAATATGTTCCACCTTTACCTAGAAGGCGTTCTATAAATTTGGAGTTTTTAGATCTTGATGCTAAAATTGATAAAAGTGGGGTTGAAGAGATCAAAACTTTAGATATTAATGAACCCACCATTTTGGATTTCAAGGAATTTAATTATGATAATTTCTCTTTGATAGATTGTATTTTCTTGTTGCAATCCGTGCTAAATTCTCCTCATGCTTATAGTCAAAATAAAGCCTTTACCAAACATATCGTTGATGCTTTGATGCAATTTTATGAAGAAAAACTTGAGTTGGAAGTTTCTATCCCTAGAAAAGTTTATGATGAGTGGGAACCTACTATTAAAATTAAAATTAAAGATCATGAATGCTTTGTGTGATTTGGGTGCTAGTGTTTCCACGATTCCAAAGACTTTGTGTGATTTGTTAGGTTTCCGTGATTTTGATGATTGCTCTCAAAACTTGCACCTTGCAGATTCCACTATTAAGAAACCTATGGGAAGAATTAATGATGTTCTTATTGTTGCAAATCGGAACTATGTACCTGTAGATTTTATTGTTCTTGATATAGATTGCAATCCTTCATGTCCTATTATTCTTGGTAGATCTTCCTTAGAATGATTGGTGCAATTATTGTTATGAAGGAAGGGAATATAATATTCCAATTTCCACTAAAGAAAGGCATGGAACATGTCACGACCAGTTTTCCAATAAAAATATTTATTGAGAAACCGATCTATTAATTCCAGTGTGAGGAAAATCCTCCTTACTGGTAGACAAAACCTTGATACAATAAGCCAGTAGCATTTAATATATTACAGTGTCGAGCTGAGGTTGCTCAACAAATTATTACAAGCATGCCAATAATTATATGTAGTGGCGGATATGACACAGTGGAATGGTGGCATACTACTGACTCGAGGTAAAGTAGTGGAATAACACAGTGGAGTGGATAATATGACTCCTACACTGGCGGCTCATCGAGCGTCGAGGTGAGGCTCGGTGAATTTATTTGGGTAGCGGAAGCGGATATAACATGATGACTAATCCGAGGGTCGACGAGACTGACTAGGATTCCTCTAGGCGTCGGACTCGCTATCGAACTCTTCATCCATGAGATCGCCTTCACAAGATCGGCCTAATCAACAAGCCAGGTGAGTACTTTGAAAGTACTCACAAGACTGTTCGGACAAAAGATATAACAAATGTATGCGTGAATGCGTCATGAGTAATTTAACAATGCGCAATCAAATCAGTATAACAAGGTAAGTGAAAAGGGAATCGGCGGTAGTCCGCTCGAAAACCCAAAGAAAATAAACTGAAAACCGATTGGGTATCTGAAGCGACACCTCGAAGGGGCAAACAAATAAGTAAAGCATGCCACAGTCGGGCGTCTAAGTGACACCTCATAAAGGACTTATACTGAAAGAAAAGACATGCGGGCCACAGTCGGATGTCGGAGCGACATCACAGAAAGGGCTTATGTCAAAAGTAAATAAATAACAATGCCACAGTCGGACGTCTGAGCGACATTGCAGAAAGGGCTTATATCAAAAATAAGTAAATAACAATGCCACAGTCGGACGTCTGAGCGAAATCGCAGAAAGGGCTTATGTCAAAAGTAAATAAATAACAATGCCACAGTCGGACGTCTGAGCGACATCGCAGAAAGGGCTTATATCAAAAATAAGTAAATAACAATGCCACAGTCGGACGTCTGAGCGACATCGCAAAAAGGGCTTATATAAAAAAAATAAGTAAATAACAATGCCACAGTCGGACGTCTGAGCGACATCGCAGAAAGGGCTTATACTTCATTATTCATAACTTACAAGAAATGGTTCTCACGCAAAATATTCATCACAAGACAGTAAACGGGTTAGTCCATCCACAGGAAATAAACATTGAACACTCATGTGGTTCTCAGGAGTTTTTGTCACCGGGACTGACATTTGACAAGATAAGATGAACACAGCACTTGGACCTGGATAAAATGATTTCAAGGATTATTGACTCTGCAGAGTTTGTACTAAATTATCCACAGCCAACGGATTTCCGTAGTCTCGAAGGACTAGTTCCGTTTACGGTATTTCGGAGGAAAAACAGCTAACCAGTACACACCCATCCCACCTTACGTTTCCATGAATCACCCTAGACAGCGTTCAAGAAAAAACTTTGAGGCGGGGAGCTCACAATCTCGAATAGCATGGGATCAAATTTGTATACGCGCGCTCTAAGGGGTGCCCCCCTCTCGGTCCCAACTGGAAACACCCATGCCCCCTGACCGGATGATAGGCTTTAATCCAGGGCCATGGAACCCTCATCCCGGCCTCTCGGTTTGGTGTGTACCAGAAAGTGGTTTGCAACTTATTAAGCCGTATCCCTTGCGGAAAACATGTGGTAGTACGGAAGGGGAGACGGATGGGAACTGGACTGATTTATGTTGACACTGGGTCAATGGTCTGGCATAAGACTGGCATGCTACAACACTGCCATCTTACCCATTCTCATGCCAACTCATGGCCATGCAACTCATTTCCAACAACTCATGTATTTCCGAAACTCACTTACCTCAACTCTTTACGTGATATAACTTTCATCGAGATGCTCATGAACATGCCATGAGTCTAATTAATGCAAACATGCCCAAACACTCATCATATCAAAAGTTCAAACATGCTTGCCTGGTTCGGAGTAGTCGGGGTCTAGCTCGGTGAAGTTCGCGGTTCCGTCACCTCCTTCAGTATTTACGGTATACAAAAATACACACACTAATGTAAATACCATGGGGTGCACAAAAATATTCCAAATACTTTTCAAATAAATCTGATAAAAAACTAGACAAAATTTTAAAGAGGACAGAAAAAGAATCACTCGAAAATCCTTTTCTGTTTAAAAGTTATAAGAGTTTTGGTCCAAGGACCTTTCTGTAATGAAACAGAAAACTCTCAGGGGTCTAACCAGAAAAGTCCAGAAAACGATTCGGATTAGAAAGCGCATTTGCCAGAATACGCTTTCAGAAACAGTTCGAAAAAAAAGAATAGAGAGGCTGACGGGCGGGTCCCACCTGTCAGGTTTGAATATTCAAAAGGAGGCGGCAGAGCTCGTCGGCGCCCGAGAGCTGGTGGTGGCCGCCGGCGATCCACGGCGAGGAGGGGGATCGGGGTACCTCTGTGATTAGCGCACCCTTCCGCGTCGGTGGGTGGTGGTGGTGGTCGCCCGGCAGCACGCCGTCGGCAATGACCCTTGCTCCGGTGGGCGGTGGTTCGGGAAGTCGTGGGTCTCGTCAGAGAGAGCTGCTGGGGTCAAATTGGAGTGGGGGTTAGTCTCCTAGAGGTGCCATGAGGCTACGGGCAAGCCTAGGGCGGTGGAGGAGCTCTCACCAGAGAGAACGCTGCCGGAGCCCGAAGCGGACGGAGGTGGCCGGAGTTGAGGAAGAAGGGCCCCTCGAGGCTCTTCAAGTGGCTGGGCGGGGTCTGGTGAGGTGGTGGAGGTGTGGGGGGTCGAGAGCGAGCTCGGAGGCGCTATATATAGCCAGCCCGAGGCGGTTGCCGAGAACGGGATAAGTCCGGCGAGCGATTACGGCGATGCTGTGGATGGACGGTAGGTTTAGGAGCTTGAGCATCGACTAGACGGAGCACTGAGTCCATCCCGGTGCCTAACTCAGCAAGGTAGGGGCGGTTACGGCCTGTCCCCAACGGAATGGCCGTGCGGAACGTCGGCGGCAGAGGGCGCGCCCCGTGCATGCCAGGCCACAGCGACGTGTTGCATGCGTGCGCTGGCAAGGGAGACGGCCACGCGGAGCTCCCAGGTGGCGTGGGCGGTGCCGAACGGCGTTGTGCCGCAGGGTGCCCCCTGTTGGCCGCCACGGGAGGTCCCGACGCCGCGGAAGACGCCGGCGCAGACGGGCCATGGTGCCACCGACGCCAGGAACCAGCCAAGTGCTCGTGCGGCGCTCTGGACAGGGAGGAGGAGCCATGCGCAACGCGCCAAGTGCACAGTTGACAAGTGACCAGCCTCGATTTAAACTGAATTTCTGAATGTCTGAATTTCTCTGAAAGTGCAAAGTGACAGTGCATGCTAGGTGTTCGACATAATGATTTTGGCATGTGGGGATTTTTCCTTGAGCTTATTTTTGGTGGAGTGGCTTCTCATTGCAACTAGAGATTGCCTGAATTTTTGGAGAAGAGGAGATATGAATTTCACTAAATTTGACAAATCTGGTCCAAACTTGCAGAAGCTGAAACTTGAAAATTTTGAAAAGAAGAAGAGTAGATCTTGATGGTTCTAGGTTGTGGGTGCTAGGGACTATCCAGAGGAATTGATTTGAGATCAAAGTTCAAAGGCATAAGGTACTTGCTTTGCAATTCACCTAGGCTAAAAAATTTGGCAGAATTGTTTTGGGCAAAGAAATAAATGAAATAAAAATCCAAAAGTGAGTTGGACTGGTTGGGTCAGAATATTTGGATTGTCCCAAGGTGGAAGAAGGGGTTTTGGGAAGATTCACCACAAGAGGCAAGATAAAACCATGGGTGGTTTTAAAATAATAGAAGAACCAAAACTCCTAGGGTTTTCTTCTAAAAGAAAAATAAATCCTAAAAATAAATTTGAGAAGGAGAGAATCAGAAGAAAGGTTTTTAAATAACTAACACCATAGTTGAAGAAGATGCCAAAGTAAAATCCTTTGCCAAAGGGGAAATTCTTGAGAGAAAGAGATTTTTGGAAGGGTTTAAATGACCTCCTTCAAAACCAACAAAGTTTTTGTTGAAAACCAAAACAAAAAATTTGGAGTGTCACAACACCTACCCCCTTAGGAAAAATCTCGTCCCCGAGATTTCAGCTGATTCTCAAATAAGTGTGGGTGCTCTGTCCGAAGAAAATCCTCTCTTTCCCAAGTGGCTTCACTCTCGGTGTGGTTGCTCCACTAAACTTTGAAGAACTTGATGGTTTTCTGTCGGGTACTCCTTTCAGACTCCTCCAAGATTTTTATTGGATGCTCTCGATATGTGAGGTCTGGCTGCACGTCAATGTTTTCATGGGATACTTGCTTCTCTGGGTTGCTCACACACTTCCTCAATTGCGAGACATGGAACACGTCGTGGATGTCGGATAAATCTTCGGGTAAGTCTAGCTGGTAGGTTACCGTGCCTCTTTGTGCCACTATGCAGAATGGTCCGATGAATCTTGGTGCCAGCTTCTCTTTAATCTTGAATCGATGCAGGCCTCTCATAGGGGGCACTCGTAGGTACACAAATTCACCGGGTTCAAAGCTGATTCCCCGATGTTTTTGATCGTAATAACTCTTCTGTCGACTTTGGGCTATCTTGAGTCGATCCCTAATCACCTTAACTTTATCTTCAGCCTCCTTGAGCATGTCTGGGCCGAAGATATGGCTGTCTCCGGTTTCTGACCAATTTAGCGGGGTACGACATCTCCGCCCGTACAGAGCCTCAAATGGTGCCATTTGCAGGCTGGCCTGATAACTGTTTTTACATGCGAACTCTGCGTTTGGTAAGCTCTCTTCCCAACTGGTCCCATAGGTGAGGACACATGCTCTCAGCATGTCTTCTAGAATCTGGTTTACGCGTTCAGTTTGTCCATCTGTCTGGGGGTGGTATGCGGTACTGAATGCCAGTTGAGTTCCCAGAGCTTGTTGTAAGTGATCCTAAAATCGGGAGACGAATTGAGTGCCTCTGTCCGATATTATTTTCTTTGGGACTCCATGTAAGCAGACGATACGGGAAAGATAAAGCCTAGCAAGCTTCTGAGTGGTGTGGGTTGTCTTCACGGGGATGAAGTGTGCTACTTTAGTCAGTCTATCAGTGATGGCCCAAATGGCATTATTTCCGTGCCGTGACCGAGGTAGCCCAACAATAAAATCCATCCCAATCTCGTCCCATTTCCACTCGGGTATTTTATTTGGCTGTAAAAGTCCGGCCGGTTTCTGGTGCTCGGCCTTGATGCGTTGACAAGAGTCACAACATGCGATGAATGTGGCTATGTCCCTTTTTAGACCGTGCCACCAATATTTTTCCTGAATATCCTTGTACATTTTTGTCCCTCCGGGATGTATTGAATACGGGGCGGTGTGGCCTTCAGCTAAGATCTGCTGTTTAAGATCCTTGATATTTGGTATGCAAAGTCTATCTTTGTACCACAATATTCCCTGCTTATCAATAACGAACTCTGGGGCCTTGCCCAAACTCACTTTCCGTTTAATGCCTTCAATGTTGGGGTGTCCATGCTGAGCCTCTTTAATCGTTTCCATCAGGGTAGGTTGTATTTCTAAATTTGATATGCTGCCTTCGGTGACTACCAGCAAGTTGAGTTTAGCAAACTTCTGCCGAAATTCAGGTCTCAGGTTTGGCAGGCCGTCGTCGTTTGGGCTAGGGTTCGGACTTAGAGCGTCTGCCACTACATTTGCTTTTCCTGGGTGGTAGTGGATTCCAACGTCATAATCCTTCACTAGTTCCAACCAGCGTTGTTGCCGTAAATTCAGTTCCGGTTGTGTGAAAATATACTTGAGGCTCTTATGGTCCGTGTATATCTCACAACGGTTTCCAAGTAAAAAGTGTCTCCATTCTTTGAGTGCATGAATAACTGCTGCTAACTCTAGGTCATGAGTAGGATAATTTTCCTCATGCTTGCGAAGTTGTTTGGAGACATATGCGACTACCTTGCCTGCTTGCATCAACACGCATCCGAGGCCTTTCCGGGATGCGTCACAATACACCTCAAAATTCTTGTGTATGTCTGGCACAATTAATACTGGTGTTGTCGTTAATTTCCTTTTTAATTCTTGGAAACTTTTCTCGCAAGCTTCCGTCCATTCAAACTTCTTGTCTTTCTTGAGTAGCTGCGTCATTGGCTTTGCTATGGTGGAGAATCCTTCAATAAATCTTCGGTAGTATCCTGCCATTCCCAAGAAACTTCGTACGTCCGTTACGCTGGCTGGTGGCTTCCAGCCAAGTAAGGCCTTGACTTTTTCCGGGTCTACGGCAATACCTTCTTGGGTCAGTACGTGGCCCAGAAAACCTACTTGCCTTAGCCAAAATTCACACTTGCTGAATTTAGCGTACAATTGATGTTTCCTGAGTTCCCCTAGTACAATTCGGAGATGTTCAGCGTGCTCTTCTGGTGTCTTGGAGTATACCAGAATATCATCGATAAATACCACAACAAACTTGTCCATAAACTTGATAAATACTTTGTTCATGAGGTGAACAAAATATGCGGGGGCGTTTGTTAGTCCGAATGGCATTACGGTGAACTCATAAAATCCGTATCTGGAGGTGAAAGCCGTCTTGGGAATATCTTCGGTTCGCACCTTTAATTGATGGTATCCCGACCTCAAGTCAATTTTTGAGAATACCTTTGCCTGAGCGAGCTGATCAAATAAATCATTTATCCGTGGCATCGGATATTTGTTCTTGATTGTGACCATGTTAAGCGCTCGATAGTCTATGCACAATCTCAGTGTTCCATCCTTCTTTTTGGCAAATAAAGTTGGTGAACCCCAGGGTGAGGAGCTGGCTCGTATATAACCTTTGTCCAGTAATTATTTTATTTGCTTCTTCAGTTCTACCAATTCGGATGGTGCCATTCTGTATGGTTTCTTGTATATGGGGGCGGTTCCGGGTGCTAGCTCAATGCTGAATTCTATCTCTTGGTCTGGTGGCATGCCTGGTAGTTCTTCGGGAAATACGTCTGGAAATTCACACACTACTGGAACCTTACTTAATTCAGAAATATCCACCTTGTTCAATCTTGGTTGCCGGGATATTTTTCTTTCTTTGACTGAAACTTTTATGGTCTTCCCGTGGTGGTGGGTGAGAATCACGGTCCGGTTGAAGTAGTCAATAAAACCTTTGTTGGTGGTTAACCAATCCATCCCTAGGATGACATCCAGTCCTTTTTTTTCCAACATGATAAGATTTGCGTGAAACTTCAACCCTTCAAACTCAATAATCACCCCCTGGCAATAACTCTGGGTAACCTTTGTTGGTGGTTAACCAATCCATCCCTAGGATGACATCCAGCCTTTATTTTCCAACATGATAAGATTTGCGTCAAACTTCAACCCTTCAAACTCAATAATCACCCCCTGGCAATAACTCTGGGTAACTTGCTTAATCCCAGGGGACTTGACGATCATAGATTTTTCCAAAGGAAGCATCGAAAAATTATTTTGCAAGGCAAAACTTTTGAAATGAATGAGTGAGAAGCTCCAGAATCAAACAAAACCATGGCAGGTATTGTGTTGACAGGAAACGTACCGAGTACGATATCTGGGGCATTTTGTGCTTCCTCTTTGGTCACATGGTTCAGATGACCCTTCCTGTGGTTGTTATTTGGGTTGAAATTGTTGCGCTTTGGCGCCGAATTATTGCCTCCGTTGTTCGGCTTTGGGGTCGAGTTCCTTGGCTTGGGGCACTGCTTGGCATGGTGCCCTTCTTCTCCACAAGCGTAACAGGTAACGCCTGGGCGGTATGTGAACTCCTTGTCCCGTGCATGGAAATTCTTGATTGGACATGAGACGCTTGTCGTGGGTTTGGGTGCCCAACTTTTCTGAACATCTGTCTTGCTGCGGTGGTTGCGGGCATGATTAGTCTGGTCCCTTTTTCTCTTGCGGAAATCTTCTAAGCTGTGTATCTCATTTTCCAAGGTAATGGCCTTATCCACTAGCGTCTTAAAATCTGGAAAGGTGTGCACAACCAGTTGGCATTTAAGCGCGGGTGTCAGACCGTCTAGGAATTTTTCCATCTTCTTGCTTTCCGACATACGCTCCTCGTTGGCGTAGCAAGACAACAGTGACTGTTGTATTCTGACACCGTCATTGTCCTTTGCTTGAGGTCATAAAATTCTCTCTTTTTGATCTTCATAAGACTCTTAGGAATATGTGCCCCACGAAAACCTTCTTTGAACTCCTCCCAGGTTATATTATTTTCGTTGGGGTGCATGTGTAGGAAATTTTCCCACCACGATGCGGCTGCTCCAGTGAGATAGTGCGGTGCATACAGTACTTTCTCAAGATCTGAATACTGGGCAATAGTTAATTTTCTTTCCATGTCTCGAAGCCCGTCCTCGGCTTCAAGAGGTTTGTCAGTGCGAGAAAATGTTTGGGGACGCGTCTTCTGTAGCTTGGATAACTTTGATTGCTGCTGAAACTGTCCACGGTGATTTCCCATATCGATGACTTGGTTCATCATTTCCTGATGTTGTTGCTGACTTTGCTCATAAAGACGGCACATTTGGGAAAGTGTTGTTTCACTGTCCTGTTGACTTGACTGCCCCTGTGTGAAATTGTTGCTGGGTTGTGTGCCATAATTTTTTTCTGGCGGAGTTGGCATGGAGCGCATCCAAGGACGAGACATTGTTCACTCTGGGGATATATTTTGTAAAATTCATAAGAAAAGAAATTGAGTCGCAAAAGTCAATAAATTCATGAAGACGGAAAAAGTCTCAAATGCTCCAAGATTTTTCAAGAGAATAAATGTTTGCGCACGGAGAAGGACTGCTCATTACATATCTTACACGCAAGCAGTAATTATACAATACATCACTTAGGATATGCGTACATATTCCTGACATGTTATTTAGGCTAGTGCACTCCTCCAGTTCCTACATGATGCGCAAACAAGCTACTTCTCACAGCCTATGTACATATAAACATATCGCACAAGTCGGTACATCGCATGGCGGCTAAGCGTACTCAGTTGGAGATGGTAAGGATTTCCCTTGGCCTGCCAAGGGTGAGGCGCAGTGAGGGTGGGGACTCAACCTCCTCTTCGGTTATAGGCTCCAGATGTGAAGTGCTGCGCTGAGCTGGTGGAGCAGGTGCCCTATGCAGGACAACACGAACATGAGTGGGCGCAAGGGGTGGTGCAGAACGAACTGGAGTAGGCGCAATGACATGGTTGAACTCCTCCGTGGTAGGCAGGCGACGAGTAATGGCGAGAGCAGTAGGAGCAAAAGATGCTGATGACGAGACGAAAGTCATTGGCGGTGCGGTGCGCAGGAGCTCCCTCCTGTTGGCGGCACAGCCATGGACTGAGTCCATGCGGGCAGCTACAAGGTCGTCCACCAGGTTGTCGAAGGCTGCCTCCAAAGCCCGGAGATACTCGATAAGCATCTCAAAATCCTCGTCTCGTTCTCCTCTGGGGCAAGAGAACGCGTAGTGGCAGGTGTATGGCACGTGACATGGAAGGTAGCGGTAACGACAAGTCTTCATCGAAGGAAGGATATCCCTGAGACGAGCTATCGCCTCACGGGCTGCCATCTGCAGTGCATGCTTCTCCGTAGGCATGGCTCTCCCCAAGAACCGGAAACGCTCAACTCGCCCTCCCTTGAATTGCACCGCGGCCTGGTGCATGGTTAGACGGTCATTGACCTTGTGCTGAGAGAGTGAGAAGACTGGGCGCACAGATGGCCCCATCGCGACTTGGACGATGAAGGAGAGAAGCTTGACGAACCCATCGGGCATGTTGGCGAACATCTGTGACTCGCAGTCGTTGCCAGCCATCTACAAAAGTAGGCAAAAATTCGGAGTGGTCAAATCATAAATCTATGCTGACTGTCAGAAATTGACTACATTTGTAAAATTAAAAATTAGCTCTATATGCTAATAACCGATTAGCTTGTCACGACCGGTTTTCCAATAAAAATATTTATTAAGAAACCGATCTATTAATTCCAGTGTGAGGAAAATCCTCCTTACTGGTAGACAAAACCTTGATACAATAAGCCAGTAGCATTTAATATATTACAGGGACGAGCTGAGGCTGCTCAACAAATTATTACAAGCACGCCAATAATTATACGTAGTGGCGGATATGACACAGTGGAATGGTGGCATACTACTGACTCGAGGTAAAGTAGTGGAATAACACAGTGGAGTGGATAATATGACTCCTACACTGGCGGCTCATCGAGCGTCGAGGTGAGGCTCGGTGAATTTATTTGGGTACCAGAAGCGGATATAACACAGTGACTAATCCAGGGGTCGCACGAGACTGACTGGGATTCCTCTAGGCGTCGGACTCGCTATCGAACTCTTCATCCATGAGATCGCCTTCGTCAGCGTCTGGCCAAATCAACAAGCCAGGTGAGTACTTTGAAAGTACTCGCAAGACAGTTCGGACAAAAGATATAACAAATGTATGCATGAATGCATCATGAGTAATTTAACAATGCGCAATCAAATCAGTATAACAAGGTAAGTGAAAAGGGAATCGGCGGTAGTCCGCTCGAAAACCCAAAGAAAATAAACTGAAAACCGATCGGGTGTCTGAAGCGACACCTCGAAGGGGCGAACAAATAAGTAAAGCATGCCACAGTCGGGCGTCTAAGCGACACCTCATAAAGGGCTTATACTGAAAGAAAAGACATGCGGGCCACATTCGGACGTCGGAGCGACATCACAGAAAGGGCTTATGTCAAAAGTAAATAAATAACAATTCCACAGTCGGACGTTTGAGCGACATCGCAGAAAGGGCCTATATCAAAAATAAATAAATAACAATGCCACAGTCAGACGTCTGAGCGACATCGCAGAAAGGGCTTATGTCAAAAGTAAATAAATAACAATGCCACAGTCGGATGTCTGAGCGACATCGCAGAAAGGGCTTATATCAAAATAAGTAAATAACAATGCCACAGTCGGACGTCTGAGCGACATCGCAGAAAGGGCTTATATCAAAATAAGTAAATAACAATGCCACAGTCGGACGTCTGAGCGACATCGCAGAAAGGGTTATACTTCATTATTCATAACTTACAAGAAATGGTGCTCACAGAAAATATTCATCACAAGACAGTAAACTGGTTAGTCCATCCACAGGAAATAAACATTGAACACTCATGTGGTTCTCAGGAGTTTCTGTCACCGGGACAGACATTTGACAAGATAAGATGAACACAACACTTGGACCTGGATAAAATGATTTCAAGGATTATTGACTCTGCAGAGTTTGTAATAAATTATCCACAGCCAACGGATTTCCGTAGTCTCGAAGGACTAGTTCCGTTTACGGTATTTCGGAGGAAACACAGCTAACTAGTACACACCCATCCCACCTTACGTTTCCAGGAATCACCCTAGACAGCGTTCAAGAAAAAACTTTGAGGCGGGGAGATCACAATCTCGAATAGCATGGGATCAAATTTATATACGCCCGCTCTAAGGGGTGCCCCCCTCTCGGTCCCAACCGGAAACACCCATTCCCCCTGACCGGATGATAGGCTTTAATCCAGGGCCATGGAACCCTCATCCCGGCCTCTCGATTTGGTGTGTACCAGAAAGTGGTTTGCAACTTACTAAGCCGTATCCCTTGCGGAAAACATGTGGTAGTACGGAAGGGGAGACAGACGGGAACTGGACTGATTGATGTTGACACTGGGTCAATGGTCTGGAATAAGACTGGCATGCTACAACACTGCCATCTTACCCATTCTCATGCCAACTCATGGCCATGAAACTCATTTCCAACAACTCATGGATTTCCGAAACTCACTTACCTCAACTCTTTACGTGATATAACTTTCATCGAGATGCTCATGAACATGCCATGAGACTAATTAATGCAAACATGCCCAAACACTCATCATATCAAAAGTTCAAACATGCTTGCCTGGTTCAGAGTAGTCGGGGTCTAGCTCGGTGAAGTTCGCGGTTCCGTCACCTCCTTCGGTATCTACGGTATACAAAAATACACGCACTAACGTAAATACCATGGGGTGCACAAAAATATTCCAAATATTTTTCAAATAAATCTGATAAAAAACTAGACAAAATTTTAAAGAGGACAGAAAAAGAATCACTCAAAAATCCTTTTCTATTTAAAAGTTATAAGAGTTTTGGTCCAAGGACCTTTCTGTAATGAAACAAAAAACTCTCAGGGGTCTAAGCAGAAAAGTCCAGAAAACGATTCGGATTAGAAAGCGCATTTGCCTGAATACGCTTTCAGAAACGGTTCGGAAAAAAAAAGAATAGAGAGGCTGACGGGCGGGTCCCACCCGTCAGGTTTGAATATTCGAAAGGAGGCGGCAGAGCTCGTCGGCGCCCGAGAGCTGCGGTGGTCGCCGGTGGCGATCCACGGCGAGGCAGGGGGATCGGGGGTACCTCTGTGATTAGCGCACCCTTCCGCATCGGTGGGTGGTGGTGGTGGTCGCCGGCGAGCACCACGTCGACGGCGGCCCTTGCTCCGGCGGACGGTGGTTCGGGAAGTCGTGGGTCTCGTCGGAGAGAGCTGCTGGGGTCAAATTGGAGTGGGGGTTAGTCTCCTAGAGGTGCCATGAGGCTACGGGCAAGCCTAGGGCGGTGGAGGAGCTCTCACTAGAGAGAACGCTGCCGGAGCCCGAAGCGGACGGAGGTGGCCGGAGTTGAGGAAGAAGGGCCCCTCGAGGCTCTTCCAGTGGCTGGGCGGGGTCTGGTGAGGTGGTGGAGGGGTGCGGGGTCGAGAGCGAGCTCGGAGGCGCTATATATAGCCGGCCCGAGGAGGTTGCCGAGAACGGGATAAGTCCGGCGAGCGATTACGGCGGTGTTGTGGCTGGACGGTAGGTTTAGGAGCTTGAGCATCGACTAGACGGAGCACTGAGTCCATCCCGGTGCCTAACTCAGCAAGGTAGGGGCGGTTACGGCCTGTCCCCAACAGAACGGCCGTGCGGCACGTCGGCGGCAGAGGGCGCGCCCCGTGCGTGCCAGGCCACGGCGACATGCTGCATGCGTGCGCTGGAAAGGGAGACGGCCACACGGAGCTCCCAGGTGGCGTGGGCGGTGCCGAACGGCGTTGTGCCGCAGGGTGCCCCCTGTTGGCCACCACGGGAGGTCCCGACGCCGCGGAAGACGCCGGCGCAGACGGGCCATGGTGCCACCGACGCCAGGAACCAGCCAAGTGCTCGTGCGGCACTCTCGACAGGGAGGAGGAGCCATGTGCAACGCGCCAAGTGCACAGTTGACAAGTGACCAGCCTCTGACGAAACTGAATTTCTGAATGTCTGAATTTCTCTGAAAGTGCAAAGTGACAGTGCATGCTAGGTGTTCGACAGAATGATTTTGGCATGTGGGGATTTTTCCTTGAGCTGACTTTTGGTGGAGTGGTTTCTCATTGCAACTGGAGGTTGCCTGAATTTTGGTGGAATTTTTGGAGAAGAGGAGGTATGAATTTCACCAAATTTGACAAATCTGGTCCAAACTTGCAGAAGCTGAAACTTGAAAATTTTGAAAAGAAGAAGAGTTGATCTTGATGGTTCTAGGTTGTGGGTGCTAGGGACTATCCAGAGGAATTGATTTGAGTTCAAAGTTCAAAGGCATTAAGGTACCTGCTTTGCAATTCATCTAGGCTCAAAAATATGGACAGAATTGTTTTGGGCAAAGAAATAAATGAAATAAAAATCCAAAAGTGAGTTGGACTGGTTGGGTCAGAATATTTGGATTGTCCCAAGGTGGAAGAAGGGGTTTTGGGAAGATTCACCACAAGAGGCAAGATAAAACCATGGGTGGTTTTAAAATAATAGAAGAACCAAAACTCCTTGGGTTTTCTTCTAAAAGAAAAATAAATCCCAAAAATAAATTTGAGAAGGAGAGAATCAGAAGAAAGGTTTTTAAATAACTAACACCATAGTTGAATAAGATGCCAAAGTAAAATCCTTTGCCAAAGGGGAAATTCTTGAGAGAAAGAGATTTTTGGAAGGGTTTAAATGACCTCCTTCAAAACCAACAAAGTTCTTGTTGAAAACCAAAACAAAATTTTTTGAGTGTCACAGAACACTTCCCGAGAAAGAAAATAAAATTACCTTATGAATCTATTATGAGAGCCACTTATGGATTGCCTACCAAAGATGGCGATACCTAGATCTATCCTTGCTTTTATGCCTAGCTAGGGGCATTAAACGATAGCGCTTGTTGGGAGGCAACCCAATTTTATTTTTAGTTTTTTTGCTTTTTGTTTCTGTTTAGGAATAAATCTTTGTTCGAGACTCTGGTTAGATGTGTTTTTATGTTTTAATTAGTGTTTGTGCCAAGTTAAACCTATAGGATTTTTTTGGACGATAGTTATTTGATCTTGCAGAAAATTCCAGAAACTTTCTGTTCACAAAAACAATTGTCACAAATCACCAGAACGTGATAAGATATTGATTCCAATTGCTTCTGATCAATAAACAAATTTTATAGGTCTTCCTATTTTGGCTGAATTTTTGGAGTTCCATAAGTTTGCGTTAGTTACAGATTACTACAGACTGTTCTGTTTTTGACAGATTCTGTTTTTTGTGTGTCGTTTGCTTATTTTGATGAATCTATGGCTAGTAAAATAGTTTCTAAACCATAGAGAAGTTGTAATACAGTAGGTTTAACACCCATATAAATAAAGAATGAGTTCATTACAGTACCTTGAAGTGGTTTTTTTTCTTTCGCTAACGGAGCTCACGAGATTTTCTGTTAAGTTTTGTGTTGTGAAGTTTTCAAGTTTTGGGTAAAAGATTTGATGGATTATGGAACAAGGAGTGGCAAGAGCCTAAGCTTGGGGATGCCCATGTCACCCCCAAGATAATCTAAGGACACCTAAAAGCCAAAGCTTGGGGATGCCTCGGAAGGAATCCCCTCTTTCGTCTACTTCCATCGGTAACTTTACTTGGAGCTATATTTTTATTCACCACATGATATGTGGTTTGCTTGGAGCGTCTTGTATGATTTGAGTCTTTATTTTTTTTAGTTTACCACAATCATCTTTGTTGTACACACCTTTTGAGAGAGACACACATGATTCGGAAATTATTAGAATACTCTATGTGCTTCACTGATATCTTTTGAGTTATATAGTTTTTGCTCTAGTACTTCACTTATATCTTTTAGAGCACGGTGGTGGATTTGTTTTATAGAAACTATTGATGTCTCATGCTTCACTTAGATTATTTTGAGAGTCTTAAATAGCATGGTAATTTGCTTAAATAATCCTAATATGCTAGGTAGTCAAGACTAGTAAAAACTTTCTTATGAATGTGTTGAATACTAAGACAAGTTTGATGCTTGATGATTGTTTTGAGACATGGAGGTAGTGATATCAAAGTTGTGCTAGTTGAGTAGTTGTGAATTTGAGAAATACTTGTGTTGAAGTTTGCAAGTCCCGTAGCATTCACGTATGGTAAACGTTATGTTACAAATTTGAAACATGAGGTGTTCTTTGAGTGTCCTCCTTATGAGTGGCGGTCGGGGACGAGCGATGGTCTTTTCCTACCAATCTATCCCCCTTGGAGCATGCGCGTAATGCTTGGTTTTTGATGACTTGTAGATTTTTGCAGTAAGTATGTGAGTTCTTTATGACTAATGTTGAGTCCATGAATTATACGCACTCTCAGCTTTCCATCATTGCTAGCCTCTTCGGTGCCGTGCATTGCCCTTTCTCACATTGAGAGTTGGTGCAAACTTCACCGGTGCATCCAAAACCCGTGATATGATACACTCTTTCACACATAAACCTCCTTATATCTTCCTCAAAACAGCCACCATACCTACCTATTATGGCATTTCTATAGCCATTCCGAGATATATTTCCATGCAACTTTCCACCATTTCGTTTATCATGACACGTTCATCATTCTCATATTGCTTTGCATGATCATGTAGTTGACATAGTATTTGTGGTAAAGCCACCATTCATAATTCTTTCATACATGTCACTCTTGGTTCATTTCATATCCCGGTATACCGCCGGAGGCATTCATATAGAGTCATACTTTGTTCTAGTATCGAGTTGTAATCATTGAGTTGTAAATAAATAGAAGTGTGATGATCATCATTTTCTAGAGCATTGTCCCAAGTGAGTAATAAAAAAAGAGAAAGGCCATAAAAAAAGGGAAGGCCCAAAAAAATGAGATCAAAAGAGAGAAGGGACAATGTTACTATCCTTTTACCACACTTGTTCTTCAAAGTAGCACCATAATCTTCATGATAGAGAGTCTCTTGTTTTGTCACTTTCATATACTAGTGGGAATTTTTCATTATAGAACTTGGCTTGTATATTCCAACAATGGGCCTCCTCAAGTGCCCTAGGTCTTCATGAGCAAGCAAGTTGGATGCACACCCACTTAGTTTCTTTTGTTGAGCTTTCATATATTTATAGCTCTAGTGCATCCGTTGCATGGCAATCCCTACTCCTTGCATTAAATCAATCGATGGTCATCTCCATAGCTCATTGATTAGCCTCGTTGATGTGAGAATTTCTCCTTTTTTTGTCTTCTCCACATAACCCCCATCATTGTACTCTATTCCACCCATAGTGCTATATCCATGGCTCACGCTCATGTATTGCGTGAGGTTGAAAAAGTTTGATATTACTAAAGTATGAAACAATTGCTTGGCTTGTCATCGGGGTTGTGCGTGATGAGAGCATTCTTGTGTGATAAAAATGGAGCATGACTAAACTATATGATTTTGTAGGGATGAACTTTCTTTGGCCATGTTATTTTGAGAGGACATAATTGCTTAGTTAGTATGCTTGAAGTATTATTATTTTTATGTTAAATCTTTCGGATCTGAATATTCATACCACAACTAAGAAGAATTACATTGAAATTATGCCTAGTAGCATTCCACATCAAAAATTCTGTTTTTATCATTTACCTACTTGAGGACGAGCAGGCATTAAGCTTGGGGATGCTTGATACGTCTCCAACGTATCTATAATTTTTGATTGCTCCATGCTATATTATCTTCTGTTTTGGACATTATTGGGCTTTATTTTACACATTTATATTATTTTTGGGACTAACCTATTAACCGGAGGCCCATCCCAGAATTGTTGTTTTTTGCCTATTTCAGAGTTTTGCAGAAAAAGAATATCAAACGGAGTCCAAACGGAATGAAACCTTCGGGAACGTGATTTTCGGAACGAACGTGATCCAGAGGACTTGGACCCTACGTCAAGACTTCAACAAGGAGGGCACGAGGTAGGGGGCGCGCCCTCCACCCTCGTGGGCCCCCTGTTGCTCCACCAACGTACTTGTTCCTCCTATATATACCTACGTACCCCTAAACTACCAGATACGGAGCCAAAAACCTAATTCCACCGCCGCAATCTTCTGTACTCGTGAGATCCCATCTTGGGGCGTGTTTCGGAGCTTCTACATCAGCACCATAGCCTCTCTGATGATGTGTGAGTAGTTTACCTCAGACCTTCGGGTCCATAGTTATTAGCTAGATGGCTTCTTCTCTCTTTTTGGATCTCAATACAATGTTCTCCCCCTCTCTTGTGGAGATCTATTCGATGTAATCTTCTTTTGCGGTGTGTTTGTTGGGACCGATGAATTGTGGGTTTATGATCAAGTTTATCTATGAACAATATTTGAATCTTCTGAATTCTTTTATGTATGATTGGTTATCTTTGCAAGTCTCTTCGAATTATCAGTTTGGTTTGGCCTACTATATTGATCTTTCTTGCAATGGGAGAAGTGCTTAGCTTTGGGTTCAATCTTGTGGTGTCCTTTCCAAGTGACAGTAGGGGCAGCAAGGCACGTATAGTATTGTTGCCATCGAGGATAACAAGATGGGGTTTATATCATATTGCATGAGTTTATCCCTCTACATCATGTCATCTTGATTAAAGCGGTACTATGTTCTTATGAACTTAATACTCTAGATGCATGCTAGATAGCGATTGATGTGTGGAGTAATAGTAGTAGATGCAGGCTGGAGTCGGTCTACTTGTCTTGGACGTGATGCCTATATAAATGATCATACCTAGATATTCTCATAACTATGCTCAATTGTGTCACTTGCTCAACAGTAATTTGTTCACCCACCGTAAATACTTATGTTCTTGAGAGAAGCCACTAGTGAAACCTATGGCCCCCGGGTCTATTTTCCATCATATTAATCTTCCAACACTTAGCTATCTCTGGCGCCGTTTTTATTTTACTTTCTTTACTTTGCATCTTTATCATAAAAATACCAAAAATATTATCTTATCTTATCTATCAGATCTCACCCTCGTAAGTGACCGTGTAGGGATTGACAACCCCTTATCGTGTTGGTTGCGAGGATTTATTTGTTTGTGTAGGTGCGAGGGACTCGTGCATGGCCTCCTACTGGATTGATACCTTGGTCCTAAAAAACTACGGGAAATACTTACGCTACTTTGCTGCATCACCCTTTCCTCTTCAAGGGAAAACCAACGCAGTGCTCAAGAGGTAGCAATATCGTATAATCATACCCACAGATACTTGAGGTGACATTGGAGTATCTAGGTGACATTAGGGTTTTGGTTGATATGTGTCTTAAGGTGTTATTTTACTACGAACTCTAGGGCTGTTTGTGACACTTGTATGAATAGCCCAATGGATTGATCAGAAAGAATAACTTTGAGGTGGTTTCGTACCCTACAATAATCTCTTTTTTTTTCTCCGCTATTAGTGACTTTGGAGTTACTCTTTGTTGCATGTTGAGGGATTGTTATATGATCTAATTATGTTATCATTGCTGAAGACTTGCACTAGTGAAAGTATGAACCCTAGGCCTTGTTTCGAAGCATTGCAATACTGTTTTCGCTCACTTTTATTACTTGTTACCTTGCTGTTTTTATAATTTCAGATTACAAAAACCTATATCTACCATCCATATTGCACTTGTATCACCATCTCTTCGCTGAACTAGTGCACCTATACAATTTACCATTGTATTGGGTGTGTTGGGGACACAAGAGACTCTTTGTTATTTGGTTGCAGGGTTGTTTGAGAGAGACCATCTTCATCCTATGCCTCCCACGGATTGATAAACCTTAGGTCATCCACTTGAGGGAAATTTGCTACTGTCCTACAAACCTCTACACTTGGAGGCCCAACAACGTCCACAAGAAGAAGGTTGTGTAGTAGACATCAGTATCTATGCCACCAGATCTTGGACTGGGTCCTCATGCATGTGTGGAAGTGTTGTGGCTTGCGTAGACGCCCTTCTTGGGTCTCCGGGGTGTGTCTCCTCCACGGACGGCAGTGCCGTCGTCACTTGGAGGAGGAGAAACGTGTGGGTCGGGTCGAGCCGGAGGGAATCTAGTGGTGGGTTGGGTCCAGACCGTATTCGGGGATGTTCCTATGGGCTGACCTATCGCAGCTAGGTGGACGAGTCCACTAGTAAAAGCCCATTCGGCGAAAGTCAATGGCCTAGATATCCTGGTCAATGGGGCTAGGGTTAGTCCGGTCGGTGGGGCTTCCGGGGTAGCAATGCCACTGAAACACCACACTAGGTACTCTTGCATGTCCTAAAGGGTGGCGGTAGGTTCAAGCACCCGACGCCCGGCTATGGGGTGCTACCCCCTACACGGACGACGGTAACACCAAGGTCTTTTTCCTATTCCCTGCATACCATATCGAGACCTTCCCAACATCTCCGGTGACCTCCCATCCCTGTCTCTCAACAATTTCAGGAATAACATACAAATCTCATACCTTTGCTGGTTTCCTCTTCTGCTCGCGGGGCTGCATTTCCGGCACACAGGTCTGTCCCGTAATCATAGGGATGGCCTAGATCTTCTTCACCAGTGGTTCTCCTTGATCCTCCTTCTCCGAGGATCTACTTTCCTTTCTCCGATTCCCCATCCCGCCTTAAATGATCTCCCACGCCATGTTATTTAGATCCGCTACCATCGGCTCCATCTTGCCTACCATAGGATTTTGCGCTAGCCGGAGTACCACTCTTTCCTTTCTCATTTTCTCTGTAATGGCACGCCATCTTTGTTTGAGGTCGTCCACATCTAGTAGTGATATGTGATTCCCCGGGTTTCTCCCGTCAACTGCGTGCTCTCCCTCTGGACAGCCACTCCCCCTCTCCAAGGATCTCTCGGCGGTAAGCTCCGCTGGGGGCATCTCCGCTACCATGGGCACCTCTTCCCTAATTTCACCACTCTCTCCTTTAGTGATACTAGATGACCCATTGCGCCCATGGTTGAAAAATAGAGACCAAACCAAATATTTAAACCATGCAAGTAAGATTTGTCTAAATACTAGTATTGAAGCATAAGAAAATGGATAATTAGGTAGCATGTTCATACGTAGTGGTATATATTAGTGTATGGTTGCATGATAGCCCAAATCAAAGTTGCAAGCACAATTCACGATATCTTATTTATACATTGCTTTTTAGACGGGGACCGATATGCTTTAGACAGAATAAAAGAGTACTTTCGGTCTTTTGGATGGATTCTCCAGAACATCCTATGAATACTGGAGTGCTATCAAGTGCACAGAGCAATATTCAAATATAATGCAATGTGCCATTAGTCACAGTTCCCAAGTCAGGTACACAATTGATATGCAAAGACAAAAACTTATGAAGCAATAGTATTGCAAGCTGGAAAATATATAAAAGAATGTCCTTCGAAGGGTATGACAGAAGGATGGCATGCTATCCATAATATAACTCACACTTTGCATGAATAGGAACTGGGTTGCCCAAAAGTACAAACGCTCAAATGTAGGTTTTCATACCTCAAAACATATTTTATTTCATACCTGGATCGCTTAGTTCCCGAGCATTTGACAGCGAGAAAAAACATACTGTATTGCTTATGATGCAAGATCCAAAAAACATACTAAGGAAAACTTGGATCATGACAAATAGCGCTTCCCCGGCATTTACATGTACATCATGAATGTCACCAATGATGGGGAAATATGTCGGTAGTTAAGGATTTAGGGCACGTTTTCAATTTCTAAGAAAATGGAGAAGGAAAGTCAAGAACTGGGTGTTCAACATGACATTAGAACTTACCAACAGTTACCATGGCGAGAATAAGAAAACACACTAATGTAGGATGCTGCTAACATGACACTATGATCAGAGACCCTTTCATGAAACTGTGTGCGATGCATTAATCGCATATCGGGATGTAAAAAATGTCAAAAAAGATGCAAAACGTTTGTGATGGTGGAGACATCAAACACGGTTCAGATTTTAGTTACGTGTGCGATGCGAGGCATACGGTTGATCCATACGAACTGTTTGCGATTAGACAGAACAATAGAAACGGGCAGCCATATCAATGTGTGTGCGATATATAGCATATAGTTCGCTCTGATGAACTGTTCGCTATTAGGTATTGCAACAAAAACGGTCATCCAGGTCAAGGTGTGTGTGATATATGGTATACAGTTCACTCGAACGAACTGTTTTTTATTAGGGAACACGACAGAAATGGTTCCAGTTAACAAGATGTGTGTGATATGTGGCAGACAGTTCACATAGATGAACTGTTTGCGATGAGTAAAAAAAACACAAACGATTCATGTAAACAAGATGTGTGTGATACGCGGCAAACAACCCACTCTGATGAACTGTTTTCAATGAGAAAATATAACACACACGGTTAATAGAGTTAATTTGTGTGTGATTCTGTGTGTACTAAAAACTTTGAAAATGCATACTAGTTGCTTGCGATGGCTAGGAGTATCGCACATGATGCATGTGCGAGTACTCGTGTGCGATGATTAGTAAGTTACACATATGTTTCCTTATGTTAACACGTGTCAGGTAACACGTGACACCACATTTGGTTGTCAGTTTGTGTGCTCAAGTCTTCCCGCGCTCCAGCGAAGGCTTCCCGCGCTCCACAAGAGTGAATTGTAAAATCCCCAATCCCCTAGCCAGCTGCTAGCTATAAACAACCACAACAATGGCCGCCGGCGGTGACTCATTACTGATCCACTTGGTAGCTAGTTACCCACACATACCTGCATACCCCCAACAACCAACGACGGGATGGAGTTGCGCGATGGGAACGGGCGTCGGAGATCGTAGTTTTGGTTAATTAACTACACCTCCAGAGTCGGTTGATTCCGACTCTGGAGGTATAATTAATTAACATAATCTAAGATCAAATAACTAAAGCTTCCCCAATGTGATCGTGCACCGACCCCAACCGCTAGCAGAGCACGCGCGGAGGGACGACGAGACCCGAGCGAGACTTGGCACCTAAACGGCGAGCACATCGTGCAGAGGGACGCGACCCAAGGGCGCCTAAACGGCGAGTAGAGCGCGCGCAGGCACGCAAGCAGAGCGCGCCGCGGCCGCCTAAATGGTGAGAAATCACATGCATAATTATGGCATATAGCAGATGAACATAGCCGAGAATAGTCGTCCAACAATATTATTTTCGATGATATGCATTAATATATTCTTAGTTAAATCTAAGGTCAAAGTTTGGTACTACAAAATACGAAGGGGGCCAATAAAGAATAAACACGACAGAGGTAGTACCTATACGAACACAGATGCCCAGTATGAGAGAAAATGTGAGTCAAACCCTAGTTGAAAAGGGCAACAATGTCTAACTCCAGCTTATGGAAGGTACAAAATCACGAGGATTAATTGTTCATCAGGTTTACACACAACCCGGATTGAACAAGGCAATAACATCTAACTCAACCAAAGCTTTTGGCAGTTACAATCAAATGGATCGGTCCGATCCATAAAATCAAGGTCCTGGTATAAAAGATCTATTGGTCTATGTTGATGACAAGTTATTGTAAATATAAGCCGAGCCCGATCAGAAGCCCTTAGGTCCACCTGAAACTTATTTTTATGTTGTTCCACATATAGTTCCATGAGAAATTTCTTGTTGAAAAACTTAATCCTCACGGACAATGGCGCCCTCGCATTCAACATGAAGAATGTGACAAAGCTAGTGTTTGCACTGTTGGATGCATATCCTTCCAGCGTTACTGTCTTCAAACGAATGTTATGAGATATGAGAAAATCCCGGTGCTTCTTGAACCACTGATTGGGTATACCTTTTTCTCCATGTGTTAGTGCCTAAATAGAGATGAAGATTGAAAACAGTTAATGTCTAAACAAGATTATTTTGAAAGAGCGATAGCTAAATGATTAATTATAATACATTATATATGGGCTTTCAATGTGCGTGAAATCATCACCTTTATATACAAATTCTCCAGACATGGAAAGCATTGCAGCAAGGCAATAATGATGTTGAGATCAAAACACCACATACTGATATATAAGGTCTTGACAGAATCCACCACCACTGATAAGATGGACAAGCTCTTCATTGAGCATAGAACATAATATTAGCACTGAAAGTGTAGTCCAAGATGATAATTAACTTATGCGCACAAACAAAAAATGCAAATTACAAAAGTGTACATTGATAATATACAGTACCTCGATAGGTGTGGAGGCAAACACCATCTTGAACCATTTAAACGGATCACGAATTGCACCCAAGGTCTCCAGTTCAGGCACAGAGACCACAGTTATTTGTGAAGGTTTATAACAACAAACAAGGAGCAACCTTTGAAGTGAAGGGGCATCTTCGATGATGAGCTCCTATCCCTGAAAACGAATTCCAATGCTTACAAGGTGAGGCGACTTTATTTTGAGACAAGGGATATGGATTCCATTTCCAAAAACAAGCACCAAACGCTCCATGGCAGGGTAACTGTAGTGGATGATGCTGTGAAGTGAGGCCTCGACAAATGAACCAACACAAGCATAAGTTTTTTCAGCAGTGGGTGTCGAAGCATTTGTACCAGATTGTCTGCTAGATGGCACCGGGTCAAGGTGGCGGTGTGGAGAGAGGACGAAAACCATGAGATGGGCATCGGTGGTGAGGGCACAGATGTAGCTCTTGGTGGTAACCTATCATTGTAGTAATGGTAGAACTCAAGTTGCTGGAGTTTATCAAATTGACGGGATGTCAGCCAGGCGGCCACTGTGCAGGGTATGTCCAGCAGGTAGCATGCCGGGATGCAGATGCTTTGAATGGAGCCCTGGTGGGAGGAGATGATGGCTCCAGGGAGTTCAGAATCATCATCGACAAATAGCTGATAAGAGTTGATGTCGCTTGAAGCTACGTCGGTTTTTCCCCAAAGAGGAAGAGATGATGCATCACAGCGGCGGTAGGTATTTCCCTCAGATATGAAACCAAGGTTATCGAACCAGTAGGAGAACAAGGCAACACAAAGTAAATAGCCCATGCACACAGATAACAAATCCTCGCGACCCAATGTGTTAAAGGGCTCGTCAATCACTTCCAGGGTACGGCGCCTCAAGATAGGCAAAGGGATGTGAGATAAATTTGTAGTAGATTGATAGATCGAACGCCAAATAAAACTAAATAAGGAAAATTGCAGCAAGGTATTTCTGGTTTAATAGATCTGAAAATAAATGCAAGGAAAAATTAGATCACAAAGGAAAATATATGAGAAAGAGACCAGGGGGCCGTAGGTTTCACTAGTGGCTTCTCTAGAGAAAAATAGCAAACGATGGGTGAACAAATTACTGTTGGGCAATTGACAAAATTTCAAATACTCATGACGATATCCAAGCAATGATGATTACATAGGCATCACGTCCAAGATTAGTAGACCGACTCCTGCCTGTATCTACTACTATTACTCCACACATCGACCGCTATGCAGCATGCATCTAGTGTATTAAGTTCATGGAGAAACGGAGTAATGCAATGAGAACGATGACATGATGTAGACAAGATCTATCTATGTAGAGATAGACCCCGTCGTTTTATCCTTAGTAGCAACGATACATACGTGTCGGTTCCCTTTCTGTCACTGGGATCAAGCAGCGTAAGATTGAACCCACTACAAAGCACCTCTTCCCATTGCAAGATAAATAGATCAAGTTGGCCAAACAAAACCCAAATATCAGAGAAGAAATACGAGGCTATAAGAGATCATGCATAAAAGAGATCAAATAAACTCAGATACTTTCATGGATATAAAATGATAGATCTGATCATAAACTCAAAGTTCCTCGATCCCAACAAACACACCGCAAAAGAGTTACATCATATGGATATCCAAGAGACCATTGTATTGAGAATTCAGAGAGAGAGAGAGATGAAGCCATCTAGCTAATAACTACGGACCCGAAGGTCTACAAAGAACTACTCACGCATCATCGGAGAGGCACCAATGGAGGTGGTGAACCCCATCTGAGATGGTGTCTAGATTGGATCTAATGATTCTGGACTCTACAGCGGCTAGATCAATATTTCGTCGACTCCCCTAGGGTTTCTGGAATATTGGGGTATTTATAGAGCAAAGAGGCGGTCCGGGGGGCACCCAAGGTGGGCACAACCCACCAGGGCGCGCCTGGGCCTCCTGGCGCGCCCTGGTGGGTTGTGCCTCCCTTGGGGCACCCACAGGCATAGCCGGGGCCCATTATGTTCCTTCTAGTCCATAAAAAATCTCCATGGAGTTTCCTTGCATTTGTGCTCTGTCTGATATTGATTTCCTGCGATGTAAAAAACATGCAGAAAACATCAACTGGTACTTGGCACTATCTCAATAGGTTAGTACCAAAAAATGATATAAAATGACTAAATGATTATAAAACATCCAAGATTGATAATATAACAGCATGGAACAAGCAAAAATTGTAGATACGTTGGAGATGTATCAGCATCCCCAAGCATAACTCCTACTCGTCCTCGAGTAGGGAAGTGATAAAAACAGAATTTTTTATGTGGAATGCTTCCTAACCTGTCATATCATATACTTTCTTTATAGCATGGACCTTTGTACTTTTATATTGTTCAAAGCAATAGTCTAGTTTTGACATGATAATTTAAATACTCAAGCATATCAACAAGCAACCATGTCTTTCAAAATATCAACGCTAAAATAAGTTATCCCTAGCCCATCATGCTCAACCATTGATCCATTCATGAAACACACTCGCATATTAGTTACACCCAATACTTAAGTACGATCATACTGCCTCCTAGTTGGCGCTCTTTGTAAGAGAAGATGGAGACTCAATTTCAAAAATAAAAATTGCATAAAGTAAAAGAAAGGCCCTTCGCAGAGGGAAGTAGGGATTTGTAGAGGTGCGAGAGCTCAAAGAGAAAAACTTAGAGAATAAAATATTTTTGGAGGTGTATCCATCCCACCAACGAAAACGACTTAGAGTTCCCAACACTTTCCATGCTAGATATATCATAGGCGGTTCCCAAACAGAAAATAAAGTTTATTCCTTTTTCAACCATACTTTCACTTTCCATGGCTAGCCGTATCCACGGTTGCCCTCCATACCAACACTTTCCAAGGAATTTATTATTTGACAACATAAAGTAAATTCCTTTTTCATTTTGGGACTGGGCATCCCTAATACCTTTGCCTTACTCTCGTGCAATGACAAGTGAATAAACACTCATCTTGACAATAACACATCTAGCATGGAAAATATTAGCCACCCCTCACCGCTCCGCGAGCGAAGCGAACACACAAAAGAGAAGTTTATTTTGAAAATTAGAGATGGCACATGCAAATTTGCTTAGAACGGCAAAATAATACCGCATATAGGTAGATATAGTGGACTCATGTGGCAAAACCAGTTTAATGGTTTTGGATGCACAAGTAGAGATCATACTTAGTGCAAAATGAAGGCTAGCAAAAGATTGAGAAGCGACCAACCAAGAAACAGATAATCTCATAAGCAAGCATTAAGCATAATTAACACCGAATAATGCACCACAAGTAGGATATAATTTCATTGCATAATTATTGACTTTCGTGCTTGCATAGGGAATCACAAACCTTAACACCAATATTCTTAGTAAAGAATAATTACTCATCAAGATTACTACTAAGAATCAAGTTTATTTTGTCCAATGATCTCCATGAAAGTTTTTGTTATATCCTTCTTGGATATCTATCACTTTGGTACTGATTTTTGTGTGTTGCTTTCGATAACCCACAAGTATAGGGGATTGATACGTCTCCAACGTATCTATAATTTTTGATTGCTCCATACTATATTATCTATTGTTTTGGACTATATTGGGCTTTATTTTCCACTTTTATATTACTTTTGGGACTAACCTATTAACCGGAGGCCCAGCCCAGAATTGCTGTTTTTTGCCTATTTCAGTGGTTCGAAGAAATGGAATATCAACGGAGTCCAAACGGAATGAAATCTTCAGGAACGTGATTTTCTCATCGGATAAGACCCAGGAGACTTGGACCCTATGTCAAGAAAGCTCCGAGGCGGCCACGAGGGCGGAGGGCGCGCCCCCCTACCTCGTGGGCCCCTCGAGGCTCCACCGACATACTTCTTCCTCCTATATATACCTACGTACCCCCAAACGATCAGAACAAGAGCCAAAAACCTAATTCCACCGCCGCAACTTCCTGTATCCACGAGATCCCATCTTGGGGCCTGTTCCGGAGCTCCGTCGGAAGGGGATTCCACCACGGAGGGCTTCTACATCAACATCATAGCCTCTCCGATGAAGTGTGAGTAGTTTACTTCAGACCTTCGGGTCCATAGTTAGTAGCTAGATGGCTTCTTCTCTCTTTTTGGATCTCAATACAATGTTCTCCCCCTCTCTCGTGGAGATCTATTCGATGTAATCTTCTTTTTGCGGTGTGTTTGTTCAGACCGATGAATTGTGGGTTTATGATCAAGATTATCTATGAGCAATATTTGAATCTTCTCTGAATTCTTTTATGCATGATTGAGTTATCTTTGCAAGTCTCTTCGAATTATCTGTTTGGTTTGGCCAACTAGATTGGTAGTTCTTGCAATGCGAGAAGTGCTTAGCATTGGGTTCAATCTTGCGGTGTCCTTTCCCAGTGACAGTAGGGGCAGCAAGGCACGTATTGTATTGTTGCCATCGAAGATAATAAGATGGGGTATTTATCATATTGCATGAATTTATTCCTCTACATCATGTCATCTTGCTTAAGGCGTTACTCTGTTTTCATTAACTTAATACTCTAGATGCATGCTGGATAGCGGTCGATGAGTGGAGTAATAGTAGTAGATGCGCATAGAGTCGGTCTACTTGTCTCGGACGTGATGCCTATATACATGATCATACCTAGATACTCTCATAACTATGCTCAATTCTGTCAATTGCTCAACAGTAATTCGTTCACCCGCCGTAAAATACCTATGCTCTTGAGAGAAGCCACTAGTGAAATCTATGGCCCCCGGGTCTATTTTCATCATATTAATCTTCCTACGCTTTATTATTAATTTGCTCTTTACTTTTCCTTTTTATTTTACTTTGCATCTTTATACCAAAAATACCAAAAATATTATGTATCATCTCTATCATATCTCACTCTCGTAAGTGACCGTGAAGGGATTGACAACCCCTATTCGTGTTGGTTGCGAGGAGCTATTTGCTTTGTGTAGGTACGAGGGACTCACGCATGGCCTCCTACTGGATTGATACCTTGGTTCTCAAAAACTGAGGGAAATACTTATGCTACTCTGCTGCATCATCCTCTCCTCTTCGGGGAAAACCAACGCAAGCTCAAGACATAGCAAGGAGGATTTCTGGTGCCGTTGCCGGGGAGTCTACGCACAAGTCAACATACCAAGTACTCATCACAATCCCTTATCTCTCGCATTACATTATTTGTCATTTGCCTCTCGTTTTCCTCTCCCCCACTTCACCCTTGCCGTTTTATTCGCCCTCTCTTTCCCAATCTCCTCCTCTCTTTTCCGCTTGCCTTTTTCCTGTTTGCTTGTTTGTTGGATTACTTGTTGCCATGGCACAAGATAATACCAAATTGTGTGACTTTGCCAATACCAACAATAATGATTTCCTTAGCACTCCGATTGCTCCTCTTGCCAATACTAAATCTTGTGAAATCAATACTGCTTTGTTGAATCTCGTTATGAAAGATCAATTCGCCGGCCTTCCTAGTGAAGATGCCGCTACTAATTTAAATAGCTTCGTGGATTTGTGTGATATGCAAAATAAGAAAGATGTTGACAATGATGTTGTTAAATTTAAGCTCTTTCCTTTTTCACTTAGAGATCGTGCTAAAGCTTGGTTTTCGTCTTTGCCTAAAAATAGTATTGATTCCCGGAACAAGTGCAAAGATGCTTTTATCTCTAAGTATTTTCCTCCCACTAAGATTACCTCTCTTAGAAACGATATTATGAATTTTAAGCAACTTGATCATGAACATGTTGCACAAGCTTGGGAGAGAATGAAATTAATGATACGTAATTGCCCTACTCATGGTTTAAATTTGTGGATGATTATACAAAAAATTTATGCCGGATTGAATTTTGCTTCTAGAAATCTTTTAGATTCGGCTGCAGGAGGTACTTTTATGGAAATCACTTTAGGAGATGCTACTAAACTCCTAGATAATATTATGGTTAATTATTCTCAATGGCACACTGAAAGATCTACCAATAAAAAAGTACATGCGATAGAAGAAATTAATGTTTTGAGTGGAAAGATGGATGAACTTATGAAATTATTTGCTACTAAGAGTGTTTCTTCTGATCCTAATGATATGGCTTTGTCTACTTTGATTGAGAATTGTAATGAATCTATGGATGTGAATTTTGTTGGTTGGAATAATTTTGGTAACAACGCATAAAAGTCCTTTCGCAGAGGGAAGCAGTGATTTGCAGAGGTGCCAGAGCTCAATTTTTAAAACAGAGATAAATGATTATTTTGAGACATGCACCCTTCTTATTCACTTCACGACCATCAGTTATCAACATCTTCGATGCTAAGCATGCTAGTGGCAGTTCCAAAGCTTAAAAGTAAAGGTTTACTCCCCCTCCACCATCAATCACATTCCACGGCTTGTCCGAAACAACGGGTGCCGTCCATACCAACATCAGTCCTGGGGGAGTTTCCTCAGTGGTTTTTGGGCATCGAACGACGGTTCCGCCACTGTAATCTCACGCTCCCACTGCTTGAGATGGCGTTGAGAAGTATGCAGTGAGGCACCACCGTCGACGCACATAGCCTCTGTACCTTTCTGAAACTCTTGGTCGCTGGACTCGTCGTCCTCTTCGTGATCATCGTCTTCCTGCTTCTTGTCGCGGCCCCGAGCGGGCCTCTCTTGCTGCTTATCTTTGCCGCGGCGGCCTGCTTGGCCGTCACGTTTCTTGCCGAACCCCTCGGCACCATCCTGGCCCTTCTCCTTGTCCCGCCTCTCATATTCAGCTTTTTGCTTCTCGGCAAGCAGCTGAACTTGTCAGCCGTTCTGGAGGTCGTGGCCTTTGGTGCGATGGATCTTGCAATATTGCTTGTCAGAGTTTCCTGGCTTCTCGGCAGCCGCTAAGGCCCGGCAGGCGATGCACCCGACAATTTCCTTGCCGGGGCCATCTACCTTGGTCTTCTTGGTGGCACCGGCGTCGTCAAATCCCTCGACGGCAAGCACTGTTTTACCCTTGCGCTTCCTGTTACGGCGCCGGCTCTTCTTTGCTGGGGCGGCAACATCTTCGTCTGAAGAGTCGGTTTTCACGCCGGCGTCTTCGCCGGGGTACTTCCTTCCCTCTTCAGCCCGAGCACATCTGTCGGCTAGAACCTAGAATTCTGCCACATCTTTTACCTTGTTCATCGCCAGCTCTTCACGCATTTTGCGGTTGCGTACGTTCTGGTGGAACACGCTGATGATGGCGGCAGGATGAACATCTGGGGTATTGTACTGTACCCGGCTGAATCTCTGTATGTACTTGCGCATGCTTTCGCCTTCTTTCTGGGGGATGACATGAAAATCGCTCGCCTGGCCATGAGCTTGGTGGCCCCCCGTAAAGGCGCCAACAAACTCATGGCACAAATCCGACCAGGAAGAAATGGTATCTACTGGCAAGTGCATCAACCACGACATGGCGTTGGGTTTAAGTGCCAACGGGAATTAATTGGCAAGCACCTTATCGTCGCGAGCTCCAGCGGCCTGCATCACGATTGTGTAGATGCTGAGGAACTCCGACGGGTGGGTCTTGCCGTTGTACTTCTCGCCGATGTCGGGCTTGAACGTGCGGTGAGTGGGCCACTGGAACCGCCGTAGGTCACGGGTAAAAGCCGAAAAGCCTACCTCGTAAGGCAAACCTCCAGGGCTTACCAGCGATGGGTGGTCCACAATGGGCCCTGCTCGCCTATCCGACTGGTGGCGCGCTTCGTGCCGGCGCTCGATGGTGGTTCGAGCGTCTTCATGGGTTCGCTCCCGGAGGACTTGGTGTTGGTCGCGGTGGGTCCGTGGGTCGGACGATGCTATGGAAATGTTATCACACACATCGTCACAACAGACTGACACCCATGGCATCTGGCGAGGAGGAGGAGAGTGCACTGTAACTGCAGCACCACCGGTCCTCCCGCCGCTGGCATGTGGTGCTCCATCGGAGCGTCGGCCCGAGGGCCCTGCTGGCCGTGGCTCGTCCTTGTTGGTGACGCCGATGAGACTCCGGATGGTAGCTCTCCATTCGTCGAGCTTCCCTGCAGCAGGAGGGAAGTCGAGGAGCAACTGCGCACTAAGGCCTCTGCTGGCGTGGGTGGTGGCGAAACCTGCATGGACCGCGACACGCTTCAACTTCTAACCACGTTAGAAGGAGCTTTATGACGGCCCTGCGGTTGCATGCCGTTTTCGCTGGTGCCTCGGCAAGCGTGCAGGTCTTCTGCATCCCGCGAGTAATGTACGGGACTCTTCCCGCGTCGGCGCCCGGGGTCTTCGGCATGGTGATGCCGTTCGTCGCACGTAGCCTGAGAGGAGCGCGCCGTGGGCGCCGGAGTGGGTGTCCTCGAAGCCGCTGTGCCACCTACAGGCGGTGAGACAACGTACTTGGAGGGCCCCGCGCCGCCTGCGGAGGGCCCGACTCCGTATTTGGACTTGGCGACGTGCGGCTCGTTTCCTGCCGCACGAGCATCGTCGCCCACCCAGCTCCAGCTGCTAGGGCGGCGTTGGTGCTCGCGAGCCGCGCCCCGGGTTCTGTCCGCGACCGGTCCGCTGCTCGCCCGCGTCGGGACGGGCCGTTCGGCTCCTGATGAGCTGAACGTCATGGTCGTCTTCTTCTTGGGAGCCATGGCGATGAAGAACCGCTAAACTAGTTGATAAAGCCGATTCTCACAACTGCGACCCCCTACCTGGCGCGACAAAGATGTCGGGGAAACGACACCTATGGGATCACAAGAATCCCTACTACGGTAGGCGGGGCGCGGGGTTGAGCGAAGAGCGAGTTTAACAGGAAGCACGCGGTTCGTTTACCCAGGTTCGGGCCGCGAGGATGCGTAAAACCCTAGTCCTGCTTTGGTGGATGTATTGAGTGTTCTTGAGCTAGCTACAGGGTGTCACGAGCCCAGAAAAGCCGAATCCCTCTCCTGGTCGCCTCGGGCCTCCTTTTATAGAAAAAAGGGGTTGCCACAATGGCACACAGGAGGTGGAAAGGTAACAATGCCGCGAGCTTATCGCCCGTATTACAGGACAAGATGCATTTAATGCATCGCTTAGGTGTCCCCTTGCTTTATCGGGGGCGGGAACGGAGCCCGTCCCGTCCGTTGCCTCCTCGCCTGGCTTCGAACACGCGCCCAGGCCAGCGATGCGGGTGGCGCCATGTAGGCAGGCAGGCAGCTGAGGTGGCGCGGTGGCAGGGCCTTCATGAAGATCTGCATGCCACCCCGCAGGTGCTTGCTAAGTTGGCGTAGTGGCTGCCCGTCACCACGCAGGTGTGTGCCCAGTAGTCGAGCTAGCAGCTGCTTGGGGACGGTCGGTGGAGTCTTGGTTGATGTGAGCCTGGCTGTGGCCCTGCTGACGCCCTCGGCGAGGGCCTTGCCGGAGGCCCGGCAAGGGTATTGCCGGAGGCCCAACAAGGGTCTTGCCGTGGCATTGCCGTTGTCCCCGGCAAGGCGCTTGCCGGGGGTCTCGTGGATCTCCTTCGGCTAGAATCCCGCCAAGGGTCGCTGTCTTTTTGGTTCTCATCTGATCTTGTGTGTTCATGATCTTGACGAAGATCTGCATGCTACCAAGGAAGTGCCTCCCGAGCCCTTGTCTTAACGTGGTTGACTACGTTGAAAGTCGTGGGCTCAAGGGTGGCTCGTCCCACTAGTTCTTGGGCAAGTTGCCCCGGCAAGGTTCTCGCCGGGGCCGCCGAGGCCGCCCCGGCAAGGGTGTCGCCGGGGTGTGGGACCTGCTTTGCCCCTCTGTTCTTCGTGTCACTGGTCTTGGCGTTGCTTTGTTTGTCTTGTGCTCCGGCTCCCTCCTTTTGCCCCGCTTAGTGTGGCCGCGGTCGTGGCTCTAACTGCCCGTGCACAAGTAAAGGGGTCAAAAGGAGAGCCCCTACTTTTGTACACCGACACAGTAGCAACGGTAACAGTAACAGTGATAGCAGTATTTTGTAGCAAGTGTAACCGTGATGATAGCAATAGTAACACAACAAGATCAATATAAATAAATTCGCAGGCATTGGATCGGTGACTTGTTGGATGATATTCATCATGTGACAGTTATAACCTAGGGCGATACGACACTATCTCCAGTTCATCGCTATATTGTAGGCATGTATTCTGTAAATAGTCATACGTGCTTTATTAAAAGAACTTGCATGACATATTTTCTCCTACCCTCCCGTGGCAGCGGGGTCCTGTAACGCCCTCGATGCGGCTATATCTCCCACGTGTCGAAGCACGACTTAGAGGCATAACCGCATTGAAAGCAATGTCGCAAGTGAGGTAATCTTCACACAACCCATGTAATACATAAGGGAAAGAGATACATAGTTGGCTTACAATCGCCACTTCACACAATACATGAGTAAAGCATTACATCATACAGATACAATCAAGGTCTGACTACGGAACCAAAATAAAAGAAGACTACCCCAAATGCTACACAGATCCCCGATCGTCCCAACTGGGCTCCACTACTGATCAACTGAAACGAAACAACACAATGAACAAGATCTTCATCGAGCTCCTCCTTGAGCTCGGTGGCCACCTGCACGGTTTCATCGGCACCGCAAACTGGTTTTGAAGTATCTGTGAGTCACGGGGACTCAGCAATCTCACACCCGAGATCAAGACTATTTAAGCTTATGGGTAGGAGAAGGTAGTGAGGTGGAGCTGCAGCAAGCGACGAGCATATCTGGTGGCTACATACGCAAATGAGAGCGAGAAGAGAAGGCAAAAGCACGGTCGAACAACTATGATCAAGAAGTGATCCTAGAACAACCTCGCCAAACATAACTCCAACACCGTGTTCACTTCCGGACTCCGCCGAGAAGAGACCATCACGGTTACACACGCGTTGGTGTATTTTAATTAAGGTCAACTTCGGTTTTCTACAACCGGACATTAACAAATTCCCATCTGCCTCATAACCGCGGGCACGGCTTTGAAAGATAATACCCTGCAGGGTGTCCCAACTTAGCCCATTATAAGCTCTCACGGTCAACGAAGGATATTCCTTCTACCGGGAAGACCCGATCAGACTCGGAATCCCGGACTACAAGACATCTCGACAATGGTAAAACAAGACCAGCAAGACCACCCGCTGTGCCGACAAATCCCGATAGGATCTGCACAAATCTCGTTCTCAGGGCACACCGGATAAGCTAAGCGTACAGGTACCGACGTAATCCAAGTTGCCAAGGAATGGTCCCGCACGGTGCTCTAGTTTGGACCAACACTCAGAGGAGCACTGGCCCGGGGGGTAAAATAAAGATGACCCTTGAGTCTGCAGAACCCAAGGGAAAAAGGCTTAGGTGGCAAATGGTAAAACCAATGTTGGGCCTTGCTGGAGGAGTCTTATTCAAAATGAACTGTCAAGGGGGTCCCATAAATCACCCAACCGCGTTAGGGACGCAAAATCCGGGAACATAATACCGATATGACGGAAACTAGGGCGGCAAGAGTGGAACAAAACACCAGGCATAAGGCCGAGCCTTCCACCCTTTACCAAGTATATAGATGCATTAATTAAATAAGATATATTGTGATATCCCAACAAGTAAACATGTTCTAACAAGGAACAACATCTCCATGTTCCAACAAGGAACAAACTTCATCTTCACCTGCAACTGACAACGCTATAAGAGGGGCTGAGCAAAGCGGTAACATAGCCAAACAACGGTTTGCTAGGAAAGGATGGTTAGAGGCTTGACATGGCAATATGGGAGGCATGATAAGCAAGTGATAGGCATCGTAGCATAGGCATAGCAAAAGAGTGAGCAACTAGCAAGCAAAGATAGAAGTGATTTCGAGGGTATGGTCATCTTGCCTGAAATCCCGCAAGGAAGAAGAACGAGTCCATGAAGAAGACAAACGGACGAAGTCGAACGAATCCTCACAACTCCGGAACGAAACCGAAGCTAACGAGAGAAGCAACCCGGAAAGAAACAAACAACATGGTAAATGCACAAGCATAAACATGGCATGATGCACAAACAAGTATGATGCATGTCCGGTTTAACTAGCATGGCATGGCAAAGTGCAACAAAAAATACCACAAATTAAGTGGAGCTCAATATGCAACGAGTTGCATATTGACGAAACACCACATCAATTATTTAGTTCTCTCTCGGTTAGGTACTCAACAATATTAAATGTTGTTAAACATGGCAATAGGTGAAGCATAAGTAAACTTATCTATTTAGGCAAGTTTAAATGAGGCCGAAACAACAAACAACAATTCCGGAAAATCCTCATGTGCATATTTTAGATTCGGTACTGTTCTGCCCTAAACACAATTTTAATGTTGTTAACATGCAAAGTAATGCTACCATGTTAATATATGCATTTTTATACCCCATTTACATATATAATTTATTTAAATCCGAGATGCGGTTATTTAGTTACGAAATAAATCATTTTAACATGGCATTTAAGCAAATTAATGCAAACAACAATTATAAACATGTAAATGTTGTTATCATGATGCGGATGACGTATACAAGTTATATGCAATTTTTATGAAAATGTTGACAAGAGCATTATGAAGCATTTGTCGTCGTGGCAGAAACGAAAAAGGGTGCCACGGCAACGACAACGGAAATGGTGCCACGGCAACATTCCGGTTCCGATAACTCGATTGAGATGCCGGTGCAAAGGAAAGTGTGGACGTGAGCGAGTCATGCAAGATGGTGGGGTGACCCCGATTACCGGGTTCCCACGGAACAGTGGCATGGCAAAAGAGGGGCATCGCAAGGACGATTCGATCACGGTGCAAAACTCAAGCATCTCATACACGACATGCATTCGGTCCACGGCGGTCGTCTCGGGTTATACCTTCGAAGCGTGCGTTTCGGAGCGGTAACGCGTTTCGTAGAGGGAAGTAGACGTTCTCGCGATGTAGTGGAAGTAGTTGTTCTTGCGACGGTAGTGGAAGTAGTCGTACACGACGATGGTTGTTGTACACATTTTCGTAGATGAACTTGATGCCCACGGGGTCGACGTTAGAGGTACTTGACGCATCACCGGGTGTAGTCGTACATGAGGGTCTTGACGAATCCGAAGGGGTACTTGACGGGTCCGGTCTTGGCGATTCAGGTTTCCGTAGTGTCCTGGTACTTGACGCTTGGGATTGATTTCAGGTTTGCATGCGTCCACGGCAACACAGCGCAGACGCAAAGTGGCAGCGACTTGGCGCGGTTCCGGTGGTCGAACAAGGCAGGGGCAGCTCGGTCACGCGCGGGGTGGCCCTCCTGGTGGTCGCCGACGGCGGCGGGTGACGATGGGTCACCGGAGCGGGCGGTTGCCGGACGGGTCACAGCGGAGATGTCCTGGAGGTTGAGGCCGAACTGAGGGAGGAGGAGGCACGGGCGCTGACGCTCCTGTGGCGGCCATGGCTGCACGAGCTCGCGGACGGAGCTGCAGGCGCGAGCAGCCGAAAGAGGGCGTCGGCGCAGGAGGAGAAACAGGGCGCGGGAGCTCGAGGAACGACGCGACGGGGCAAAGGAGGTCGGTGGCGAGGTTAACCGGGAGCAGGGGCAGGCGAGGCGAGCGGCGCGAGGGCCCTGCTCCTCTGCGTGTGGCGGCGCGAGAGGCCAGGCGCGGCGTCAGGTAGACGAAGAGGCGGGGACGAGGGCCGATGAGGGCGCGCGACGGAGCTCAGCGGGCGTGCTCTGATGGAGATACTTGAACGGGGGCGGCGGAGCACGGGCAGGAGGTGATGCGGGTCGTCCCCCTCGCCCTAGACAAGACAAGGCAGGGAAGGTCTTGGCGCAGGGCTTCGGCGATGCAGGGCACCACGGCGGGCCTGAGCGACAGCGAGGGGCGGCGGGATCGAGAGGCACGGGGGGAGGAAGGGGCGCGAGGGAGGAGATCGAAGGGAGAGATGGGGATCGAGGGAGAGATCGGGTGTCTGTGGCACTGGAGGGAGGACGAGGGAGAGATCGAGTGGAGGGGGTCGGGCTAGGGTTAGGAGGGGCTTTAGTTGGGCTGGCTGGAACGGGCCGGTCTGGTTGGTCAGGCCCAAGAGGCCGGCTGGGTTGGCTGGTCTGCTTCTCTCCCTCTACTCTTTTATTTTCCAAAACAGAAAATACCAAAGAGGAAAAGAAGAGGAAAGGAAGTGTTTGGGATAGCATTTACGCATGGGGGTAATTTTCCCGGACTCGCAAAATATGCTCGATCCAAGAAAAATAGAAAGGCCATGATTGAAAGATTTAAATTCAAACTCATTTGATTAAATTCAAATGATTTGAATAGGAAGTGAGGTTTGGGAAGGTCCAAAAATGTTGAGGATTTCGGTGGGGCTCCGGAAAATGACGAAATAATTTATGGGCAGGGTTGGAGACTAAGAAGTGAGATAACAAAGGCATGGAGAATTATTTTGCAAGTGGGTTATGGGTGATTCCAAAACAATGGAATATTTAATATAGCTCCCTAATATTGGAGGATATGTTATAAAGAGAAGTCACCATGTGAGTTCCCTCGATTTAAATAGATCAAAAGATCTATGCAATTTATTTACTTGAGTTTTAAAAATTAAATGGCATGATGACATGATGCAATGCAAAAATAAAAGAGCAAGCACAAAAGAAACACACGGCAAAACTCGGAATAGCTGGAAGTCTTCTGAAGCGTCGGTCTCGGGGCGTCACAGGTCCACATTGGAAACTAAGAGATATTAATGCCTCATTTTAATAGAGAACCGGAACAAAGCATTAACACATAGTGAATACATGAACTCCTCAAACTACGATCATCACCGAGAGTGGGCCCGATTGTTGTCACTCCGGGGTTGTTGGATCATAACACGTAGTGGGTGACTATAAATTGCAAGATCGGATCTAAAACATGGATAATGATGAATTCATAAACGGACCAGATCTGAGTTCATGGCACCCGGGCCCAAAGTGACAAGCATTAAGCATAGCAAAGTCATAGAAACATCAATCTAAGAACATAGTAGATACTAGGGATCAGGCCCTAACAAAACTAACTCGATTACATGATGAATCTCATCCAACTCCTCACCGACCAGCGAGCCTACGAAGGAATTACTCACTCCCGGTGGGGAGCATCATGGAGTTGGCGATGGGGATTGGTTGGTGATGATGAAGAACGAAGATCCCCCTCTCCGGAGCCCCAAACGGACTCCAGATCTGCCCTCCCGAGGAAGAACAGGGCTTGGCTACGGCTCCGTCTCGTGGAACGCGATAATTCTTTTTCCTCGAATTTTTCTCCGAAAATAAGAATTTATAGTGTTAGGGTTGAGGTCTGCGGGGCCACCAGGTGGGTAGACCCACCTGGGCGCGCCAGGAGAGGGGGGCGCGCCCTGGTGGGTTGTGCCCACCCAGGGGCCCCTCTCTGGTGGGTCTTGGCTCCAGTAATTCTCATTTATTCCATAAAAAATCCTCGCAAAGTTTCGTTTCATTCCGAGAAATTTTATTTCTGCACAAAAACAACACCATGGTAGTTCTGCTGAAAATAGCGTCAGTCCGGGGTTAGTTTCATTCAAATCATGCAAATTAGAGTCCAAAACAAGAGGAAAAGCGTGAGAAAAAGTAGATACGTTGGAGACGTATCAGGGTGGCATGGTTGGTGCTATCCGGCGTAGCATGGTCGGTGGTGGGGGGGGGGGGGTTAACACCGGAGTGCATTACTTGCCCAGTTTTCTCCGGCCGACGGCGGCCGCGGCCGCGGGCGTCGTTTTCCTTCATGAAGGCTCCGTCGTGGTGTTCCCTTTCCTTCTCATTGCTCCGGGTGAAAACTCGATCTTTGGGATCCGGTGGTGGCGACAATTCGGTGTCGTGCCCTTCTTGAAGGCACCGTCTTGGAGTCCATGCTTTGCCATTGTCCCGCTTCACTTCTTCTTGGTGGCTAGCTCTTGGGAGGTCCTTGTTGGCCCCAAGCAGTTCTTTTTTATCATCTGTAGTGTGCTTGGTGGTCGATCGGGCAGCGTTGCGGTGCGTTGGCACCCTTATATCTTGCCCTGGGTGAGTTTTGTGTGTGTGCTAGTGGCGTGTTGTATCCGGGTGTGTAGCTGTGGTCGTTACTTTATATATAAAGCAGGGCAAAAGCCTTTTTTTGGTAAAGTGCGTAGACTTGTTATCATGTTGACCACTTCATTATCCTAAAATGTTATCGCAAACCTAAGATTTTTGCTTCCCATTTCTTAAATTTTGGTGCAATTTTTCACCGCCTACCTTTGAGCTGCGAACCTCAAGCTTATGAGACGTTTTCGCTTAACTTATGTATGCTATTTTATTTTTTTGAAACTTTATGTATGCGATTGTTTTATTCTGAAACTTATGCACGAGATTGTTAATACTTGTTTTTTTAAGAATGTCACTTAGTGGATTTTTTTTATATCAGTGGTTGTCGATTTTACATGGTCAAGTATGATTGAGCTTATGCATGAACCCTGAAAGTTCATTTTATACTTTGGGTATTTTGTGCTTGTGTGTGAAGCACACCTTTCTCTTTGGATGATCAGGTATTTGTTTTACTGGAATGCAACATACATAAAAATAAAACTTACAGCTCTTAACACCTAGTGAGGAACATACATACTCACCAAGTATAATTAGCTGTTAACTCTATATCATTTAAAAAAGGGGGATTTGATTATGCTAGTTTAGGCACTCCAACTATTATGGCATAGTTGCTGATTAGGTGCATACTGCGGGCTGATAGTGACGATCTCATTGAGCTAGATGCTACATTCAGTATATACAAAAGGGTTGCAAAAATTTCAGTTGAAACAACTCCACATCTTTATAGAATGATATGTACAACATGATCCCCATTTACTCTGCTTCAGTTTCAGTTTTGTTAGTAATAATCCATGCAGTGCCAGTAGTTAGTTTCAGTCTCGGATGTCCTTTTTGTCGGAGTAATTGGCCACGGGTAGGCTAACCCAAGCCCCGGAACCTTTCAAGACATCGGGGCAGGCTGCGCCCCTCAAGACCCCAAGATGAAGAGCCGCTCTTTGAGAGTCGGCGGCAAGGCCGCCGACTGCCCCTCACGGCCGAGTCCCAGGGACGACTTCGAGATAAGCCGACTCCTAACTGGCGGCTTCCAGAGAAGCCGGCTATGGGGAGTCGGCCCGCGACTCCGACCACCTCCTGCCTTCGCAATGATGGACGGGACGGGGTACGACCACCGCGCGGCCCATTCCTGCCCCGTTTGCGAAGGGTAGGCATGGCCACAGTGCGCCGTACCAACGGAGATCTCCATCCGGCGCGGCACTGTTGCCATGCCAGCCCTGACATCAGCCCCCGTGGGCGACGCCCTATGCCCACGATGGCCTGTCTATACGACCCAGAGACGGCGGGACCCGCCTGTCAGCGGGGGTACAGAAGACGGCGAGAGCGCCACAAGACGGACCCATTGGCTGTCGGCCCCCAGGAGTCGGCTAGCCCCTCCCACGGGCCCCGCACGCCATTAACCAGACAAGACCGGGAATGGCAACAGTGATCGCTCGTCAGGCGGCGGCACTGTTGCCATGACCCCATGACTAAGCCAGCGTCATTAGAAGCACGGCTACAGTAATCCGCAGCCGGCAAGACCTGCCCGTGGCGGACAAGGCCTGTCGGCCCCGTACCGGGCCCGTCGGCGGGGCCCGCCAGTCAGCGGGCCCAGCGATCAGCGGAGAAGACGCAGCGGCCCGAGAGATGAGCGGCTGGGACCCGCGCCCAGCTGGATTACCATTGTACCCCCGGGGGGTAGGCCGATATAAACCCCCCGGGGCACCCATGCAAAGGGTTGGACTCTGATAGTTTTAGACACACATAGAGGGAAGAGGAGAGCTAGCCGTGCCCTTCTCCTTCCTCACCCCGAACAGCTCAAGGAGCCTCTTGTAGCCCTTGTTCATCTAGTGATCATGCGGAGACCCCGCAGAGCAGCAGTAGGGGTGTTATCTCCACGGAGAGCCCTGAAGGTGGGTAAGATCCGCTGGCGTGCATGTCTTTGCCTCATCCCGTTTCCAGGCACCGGCGACATTCTACTCGCCCCCATCATGATAAGCCATCCCTTTGTTGGGGAATGTAGTAATTTCAAAAATATTCCTACGCACACGCAAGACCATGGTGATGGCATAGCAACGAGAGGGGAGAGTGTCTGTCCACGTACCCTCGTAGACCGAAAGGGGAAGCGTTATAACTACGCGGTTGATGTAGTCGTACATCTTCACGATCCGACCGATCCAAGCACCGAACGTACGGCACCTCCGAGTTCTGCACACGTTCAGCTCGATGACGATCCCGGGCTCCGATCCAGCAAAGCTTGAGGATGAGTTCCGTCAACGACGGCGGCGTGGTACGATGATGATGCCCCACCGACGCAGGGCTTCGCCTAAGCTCCGCGACGATATGACTTCACGGTGCAGGCTTCGCTTAAGCTCCGACGATATGACCAAGTGGAATATGGTGGAGGGGGCACCGCACGGCTAAGGAACGATCCGTAGATCAACTTGTGTGTCTTGGGTGCCCCCGCCTCAGATAAAAAGGAGCAAGGGGGTGCGGCCAGCCCTAGGGGCGGCGCCGAGGAGTCCTACTCCCACCGAGTAGGACTCCCCCTTCCTAGTTGGATTAGGATTGGAGGAGGGAAGAGGGAGGCGCCCCTCTCCTTGTCCTATTCGGACTAGAGGAGGGGGCGCGCGCCTGCCCCCGGCCGCCCTTCCTCTTCTCCTTATGGCCCATCAAGGCCCATTGACCCCGGGGTTCCGTAACCCCGGTGTTCCGTAACTTCCTGTTTTCATCCGAACCTTTCCAAGTCCAAACATAGGCTTCCAATATATCAACCTTTATGTCTCGACCATTTCGAACTCCTCGTCATGTCCGTGATCACATCCGGACTCGAACAACCTTCAAGACATCAATACTTATAAACTCATAATGAACTGTCATCGAAACGTTAAGCGTGCGGACCCTACGGGTTCGAGAACTATGTAGACATGACCTAGAACCATTCTCGGTCAATAACCAATAGTGGAACCTGGATGCCCATATTGGTTCCTACATATTGTACGAAGATCTTTATCGGTCAAACCGAATAACGATATACGTTGTTCCTTTTGTCATCGGTATGTTACTTACCCGAGATTCGATCGTCGGTATCCAATACCTAGTTCAATCTCGTTACCGGTAAGTCTCTTTACTCGTTCCGTAATACATCATCTCACAACTAACTCATTAGTTGCAATGCTTGCAAGGCTTATGTGATGTGTATTACCGAGAAGGCCCAGAGATACCTCTCCGACAATCGGAGTGACAAAACCTAATCTCGATTCATGCCAACTCAACATATACTTTTGGAGACACCTGTAGAGTACCTTTATAATCACCCAGCTACGCCAGACGCTTTGGTAGCACACAAAGTGTTCCTCCGTAAACGGAGTTGCATAATCTCATAGTTTCGTGAACTTTGTATAAGTCATGAAGAAAGCATAAGCAACATACTAAACGATCAAGTGCTAAGCTAACAGAATGGGTCAAGTCAATCACATCATTCTCCTAATGATGTGATCTCGTTAATCAAATGAAAACTCATGTCTATGGTTAGGAAACATAACCATCTTTGATTTAACGAGCTAGTAAAGTAGAGGCATACTAGTGACACTCTGTTGGTCTACGTATTCACACATGTATTATGTTTCCGGTTAATACAATTGTAGCATGAATAATAAACATTTATCATGATATAAGGAAATAAATAATAACTTTATTATTGCCTCTAGGGCATATTTCCTTCAGCCTCCCACTTGCACTAGAGTCAATAATCTAGATTACACAAGAATGATTCTAACACCCATGGAGTCTTGGTGCTGATCATGTTTTGCTCGTGGAAGAGGCTTAGTCAACGGTCTGCAACATTCAGATCCGTATGTATCTTGCAAATCTCTATGTCTCCCACTTGGACTTGGTCCCGAATGGAATTGAAGCGTCTCTTGATATGCTTGGTCCTCTTGTGAAATCTGGATTCCTTTGCCAAGGCAATTGCACCATATTGTCACGAAGATCTTCATTGGTCCCGATGCACTAGGTATGACACCTAGATCGGAAATGAACTCTTTCATCCAGACTCCTTCATTTGCTGCTTCCGAAGCAGCTATGTACTCCGCTTCACATGTAGATCCCGCCACGACGCTTTGTTTAGAACTGCACCAACTGACAGCTCCACCGTTTAGAATCATCCGGATCAGTGTCAAAGCTTGCATCGACGTAACCATTTACGATTAGCTCTTTGTCACGTCCATATACGAGAAACATATCCTTAGTCCTTTTCGGTATTTCAGGATGTTCTTGACCGCTGTCCAATGATCCACTCTGGATTACTTTGGTACCTTCCTGCCAAGCTTACAGCTAAGCATACGTCAGTGTCTGGTACACAGCATTGCATACATGATAGAGCCTATGGCTGAAGCATAGGAACATCTTTCATTTTCTCTCTATCTTCTGCTGTGGTCGGGCATTGAGTCGACTCAATCTTACACCTTGTAATACAGGTAAAAACCTTTCTTTGCTCGATCCATTTTGAACTTCTTCAAAACTTTATCAAGGTATGTGCTTTGTGAAAGTCCAATTAAGCGTCTTGATCTATCTCTATAGATCTTGATGCCCAATATGTAAGCAACTTCACCGAGGTCTTTCATTGAAAAACTTTTATTCAAGTATCCTTTATGCTATCCAGAAATTCTATATCATTTCCAATCAATAATATGTCGTCCACATATAATATCGAAATGCTACAGAGCTCCCACTCACTTTCTTGTAAATACAGGCTTCTCCAAAAGTCTGTATAAAACCATATGCTTTGATCACACTATCAAAGCGTTTATTCCAACTCCGAGAGGCTTGCACGGCACCATAAATTGATCGCTGGAGCTTGCACACTTTGTTAGCGCCTTTGGATCAACAAAACCTTCTGGTTGCATCATATACAACTCTTCTTCTAGAAATCCATTCAAGAATGCAGTTTTACATCCATTTGCCAAATTTCATAATCATAAAATGCAGCAATTGCTAACATGATTCGGACAGACTTAAGCATCGCTCTGGTGAGAAAGTCTCATCGTAGTCAACCCCTTGAACTTGTCGAAAACCTTTTGCAACAAGTCGAGCTTTATAGACAGTTATATTACCATCGCGTCAGTCTTCTTCTTAAAGATCCATTTATTCTCAATGGCTTGCCGATCATCGGCAAGTCAACCAAAGTCCATACTTTGTTCTCATACATGGATCCCATCTCAGATTTCATGGCTTCAAGCCATTTTGCGAATCTGGGCTCACCATCGCTTCTTCATAGTTCGTAGGTTCACCATGATCTAGTAGCATGACTTCCGAGAATAGGATTACCGTACCACTCGTGCGGATTTTATTCTGGTTGATCTACGATTCAAGGACAACTTGATCTAAAGTTTCATGATCATTATCATTATCTTCCTCGCTAATTGGTGTAGGTGTCACGAAACCGATTTCTGTGATGAACTACTTTCCAATAAGGGAGCTGGTACTATTACCTCATCAAGTTCCACTTTCCTCCCACTCACTTCTTTTGAGAGAAACTCCTTCTCTAGAAAGGATCCATTCTTAGCAACGAATGTCTTGCCTTCGGATCTGTGATAGAAGGTATACCCAATTGTCTCCTTTGGGTATCCTATGAAGACACATTTTTCCGATTTGGGTTCAAGCTTATCAGGTTGAAGTTTTTCACATAAGCATCGCAACCCCAAACTTTCGAAACGACAACTTTGGTTTCTTGCTAAACCATAGTTCATAAGGTGTCGCCTCAACGGATTTTGACGGTGTCCTATTTAACGTGAATGCGGCCGCCTCTAAAGCATAACCCCAAAACGATAGCGGTAAATCGAAATAGACATCATAGATCGCACCATATCTAGTAAAGTACGATTCGACGCTCGACACACCATTACGCTGTGGTGTTCGGTGGCGTGAGTTGCGAAACTATTCCGCATTGCTTTAAATGTAGACCAAACTCAGAACTCAAATATTCTCCTCCACGATCAGATCGTAGAAAATTTATTTTCTTGTTACGATGATTTTCAACTTCACTCTGAAATTCTTTGAACTTTTCAAATGTTTCAGATTTATGCTTCATCAAGTAGATATACCCGTATCTGCTTAAATCATCTGTGAAGGTGAGAAAATAACGATATCCGCCACGAGCTTCAACATTCATCGGACCACATACATCTGTATGTATGATTTCCAATAAGTCTGTTGCTCTCTCCATACAACCGAGAACGGTGTTTTAGTCATCTTGCCCATGAGGCACGGTTCGCAAGTACCAAGTGATTCATAATCAAGTGATTCCAAAAGTCCATCTGTATGGAGTTTCTTCATGCGTTTACACCGATATGACCTAAACGGCAAGTGCCACAAATAAGTTGCACTATCATTATCAACTCTGCATCTTTTGGCTTCGACATTATGAATATGTGTATCACTACTGTCGAGATTCAACAAGAATAGACCATTCTTCAAGGGTGCATGACCATAAAAGATATTACTCATATAAATAGAACAACCATTATTCTCTGATTTAAATGAATAACCGCCTCGCATCAAACAAGATCCAGATATAATGTTCATGCTCAACGCGGCACCAAATAACAATTATTTAGGTCTAAAACTAATCCCAAGGTAGATGTAGAGGTAGCGTGCCGACCGCGATCACATTGACTTTGGAACCATTTCCCACGCCGATCGTCACCTCGTCCTTTGCCATTGCTCGTCTATTCCGTAGTCCCTGTTTGAGTTGCAAATATTAGCAATGTAACCAGATCAAATACCAGTGCTACTATGAGCTCTAGTAAGGTACACATCAATAACATGTATATCACATATACCTTTGTTCACCTTGCCATCCTTCTTATCCGCCAAATACTTGGGGCAGTTCCGCTTCGGTGTCGGTCGCTTGCAGTTAAAACACTCGATTTCAGGCTTAGGTCCAGACTTGGGTTTCTTCTCTTGAGCAGCAACTTTCTTGCTATTCTTTTGAAGTTTCCTTCTTCTTCCCTTTGCCCTTTTCTTGAAACTAGTGGTCTTGTTGACCATCAACACTTGATGCTCTTTCTTGATTTCTACCTCCATGCTTTTAGCATTGCGAAGAGCTCAGGAATTGTCTTAATCATCCCTTGCATATTATAGTTCATCACGAAGCTCTTGTAGCTTGGTGGCGTGATTGGAGAATTCTGTCAATGACACTATCATCCGGAAGATTAACTCCCAGCTGAATTAAGTGATTATTATACCCGGACATTTTGAGTATGTGCTCACCGATGTAACTATTCTCCTCCATCTTGCAGCTATAGAACTTATTGGAGACTTCATATCTCTCAATCCGGGCATTTGCTTGAAATATTAACTTCAACTCCTGGAACATCTCATATGCTCCATGACGCTCAAAACGCCGTTGAAGACCCGGTTCTAAGCCGTAAAGCATGGCACACTGAACTATAGAGTAGTCATCAGCTTTGCTCGCCAGACGCTCACAACTTCTCGCGTTGCTCTGCAAGCAGGCCTCGCACCCAGCGGTGCTTCCAGGGCGTAATTCTTACGTGCAGCAATGAGGATAATCCTCAAATTACGGACCCAGTCAGTGTAATTGCTACCATCATCTTTCAACTTTGCTTTCTCAAGGAACGCATTAAAATTCAACGGAACAACAGACGAGCCATCTATCTACAAAGAAACATAGACAAGCAAAATACTATCAGTACTAAGTTCATGATAAATTTAAGTTCAATTAATCATATTAAAAACTCCCACTTAGACAGATATCTCTCTAGTCATCTAAGTGATTACGTGATCCAAATCAACTAAACCATAACCGATCATCACGTGAGATGGAGTAGTTTTCAATGGTGAACATCACTATGTTGATCATATCTACTATATGATTCACGCTCGACCTTTCGGTCTCCGTGTTCCGAGGCCATATCTGCATATGCTAGGCTCGTCAAGTTTAACCTGAGTATTTTGCGTGTGCAAAACTGGCTTGCACCCGTTGTAGATGGACGTAGAACTTATCACACCCGATCATCACGTGGTGTCTGGGTACTACGATCTTTTAGCAACGTTGCATACTCAGTGAGAACACCTCTTGATTATTTTAGTGAGAGATCATCTTATAATGCTACCGTCAATCTAAGCAAGATAAGATGCATAAAGGATAAACATCACATGCAATCAATATAAGTGATATGATATGGTCATCATCATCTTGTGCTTGTGATTCCATCTCCAAGCACCGCCATGATCACCATCGTCACCGGCGTGACACCTTGATCTCCATCGTAGCATCGTTGTCGCCTCGCCAACTATTGCTTCTACGACTATCGCTATCGCTTAGTGATAAAGTAAAGCAATTACATGGCGCTTGCATTTCATACAATAAAGCGACAACCATATGGCTCCTGCCAGCTGCCGATAACTCGGTTACAAAACATGATCATCTCATACAATAAAATATAGCATCACGCCTTGACCACATCACATCACAACATGCCCTGCAAAAACAAGTTAGACGCCCTCTACTTTGTTGTTGCAAGTTTTACGTGGCTGCTACGGGCTGAGCAAGAACCGTTCTTACCTCGCATCAAAACCACAATGATAGTTTGTCAAGTTGGTGCTGTTTTAACCTTCGCAAGGACCGGGCGAGCCACACTCGGTTCAACTAAAGTGAGAGAGACAGACACCCGCCGGTCACCTTTAAGCAACTAGTGCTCAAGCGGTGAAACCAGTCTCGCGTAAGCGTCGCGTAATGTCGGTCCGGCCGCTTCATCTCACAATACCGCTGAACCAAAGTATGACATGCTGGTAAGCAGTATGACTTATATCGCCCACAACTCACTTGTGTTCTACTCGTGCATATGACATCAACGCATAAAACCAGGCTCGGATGCCACTTTGTTGGGGAACGAGTAATTTCAAAAATATTCCAACGCACACGCAAGACCATGGTGATGGCATAGCAACGAGAGGGGAGAGTGTCTGTCCACGTACCCTCGTAGACCGAAAGCGGAAGCGTTATAACAACGCGGTTGATGTAGTCGTACGTCTTCACGATCCGACCGATCCAAGCACCGAACGTACAGCACCTCCGAGTTCTGCACACGTTCAGCTCAATGACGATCCCCGGGCTCCGATCCAGCAAAGCTTCGGGGATGAGTTCCGTCAGCACGACGGCGTGGTGACGATGATGATGCTCCACCGACGCAGGGCTTCGCCTAAGCTCCGCGACGATATGACTTCACCGGCGCAGGGCTTCGCCTAAGCTCCGCGACGATATGACCGGTGGAATATGGTGGAGGGGGCACCGACACGGCTAAGGAACGATCCGTAGATCAACTTGTGTCTGGGGTGCCCCCCCCTCAGATATAAAGGAGCAAGGGGTGCGGCCAGCCCTAGGGGGCGGCCGAGGAGTCCTACTCCCACCGAGTAGGACTCCCCCTTCCTAGTTGGATTAGGATTGGAGGAGGGGAAGAGGGAAGGCGCCTCTCCTTGTCCTATTCGGACTAGAGGGGAGGGGGCGGCGCCTGCCCTGGCCGGCCCTTCCTCTTCTCCTTATGGCCCATCAATGCCCATTGACCCCGGGGTTCCGTAACCCCTGTTCCGTAACTTCCTGTTTTCATCCGAACCTTCCAAGTCCAAACATAGGCTTCCAATATATCAATCTTTATGTCTCGACCATTTCGAGACTCCTCGTCATGTCCGTGATCACATCCGGACTCAACAACCTTCGTACATCAATACTTATAAACTCATAATGAACTATCATCGAAACGTTAAGCGTGCGGACCCTACGGGTTCGAGAACTATGTAGACATGACCTAGAACCATTCTCGGTCAATAACCAATAGCGGAACCTGGATGCCCATATTGGTTCCTACATATTGTACGAAGATCTTTATCGGTCAAACCGAATAACGATATACGTTGTTCCTTTTGTCATCGGTATGTTACTTACCCGAGATTCGATCGTCGGTATCCAATACCTAGTTCAATCTCGTTACCGGTAAGTCTCTTTACTCGTTCCGTAATACATCATCTCACAACTAACTCATTAGTTGCAATTGCAATGCTTGCAAGGCTTATGTGATGTGTATTACCAAGAAGGCCCAGAGATACCTCTCCGACAATCGGAGTGACAAAACCTAATCTCGATTCATGCCAACTCAACATATACTTTTGGAGACACCTGAGAGTACCTTTATAATCACCCGATTACGCCAGACGCTTGGTAGCACACAAAGTGTTCCTCCGTGAACGGAGTTGCATAATCTCATAGTTTCGTGAACTTTGTATAAGTCATGAAGAAAGCATAAGCAACATACTAAACGATCAAGTGCTAAGCTAACGGAATGGGTCAAGTCAATCACATCATTCTCCTAATGATGTGATCTCGTTAATCAAATGACAACTCATGTCTATGGTTAGGAAACATAACCATCTTTGATTTAACGAGCTAGTAAAGTAGAGGCATACTAGTGACACTCTGTTTGTCTACGTATTCACACATGTATTATGTTTCCGGTTAATACAATTCTAGCATGAATGATAAACATTTATCATGATATAAGGAAATAAATAATAACTTTATTATTGCCTCTAGGGCATATTTCCTTCACCCTTGGCATATGTCGCACCCAACCCTCGACATTTGGCGCCCACCGTGGGGCGAGGTGCACCGTCGTCCGGAGACCTGCTCTGGACGGGAACCCTTTTTCTCCCTAGCGAGCGCAGCCAGCCCGGCACGCCAGACGGAGTCTGCGCCAACGCGCTGCATGGCGCTGAGATCGCTTGCGCAGCCAGCTGCCTCGCCGAACTTGTCGGCGAGGTTCGCCTCTCCGACGAGCCTACATCCGATGCAGGAACGGGCGGCCCCGAGAGCCTCCTCGCGGGCCTCCTTGACCAACTCCACGTCGCCGGCGAGCCTGCCGTGGACTTGGAGTCCGTAGGCTCCACCGACCCAATGCTGGTCGACTCCGACACCGCGTCGCTCGACGCGTTCCCCACCAACGTGGTGGTCTACGACGAGCCGCTCCCTCACGCGGAGAGCGGCGGAAGCACCGTAACAGAGGTGCTCGTCATCGGTCATGGCGAGCATTCCGGTGAAGGAGCTCATGACCCACTCGACGCGGCTCTGCAAGACCTAACCGCGCCTATTCCGGAAGACGCTGACGCCGAGACGCTGGAGGCGCGCCGCCTTCAGCTCGTCGAAGGCGCGAAGAAGCTGGCAAGCATGAGACGCTTGTTAGAAGCCTACCAGCGCGAGATGGATCGCGCTGTGGGCGGTTCGCTGGCCCCAACTGGGCCTAGCCGCCTAGGCGCGGTCCAGCAGCGCGGCGTGGCCATCGCCCACCTGTTCGGGACCAATCTCCCTGTGTACGCCATGCCTGCGGAGAACATCCGCGCCGCCCAGGCAGCGGCGGACGACCTAGACAACTTCGAGGGTGAAGAGCGCCGCCTGATGACGGAGCGAGTCTAGCAGCTCCTCGACGCGGCTGCCGCACAGAACAAAGCCGGCTGCCGCACAAAGGCGCCGCAACTTCAAAACGACGACCTGCCTCCCCGCCGAGATCAAGGCGCGACGTCTCGGACACCGACTGTCGGTGTCCGGGGAAGAAAAGACAAGGATCCGGCTGTTAGCCACAGTCGGACTCGCATCACCATCGAGCGCGACCAAGACGGCCGCCCAAGAGCAGTGGAACAGCGGGACGACTATTTGCCTCCTCCTCCTCGCAAAGAAAGGCGAGTCGCCTCGCCACCCGTCGAGCATCCAACTCTCGGCGACCTCCTTGGCCGCCGAGAGGGAGTCGGAGAAAATGACGCCCGCCACCGGATCGACCGACTCCACTGATCCCTGGCACTGGAAGAAGAAGACGAGTTGGGTCCGCCCTGTTTCGGACCTCGCGTCCGAGACGAGCCCTTTCCCAAAGGGTTCACGCTTCCCCGAGATACGCCCAAGTACACCGGCTCCGTAAAGCGGGAAGACTGGCTGGTTGACTACTGCACGGTAGTCAACATAGCGAACGGCAACAAGCATGTTGCCGTAAAGTATGTTCCACTCATGCTCCAGGGCATGGCCCGGACATGGTTGAACAGCCTGAAGCCCCGCAACATCAACAGCTGGGTCGACTTCACCGAAGGCTTCGTCCGCAACTTCACAAGCACGTACAAGCGACCTCCCAAGCCTCGCCAGCTTTCCTTGTGCGTGCAAGGCCCCAACAAGTCAACTCGCGACTACCTCACGCGCTGGGCCGAGCTTCGGAACTCCTGCGAGGGCGTGCACGAGGTGCAGGCTATCGAGTACTTCACTGCCGGGTGCAGAGAAGGCACCCTCCTCAAGCACAAACTCCTCTGCTACGAGCCGGAGACCCTCGACGAGCTGCTGATCATAGCAGACAAGTACGCCACGGCCGAATCCTCCATGAAGGCAGAGATTCAAGTTAGTGCGACCGGCAAAGTGGCCCCTCAGGCTCCCAGAACTTCGGCTGGAGACGCTAGTCGGCGACAACAACAGAACGATCACAAGCGCAAGGCCCCACAGCCGGCTTCCAGCAGCCGGCAGGTTGTGACAGTCGAAGACCAGCAGCCAGAGGGGCAGCCTCCGACCAAGCGACAGAAAGGCGGCAAGTCCAACTGGTTGCCGGCCTTCTCTTATGAGCATACTCTAGATGGTCCCTGCAAGTTCAACAGCGGCGCGAAGCCGTCAAACCACACCACCCGGAAATGCCACTAGCTCACCAGGATCGCCAAGGGAGACGGCCTCCTGCCTCCCGGCCTGCTGGCCGCCGCCCACGCGCCGCCCAGCCCAGGCTGTCGGGCGGTCGGCCACATGGCCAGACAAGGTGAGTACCTACAAGAGCATGGAGCCTATGTGGTGTTCACCAGTGTGGCTGATGATCGACGCAGCAGGCGGCTGCAACAGCAAGAGGTGAATGCAGTAGCATCAGATACTCCAGAGTTCATGCACTGGTGTGAGAAGCCTATCGGTTGGAGAAGAGCTGATCACCCAGAGGTGATGCCGAGTCCGGGCTCCTACGCCCTGGTCTTGGGTGCCACCTTGGCCACAGATAGGCGGGCCGCTCGCTTCTCACGAGTGCTGATAGACGGAGGCAGTAGCATCAACATCCTGTACAAGGATACCATGGAGAAGTTAGGAATCAAGCAAAGACAGCTTCAGAATAGCCGGACAGTGTTCCACGGCATTGTTCCTGGTCTTTCCTGCTCACCAATCGGCAAGATCCTGATAGACATCCTCTTTGGAGACAAAGATCATTTCTGCCGACAGCCAGTTTGGTTTGAAGTGGTGGACCTCGAAAGTCCGTACCACGCGTTGCTTGGCCGACCTGCTTTGGCCAAGTTCATGGCGGTCCACCACTACGCCTACCTCAAGATGAAGATGCCGAGTTCCAAGGGGATTCTGACCATAGTCGGCGACTACAGAAAGTCGTCATTATGCTGGCTGAAAGCAATCGGCTAGCCAATCCTCGGTGATCGCGAGCTGAGAAGCGGCTTCTTGATCGTTGTGGCGATGGCGGCAAGCAGCCCGAGATATCGCCCAACCCCAAGGAGTCGGAAGCGAGGGTCGCCTGCCGCCAAAGAAACGAAGAAGATACCCTTGGACCCGGAGCACCCAGAGAGGTACGTTGTCATAGGTGCAAACCTTGACAGCAAATAGGAAGGCGAGCTCCTCGATTTCCTCCATGAGAATCGGGACATCTTCGCATGGTCCCCTAAGGACATGCCAGGTGTACCGACGGAATTCGCCGAGCACAAGTTACATGTCCGATCTGATGTAAAGCCCGTCAGGCAGCCCTTGTGCCACCTGTCAGAAGAGAAGAGAAGAGTTGTTGGAGAAGAGATAGCCCGACTCCTAGCAGCTGGCTTCATTATGGAAGTGTTTTTTCCAGAATGGTTAGCAAACCCGGTCCTGGTGCTGAAGAAGAACAAGCAGTGGTGGATGTGTATTGACTACACAAGCCTCAACAAAGCTTGCCCCAAGGACCCATTCGCTCTGCCGAGAATTGATCAGGTGATAGACTCCACAGCCGGATGCGAGCTGTTAAGCTTCTTAGATGCATATTCAGGATATCACCAGATCAGGCTGAACCTGGCTGACAGACTGAAGACCGCCTTCATCACGCCGTTTGGAGCCTTCTGCTACCTGACCATGACGTTTGGCTTGAGGAATGCCGGCGCCACCTTTCAGCGTTGCATGCAGAAGTGCCTCCTCAAGCAACTCGGCAGAAACGCCCACGTCTACGTGGACGATGTGGTGGTGAAGACGGAAAAACGTGGAACATTGCTGGAAGACCTCAAGGAAACCTTTGAGAACCTGCGCCGATTCTGGATCAAGCTCAACCACGAGAAGTGCGCTCGAGTACCACCGCCAACTTCTTGGCTTCCTGGTCTCTCGAACGCGACATAGAGTGCAACCTCAGAAGATCAAGGCCATCGAGAGGATGGAGGTACCCACCGATCGCTAGATGTGCAAAAGTTCACCGGCTGCTTACGCCCATCACCGATTTATCACCGGTCAGGGCGAGAAAGCTCTCCTTTATACCAGCTCATGAAGAAGACCACCTTTTTCAATGGAACCACAAGGCGGACGAAGCTTTTCTCCAGCTTGAAGAAAATGTTGACTACTCCCCATGTGTCAAGCGGCCCCGACTCCTAAAGAGCCCATGCTCCTTGCACACCGCCGCCACCACCGGTAGTTAGCACATACCATTGTAGTTGAACGCAGGAGGAAGGCAAGGCGCTATCTATCCGTAGATACCGTATATTACCCGAGCGGGCACCGTCGACCTCCAAGCAGAACTACCCCCACTACCAGAAGATGTGCTACGGCGTGCACTTTGCCACCAAGAAGTTGAAGCCTTACTTTCCAGAGCATCCAATCACTGTTGTTTGCACAGCCCCACTAGCCGAGATCATTGGAAGCCGAGATGCTTCTGGCCGAGTGACCAAATGGGCCATAGAGCTGGCTCCCTACACCATCTACTACCAGCCCCGCACCGCCATCAAGTCACAAGCACTGGCCGACTTCCTCGTCGACTGGTCCGAGACCCAGTACCTACCGCCAGCGCCCGACTCCTCCCATTGGCAGATGCATTTCGATGGCTCTAAGATGCGCACCGGCTTGGGAGCCGGCGTTGTCCTCACTTCCCCCAAAGGCGACAAGCTCAAATATGCACTGTAGATCCATTTCGTCGCCTCCAACAACGTCGCCGAATACGAGGCGCTCATTCACGCTCCGGCTTGCCAAAGAACTTGGCATTCGCGGATCCCGTTATGGCGATTCGATTTAGTGGTCCAGCAGTCATCCGGCGATTGGGACGCCAAAGATGCAAACATGGCAAGCTACCGCTTCCTTGTACAAAGAACTCAGCGGATATTTCGAGGGTGCGAGTTCCTTCACGTGACAAGAAATGAAAACGACCAAGCAGACACCCTGGCACGAATCGGCTCCACCCGCCAAGCAATACCATCCGGCGTCGCCCTTCAGCGCCTCCTCAAGCCGTCTGTCAAGCCTTCACCAGAATCAGACTCCATCTTTGTGCTGGCTCCCCCCGAAGAAGTCGGATCCGACTCAAGAGCCCCAGCAGACGGCACGAGAATTCTTACAGATGGCTCCAAGAACGCCGCAATGAAGCCGCCTGTGGACTTTAGAACCTGGCCCGGGATCGCGCGACCAGTCCAAGACTCCAGAGCTCGCCCGGACTGCACTCACCGCCCGGGACTTCATCAATCCAGCAAGCGGTCGCGACTCCAGCCCGCCGCCCCAGCCTGGGCCGCCCTCGTCCAATTCAGTCTACCGGCAGTTGAAGAAATAGCAGCACTTCATGGGCCCAGCTTCATCCTCAAGTTCCTAGTGAGCAAAGAGCTGCTAACTCGATGAAATCTTGGCTCGGCAAGTACAGCGCCGAAGCGGCAGCCTACACCATAGTCAACAGAGAGCTGGTCAGTGCAGCACACTGTGTCTACCAAATACAAGGCCGAGCCGAGCAAGGCCAAGAAATTCTCAAAGACATCCATCAATGAAGTGCGGCCACCATGCGGCCTCAAGAGCACTCGTCGCCAAAGCCTTTCAACACAGTTTCTTCTGGCCAACTGCCCTAGAAGAGGCCAAGGAATTAATCCAAAAATGCAAAGGGTGCTGTGTTCTGCTCCCACCAGATCAGCCGCTTCCGTGACTCAAGACTATCCCCATCGCCTGGCCCTTTGCGGTTTGGGGCCTGGACATGGTGGGACCATTCAAAACAGCACGAGGCTGCCTAACTCACTTACTTGTCGCGGTGGACAAGTTCACCAAGTGGATAGAAGTAAAGCCCATCAAGAAATTGAATGGTCCGACTGCAGTGACTTTCATCTCCAACATCACGACTCGGTACGGCATACCACACAGCATCATCACCGACAATGGCACAAAATTTGCAAAAGGCGCATTGGCCCGCTTTCGCGCTGACATAGGGCATCCGATCGACTTAGCGTCCGTCGCCCATCCGCAGTCAAACGGCCAGGTGGAGCGAGCAAACGGCCTCATCCTATCTGGCATCAAGCCTCGACTGGTCGAACCAATCGGAGCGCTCGCCGGCTGTTTGCTTGATGAATTGCCACCGCCCTCCGGATCTGCGCGCACGACTCCAAACAAGTCAACCGCTTCACACCTTTCTTCCTCGCTCACGGTGTCAAGCCGCCATCCCAACGGACATAGAGTTCGACTCCTCGCGAGTCACCATGTACACCGAGGAGGAAGCAGAAAAAGCACATCAAGACGGTGTCGATCTGCCGGAAGAGGGCCGGCTGTTGGCACTCAGCCGGTCCAGCATCTACCAGCAGAGCCTGCGCTGATACTACAACAGGAAGGTCAGGCCGAGATCTTTCCAAGAGGGCGACCTTGTGCTCCGACTGATCCAGCGAACAGCCGGCCAACACACGCTATCGGCACCTTGGGAAGGCCCCTTCATTATCAGCAAAGTGCTGGGCAACGACTCCTACTACCTGATCGATGCTCAGAAGTCCCGAGCACGCAAGAGGGATGACTCCGGCAAAGAGACGGAACGGCCATGGAATGCAAATATTCTCCGAAGATTTTACAATTGATGCAGTATGTACCACGCTACCCTGTGTATTAAAGTACTAAGATTTTCGCCTTCGAGACGAGCTCGACCGCCCTTTTGTTATCTATATGAAAAGAATTATGCCTTCGAGTATGCTACTCTTTGTTATGTTGCTTGGCACCGGGTTCGACTAGTCGGCCCGGGACTCGCTGCTCTCAGGCTATGGAATGCTTCCGCAGTGGACAAGTAGTGTGTGGTGCCTAAGCCGCCTCCTATCGTAAGTCGCAGGTCGAGAGCGACTGCTTGCGGGCACGAGTTAGGAAGAATGGGCGCCCACATGAAAAATGGCTAAGGACTCAAAGCATAAACATAGCTTGCCGCTTCCAGCCTCTCTTCGCAAAGTCGACTCTTGAGTAGTCGGCTTGCCGCTTTCTATCCAACTTGTTAAAAGACTAAAAATGGTTAGTACTTGCCTTCCCAAAAGTAGCTAAGCATTTCATCCAATGCGCAGTCCATAGAAAGGTTGTCCGACCGCAAGCTGCATAAGGGAAGGCGGCAAAGGAAAAAGCCAAAGGAGCAATGAGCAAGGAAAGATAGAATTCAGATAAATATTTACATAACATAGGCCCTTGGTCGAATCTTCAAGCAGAAGTTCAAAATACACCTCGCGGGTGGAATTATGCGAATTAACAAGTTCTTCAAAGACTACTAAAGTAGATAAAATAAAGGCAAGATGGCACCCTAGGAAGCGGCAGATGGGTTCGGAGGGTCGGAAGAGACGGCGGTGTCAGGCACCGGGGCGGCCGGCTGGGCAGTCTCGGCTTGATCGCTCCGGCGGCAGCCGCCTTTGGTCGGGCGCGCTCGTTGTCGGAGGCGCGGTCGAGCCGAGGCTGGTCACCCGCTTCCGCCTTCCGCGCCTCCGCTCGCCTCCGCCTCCACTCGCTTTCCTCTCGGCGCTGAGCTGATCACCTCCGCCGAAGTCCTCGCTATAATTCGGTTCATCTCAACCACTCCGGGCGCGCCCTCGCCGCCTTTCAGCCCGCCAGGGACGAAGACGCTGGTGTTCAATAGTCGGCGATCGCCGCCAAGACGCCGACGAGGGCGCTTTCCACAGCTATCAGCTTCCGCTTCGGGCCTTCGACCGAGCGCTGCCAGCCGGTTCAGGTCCAGATCTGATACCACACCTGACGAATTCCAAGGCCCGGCGCGCTCAGCCCGGCCGAGGAACCTTCCAGCCTCAAGACGGCCAGCCATGATTCTCCAGCCTAAATCCGGCATCCGACCGAGTGCGCAAACCGCATCTCGGACACATGGCAGCAACCGCCTGGGCGCCGACACGTTGAAGCCAGCGCAGCATCCGATGGGCCGGCCGTAGACGAGCCTAGATGCTCAGAAGCTGCTCATCAAGGGTCCGGGGGGCGTTGGCGGCAATCTCCACACCATTTGCCCTCCGCGCCTCGCGATCAGCCTCGATGGCTTGAGGGCCGCTATGCAGGTGGCTGTGGAAGAAGTCTGCCAAGACGAAAAAGAAGCAAGTCAAAAAATCAGGAGTCAGCCCGACCTATAGTCAGCGGCTCAAAGAAAGAAAGTAAAGAAACTCACCGTCGATGATGTCTTCGATCTCATGGAAGCCAGAGGTCAGCAAGGCCTCCTTGTCGGTCCAGAGGAGCGCCGCTTCGAACCTCGCCAGAGAGCAGTCTCTTTTTCTCCGCTTCGCCCAGCGCTTTTCTTAAGCAGCCCTTTGTTCGCCAACAATGCGCGCCAAGAGGTCGCGCTCTGCTGGCGAGCTTGTTCCACTCTCCCTTGGCACGCAAGGCGGTGTTGGCTTCACCCAGCTATCGCTGAAGAGTGGCGCTACTCTCTGAAGAATAAAAATAAAAAGGACGTTAAGTCGTCAACAAAGAAGGTCGCCGGGAAGATCCGGCCCGACTGCTCAGCAGTTGGCCCAAATCTCGGGGACTACAGTCCGCGGGTGTGCCAGTGCGCCCCCGCGAAGAAGAAGGACTCACTCCGCCTCTCCGACAAGTCGGCAGTCCACTTGCCCAGCTCCTCAACATTGCGGTTGAAGGAAGTGACGCGGAGGTTGTGATACTCTTGTGATAAGTATTTTAGACAAAGGTAAATATTTGGAACTCACCAGATGGAGTTCCGAGCCGCCGCCAGAGCCGACCTGAAACTCGGGATTACACTCAGCAGGGGCTGCTGCCTCACACGAGAAGAACAAGAAAACAAAGTCAAAAGAAGAAAGCATACCCGGACGGGTTGCTCGCGATGCCGATGCGCCTTTGGTGCGAGCTCGATGGCGCCGCCGCTCGCAGCTCGCAACCGCTTGAACATCCGTGGCGCCGGTTCAAGGGCTCGTGCGCCTCGCACCCACCCAACGGGCGCGGGCGCCGCCGCCGGGCGCTCGAGGCCGAGCTGGCAGCACCGGTTCTGCGGGGCGGGCGCTGAAATCGGCTTCTCAAGGCGGCGGCGCACTGGCAAGGCGACTTGAAGGAGCAGCTTCGCCACGGCCTCGTCCTCAGTCGGCGACACCGGCGGGTCCGCCAGCTGTTTACCTTGCGCGCTTCTAGATGGCGGTGGAGGCGGCGGTGGCGGCACGGCCGTGTCCGGCATGGAGGTCTCGCCGCCTTCCTTCTCCATGATGGGGTTCTCGCCGCCGGCTCCCCCAGTCTGCCCCGTGAACTCCGGGGGCGGCGGCGCGGAGCTCAGCGGGATGACGAGCAACGCCGATTGGCGGTGTGCGGCCTCCTCAGCTTCGCCTGGCTTGCGACGGCGGCTTCGCCTCATCCAGCTTTTTCGGCGGAGGCCGCCGCCTTTCTCAGCCTCCGCTTTCTCCAGCAGGCGGCTTTTTCCTCGTCGCTTCTCCTGCGCTTCTCTCCTGTCGCCTCCCCGGAGGTCGGCGGCGGGGTCAATCCGCCAGTAGTGGCGACATCTCCGCCGGCCCCATGATGGAGGCGGCAGCGACCCTCTCTAAAGTAAGGGGAGCCCTGAAGCGAGGAAGGCATGTAAAAGATTTGGACAAGATTCACCAGAAGAAAACAAGACAAAAGGCGGAAGCACTTACGCAGAGACCAGTGGCGGATTTTTCACTTCCTTGCGGAAGCGGTTGGCCTTTTTGCGACCGCTCCTTCCCGCTTATCGCGGGGCCGCCCTTTGAACTTCTTCGACCGCCGCCAAGCAAGCTCGCCCGCCCGGCGCTTTTCCGCCGCTTTGACAATCCAAGCCGGGAGGAACTCGGCCAGCCGGGCCGACCTTTTGATCGGTGGCGCTGGGAACTCGCCCCGGGCGCCGCCATCGCCCACCGGCAAAGGTGGCCGAGGGCTGAAGCCGCCGCCTCCTCCTCCTCCTTCGCGTTGGCCTTCCATCGCCGCCGCCTCAAGTCGGGTCGTCGACGCCGCTCTCCGCCGGTCGGGACTTAACCGACGGGCTGGTCCTGTGGTGCCGCTGAAGGCTGGATGAGGGGTTCTCACTCAAAACCAAAAAGATCAGAAGTCGGATTCGATGAAATAGAAAATGAAGAAGAAGAGAGACGACTTACAACAAAGCGGGGGTTGGCGCGTGAGTACGGCTCTCGTCGAACCTCCAATCCGCAGTGAGATTGCAGTTCGCGATGTAGTTCAGCGCGGTCCGCCACCTCCGTGCAAGCATGTCCTTGAGCACATCCGACTTGTCCCGGTCGCCATCTCGACATATCGATGAGGTCGGCCTTGAGCGGAAGGACTCGACGCTGCCACGAAGGCGGCCAGCAGGTCGGCCTCGTCAAACCCTCCGACCGCATTAGCACTGGAGTCGCACGACGGGCGGCGGCACCAGCGGAGTCAGCGTTTTGACTCGTGGGACCAGTTGGGAGCCTCCCACCGGTGTGTCAAGCTTCAGGCGGCAGATTGACCCGATGCATATACGGGGCGACGTTTCACATAAAATAAGACCGCTGCCACATCTTCACCGACTTAATCAGCGAGATGGTGGGAAACGGGTTGTCGGCCACCGATCTCCGCGATCGCGATGAAGGCACCGCGACTGGCTGGCACGCCGCCGCATGCCGAGCTTGATCGGAAGAACTCCCCCATAGCTTGACGGTGGGGAGAACGCCGAGAAGCCTTTCGCGACAAGGTGGCGGCAGCAGCAGCAGCACCACCGTGTTCGGAGTAAGGTGGTGCGGCGGAGCCCGCGAACTCCAAGAAGGAGCGGAAGAAACCGCCGTTATAGCCCTAGGCATGCATGAGGTGCGAAGGAGTACTGACCCGCCGCCTCCTCCAGCGCCAGTGATACTTCCTCGCTGATGGGCGCGGGCCCGGACTAGGTTCTTGTCGGGGAGACGATGCGTCTTGCGAAGGAACTCGATGTGGTCATCTTCCACCTCGGAGCCGCCCCACATGCCGGAGCGCACGACAGGAGGTGCGGCGGCGGAGGAAGAGGTCATTGCTGCGGGCGTGGCGTGGTTCGGCGCGGCGGCGGCGAGAGGAAGAAGAAGCAAGAGGAAGCAAAGGGAGTAGGGAAGAGGGCGCGCGTGCTTCGCCGCCCCCTCCCCCCGCCTACTTATAGGCTCGCGGGCTGAGAAGCCAATGGGGCGGATGTGGGATTAACTGCGCCCAGGACCCCGCGCCCCCCACGAGTTACCACACGAAGTTACTGCGTGCAGTTACGACGTGGGAACCCCAACCGTCCGCACGGCCACAATTGATTCGTTCGCGTGCCGAGGCGCGGTAGTGGCGGGTCCCGCCTGACGGCCTGTCCCGTCGCGCGCGTGGGTGGGCAGACTGACCCTGCCGCGTGGCGCCACGTGACGGTCCGCAACGGGCAGCAGCCTGGAAGCTTATCAGGCATGCTGCATGGATCCCGCTACGACTTTCAAACTCTTTAAGGGGTAAGATGGCCTTCTGCGAGTCCGGCTCCAGCTAGTCGGCCTAGAGGAAGACGGCGAGCAAGGCCCACATTCCACCACCAGGAGGATGAAACTGTTGAGGCTCCTCGACATATCACCCTAGGCGCCTCACCAGCTTCGGGGACTACTGTCGGAGTAATGGGCCACGGGTAGGCTAACCCGAGCCCCTGAACCTTTCAAGACATCGGGGCAGGCTGCGCCCCTCAAGACCCGAAGATGAAAAGCCGCTCTTTGAGAGTCGGCGGCAAGGCCGCCGACTGCCCCTCACGGCCGAGTCCAAGGGACGACTTCGAGATAAGCCGACTCCTAACTGGCGGCTTCCAGAGAAGCCGGCTATGGGGAGTCGGCCCACGACTCCGACCACCTCCTGCCTTCGCAATGATGGACGGGACGGGGTACGGCCATCGTGCGGCCCATTCCTGCCCCGTTTGAGAAGGGCAGGCATGGCCAAAGTGTGCCGTACCAACGGAGATCTCCATCCGGCGCGGCACTGTTGCCATGCCAGCCCTGACATCAGACCCCCCGTGGGCGGCACCCTGTGCCCACGACGGCCTGTCTGTACGACCCAGAGATGGCGGGACCTGCCTATCAGCGGGGGTACAAAAGACGGCGAGAGCGCCACAAGACGGAGCCGTTGGGAGTCGGCCCCCAGGAGTCGGCTAGCCCCTCCCATCGGCCCCGCACGCCATTAACCAGACAAGACGGGGAATGGCAACAGTGATCGCTCGTCAGGCGGCGGCACTGTTGCCATGAACCCATGACCAAGCCAGCGTCATTAGAAGCACGGCTACAGTAATCCGCAGCCGGCAAGACCCGCCCGCGGCGGACAAGGCCTGTCGGCCCCATACCGGGCCCGTCGGCGGGGCCCACCAGTCGGCGGAGAAGACGACGGCCTGAGAGACAGACGGCTGGGACCCGCGCCCAGCCGGATTACCAATGTACCCCCGGGGGGTAGGCCTATATAAACCCCCTGGGGCACCCATGCAAAGGGTTGGACTCTGATAGTTTTAGACACACATAGAGGGAAGAGGAGAGCTAGCCGTGCCCTTCTCCTTCCTCACCCCGAACAGCTCAAGGAGCCTCTTGTAGCCCTTGTTCATCTAATGATCACGTGGAGACCCCGCAGAGCAGCAGTAGGGGTGTTATCTCGACGGAGAGCCCTGAAGCTGGGTAAGATCCGCCGGCGTGCATGTCTTCGCCTCATCCCGTTTCCAGGCACCGGCGACGTTCTACTCGCCCCCACCATGATAAGCCATCCCTTGGCATATGTCGCACCCAACCCCCGACACTTTTTATTCAGCTCCGTGACTTAGCTGTTATCATTTACTCCCTCCGTTCAAAATTACTTATCGTAGAAATGGATGTATCTAGACATTTTTTAGTTCTAGATACATCCATTTCTACGACAAATAATTCAGGACGGAGGGAGTATATCACTGGCCTATGACAGGATGCTATGCATATTCTCGTAACCAGATATCTGCATTTTATTTACCACTAGATGAATCACTGGAAGTAGTAGTTTGCGGTTGTCATGTTAAATATGCTATTCTTTTGCGGTGATTCGTTCTGAAACAACCTGTCAGCTCATTTGCATATTTATAAAACCATGCATTTTCCCTTCAAAAAACAAAACCAGGCATTTTGATGGTATAAATACTCCCTTTGTTCTTTCTCCTTTTTACCCTACCGCAGCAATTTGTTAGTTATTGTCTGTGTCGATGAGAGGAAGATCAGTGAAAATAGTTTCTGAAAGCAAAAGTGAACTTATACCAGCATCTGGTCTATGTGCATGTGTGTGCAAATCCACTCATATTCTGATAAGTAGTTTTTGTTTTGTTCTGCATTTAGTATGGCTCTTGACTGAAATCTTAATGTTTTTTTATTGCTTTACCAGTTAGCAGTAGTAAATAAAAACCTAGTGTAGTTTAGGGATGGAGCGCACTTATCGTTTATCGGCCAAGGAATTTTTTGTTCATGTCTGACTTGCAATGTTTATTCATAATTCAATACAAACTTCAGTGATGCAATTTTGTCATGTTCTACTAATTTCCTCGTATCATTAGAAAGTCACCTTGATCCTTATTAGT